>LR738714.1:166739453-166769216 GCA_902687465.1 Secale cereale | reverse complement strand
TAACATGGCAAGGTAGGAAGCACAACATGGCAAGGTAGGAAGCACAACATGGCAAGGTATGATGCAATACATGGCAATGTTTGATGCATGACAAATCTATACAGGAAGCATAACATGGCAAGGTAGGAAGCACAACATGGCAAGGTAGGAAGCACAACATGGCAAGGTATGATGCAATACATGGCAACGGTGCAAGATGCACCCAAACATCAAGAAAACATACTCTAAACATGTTAACAAGATGATATTATGATTCTACATGCAAAATCACACAAGTTTCATATAAGGAACACTCCAAACGGAGCAATGGGCTAAAAGATACACATGAAACAAGATATAACAACAAGTTGAAGTTAACAGCCACATAGCAACTTTGGAGCATGATAAATATAAGCTACATAACTCACACATGGTGATAAGAAGCATGGACATGAAGTAGACATATCCTACAGCAAACAACTCCATTGGAGCATCTCCATAGGAGGCATGGATCAATAGCAACAGGCTACAACATTTTGATCATGACATTAAAAACCTGACAGCAATATTTTATAGCAACTTGGGAGCAAGAAATAAATAAGCTACAACAAGTCAAATGAGCAAGTAAGGGCATGAATGGATAGCCAACAACATATACAACAAGGAATGATCAATGGCCACCCCAAAACTAACATGGATTTGCCTAGGGCATCAGGCAAACATAGCATCGGGATATTACATATTCTAGACTTAGTGAAATTTCACTAAGTGTTAAAACATCAATAACAACATGGCATGTTTGCAAGCATGTTTAACTCAACACAAGGCATATCATGGAAAGTTAAATGCACCACATCAAAGAACACATCATGGAGAATCTAAAACATCTAGGCATGTGACAAGGGGACAAACACAACAATAGCAACGAGCTCCTCAACTAGGCATCTCGTAACAAGTTTCAGAACATAACAGCCAAATGCACTTTTGCAACATAGATAAACATGGCAATATGAACTCAAACAGGCATGCTATAGCAACCAACATGTAGAGCATCTCATGATGAACATTTTGACATATCATTTGCATCATTTGGATAAACATGCACCAAGTTATCACATCTCAAACATGGCAACAAAATAACAAGTAGCAGTAGTTTATAACAAGTAGCACCCTTGCAACAGATATTTAAGCATCTAGATGAACTCAAATGAGCATGGCACAATGGAACAAAGTGTAGAGCATATCACCACGATCATTTTGACATATCATACACTCAATTTGGATCACCACACAAAAAGATATTAGCTCCACAAGAATGCATCAGACAACAGTTTAACAGGGACTTAGCCAAATTTCTAATCGAAACTTAGCGCAAGATAACTAAAAGATGCGCAGAGCGGAGTTTAGATGGGCTCACCATGGGCCAAGCCCAGGTCGTTGGAGAAGGTGGTTGGGCCCGTGGGAGTTGGGCCTGAGGGGAAGGAGGCCCACGAGGTGACCCACGCGGGCGGCTGAAGCGAGCGGCGGACCTGGGCCGCGGCCCACGCGATAGGCCTGGCAGGAGGATGGGCCGCGGTGAGGCCGGCCCGAGGTGCTGCGAGCGGTCGTCCTCGGCAGCAGCACCGAGGCGGCGAAGACCGGGACGATGCGGGACGGGGAAAGAGGAGTTGGATCCGGGGATGGCCGGATCTGGACGCGGGGCTCGTCGGGGCACCGATCCCGAGCTGATCGCGGCGGTGCTGGCGTTGCCGATGAGGTGGGGGAGACGGCGGCCATTGGGCGGCCGGAGGCGGGCGGCTCTGGTCGGGGATGGCCTCGAGGACCCATTTGCGGCGGCGGAAAGGACCACCGGCGGCGGCTCGCCGGCCTGTAGTGCGGCGGCGATGGCAGTTGGAGATGGGACGAAGGGGCTCGAGGCAACGGATGGAGCGGAAGCGAGGCGGGCGCTCGGGCGAGCGGGCTCGCAGGCGACAGCGGCCGGGCCCGGGCGGGCCGCGGCTGGGCCTGGCACGGGGAGACGTGGCTGAGCCACATGGCGCTCTGCCACTGGCCGGAGGGGCGGCCCAGGTGGCGGCGGACCTATAGGGAGCCGCCAAGTGGCGAGGTGGGGGCTGGATTGCGCGGAAATGGAGGCTGGCGCGCGGTTTTTGAGGTGGAGGAGGCTGGGAGGTAGGGGAAGAAGCTAGGCTGCCCATTTTTGGTAAGGAGGAGCCTTTATATAGGGAAAAACCTAGGGTTTGGGGGTTTTTGCTCCGTTTCGAGCCGTACGATCTCGATCGTGCTGCTCAGAGCGGAGGGGGGAGTAGGCTGGGCTTAGTGGGCCGTGTAGAGGGGTGTGGGCTGAGATGGAAGGAGAGAGGGAGAGGCCCGCGGGAGTTTTCGGAGACCGAAAACGTCCGACGAATTAACTGGCGACTAGTGCCGCTATATTTATCCGTTGGGCTATCAAACGGACTCTCAATGCGATGAAATTTGGCATGCGGCCTGTCTACACTATAATAAGACCACACGCCAAGTTTCACCCCATTCCGAGAACATTTTTCTGCCACTTATAAAATAAATATTCGGAGGCACCACGGGCGCGTGTGAGTGTGCCTGGGCTCAGAACGGACAACGGAAAAGACGCGGGGACTCGGGCAGATGCAAGTTTTGAAAACATGCTGATGCAACACACATGATGACATGGCAAGATGCAACACGCAAGCAGATGACATGGCACTGACAACGAATAACTGGCTGACATCTGGCGCACCGGTCTCGGGGTGTTACAGTACCTTTGAGTAGTGGTTTGTTTTCTCTTGCTAACGGAGCTCACGAGAATTTTTGTCTAAGTTTTGTGTTGTGAAGTTTTCAAGTTTTGAGTATTGCTTTGATGGACTACGGAACAAGGAGTAGCAAAGGCCTCAGCTTAGGGATGACCATGTCACCCCAAGTAAATTCAAGATAATCAAAAGCCTGTGCTTGGGGATGCCCCGGGAAGGCATCCCCTCTTTCGTCTTCATCCATCGGTAACTATACTTGGAGCTATATTTTTATTCGCAACATGCTATGTGTTTTGCTTGGAGCGTCTTGTATAACTTCAGTCTTTGCGTGTTAGTTTTCCACAATCATCCTTGCTGAACACACCTATTTGAGAGAGTTAAATATGGCCTCGAAATTGTTAGAACACTCTATGTGCTTCACTTATATGTTTTGAGTTGAATAGTTTTTGCTCTAGTGCTTCACTAATATCTTTTAGAGCATGCTGGTGGTAATATTTTTTAGAAATTGTTGAACTCTCATGCTTCACTTATATCTATTTGAGAGTCTATTAAAACAGCATGGTAAAGTGTTTAGGCTAAAGAAACTAGTCTTCACATGATAAACATCCAATGTCAATGTAGTAAAAAAAATCACATCAAGTGCATTGAATAGAAAGAGATGTTGGATGCTTGATAATTGTTTTGAGACATGAGGATAGTGATATTAAAGTAATGCTAGTGGAGTGATTATGAAATTAAGAAATATTTGTGTTAAGGTTAGTGATTCCCGTAGCATGCACGTATGGTGAACCGTTGTGTGACTAAGTTAAAGCATGAGGTATTTGTAGAGTGTCAACCTTTGTGTGGAGGTCGGGGAACGCGATGGTTAACTCCTACCAACCTCCCCTCTAGGAGCATGCATTGATTGCTTTGTTTTGATGACTCGTAAATTTTTGCAATAAGTATATGAGTTCTTATGACTAATGTTGAGTCCATGGATTATACGCACTCTCACCCTTCCACCATTGCTAGCCTCTCTTGTACCGCACAATTTTCACCGGTGCCATAAACCCACTATATATCCTTCCTCAAAACAGCCGCCATATTGTTCCTCAAAACAGCCACCATACCTACCTATCATGGCATTTCCATAGCCATTCCGAGATATATTGCCATGCAACTTTCCACCATTCCGTTTATATGTGGGGACCCCGACTCATAAGTCGTGATCACCGAATGCACGTGTACAGTGATCCCAGAGATCAATGCTCACTGAACACACAGAAGCTGAATAACAAGAGTCTTACATCCATACATACCGTATTACACAAATAGGACCATTAAGGTCAAGTCTTGAGTATATCATCGCAGCGGAAATCTTCAATTACAACTTGGACCCATGCCATCTCCTTAACCCTACAGGCATTCTGACTGGGAAGCGTCCTAGCTCGCATGCTCGTCACCAAGAAATCTTCATCATAACCTGTTCTCTCATGCCTGGCCAATAAAATAACCAGTGGAAAGCCAATGAGTACTTTGAATGTACTCGCAAGCAACCCAAGTGTGATGACAGAATAATTATGCAAAGCTCTACTGCTAAATTGGCAGTTTTGCGGAAAGCTAGTTTTTTTATATGCAAGTATGGTCAACATATAACATGGACATGCATGTATCTGCAACAAGTATCGGGAGGTCACAGACATCATTATCGCGAAAGATTTGTAATCAACTCATGCTCAAGCTCATTGTGACTTTCTCACAATCACATCAACAGATCCACCGTACCGTGTTGTTTTCCAGAAACTTATGGACATAGTCTAAGTAGCACCACCCAACTGTCCTTGACCGCGGACACGGCTATTCGAATAGTTTGACACTCTGCAGAGGTTGCACACTTTACCCACAAGATCCGGGGAACTTCCGTGACATCCACGACCCGCGGTACCTCAAGTACCCGGGGTAAGCACCCGATCACTATCTTTCCCTAGGCGACACTAATATGGAGTCCACTCGATTGGTAACAGCCCCGTGCCAAACATTTCACATCTTAAAGATTGTGGAGCCTTGCTCCCATATTCATCTCATACCACTGACACGGGGTACCAACGGTGTGTTCGGTGCCCTATGAAAACATTCATGGCCGCCTATCCAAGCACGACCCCGTCCCGAGAGTGACCTCATGTCACCCTCGTCACTAGTAATGCGGGCACCATGCTAGTATCGACCTAGGTAATCAATAATGCCCTTTCCCATATAAGGGTAGAGTGGTTGCGCATGTTTGGTTGGGACGGTAGTCACACATAAATCTAATCCATCTCTGTAAACAACACTTCTGTCAAGCCTCGGCACACTACTTCTTCACCAAGTAGTGCCCTAGTTCTTCATCAACTCCCAGGGGCATTAGTGGCACCCACTGGGTTATCTGCAAGTATGACAAACCACACTTGTTTCACTCAATGCATAACCCTGACCCACTTTGCGTAGCCAACTACTATAGCATTCATCTATCTACTCCCACCCACATAACCCTCATAGGAAGGTAGGGTCATGTTTGATGCAAGTTCAATAGCAAAGTAACAAAGGTAGAAACCAAAGTGGTCTCCACCTCAACATGATTCCGATGCATTGATAATAAGGTGCTATGAGATATGCATAAAAAGGTTTCTTGAACATGGTCAAAGGGCTGCTTGCCTTGTCCTTCCGAGTCTTCAAACCTTCTGGTCCATCTCCGAGTACTTCGCTTATTTCGTCAACTAACGATGGAAACAATCATAATAAGCAACACAATCAAAGCAAAAATAAAAGTGCTCTAAAAATAGGAGTTGGACTTTCCTAGGATACCTCTGGTCATATTAGAAATCACCAAGGTGGTTTCATGGTATTGGATCAATTGATGATTTGGAACATTTCAATATGATGGAATCAAGGGTTTAATGGATTTGAAAGAAGTGTACAGAAATATATTCTTGAATGATGAGCAAAGGCACCCATCAACAAGTCATGATTTTAGAAGCATCTAGGAGTTGGTTTCATTGGATTTGGAATTCAAATGAATTTCCTAGGATTTTGCAAAGTTGATAAATATGAAGAAATGGCTCATTATTTGGTGGGGTACAGAAAGTATTAATAAAAATGTTCCAAAACTAAGTTTGGATAAGACAAGCACCTAGGATTTTGAACCACTGCATTTGGATCAAAATTGAGCTCTCTGCGATTTTCTATAGTTCATCACAGAAAATGGAATAATGTCATTTAATGATTATTTGTGAAGGAAAAGTCTCTGGAATAATGTGCATGTTGCACCATGTGGTAGAGCATGATTTTAGAAACTACCAGAAATTTGAATCATGCAATTTGGAGTTAATTTGAATATTTGGGAGATTTTTGAAGCTGACTGGAAATGCAAAAAGAAAATGAAAAGGGAGGGGGGTTATACCTATACTGCGTTTCGAGCGCAATATAACGCCGCAGCGCCCTGGGCCGGCCCAACAGCACGGCCACACGCAGAGGGCCAGGCTACGTCGAAGGCGCCATCGGGCCAGGCGTTTTCACCACAGGGACGTGGCTCCCACGGAGGCGCTTCCAATTATGCGCGGGCCCAGCCCCTCGGTCGCCTACAAGCGGGCCCCGCCTGGCAGGTTCGCCTTCCTCCTCCCGCTCGAACAGAGGCGAGGCAGGGGAGGCGCGGCCGAGCGCTCGCCGGCGTGGCCCCGTCGACTCGGGCCTCCTCCGGCGACGCTCCGCCCACTGGTGTGCTTAGGAGGACACGCCGCACCCGTCCACGTACTTCACGCACGCCGGGGAGGGCTGAAGCGGCGACGGCTTGGGTGGCCGCGGAGGCGACCGTCGGCGGTCTTGGCACAGCGAGGAAGAGGCGGGGGAAGGAGGGACTGGAGCTTGGGGTGAGTTGGCGGTGGTGAGGAGAGGGTGCGGGAGTGTTCAGGGGGGAGAAAGAAGGGGTGAGGCCCACGGATTTAAACGGCGGCCGGCGGCCCTGCTCCGGCCGTAGAGTTGGCTGGAGGGCACGGGGAGGACATTTGGCCTGTCGAGGAGGTGCACTAGAGGGAGAGGGGGCCATCGGAGCCGCGAGGGGGCTCGGGGGTGACCTATAAATAGGTGGGCGGCGGTCCACCGAAGACTCATGCGCCGGCGAGACCGTTGCTGTCGTTGCAAGCCACGGGGGCACCAGTGAGCATGTCCAGGGCGTTCGTGGGGCTGGTCTACGCCTAGAGGAAGAGAGAAGAGGAGCGGGGAGGCGCCAGAGTCTTCGCGCGTGTGAGCTTGCTCACTGGAGCTCAGGGTCGGCCGGTGCGCGTGCGAGAGGGGCAGCAGGAGGGAGAAAGAGGAGGGGGCCGACAACGCTGCATGACGCGGACGTCGAGGCGGCCTCGGGGGACACGAGGGGGAGGCCCAAGGCTGTCGGATGCTCCTGATTGGAGGTGGCTACAGTGCGCCAGGGCACTGTAGCGTGCTCCAGAGCGCGAACCCTGCATGCCATGGCATGAACAAGGTGTCATTGGTGTGTCCCCTCATGTCCAGTAGTGCTAGGGGTTAGTAAACAAAGGTGTGATGATCTTGGATGCCCTGGGGAGCCATTGGAATGAGGAGGGAGGTGAGGAAGAAGGAGTTTACTGCTGTCCAGAAGAGTAAGTTGGGGTTTTACCCCCCTCCAATAATTGAGCTGGGGTATAGGAGAGTTACTGGAGGTAGAATAGGACTAGGAGAAGCTGTGGTAAGAATTTGAGGTAAAGGGAAATAGTAAAAGGGGTCCAAACAATGGTTTTGGTAAATTGGCAGGAGGTCTTTGATCATGTTTTGGGAAAGCAAATGACCTCCAATTGGCATGGAACTTAACAGGATCAAATGTCACATATAATTAGGGCCTTCCACCAAATTTGAGCTCATTTGGGCAAAGTTGCCAATGTAACTCTTGTAAACCTTAGAAATCAACAGAAATGGATTCTCCATGTTTGAGTTAAGCAAATCATCTCCCCTTGATGCACCACTTGGTGTAGTGTCATCATTTGGGGTTGTGATCATGCCCACAAAGTTTGAAGCCCCAGGTAAAAAGTTGGTAATGTAAAGTTGTTCAAATTTGAATTTGAACAGAAATGGTTTTGGGGCACTTAGTTATGCTTCTCCAAAACTTGTGCCATTTGGCATAGATGCATAATTACATCATTTTAGCATGTGCACCAAGTTTGAGAGCATTTGGACAAGTTTGAGAGCATTTGTAAAGTTGCTCAAACTTCAAAATGGACAGAAATGGTTTTGAGGGGATTAGATGATGTTTCCTTGATCTTCAAGGCATGAGGCTTTGCAAGATCATCAAATATGTCATATATGACATGATAGAATTTCCCTGGAATTTTTGGAGAATATTTCCTTTGTAAATATTTCAAAAGCTTGAAATATTCAGAAAGGGTTTTGGAAGGATTTGTCCAATATTTTGAACATGACCATGTGTTGAAACTCTTATATATGGACAATATATGTCCTATGAGTTTCCCTGAATTTTGGCAAATATTTTTGAAATAGTTAAATAATTTTTCCCTATTAAAGACCATTTCTGGCCTTAAGAAAAAGCTTTTAAATGAATTATAAAAATAAGTTTTAAAATTATAATTTTGTGGTTTCTGGGAGTCCTATACCTAATAGGATTCAAATATATTTTTGAAAGATTTTTCACACCCTAAATAAGGTACTTGTAGTGCAAACCTCAATTCAGGGGTTTTTGGAAAACTAATTATAGAAAATACTATTTGGCCAAAATATTTTTATAAGAAAATTCTATACTGGTCTATACACATGGCATGATCATTGGGAAAAGGTTTTGGATCAAGGAGATGAAGTATAAGAGTTGGAGGATTTATTTGATTTTTAGAGCACTAGCAAACAGCAGACAAAAGTTAAATCAAGCAAAGTCAAAAACACTCAAAAGTTTTTGTAAATCCACATTTTTAACATGATAATAAGCTTAAGCATAGTGGCATGAAAATCAGGGTGTGACATTATATGACACGCGTCATATTGTCATATTGCCATGCATGATCATGTAGTTGACATCGTATTCGTGGCAAGGCCACCATGCATAATATTTTCATACATGTCACTCTTGTTTCATTGCACATACCGGTACACCGCCGGAGGCATTCACATAGTCATACTTTGTTGTTGTAGTATCGAGTTGTAATTTCATGTTGTAATGAAAGTGAGATGATCGTCATTATTAGAGCATTGTCCCATGGGAGGAAAGGCTGAATCTATACAGCCCCTCCGCAAAAAAAAAGAGAAAAAAAAAGAAAGGCCAAAAAGAAAAAAAAAAGGCCCAAAAAAAAGAAGAAAAAAAGAAAGAAAAAGAAAAAAGGGACAATTGCTACTATCTTTTTTCACACTTGTGCTTCAAAGTAGCACCATGTTCTTCATTGTAGAGAGTCTCATGCTTAGTCACTTTCATATACTAGTGGGAATTTTCGTTATAGAACTTGGCTTGTATATTCCAACGATGGGCTTCCTCAAATGCCCTAGGTCTTTGTGAGCAAGCAAGTTGGATGCACATCCACTAGTTTCTTTTGTTGAGCTTTCATTCATATTTAGCTCTAGTGCATCCGTTGCATGGCAATCCCTACTCACTCACATTGATATCTAGTGATGGGCATCTCCATAGCCCGTTGATACGCCTAGTCGATGTGAGACTATCTCCCTCTTTTTGTCTTCTCCACAACCACCTCTATTCCACCCATAGTGCTATATCCATGGCTCACGCTCATGTATTGCGTAAAAGTTGAAAGGTTTGAAAAGATAGAGTATGAAAACAAGTGCTTGGCTGAAATCGGGGTTGTGCATGATATGAATATTTTGTGTGATAACAAGGGAGCATAGCCAACACTATATGATTTTGTAGGGATAACTTTCTTTAGCCATAGTATTTTGAGAAGACATGATTGCTTTGTTAGTATTGTTTGAAGTATTGTTATTTCTTATGTCAATATAGACTTTTATCTTGAATCCTTCAGATCTGAACATTCATGCCATAATTAAGAGAATTACATTGAATAACGATATTGGTTAGCATTCCACATCAAAAATTCTTTCTTTATCATTTACCTACTCGAGGACGAGCAGGAATTAAGCTTAGGGATGCTTGATACGTCTCCAACGTATCTATAATTTTTTATTATTCCATGCTATTATTTATGAAATCTTGGATGTTTAATGGGCTTTATCATTCACTTTTATATCATTTTTGGGACTAACCTACTAACCCAAAGGCCCAGTCCAGATTGCTATTTTTTTTGCCTATTTCAGGGTTTTGCGGAAAAGGAATATCAAACGGAGTCCAAACGGAATGAAACCTTCGCGAGAGATATTTTTGGAGGAAATCACGCTCGGGAAACGTCAGGACCAAGTCAGGGGACGAAGGGCCAGCCCACGAGGGTGGGGGGCGCGCCCCCCTTCCCAGGGCGTGCTCCCTTGCCTCGAGGCTGGCCCACACGGCCCACGGTGCCCTCCTTCTTCCTATATATACCTACGTACCCCAAAAACTCCATACGCAGAGAGAAAACCCTAATTCCACAGCCGTAGCTTCTGTTCCCATGGAGATCCCATCTTGGAGCTTCTTCCGGGCGGGGGATCCATCACGGAGGCCTTCATCGCCCTCACCATGAGTTGTGAGTAGTTTACCACAGACCTTCGGGTCCATAGCTAGTATCTAGATGGCTTCTTCTATCTCTCTGGATCTCAATACAAAGTTCTCCTCGGTCTTCGAGGAGATCTATTCGATGTAATCTCTTTTTGCGGTGTGTTTGTCGAGATCCGATGAATTGTGAGTTTATGATCAAGGTTATCTATGAAACATATTTTGTTATTCTCTGAACTTTTTATGTGTGCTCATAATATACTTGCAAGTCTCTTCGAATTATTGGTTTGGTTTGGCCTACTAGATCTATAGTTCTTGCAATAGGAGAAGTGATTGGCTTTGGGTTCAATCTTATGGTGTCCTTTCCCAGTGACAGTAGGGGCAGCAAGGCACGTATTGTATTGTTGCCATCGAGGATAAAAAGATGGGGTTTTCATCATATTTCTTGAGTTTATCCCTCTACATCATGTCATCTTGCTTAAAGCGTTACTCTGTTCGTATGAACTCAATACACTAGATGCATGCTGGATAGCGATCGATGTGTGGAGTAATAGTAGTAGACGCAGGGAGGAGTCGGTCTACTTGTCTCGGACGTGATGCCTATATACAATGATCATGCCTAGATAGTCTCATAATTATTCGCTTTTCTATCAATTGCTCGACAGTAATTTGTTTACCAGCCGTAGAATATCGCTATCATGAGAGAAGCCACTAGAGAAAACTATGGCCCCCGGGTCTATTCTCAACTTATCCATCTACATCTACTTTACTTGTCTTGCTTTTATTTGCTGTTTTATTAAACCAAAAATACCAAAAATATAATTATCATCTCTATCAGATCTCACTCTCGTAAGTGACCATAAAGGGATTGACAACCCCTTATCGCGTTGGCTGCGAAGTTCTTATTTGATTGTGCAGGTGCGAGGGACTGGCGTGTGGTCTCCTACTGGATTGATACCTTGGTTCTCAAAAACTGAGGGAAATACTTACGCTGTTGTGCTGCATCTACCTTTCCTCTTCGAGGGAATACAATGCAAGATCAAGAGGTAGCACGCCGCACCTACTTGCATACCTACACCACCACCTACTATAGTTACGGATCCGCTAAGGCATGATAACCCTTCCCGATGCAAGGGGCTCATGCAGGACATAAGTTTATAATGCCAGACAATAACAAAAGTATCACAAGAATTTACATGTCCTTGTGGAGCCCTCCATGTTGTCCTGCAGGAACTGAGCTAAGGAAGACGCTCCCAAGGAACGCGACTTGAACTCCTTCAGCAACAGCGACGCCGGAAGGACACCGTTTCCCTTCGGCGATAGGGGCGGCGACTTGGTGTCTCATAGCTCTCGTCGGAGCTCGAGGCCGTATCAGGGGTAGCATAACTACTACCAGGAGATTCGGAGACGTAGCCAATGGTGGGCGCCTCGCTGCCTTGACGACATGGGTAATGGTCGCTGATACGTCCAAAACGTATCTGTAATTTCTGCTTGCTCCATGCCTCTTTTGGGTGATATTGCTATGTTATTTATACACTTCCATACACTTTTGATCATATTTGGACTAACCTATTAACTCAGTGCACCCCAGTGCCAGTTTTTGTTTTCGGCTGTTTTTGTATTTCAGGTTTTCACATTACGAGAACTGCCAGAAAAAATCCAGAAAAATTATATAAAAAATCAGCATTCCGGAAGCTTCCATGCGGCCAAAGTAGGGCCGGAGGGGACCCACAGGGGCTCCAGGCGGCCTGCCCACGCGGCCCCCCTGGCCGCGCCGGGGGGGCGCCTGGGCACCCCTGACCCCCTCTGATGCCCCCCTTTGGCATATATTTACACCGTGTCGCAGAAACCCTGATTCCAGACCCCTTTTCTCCAGACGCGATTCCGATCTCCGCCGCCATCGCCATCAAGCTTCGGGGGACCAGAATTCCTGTGCCGGCACCCTGCCGGGACGGGGAAGTGCCCCCGGATTCATCTCAATCGACGTTGCTTCCTCCCTCCATGATGCGGGAGTAGTTCCTCCTCGGGGCTGAGGTTCTTACCAGTAGCTATGTGGTCAATTCTCTCTCCCATTATGTGATCTTCGTTGTGATCATAGGCTATGTTAATCTAGGGTGATCCCATGATATTTCCCGTTCCTCTATGTATTGGATTGATGTACTCACTTGTCTTTATCTAGTATAATCCCCGAGACCAAGGTGACAGCGGTCTATTGGACATGGATTAGAAAAATATTTTCATGAGTGATTTCCTCTCTTGTGTGTTGATTGAAGATTGAGAGTCTCTTGGTGCTTGTCTTTGACTATCCTTTAGATATGTTGTGGTGATTGTGGGACTCTCTTTGGATGGCCGCGGTGACATTGGGAAATCTTAGATTGAGAACCACGAACTTTGAGGTGTGCTTTTGTAGCCCTACATAATTCTCGTCCTCTCTTGACCACGAAGGAATGACCTCCGGGTGCGTCTCCATTGCATGTTTTATGGGAAATATCATGTGATTCGATTATGTTAATGTTGTTGGGAGTTGCCACTAGTGAAAGTATGAACCCTAGGCCTTGTTTCCACGATTGCAATACCATTTGTGCTCACGTTTACCACTTGTTTGCTTGCTGCACTTTTTATTACAGATTTATATTACTTTGTTTTGCCATCCATATCACTTGCCATTTAACATCTCTTCGCTGAACTAGTGCACCTATACATCTGACAAGTGTATTAGGTGTGTTGGGGACACAAGAGACTTCTTGTATTTTAGTTGCAGGGTTGCTTGAGAGAGACCATCTTCAACCTCTACTTCCCTGAGTTCGATAAACCTTAGGTCATCCACTTGAGGGAAATTGCTGCTGTCCTACAAACCTCTGTGCTTGGAGGCCCAACATAGTCTACAAGAGTAGAAGCGTGTGTAGACATCAAGCTATTTCTGGCGCCGTTGCCGGGGAGGTGAGCACTTGAAGGTATATCTTTAGATCTTGCAATTAAATCTTTTCGTTTCTTGTTTTTAGTTTCACTAGTTATGTTTATGGAAAACCGTGCTATTGGATCGTTGCTTGCGGGAAGATGCCCCACACCTGTGGTGGTTGCTCCTCCCCCTACTGAAATTGTGCCCTATAAAATACCAGCTGGTATTATCGATTATGTTTTGGCTAATCGTTATGCAGGAGACAGACATCCCGGTGAACACTTGCTATATATGTCACAATTATGTTCATTATTTAAGCTTGCAGGTGTATCAAGGGAGTTTGTCATGAGCAAATTGTTCGTTGTATCACTTATAGATAAAGCTTCAGAATGGTATAAGCTACTAAATGACTCTCACCTGCTGGAGTGGGAAGAGATCCAGTCTCTCTTTTACTCCAAGTTTTATCCTCTTCATGAAGTTCATGAGAATAGGAATTATGTTTATAATTTTTATCCTCATGACGGAGAAAGCATAGCTCAAGCTTGGGGGAGAATGAAAACGTTAATGCTAAAAAGTCCTAACCATGGGATCCCCAAAGATATGATTATTACTAATTTCTATGCGAGGCTCTCTCGACAGGATAAAGATTTGCTCGATGCTTCCTCTATGGGTTCTTTCACAAACGAAAAGATTGATGCTAAATGGGAACTCCTTGAAAGAATCCAACGCAACACTGAAGATTGGGAGATCGACAAAGGTAAAGAGTCAGGTATAATTTATGAGTATGATTGCACTAAGTCCTTTGTTGAAACTACAAGTTTTAATAAGTTTAGTGCTAAGTTTGGACTTGATTCTCAACTCCTTGTTGATTTCCTCAAATCTTTTGCTTCACATCTTAATATGCCTAAGGAGGATTGGATCAAGTATCATAAACCTTTTAAAGAGACTTGCAAAGAAAATGAAATTGTCCATGATGATTGCAACATGCATGATCCAATTCCTAAAGATGAAGTTTTATATAAGCATGTTAACTTTTGTGGAGTGGATAGACCTTATGAAAGGCCTATGATTGAAGAAGAGAAGTATTGTAAGCAACATAAGCATGAAAGAACAATCACTTGGGTCGAGATTTAAATGAAATTGCTAGAGAATTGTGTGACCTTTATCCTTTTACTTGTGAACTTTGCCGTCTAGAGGGTCACTTTAATTTTCAATGCATGAACTTTCAAAACATAACTGTTAACCAGTTGTGTGATAACATGATCACCTCTGATCTTTATGATGAGCTTATGTTATTTTTGATGTGTGAAGAGTTATCAGAAAATACTTCTTGGCTAGATGTTAATGCCATAGGAATAAAAAACACTTTGCAAAATTGCCATCTCTATTGTGTTGTTAATTGCCATGAAAATGATTACATAAGTAACATTAGAAAGGAGGGAACTTTACCAAAGTATAAAAATGTCTCTTATATTTCTGCTAATAAAAAGGAGAGTTTCTCCCAAGTTTCCCCTATTGTTTCTAATGATAAACCAGGATATGTGGAGAAGCTTCATCTCCAACCACCCCCTCCTAAGGTGAAGAAGAAGAAAAAGAAGAGGAGGAGGAAGAGGAGCAAGAAGGAAGAAGAATGGGTATCAACCTGGCGGGAGCATATTCCTCCCATCAACTTTTATCCTAACGGTTGTAAGTTTAAAGAAGAAGGTGAAGTTTATTGCCTTAATTATCATCTTGATGATATGTCCGTAGGTACTATTGAAGATGATTTTGATTATGATATGCATGTTACTTATTGTGATTGGGAAAATGATGATAATGCTACTTATGATCTTGAAAATCTTTTTGGTACCAACTCTGAAAGTGATGATATGGGAAGCTCTAAGCTTGGGGATGATAGGATTGCAAATCCTTTACCCACTAGTGATGTGATAATTGATAATTCTTTTGCTAGTAAGAATAAAGACAACATGATTACAAATATAGTTGCTAGCAATGATAATGCTCTTCTCTACTATGATGATGTCATAACTCCAACCTATAGTGATTATAAAGGTACCTATGACATAAGGAGAAATTATCCTTATGAAACTTGTCATAATCATGGAGGGAATTACTCCCTTGTTGAACACCACCCTCCTAATACACAAGTAATCTATAGTGTTCAAGTTGTTTATGATAGTCCTACTCCCACTATTACCAATGAGAAAGATTATGCTTATGTGGAGAGTAAGAGTACCTTTTTTCATGTGGATCATGGTAACAATGCTTTATGTGATGCTTATATTGTTGAGTTCATCCATGATGCCACTGAAATTTATAATGAGAGAGGGAGACTTGGTTCTAAATATCTTAATAATAAGAAGTTTCCTCTCTTTATGGTGAATATTTTGAAGTTATGCTTGTTTTGCCTTCCTATGCTAGTTGCTTTGTGCTTCAATGAATTATTCTATTGCAATATTCCTATGCATAGGAAGCATGTTAGGCTTAAATGTGTTTGGTATTTGCTTCTTGATGCTCTCTTTTGTTCTTCAGCTCTTATTCCTACGAGAGCATCATTAAAGTCTTAAGCCTATCTTTATGGCTATAAAGAAAGAGCTCTAGGGAGACAACCCTTGTTATGTTTACTTTCAGTTTTAGTGGTCTTTATGTTTGTTACTACTGTAGCAACATCATTGTATCTTTATTTTTCAGCTTTGTGCCAAGTTTAGCCTCTGATTGCAAGAAAGTTCAAAAGTTGTGACGTGCTGTCCAGGAAACAGATTCTGTCCTTGGATAGAAAAATTCATATAAAATCACCAGATCATCTTTTTGGTCTGAATTTTTTCGACAGTATGCTCTATATAATTGTCTTTCGTGCATCTGTTTTGAGTTTTTTTATTAGAGTTGCAGAAGTGCCCCGGAAAAATCATTTACTACCTGCTTTTCTGTTTTTCACAGATTCTGTCCTGTTTTGCCTTTCCTTCATTTTGCAAACCTAGAGCTTGCTTTTTCTTTGCAAAAACCTTTTGGCAATCTTGAGAAACAGTAGAACTTCAAGAATATCTTTATTTCCAGCAAGGAACAATTATTTTATTATGGGTACTAACCTCGCTAATCAGATTATGATGAGTTATGTATGAAGGGAGTTTTCAAGTGTGCGAGGGAAGATGATAAAAAGATTCAGGAGTGTCAAACGCTCAAGCTTGGGGATGCCCCCATGCACCCCCAAGAAATATTCAAGGAGACTCAAGCGTCTAAGCTTGGGTATGCCCCCGTGCATCCCCTTCTCCATCAACATTATTAGTTCGTCTTTCGTTCCACTATATTTTAATCACTTCATGTGTTATGTGCTATGCTTGGAGCGTCTTGCTTTTAGTTTTCTTTAGTTTTTCATAACGAGTCGGAACTCAGCTTTCTTTATGTGGGAGAGAAACACGCTCCACTTCTACCTAGAACATAACATAAAATTTTCATGTCTATCCTTGCTGTGTGTGTTCTTTGTCTTTTAATAGCTACTATCATGTTCAGCTCTTAGCTTTCATGCTTATCTTTTCAAAGAGCTTTTTGTTTAGTTGGTTGCTTGAACTCTCTTTAATTACCATGCTCACCTTATTAAGAGAGTTTGCTTCCGTTGCATTGGTTGATATGTCTATGATAAAGATGCTACGTGCATGATGGCGCTTAGTAGTTCATGTTTTCTTATGGTTAGTCTCAAATAGCCGGAGGGTTCCCAATGTGTTATTGGAGTACCAACATGATTTGTTTGCCTATGGTGTGGTATGGTTTAATAATATCTTCCTTCGAGAATTTATTTTGATTGACTTGGCGTATGCTCACACGTATTTAAGACTATAAAGAAAGTCTGTCAAGCCTTGATGATCTTTTATTTCCGAGTAGCGATATAACTACCATGCCTGACTCAATGTTGCTTTGTCGCTCTGCATGATTATGACCGTCATTGCTCCCTTAGTTGGTCGCTCCCAGTCTTTTGCTAACCTTCGCCTGTACTAAGCGGACTGACTGCTTGTGCATCCACATCCTTTAATCCAGTTATGCCATATGAGTCTACCATACCTTCCTACATGGTATTTACCTATCATTCCTAACGGAGACTTGCATGTGCTATCTCGAAATTATTCAAAGAAAAAGCATTCTTATTTTGTGCCTCTGTTGTAAGTTCATGAGGAAGTAGTGGTTAATTCATGACTTTTTTAAGTTGGACAAGCTTCACCCCGGGATTGCATGTATAATGTGCAAACCCATAATACGAGAAGGAACTGGCATTGAGTGCGCCCGGCTCAAAAAGATAATATAACAAACAACCCCTCCTTCACGCTTTGTTCATGAGAAATCAGAAAACTTTGGCAGTGATAAACAAAGGAGATTAAGAGGATGTGATCGTCCTCATTCGGGAGCCGTTCCTCGAAACTTTTCCATCTCGAAAAGTGATTGAGTTGTCAGCTAGCATTCGTTGACGAAACATGCATGATCTAAAATAAATTATTAGCTCTGTTTTTAAGCCAAGAGCTCTGGTACATGTTTTGTCTTTGTTTCCGACTACGGGTTTTCAACCTTGCCAACAAAAGCCACGGTTCGAGAGTCTCCACCTTCTTTTAAAAGCACCAACTACTGAGAGCATGATTGTCATTCTGAGTGTAATGTGCATTGTCCCAAAGTAGCATTGTCTTTTGCATGATTGTGATATCGTTTATTTTGAAATCATTGTATCTAGTCATCACTTAAACCTTGGAGGTGCCCCTGCATTTATGTTTTTCTTCACTAAAGGGGGCAAGCTAGATATCACTTTATCATATTTGCACATCATGTTCATTACAAATCTATTTGATGTTTCAATATCATATTGTAAAACTTTCAGTTCTTTGTGATTTTCTCATGAGGCAACTTAATTACTATAGATTCATTGTCTCAGTAAGCTTTTGTCATATGACTATGAAAAGTCCTATATGGTTAATAGCATGTCACCACAGAAATTATTCTTGTTATCATTTACCTACTCGAGGACGAGCAGGAATTAAGCTTGGGGATGTTGATACGTCCAAAACGTATCTATAATTTCTGCTTGCTCCATGCCTCTTTTGGGTGATATTGATATGTTATTTATACACTTCCATACACTTTTGATCATATTTGGACTAACCTATTAACTCAGTGCACCCCAGTGCCAGTTTCTGTTTTCGGCTGTTTTTGTATTTCAGGTTTTCACATTACGAGAACTGCGAGGAAAATCCATAAAAATTATATAAAAAATCAGCGTTCCGGAAGCTTCCATGCGGCCAAAGTAGGGCCGGAGGGGACCCACAGGGGCTCCAGGCGGCCTGCCCACGCGGGCCCCCCTGGCCGCGTTGGGGGGGGGGGCGCCTGGGCACCCCTGACCCCCTCTGATGCCCCCTTTGGCATATATTTACACAGTGTCGCGGAAACCCTGATTCCAGACCCCTTTTCTCTAGACGCGATTCCGATCTCCGCCGCCATCGCCATCAAGCTTTGGGGGACCAAAATTCCTGCGCCGGCACCCTGCCGGGACGGGGAAGTGCCCCCGGATTCATCTCCATCGACGTTGCTTCCTCCCTCCATGATGCGGGAGTAGTTCCTCCTCGGGGCCGAGGTTCTTACCAGTAGCTATGTGGTCAATTCTCTCTCCCATGATGTGATCTTCGTTGTGATCATAGGCTATGTTAATCTAGGGTGATCCCATGATATTTCTCGTTCCTCTATGTATTGGATTGATGTACTCACTTGTCTTTATCTAGTATAATCCCCGAGACCAAGGTGACAGCGGTCTATTGGACATGGATTAGAAAGATATTTTCATGAGTGACCTCTCTTGTGTGTTAATTGAAGATTGAGAGTCTCTTGGTGCTTGTCTTTGACTATCCTTTAGATATGTTGTGGTGATTGTGGGACTCTCTTTGGATGGCCACGGTGACATTGGGAAATCCTTAGATTGAGAACTACGAACTTTGAGGTGTGCTTTTGTAGCCCTACATAATTCTCGTCCTCTCTTAACCACAAAGGAATGACCTCCGGGTGCGTCTCCATTGCATGTTTTATGGGAAATATCATGTGATTCGATTATGTTAATGTTGTTCGGAGTTGCCACTAGTGAATGTATGAACCCTAGGCCTTGTTTCCACCATTGCAATACCATTTGTGCTCAAATTTACCACTTGTTTGCTTGCTGCACTTTTTATTACAGATTTATATTACTTTGTTTTGCCATCCATATCACTTGCCATTTAACATCTCTTCGCCGAACTAGTGCACCTATACATCTGACAAGTGTATTAGGTGTGTTGGGGACACAAGAGACTTCTTATATTTTAGTTGCAGGGTTGCTTGAGAGAGACCATCTTCAACCTCTACTTCCCTGAGTTCGATAAACCTTAGGTCATCCACTTGAGGGAAATTGCTGCTGTCCTATAAACCTCTGCGCTTGGAGGCCCAACATAGTCTACAAGAGTAGAAGCGTGTGTAGACATCAGTCGCCGGCGAGCCCATTCTCTGCGCCACACGGCAGCCGGAGGCCGTCCGTCCCAAAGACTTTGAAGGTCATCGCGCCCGTCATATCCAGAGCGAAATGAAGAATGTGCCTCCTGGCGGGGGCGCAGGCGCGAGCCACCACACCCCAGCCCCAGGTCATGAAGACCTAGCCAGAAGAAACCATCTCCGCGTTGGCATGCGAAGGAGGAAGGCGACACCCCTTGTGCCTCAGCTCCATCGTCAATCGGCCACGAGCTGGGAGCACCTCCCTCAGGAACGGAGGAAGAAGGGTCCATGAATGCGGAGGGGCCCCCACCCACACGATGAACTCGCGGGCATCATCCTCAGAATGGGACAGCAGCAGGGCGCGAGGAGACGCCCGTCTCTCCGGGCGACTGACGACGCCACCCCTATCGCCGCCCTCGCTCCATCTGCCTGCCGTTGGAGTATGCAAGGGAAGCGGAAATCCTGGCGGTGCCCGCGTGCACCATGTGCGGGTGTCCGACAACCTCAGGGACGCACTCGGAGAATTACGGCGCATCTTCTTTGGGGGGAGCCGCTCGGGCTCTACCATCGGGCTCTTCCCCTTCTCCGTGGCCGAGAACCTGCGAATCGACGCCATGGAGCCTTGGGTGCAATGGAAACGTGGGGATCGGCCTACGACAGTAAAGTGAGAGGCGTATTCCCTCACCCCCCCGTTTATAAGCCGAGAAGATCAACCGGTGGCCACTCGCGCGCAGCCATAATGGCCCCGCTACCCGCGCCACGGAGTTGTCAAGTCGCACGATTGCCAAGATTGTGTGGGAAGAGGAGTCGCCCACGTCCCATCCAACCGTCACACTCCAGCCTGGCCCGCAACCTCTTTGGGGCCCGCGGCGCTTCGTCCTCGACTAAGGCTTCGCCCTGAAGCCAACTCTGCGCGCACCTTGGGCCCGGGGGCTACTGTGGACGTCCTGGGAACCAGGTTACCCAGACTTGCCTGTCTGCGGGCCGCGACGCGATCCTACTACGGCCTGGTACGGCCCAGCTGATCGACCAGCTGTCCAAGACCCTCGCGAGGGGGCTAAGCCTCGTGAGGAGAATGACGTCAAGACCCCCTCAGGAGCGGCCTCGGCAAGGTGCACCGGAGGGGCGGGCAATCCAAGGCCAAGCCTGCCTCAGGAGGAGGCAGTGATGTCAGCAGTGACGCACCGCGCCAGTGGGTGCCAGCGTCCGCCTACGGCACAGTTGCCATTTTGGTGCAAAGAGGACAGCCCAGCCGTTGGTTCCCAAGGAGCGGGGCAAAGGTTTCCTCTTTGGTGCAACAAGACCGAAGACCGCAAGGACGACAAGGGGGATGTCACCGTCGAGCCCACCACCGTGTCACCGCCTGATCCTTTTGCAAGCGAAGACCGCTTTTGTCAGGATAAGAACGTCCTTATGTTCCCACTCAAAAATGGCCGTTGTGGGATCCCTTCCCGCCTAAACATTTCGGGGGAAGAGGACCGTGGCCGCCTATATAAGTAGCTAGGACTCCCACTGCAAAGGAGAGATGAATACACTCGGCCACCACACAAGGAGCAAAAACACTAGCCTCCTGACCCTCCTGAGCTCACCTCCTGAGCCCAGGAACCATTGTACTAGCTCATATTCTAGCTCGCCCGGAGCCAATCCACCAAAGCAGGAAGTAGGGTCTTACACCACACGATGGCCCGAACCTGGATAAACTCTTGTGTGTTCTGTCTGTTGTTTGCTTCAATCCTTCCACCGCGACAAGAGCGAGGCGCTAGGTAGACAAGAGTGGGAGAGATCTTTGTTCACGCCCCTGTGTTCGATTTTAACGTGTTTTGCGGAGCCCTGAATCCGACATTACTATATCAAGAATTAATAGGTGGAGCAATTCTCATGACATCCTTGACATAAAAGATGGTAATACTCAAATGTAGATCATAATTTGAGTTGGATAGCAAGGAACTCAAGGTACAACACAAAACGAACAAGTTTGTGTTGGGGGAAGGCTAGAATATTGCCGATGATAACACGAATCATCGAGGGGCGAGGATGCTATTTCCCATCATGAACTCGATTGATATACTGGAAGAGCTCAAAATGTTGATGATGATCACGAGACAATTGTCGAGAGGTTTCAAGAAGGTGTAATCAATCGGTGATGACATCAAGTCAAAGGAATGATGAAGCAAAAAGTTATTGGAACCAAGGGTACGACACAAACTCGAAATCAAGCTTGTTGTTCAAGGTGAAACGATAAGACGAGGAAATCAACCTAAGCTTAGCTCTTCATTGAAAGTTGTGCTCTGGGAATAAGGACCGGGTGGCATAGTTAAAGTTTCTCATGATAATGATGTAGACAATTAGCCTAGGAATGACTTGATGGAGTATTAAATTCCCCAGCAACAATTACCATGAGTAGTGAGCCATAAAATGGACTCGAGTCACTTGTCGGAGTTCTTGAGTGATGAACATCTCAAACCCGGGGAAGAACTGAAATTGGTGTGAAGTAATACTTGATGAAGTCCTCATAAGGAGTAATGTAGTTCTGTAATACCCTCGAGATACTAGGGGGTAATATTCGACGGCATATCAAAGTAGAGGTTGGACTGGGTATTGTTCTTCAGAAGACAGGTGTTTAAACTTACACGAGTAATGGTATTTAAAGGAGAACATGGTTGGAACCACGATTGCAAAAAGCCAGATCCCAGATATAAGATGAACTTATACCAAGGGAATAATTAATTTAAGAGAAGCTTTAATGATAAGATCTACACCATATCCATGGGCATGAACAGAAATTTTAAGGTTGACTCCCACTTCTTCAATGCATAACCGTTCATTCACTGCACTAAAAATTATTTGAGTGCGAAGACCTGCTTGGTGAATTACTAGAGGAGTATGAACCTTGGAAAACTTCCATGTTCACATAGATTAAGGAAGGCATAAGTTCATCCCCTCGGGGCATCTTAGAAACCTATACCACAAACTTCAAGAGTAAAATATACCAGCTCGAAAGCAGAGCATGGTTGAGAAAGAAGAGTATACAATTTACCAAAGGTATTTATGAATTCGAGGAAAGGCTCACAAAGTTATAGAGTATGAAGGACAATGTAGGATAATAATTCAACAAAGGATTAGAGAGTCCATAATGGATCTGATGTGAGCATCGGCACACAACCAGAGAAAGAAAAATGCAAAGGCATTGGATCATAGAAACAACTGACTAATTCAAAGCTCAATGTGTAGGAAATATCATTTCCAATTCAAGGGATCAGAAACAAATGCTCTGATTAAGGATGGATAAGTTGAGTAGGCTTAAGTGCAACCCGTGGCAATTTGATTGGTCGAGATCCACCTGAAATTTAAAATGATGTCTCAGCTGGAAGGATGAATTCTAGGATCTTATTGAGGATTGTGAGCATTCACAAAATATTTAGTTAAGGGACTCGAAATGATAGTGACAAAGGATGTCAACAGAGATGGCTAGAAATATGGAATTAACCATAATGTCGGAAGTCAAGGAATTCAGGAGCATTAGGATGCTAAGGATTTCCATAAAATCGAATAGTATTCCAAAGAATTTTGTGAAGCACATGAACAACCGTGGATCAAATCCTTGATAATTGTGAGAAGGTATTCATACATGTATCAATGCGGAAAAGGAGCTGCAAGGCAGCAGGCAGAAAGGATTCTCAGAATATCCAAAGTATTTTAGGGTATCTTGTAATAACAAGAACAATTGTAAATGAATGTATGGACGACAAGTGTCTGCAGCTATCCACAGGGATTTATCGATGATATGGGATTGCAACAACGAAGGGCACAAGGGTCTCGGGGAAACATCAATGATTATCTTTGAAATCTTCTGGTGTAGCAAGCGATCACTTGGACTGAAGGGGCTCTCCGGGAGAAAGTATATCGAGAACCTAAAGTTACATTTTAGCAAAATCATTTAACCCAAGTAGATGAGAGATCAGAGTCCCAGAGCATAAACGAGAAATAAAAGATCCTAATACCACCCAATGGCGACGTGGGCCCGTAAGCCACACAACCATCTTAGTAAATGTTTTGCAATGACTAGACTCAACTTCGGCCAAGGAGTTGGAAATGGGGATTCCTACAGGCACTCGGCTCTGATACCAATTGTGATGCTCTTGATTTGCTGTACACTAATCATGCACGCAAATATGTACGCCCAAGATCAGGGACTCACTGGAAGATATCACAACACAACTCTGAAAGTAAAATAAGTCATACCAGCTTCATATTACAAGCTAGGGGCCTCGAGGGCTCGAATACAAGTGTTCGATCATAGACGAGTCAGCGGAAGCAACAAATATCTGAGTACAAAGTTCAACAAGTTGCCATAAGATGGCTAGCACAAATGGTATACAGATCGAAAGAGGAACAATCCTCCTACCTGGGATCCTCCTAAACTACTCCTGGTCGTCGTCGGCAGACTACACGTAGTAGTAGGCGCCTCTGGTTTAGTAGGAGTAGTCGTAGGTGGCGTCTGGCTCCTGGGCTCCACCATCTGGTTGCGTCATCCGAGAAGAAGGAACAACAGGGGGAAAAGTGGGAGCAAAGCAACCATGAGTACTCATCCAAAGTACTCGCAAGCAAGGATCTATACTACATATGCAATGGTAACAATGATATGGGTAGTATTTGTGGACTGAATTGCAGAAAGCCATAATAAGAGGGGGATAGCTAATCCTATCGAAGAGTACGCTTCTGGCAGCCTCCATCTTGGAGCATTAGAAGAGAGTAGAAGGTAAGTTCACCAAGTATCATCGTATAGCATAATCCTATCCGACGATCCTTCCCACATCACCCTGTGTGAGAGCAATCACCGAGTTGTATCTGGAACTCATCTGGATGTGTTTTATCAAGTGTCCGGTTCTAGTTGTCATGAGGTCGGAATACAACTCCGGGTCGTCCTATTACCGTGGACACGGCTATTCGAATAGATTACTTCCCTGCAGGGGTGCACCACATAACCCGACATGCTCGATCCCTCTGGCCGAACACACTTTCCTGAGTCATGCCCGGCCTCAGAAGATCAACACGTCGCAGCCCTACCTAAGCCCGACAGAGAGGTCAGCACGCCGGTCTAAGTCCTATGCGCGCAGGGGTCATGGGCCATCACCCTTTGCACTCCTACACGTTGCGAACGCGGCCGGTGAGCAGACCTAGCCCCCTTATACAAGTGTGAGCGTTCCAGTCCAACCCGGCGCGCGCTGCCAAGTCACTGACGTTCGGAAGGCTTCGGTTGATACCACGACGCCGGTTGCCCATATCTTGTCTTGCGTGGCAATTAGTGCGTATAAGGCTGACGACCCAACTCAGATCAAATATCCAAACTCGTTAAGCGTGTTAGTATGAAATAACCGTAGACAACGACCAGGGCCAGGCCCACTTATCTCCTAGGTGGTCGTGACATGCCTGCCGCTCCGCCACAAAGATCAACACAGAGGGCCGTCGGGACAAAGGTCCTCTAAGCCCCCAATCTGTGAATCACTCGCGGGTACTCTTCGAGCCGACCCAACTTTCATCATAACATGTATCATGTATCATATGTATGTAGTATATACCCGTGATCACACCCAATGTGATCATGGCCCGATAGAACAGCAGGGTAGACAGACAAGGGTGTAGGGCTACCGATGGAATACGAGCATCCTATACTAAGCATTTAGGATAGCGGGTAAAGGTATCAACAGTGGTAGCAACAATGACAAGCTATGCAACAGGATAGGAGTTATCGAATCATCAACAGTAGCAAATCTAATGGAAGAATAAGAGAGAAGAGAATTGCGCGATATATGGTGATCAAGGGGGGGTTGGCTTGCCTGGTTGCTCTGGCAAGTAGGGGTCGTAGTCAATGAAGTCGACCACCATGGCACAGTCAGCGGTCCCAGTCCCGGTCTCTATCGAATATAAGATGTGGAAGAAATAATAAATATAAAAGCAAACATCGCACCACAAAGCATGACATGGCAATACGCGGTGCTACGCGTGACCTAGCCCGGTACTAAGTGATACTGGCAAGGATGGAAAACATCCGGGAAGGTATTCCTGGTGTTTCACGTTTTCAGACAAACGGACTGGAGGGGGACGGTTGTAGGTTTGCTATGCTTAGGGCTGGATTAACGAGCTGCTCGGCTCGTTAAGCTCGTACTCGTTAAGCTCGTACTCGTTAAGGCTCGGTTCGTTAAGCTCGTTAAGATTAACGTGCAAAAAACCCTGCCCGGCTCGGTTCGTTTGAAGCTCGTTAAGCTCGTGAGCGCTCGCGAGCGCTCGTTAAAAGATTATAATGTGTTACGATCTACATGATGAATGCATAGGTGTGCTTTTTAAGGTGAAATATGATGGCTAGGAAAAGAAATACACTAGTTTGTTGCCTCCTATGTTGATTAGATTGAATAGGAGAGATGAGGTGCTACTAAAAGTTTGCCACGTAAGAAAAAAATATGTGGTGTGTTGTTACTAACGAGCTTAACGAGCTACTCGTGAAACTCGTTAGCTCGCTTATTAAGCTCGTTAAGCTTAACGAGCTAAAATCAATGATTGGCTCTGTTCATTAAGAAGCGAGCTACGAGCTTAACGAGCCAACCTATTGAGCGCTCATTAAGCTCGCGAGCTATGAGCTTTTGGTCCAGCCCTAGCCATGCTAGGGATATGCAGTGGACGAACGGACTGCGTATCCAGATTCGTCTCAAAATTTTGAGCAATTTTCATGTACAAAGTATTTTCATCTGAGTTACAGATTATTTTATATTAATTTTTAAAGTTTTAAATGATTTTTTAAAATTAACAGAATTAATTTAATTCTAAAATACATTTATGACATCAGCATGACGTCAGCAGTCAACCAGTCAGTAGACTGTGTCAAACTGACACATGGGGCCTGCACGCCATTGATTGATTAACTAATCAGGATTAATTAGTTTAACTAGTGTTTAGGTTAAGCTAATTTAGACCAATTAGGTTATTAATTCTTTAATTGATTAATTAACATTTTATTATTTATTTATTTATTTTAAATTAATTTTTTATATTCTTTCCCCCCCTTTTTTTAAGAAACGTTCTCGGCGCGGGCCCACTTGGCAGTGGCCCAGACAGGACTAACGGGCGAACGGGCGCAGGGCGTTGTGGGCGTCGGGTGCGGGTGCACCCGAGCGGGCACTCGCCCGCAGGTTGCAGTGGGACGAGGCCGGCGGGTGCCACCAGCGGGCGTGGCTCCGGCGAGCCATGGGAGCGGCGGCGGCGGGCGCGAAGCGACGGGGCGGTCGGGTGAGGCGCGGAGGACGGAGGGAAGTCGGGCGGAGGCCGGTGGCAGGGCGGGCGCGGCTGGAGCAGAACGCTGGGAGGTGGGCAGCGGGAGCGTCGGGGCGCGCCGACGGGCAGCGGCAGCAGTGTTGCGGCCGTCGCGGGGAGGCGGGCAGCGGGAGCGGCGGTAGGCGAGGGCGGCGCGCTAGGGAAGCAGCTGGGTGCGGTGGGGAGGTCGGCCGCGGCGGCTTGCCGATGGAGGCGGGTGGAGACGGGAGCGAGGCAAGGCCGAGCAGACGGGTGTAGGGGAGTGGGGTGAGGCCCCGGGCGGCGGCGGCCCTGGTGGACGCAGCCAGGCGCCGCGGGGCAGAGACAACGGCGGGCGTGGAGCGCTGCAGGCTCGAGCACGCCTTCCTGCGAGCGAGCGCGCACGGGTGTGTGGGAGGCAGGAGAGGGAGCAGCACGGCAGGGGCACGACATTGGGGGTTCGAGTGCGCGCACGGAGAGAGGAGGAGAGGGGGAGATCACAGGGGGGGGGTGTAGGGATCGAGGCCGTGGGGGTCGTGGAGGTCCCGGCGACGGCGACGAGGGGGACTCTGGCGAGGTGAAGGCAGGCGAGGGAGGCCGGGTCCGCAACTAGGCCTCCGGGATCCGTCCCTCGGCGGCGAGGCGATGGCGAGGCGGCGGTTCCACGGGCGCTGCGAGGTCGGTCGGCCATGTGCGGCGAGGCGCCGCGGGGGAGGGCTCTAGCATCTTGTGCCTCGCCTCTGGGTGTGCGGCGACGCGAGGAATGGTGAGGAGAGCGAGAGGAGAGGGGAACGAGAGGGAGTAGGTCGATGCGGGCTAGGGTTAAGGATGTGCTGGGGGCCAGGTGGACTGCGCCGTATGTGGCCACTTATGGCCCGGTGGCGAAGTAGCGTTAGGCCCTTTTCCCTTTTTCTTAGTTCTTTTCTCTTTTCTTTTCTTTTATATTTGTATTAGTTTTTTTTTATTTACACTTTTATTTTAGTTTTTTTTAATGCAAAATTTGCTCCATAATTTGAGTTGCTAACCAGTCCACAACCACAAAAAGTTCGGCACATTAATAAAGTACTTTATAATTTTATAACCTTTTAGAAGGACATTTAATAATTGATTCAACCATTGTTTTAATGAATATAAGGCAATTAAAAACTTATAAAAATGTTGGTTGATGTTTGTTAATTAGTTAGTGAATATTTAGAACCTTTTGAACATTTTCAATTCTCTATTTTATGAAATTATAATTAACTTGTTATTTGAATTTGAATTTGATCTCAGTTTGAAACAAGTTCGGTCTCGCAAAACTTTATTTATGATGACCTGGCATGGTTAGCAATGGTTTATTATAGCTTAATTACCCGGGCGTCACATTACGGACCCAGTCCGTGTAGTTTCTACCATCATCTTTCAACTTAGCTTTCTCTAGGAATGCATTAAAATTGAAGGGAACGGTAGCACGGGCCATTGATCTACAACATAGATATGCAAATACTATCAGGACTAAGTTCATGATAAATTAAGTTCAATTAATCAAATTACTAATGAACTCCCACTTAAATTAACACCCGGCAGGTTTATCTAAGTGATACATGATCCAAATCAACTAAACCATCTCCGATCATCACGCGAGATGGAGTAGTCATCAATAGTGAACATCTCTATGTTGATGATATCTACTATATGACTCATGTTCGACCTTTCGGTCTCAACTGTTCCGAGGCCATGTCTGTACATCCTAGGCTCGTCAAGTTTAACCCAAGCATTTCGCGTGTGCAAAACCGTCTTACACCCATTGTATGTGAACATAGAGTCTCTCACACCTGATCTTCACGTGGTGTGTCGAAACGACAAACTGTAGCAACGGTGCATACTCGGGGAGAACACTATTATCTTGAAATTTAGTGAAGGTATCATCTTATAATGCTACCGACATTCTAAGAAAATTAGATGCATAAAGGATAAACATAACGTGCAATCAAAATATGTGACATGATATGGCCATCGTCATGATCTCCATTGTCGCCGGCTCGACACCTTGATCACTATCATTGCGTTGTGGTCATCTCGGCAACTATTGCTAACTCGTAGCGATAAAGTAAAGCAATTACATGGCATTTGCATTTCATATAATAAAGAGACACCATAAGGTTCCTGTCGGTTGCCGATAATTTGCAAAACATGACCATCTCATACAATAACCTATAACTCATCACGTCTTGAGCATATCACATCACAACATACCCTACAAAAACAAGTTAGACGTCCTCTACTTTGTTGTTGCAAGTTTTACGTGGCTACTATGGGCTTCTAGCAACTACCATTCTTACCTACGGCATAAAAGCACAACAATGATTTACCAAGTTTGCTATTTTAACCTTCAACACGGACCAGTCGCAGTCAAATTTGTTTCAACTAAAGTAGGAGAAACAGACACATGCCAGCCACCTTTATGCAAAATAAGTTGCATGTCTATCGATGGGACCGGTCTCATGTACGTGGACATGTAAGGTTGGTCCGGGCCGCTTCGTCTTACAATACCGCCGAATCAAAAAAAGAAGTTGGTGGTAAGCAGTATGATGATCACCGGCCACAACTCTTTGTGTTCTACTCATGCATATCATCTACGCATAGACCTGGCTCATGATGCTATTGTTGGGAAATGTTGCATGGAAAACCAAAATAATTCTACGCACACGCAATGATCTATCGACGAAGATGCATAGCAACAAGGGGGGGGGGGG
>LR738714.1:166713544-166739350 GCA_902687465.1 Secale cereale | reverse complement strand
GGGGGGGTGTGTCTACGTACCCTCGACGACTGTAAGCCGAAGAATTTCACAACGCAGTTGATGTACTCGAACTTCTTCGTGCTTCAATCGATCAAGTACCGAACGCACGACACCTCCGCGTTCTGCACACTTTCAGCTCGTGTGACGCCCGAAGATCGACGTCCCAGAAGATTCCAGAGATTCCAGATGTTCCGGGTTCTCCCGTGTGTTTCTTTTGTGCTTGTGTTATTTATTTTTGCATTGCATCATGTCATCATGCCATCATGTCATATTTCTTTAGCTTCTCAACCGAAATAAATTGTGTGGACCTTCGGTCCATTTAAATCGAGGGAAGGATGCCTTCTCTTTATAACATATCCTCCTAATATTATGGAGCTATTATAAATAAATATTCCATTGTTTTGGAACCACCGAAACACATTTGCATATCTTCCTTATTTTGTTGGAACCATTTTTGTTGGGTTGGTAATATTCCATAAAGCCTTACAAAAATGTTCCATCTTTTATTTTCTGTTCATGGCCTCCTTTCTTATTTTTTGAGCTCTCTCTATTTTACTGCTAAAGAAATAGAGAAGGAGAGAGATGCCATCTAGGCCTCTAGGCCTCATCCCAGCCGCAGACCAGCTTCCCTTCCAGCTGGCCCAACTCTTCCTTCTGGCCCGAGGCCAGCCTCCCTTCCCTCCTTTGGCCCAGCCCTCCAGGCCCAGCCGCCACTTCGGCCCAGCCTCTTGGCCCAAGGCCACTCCCTTCGCTCCCGTAACCCTAGCCCGAGTCCCTCGCTCCTCCCTTCGTCCGCATCCCAGCGCCGCAACTCTCACCCATCGCACACGACCCCATCTCCCCGATTCCCTCAGTCCTCCTCGGGCCGCCAGCTTCTCTCCCAGCGCCTCGATCCCCAGCCTCCTCGATCCCCCAAGGCCGCAGCCGCGAGCGCCCCAAGCCCTCGCTCCCTCGCCTCCAGGTTGCCCCTCGAGCGCCGAGGCCTCCCTCGGGCCCTCCTCCTCCCGCGCGCCAGGAGGCCGGCCCGCGTCCGTCCCTCCGTCGCCAAGGCCCTGAGGCCTCGTCCTCCGGCCTCCCCGTCCTCAAGCCGCCTGATGCCGCCTCGTATCCTGCTCTGTCCGGTCTCCTCCGCCCCCGCGAGACCTCGCCACCTTTTGCCGACGACCGAAGCCAGCAGAGCCCGCGCCTGTGCCTCGTCTGCGACGGCCAGCCGCCTCGCCCCGCGCCACTCCTTTCCATTCGAGGGAGAGGAGCTCCCTCGCCCGCGCTGTCTCCTACCAGGGCCTCGTCCAGCGCCTCCCCTCGCCAAGTTTGCTCCGTTCCCGGCGCCCTCCGCCTCGCCACAGGACCTCCACTCAACGCCTCAAGCCGCCGCCGTGAAGCTCTCGGCTGCTGTGCCAAGTCCCTCCTCCACCTGCTGGCCGCTCCTCCAGCGACCCGCGCCTCCCACAGAGGAGTTCCCTGCTGCATCCCCGCCATGCCGCTGCCATGGACCCTTCACGCAAGACTTGCTGCTGCTGTGCTTCTTCCTTTCGGCTTCGTGTTTTTATTTTGGTCCAGCAGAAACTTCGTCAAGTTCCTCTTCAATGTACATCAACGCACGGTGGCTTCAAGTTCGTCTTCGGTGTTATCGTCAAGTACCCCTTCGATGACATGAACAACTACGAACGAGAACGACTACGCATTCGGGACGCGACAAGTACCACGACGACCATCGCTTGCCAAGTTCGACTACCGTCGCAAAACGAGACCGGCAAGTCCGAAGACCCCAAGTACCCCTTCGAGTCGCCGACGACCTTCAAGTTCGACTACACGGCTACAAAATGACTTGTACAACTACTTCCACTACCGTCGCCGAGACCGCAAGAACCTCTACATGAACGTGTACCACGACGACCTTGTTGCCTCGTGTACAACTACTTCCCTCGACGACCACGTGAACGCCTACTTCCTCTACGAATCGCGAGAACGGCTACATAACAAGTACCTCTGCGGAACATCTACTTCCACTACGATCTCGAACCACCCCGAAACGCACGCTTCGAAGGTATACCGAGACGACCCCATGGATGAACGCTTGTGGATGTGTGTTGTATGAGATGTTTCGATTGTTTACTTCGTGCCCGTTTCGTCTTTTGTCGTGCTCCTCGGTTGCCTCGTCGCCGACCCGTGGGAACCCGGTAACGGGATCACCCCACCTTTCATCTTGTTCCGCTCGCTCTCCGTCATCTTTTGCACCGGTCTCTCAACGAGTTACCGGAACCGAGATGTTGCCGTTGCATCATTTCGGATCGTTGCCGTGGCACCCTTTTTCCTCCCACCACGGTGACAATTACCTCCTTATCTCGTCATGTTAACCTTTTAATAAATTGCATAAAACTTGATCATGTCATCCGCATCATATTAACAACATTAAAATGGGGATTTTTCCGGAATTGTTGTTGTTATTTCCGGCCTCATTTAAAATGCCTGAATAGGTAGTTTATTTTTGCTTGACCTCTTGCCATGTTAACAAACATTTAATCTTGTCTTGTAAATAAACGAGAGTCAATTAAATAATTAATATGTGGTGTTTCGGCAATATGCAACTCGTTGCATATTGAGCTCCACTTAACTTGTAGTGTTGTTTGTGCACTTTGCCATGCCATGCATAATTAAACCGGACATGCATCATACTTGGATGTGCATCGTATGCCATGTTTATGCTTGTATGTTTACCGTGTTGTTTGCTTCTTTCCGGTTGCTTCTCTTGTTAGCTTCGGTTTCCTTCCGGAGTAGTGAGGATTCGCTCGACTATGTTGCTCCGTCTACTTCATGGATCCGTTCTTCTCCCTTGCGGAATTCCAGGCAAGATGACCGAACCCGGATACCATTACTATTTTTGCCTATTGCTAGTAGTCTCGCTCTATAGTTTTACCTCGATGCCCATGTCTTTCCTGTCAGCCTCCTATTTGTAACCATGAACCTGTCTAACCACCCTACCTATGCAAACCATTGATTGGCTATACGTAGGCTTGCTTAGCCCCTCTTATAGCATTGTTAGTTGCAGGTGAAGATTGAAGATGCTTGCTTCATGTTGAAGTTTGTTGGGTTATATCACACTATATTAATTATTAAATGAACTCATCTATATATTGGCAATGGGTGGAAGGCTAAGCCTTTTGCTTGGTGATTTGTTCCACTCATGCCGCTAGGAACCGTATAAACCGGTGTTATGTTCCTTGATTATGCGTTCCTCACACGGTTGGGGTTATGGGGCCCCCTCGATAAACCGCTAAGTGCTAAGTCTTTTCGAGCAAGTCCCAACATTGGTACTATTCGCCTAATAACTAATAAAACTTGCATAGGGACTAGCTATCCCTTTTATTTTAATCAACAACCCCGGGCCAGTGCTCCACATGAGTGTTGGTCCGAAACGGGGAGTCTGCGGGGCCACCACGAGGAAACTCGAGGTTTGGTAAAAACCTGTAGAATCGCCCATCCGGTCGTGTCCTGAGACTAGATACGCGCAGCTACCTATCAGGGTGTCGACACGCCGGGAGGATTTGCTGGATTAGCCTTACCTTAGTTCGGAGTATCTTGAGCACGGGATTCCGAGAATACTTGGGTCTTCCCACCTTGGAGTTGCGACTCCGCGGATCGTGGGCTTGTCATGGGCCAAGTTGGAACACCCCTGCAGGGTTATGAACTTTTGAAAGCCGTGCCCGCGGTTATGTGGCAGATGGGAGCTTGTTAATATCCGGTTGTAGAAAACTTGACACCATGTTCCAATACACTACCAGCGTGTGTACCGTGACTGTCATTTTCCGAAAAGGGGTTTCGGGAGATGAACACGGTGGGGTTATGTTTGACTTGGTTAGTTTAGGATCACTTAGTGATCATCTCTCGACTGAGGCACCTTCTCTTCTCGCTCTCTTTTACGTAGGCTAGGTTAGTGCTGCCGCAGCCACTTATTCTTATTCTTTCTTCAGCCTTGTTCCACACCCAAGGCTTAAATAGTCATGTTACCCGGGAACGGGATTGCTGAGTCCTCTGTGGCTCACAGTTACTTCACAACACCGGATGCAGGTTCAAGCCGAGTTTGATGCAGGAGATGGATCAGAACTTTCGGGAGTCCGATGAAGAGAGTGGCCGTATGCTTGTGACGTTTTCGACGATCAGTAGTGGTTTCTACTAGGGGCGATTCTAGACCTGTGGCTTTATGTTGTTTGGTATCTTGTCTTTTGGATCTTACCCTTAGATGGGCTGTGATGTTTTGAATGATGTTTTGCTTATGTAATGTATTGTGTGAAGTGGCGAGTGTAAGCCAACTATCTCCTTTTGCAATTTAATCCCTCTTTTACATGAGTCGTGCAAAGATACCAAACTTGCGATAATTCCAGAATGGGCTTATATCTTTAAGTCGTGCCTCGACACGTAGGAGATATAGTCCCATCCTGGGCATTACAAGTTGGTATTCAGAGCCTTCTCCGACCTAGAAGCCCCCACTGATTGATCGAATCGTTGACGGTCGAGTCTAGGCACACACTGAAAATATGTTTTGAGTCCTATATATATATCGGAGAGTAGGATTTCTGTTTGCTCCTCATCTCTTTTCACTCTGGTGAGGACTCCTGACGTTTACTCTTGCCTCTTCTACTTTCAAAAATTGCACCAATTTTTTTTTAGGATCTCGCGAGTATTGTTTGGATTGTTCCGATGTCTTTGTGACGAGAACATTGTTCTCGATGCCTCCTATCATTAGGGGTTGTGGCAGTGTCCCGTGGAGTTGAGCTCCGAGGTGTTGTCATCACAAATCCATCGCGGCAGTTCTAGAATACTTAAGACGGCCGACATCGAAAACTCTCCTATGCGGTTAGTGGCAAGATAACCCCGACATCACTCAGTACTGGGGAGGTAGTTCGGGAGTATTGCCATAGCTTGTATAGTGGATGCTTTTCGAAGGTCCGAGGTAGACGGTTTCCGAGAAAGACTGGTTATGTGTTGAAGGATGTATACAGCTGGATGTAGGTTTAGAGTTGATTGCGCGGTGCTTCCCCTGTATCCCCAACACCTGATTGCATAACTGGAAACTTTCGGAAATTAATAGGTGGGTTCATCTAGTAGTTCTAGGCATTCTTCCAACGAGTGCATGATATGAAGTTCGGGGTTCTACATTGAGTGAAGTGGTTTTATGGGCTTGTTCCGATCAGGAGTTGCATCTTAAAGGGTCCTTGGCTATGCTGATCCGGGGATTGCAAAACCCTTTTGTAACACGTTCCATGAGCTTTCAGCACGAAGATGTCGAACGAAGCTTCTATCTTGTATTTGTTCTATCTGCTCCTTGTTGCTTTTATTTATCTTTTGTTCTCCCAAGTGGCTTCTCGTCAAGTTGATGTACCTGTGGAATTCATTCGTTCAATTCTCTGTTCGGATAGATATGTTGCAACATAATCTTCTTCATAAACATATCTATCCTTTGTTTTGATTTGATTCTGGTATTCGAGTTGCTTCGATGTCAAGTGTTGATTCCATACCTTTCCTAATCGGTGTTCTCATATTTCTATGGGAGTGCTAATTCCTCTTGACCATCAAGATTTTCATGTTAATCCTTTTTCAACCGGTGTGCCTTCTCTTCAAGTTATTCCATACGGACGCCGTTGAGAAATCTGACGATTTGTCTGTTTCATTCATCCCAAGCTATCTTTGTTTCCCCACCCTCCCACCCTTCTTCTTCTTGGAGCCAGAAATTCTCAAATGAATATCCATTTTATTCATGTGATGTTCTTCATTCTTTTCCTTCAATGTTCTTATCCGGTGTTGTATCGTGAAGTTGCTTAGGAGCTTCAAGTTCATCATTATCCGTTCTCATTTCTTCTCCGGTGGAATAAACTCAAGCTTCGGTCATGGTCATATCTCTTCCTTTTGTTCACATGTTTTTCCATGTTGGAATTTCTTATCCGAAGTCTCTCTTGCTTATTCAACTCTCTAATTCTTCTCCGGAGTGCTGAAGATACCTCGGATGATCCACGTTTCCATTCTTAATCTTTTCAAGCTATTTGAGATTGTTATCTTATTCAAGCCATTTAATTCAACCGGTGCAATATCTCTTCAACAATCTTTTCCAACGGTGATTTCTTTAGTGGGCCCTAACCCACAGGTCTTTTCCCAGGATCTTACCTGACTCTTCTATTATTCCGGAGTTATTCTCAAATTCTTTTCAAAGTGTGACGTAAGAATGGATTACATCAGTCATCTGTCTTCTCCAAGACCGCTTTCAAATTCTTTTTCACCATTGTTTCAACCTTTTAATTCTTCATTCCGGAGTGCTCAACAATTCTTATGGCATTTCTCGTCTTCATTCTCAACATTTGAAGACTGGACAAGTGTTTCTCTTAAATATTGGCCCGTCTTCTTGAAGATTCGTGGTTCTAGCTTCATGCCATCCTCATTATTGTTCAGATTGTGAGGAATTCTTTTCACACCCATCCGAAGCATTTCATGAATTCTTTTCTTTGTGATCCTCCGAAGGCCATCATTTCAGAATATTTCTTCGTTCTCAGTTTTCAACTTTGTCCTCCAAATATGCTTCATTGATGTCTCTTCGTTCGTCTCCATATTTTACGGTGGTTCTTTCAAGATTCCTCATCCGTTGTTATCATTTTAATTCATTTGTTCTTTTCACAATCCTACCGGTACTTTGTTGAAGATTTACCAAAGTTTGTGCGAGATCTCTCTTTAATTCTTTTCCAACGAGAATAAGTAGTATGCCAAATCCTTTGGTTGTCATCAATTTAGATTGGTGAAGGAGATGCATAACATAATTCTTATTCTTATTCCTTCAAGGTGATTTAATCACTTTTCCGGAGCTTGTTCATCATATCATATTCTCGGCCCTAAGTTCTTCATCTTGTTTTCCAGAGTTTCAAGTTATTTCAATTATATCATTTCAAAGCTCCATCTAATTCATCGCAGGCCTTGAATCTTATTCTTTTCATCTTTCACTTCTCATGCTTTCATTACCAGAGTTTTCATGGTGGTTCATTATGATTTAATTCATCCTCGAAGTCTTCATCAAGATTCTTGTTGAAGCTCAAGCATTCTTCATCATGCTTTCCAATTGCAATTCTTTCTACCTTATCTTTTCAGATGGTGTTATGTCATTCTTGACAATTCCTTCATGTTTTATGATTCACGAGTTATCAAGAATGAGATAATTAAAACCATCATTTTTCCTTGTTCAGGAGATCTTTCAAACCCTTCAATTATTTTGTTGGAGTAATCTTGGGTTGTATTTCACCTAAAAGCTTTCCCTGAGAATTGTTGCTATTATGGTGCTTATAAATGACCCAAGTTCTTCATTTATCATTCAGGTGAATTAAGTTTTTCATCTCCTTGTTGATCTCAATGCAATCAATCGTTTCCGTTAGTGGCCGGTTGTCACCTCATAATTTTGAGATGTTTTCCATAAGCCCACATCAAGCTTATTCTTTTCGTTGTTGAATTCCAACAACTCTGTTCAACCCTTCTTCGTAAGGATGCTCTTTCAAATTCAATTTTGAGAGAAGTTGTCTTTTTCTTCTCCATTCTTTTCTTTCATTGATTTATATGCTATTCTTTCATTCCGGAGGCATTGTGATGTTGCTCTCTCCAAACCATCATATTGTTTTATCGAGATCATGTTCTTTCCTTTGCTTGTCCATTTAACAGGAGTGTTGTGTCCTCCATTCTAATTCTCTCACCTTTCATGTTTTGCCTCACTTTTCAACCGGAGTGCTGTCTGAATCTTTCTTACCCTTGTGCCATTCTTTTAATTGTTCCGGAGGCAATGTGTTGTTGTTTTCATCAAGTATCTTCCCAACTTGGCAAGCTTAATTCCTTCCATTTTCAGTCGGAGTGCTGTCCGAATTCTGTCATTCTTCTTCCTTGGTTATACCATTGCGATTTCTTATTCTTTTGGTTCGTAAGCTCTTGTTTCATGTCTTTCAACCTACAAGGTTCTCGATGTTCCTTGTTCCTCTTTTCTAACGGAGTGCTCTTAACTTCGTTCATCTCCGTTGCATTCTTCTTTCATTTTGTTCAACCTCTCAAGGTTCGTGGTTTCACTCGTTTGTCCAAGAAGCAACTTTGTCTTACCTCTTCCTCTTCCATTTTATCCGGTGCTATCTCTAGGATCTCGGGTCGAGATCCTCTGTTAGTGTGGGAGAGTTGTGACGCCCGAAGACCGACGTCCCAGAAGATTCCAGAGATTCCAGATGTTCTGGGTTCTCCCGTGTGTTTCTTTTGTGCTTGTGTTATTTATTTTTGCATTGCATCATGTCATCATGCCATCATGTCATATTTCTTTTGCTTCTCAACCGAAATAAATTGTGTGGACCTTCGGTCCATTTAAATCGAGGGAAGGATGCCTTCTCTTTATAACATATCCTCCTAATATTATGGAGCTATTATAAATAAATATTCCATTGTTTTGGAACCACCGAAACACACTTGCATATCTTCCTTATTTTGTTGGAACCATTTTTGTTGGGTTGGTAATATTCCATAAAGCCTTACAAAAATGTTCCATCTTTTATTTTCTATTCATGGCCTCCTTTATTTTTTTTGAGCTCTCTCTATTTTACTGCTAAAGAAATAGAGAAGGAGAGAGAGGCCATCTAGGCCTCTAGGCCTCATCCCAGCCGCAGGCCAGCTTCCCTTCCAGCTGGCCCAACTCTTCCTTCTGGCCCGAGGCTAGCCTCCCTTCCCTCCTTTGGCCCAGCCCTCCAGGCCCAGCCGCCACTTCGGCCCAGCCTCTTGGCCCAAGGCCACTCCCTTCGCTCCCGTAACCCTAGCCCGAGTCCCTCGCTCCTCCCTTCGTCCGCATCCCAGCGCCGCAACTCTCACCCATCGCACGCGACCCCATCTCCCCGATTTCCTCAGTCCCCCTTGCGCCGCCAGCTTCACTACCAGCGCCTTGATCCCCAGCCTCCTCGATCCCCCAAGGCCGCAGCCGCGAGCGCCCCAAGCCCTCGCTCCCTCGCCTCCAGGTAGCCCCTCGAGCGCTGAGGCCTCCCTCGGGCCCTCCACCTCCCGCACGCCAGGAGGCCGGCCCGCGTCCGTCCCTCCGTCGCCAAGGCCCCGAGGCCTCGTCCTCCGGCCTTCCCGTCCTCAAGCCGCCTGATGCTGCCTCGTATCCTGCTCTGTCCGGTCTCCTCCACGCGCGCGAGACCTCGCCACCTTTTGCCGACGACCGAAGCCAGCAGAGCCTGCGCCTGTGCCTCGTCCGCGACGGCCAGCCGCCTCGCCCCGTGCCACTCCTTTCCGCTCGAGGGAGAGGAGCTCCCTCGCCCGCGCTGTCTCCTACCAGGGCCTCGTCCAGCGCCTCCCCTCGCCAAGTTTGCTCCGTTCCCGGCGCCCTCTGCCTCGCCACATGACCTCCACTCGACGCCTCAAGCTGCCACCGTGAAGCTCTCGGCTGCTGTGCCAAGTCCCTCCTCCACCTGCTGGCAGCTCCTCCAGCGAATCGCGCCTCCCACAGAGGAGTTCCCTGCTACATCCCCGCCATGCCGGTGCCATGGCCCCTTCACGCAAGACTTGCTGCTGCTGTGCTTCTTCCTTTCGGCTTCATGTTTTTGTTTTGGTCCAGCAGAAACTTCATCAAGTTCCTCTTCAATGTACATCTACGCACGGTGGCTTCAAGTTCGTCTTAGGTGTTATCGTCAAGTACCCCTCCGATGACATGAACAACTACGAACGAGAACGACTACGCATCCGGGATGCGACAAGTACCATGACGACCATCGCTTGCGAAGTTCGATTACCATCGCAAAACGAGATCGGCAAGTCCGAAGACCCCAAGTACCCCTTCGAGTCGCTGACGACCTTCAAGTTTGACTACACGGCTACAAAATGACTTGTACAACTACTTCCACTACCGTCGCCGAGACCGCAAGAACCTCTACATGAACGTGTACCACGATGACCTCGTTGCCTCGTGTACAACTACTTCCCTCGACGACCACGTGAACGCCTACTTCTTCTACGAATCGCGAGAGCGGCTACATAACGAGTACCTCTGCGGAATGTCTACTTCCACTACGATCTCGAACCGCCCCGAAACGCACGCTTCAAAGGTATACCGAGATGACCCGGTGGATGAACGCTTGTGAATGTGTGTTGTATGAGATGTTTCGATTGTTTGCTTCGTGCCCGTTTTGTCTTTTGTTGTGCTCCTCGGTTGCCTCGTCGCCGACCCGTGGGAACCAGGCAACGGGATCACCCCACCTTTCATCTTGTTCCGCTTGCTCTCCGTCATCTTTTGCACCGGTCTCTCAACGAGTTACCGGAACTGAGATGTTGCCGTTGCATCATTTCGGATCATTGCCGTGGCACCCTTTTTCCTCCCACCACGGTGACAATTACCTACTTATCTCGTCATGTTAACCTTTTAATAAATTGCATAAAACTTGATCATGTCATCCGCATCATATTAACAACATTAAAATGTGTGATTGCTGTTTGCTTAAAAATTGCTAAACATGCTTATGGGGATTTTTCCGGAATTGTTGTTGTTATTTCCGGCCTCATTTAAAATGCCTGAATAGGTAGTTTATTTTTGCTTCACCTCTTGCCATGTTAACAAACATTTAATCTTGTCTTGTAAATAAACGAGAGTCAATTAAATAATTAATATGTGGTGTTTTGTCAATATGCAACTCGTTGCATATTGAGCTCCACTTAACTTGTAGTGTTGTTTGTGCACTTTTCCATGCCATGCATAATTAAACCGGACATGCATCATACTTGGATGTGCATCGTATGCCGTGTTTATGCTTGTATGTTTACCGTGTTGTTTGCTTCTTTCCGGTTGCTTCTCTTGTTAGCTTCGGTTTCGTTCCGGAGTTGTCAGGATTCGCTCGACTATGTTGCTCCGTCTACTTCATGGATCCGTTCTTCTCCCTTGCGGAATTCCAGGCAAGATGACCGAACCGGGATACCATTACTATTTTTGCCTATTGCTAGTAGTCTCGCTCTATAGTTTTACCTCGATGCCCATGTCTTTCTTGTCAGCCTCCTATTTGTAACCATGAACCTGTCTAACCACCCTACCTATGCAAACCATTGATTCTCTATACGTAGGCTTGCTTAGCCCCTCTTATAGCATTGTTAGTTGCAGGTGAAGATTGAAGATGCTTGCTTCATGTTGAAGTTTGTTGGGTTATTTCACACTATATTAATTATTAAATGAACTCATCTATATATTGGCAATGGGTGGAAGGCTAAGCCTTTTGCTTGGTGATTTGTTCCACTCATGCCGCTAGGAACCGTATAAACCGGTGTTATGTTCCTTGATTATGCGTTCCTCACACGGTTGGGGTTATGGGGCCCCCTCGATAAACCGCTAAGTGCTAAGTCTTTTCCAGCAAGTCCCAACATTGGTACTATTCGCCTAATAACTAATAAAACTTGCATAGGGACTAGCTATCCCTTTTATTTTAATCAACAACCCCGGGCCAGTGCTCCACATGAGTGTTGGTCCGAAACGGGGAGTCTGCGGGGCCACCACGAGGAAACTCGAGGTTTGGTAAAAACCTGTAGAATCGCCCATCCGGTCGTGTCCTGAGACTAGATACGCGCGGCTACCTATCAGGGTGTCGACACGCCGGGAGGATTTGCTGGATTAGCCTTACCTTAGTTCGGAGTATCTTGAGCACGTGATTCCGAGAATACTCGGGTCTTCCCACCTTGGAGTTGCGACTCCGCGGATCGCGGGCTTGTCATGGGCCAAGTTGGAACACCCCTACAGGGTTATGAACTTTCGAAAGCCGTGCCCGCGGTTATGTGGCAGATGGGAGCTTGTTAATATCCGGTTGTAGAAAACTTGACACCATGTTCCAATACACTACCAGCGTGTGTACCGTGACTATCATTTTCCGAAAAGGGGTTTCGGGAGATGAACACGGTGTGGTTATGTTTGACTTGGTTAGTTTAGGATCACTTAGTGATCATCTCTCGACCGAGGCACCTTCTCTTCTCGCTCTCTTTTACGTAGGCTAGGCTAGTGCTGCTGCAGCCACTTATTCTTATTCTTTCTACAGCCTTGTTCCACACCCAAGGCTTAAATAGTCATGTTACCCGGGAACGGGATTGCTGAGTCCTCTGTGGCTCACAGTTACTTCACAACACCAGATGCAGGTTCAGCCGAGTTTGATGCAGGAGATGGATCAGAACTTCCGGGAGTCCGATGAAGAGAGTGGCCGTATGCTTGTGACATTTTCGACGATCAGTAGTGGTTTCTACTAGGGGCATTCTAGACCTGTGGCTTTATGTTGTTTGGTATCTTGTCTTTTGGATCTTACCCTTAGATGGGCTGTGATGTTTTGAATGATGTTTTGCTTATGTAATGTATTGTGTGAAGTGGCGAGTGTAAGCCAACTATCTCCTTTTGCAATTTAATCCCTCTTTTACATGAGTCGTGCAAAGATACCAAACTTGCGATCATTCCAGAATGGGCTTATATCTTTAAGTTGTGCCTCGACACGTAGGAGATATAGTCCCATCCTGGGCATTACAGTGACGTCCCTCACCTTCTTGATTCAGCAAGACGTCGAGGTAGTAGATGAGTTCCGTCAGCACGACGACGTGGTGATGGTGATGGTGAAGTGATCTCCGTAGTGCTTCGCCTAAGCACTACAAAAATATGACCGAGGGAGTAAACGGTGGACGGGGGCACCGCACACGGCTATGATAATGTTGTGTGTTGTTGTAGTGCCTCCTCCCCACATATATATAGGTGGGAGGGAGGGAGGAGTAGCCATAGGAGGCACCCAAGTAGGAGGAATCCTACTTGGAGTCCCTCCCAAGCCACGCCCCCTGCCATATATAACCAAGGGGGAATGAAAGAGGGGAGAGACGCAAGGAAGTGTGAATCCTGATCCACACATTACTTTTTTTTGAGAAATCATCCACACTTTACTTTCCATTCCCCTCTTTCCTTCTCATCCTAGGCCGGCCTACAATGGGGGGCGCACCATCCCCTTGTGGCTAGTGCGTTCCCTCTTTTGGCCCATAAGGCTCATAACTTTTGTCGGCGGTGCCCGAAACTCCTTCCAGTGACTCGATAAGTACCCGGTACCCTTCGAAACACTTCCGGTGTCCGAATACCATCATCCTATATATGAATATTTACCTCTCGACCATTTCTAGACTCATCATCATGTCTGTGATCACATCTGGGACTCCGAACAACATTCGGTCACCAAATCACATAACTCATATAACATTATATCATCAACGAACGTTAAGCGTGCAGACCCAACAGGTTCAAGAACTATGTAGACATGATCGAGACACCTCTTCGGTCAATAAGCAATAGCAGAACCTGGGTGCCCATATTGGTTCCTACATATTCTACGAAGATCTTTATCAGTCGAACCGTTATGACAACATACACAATTCCCTTTGTCCATCGGTATGTTACTTGCGCGAGATTCGATCGTCGGTATCTCTATACCTAGTTCAATCTAATTACCAGCAAGTCACTTTACTCGTTACTTAATACATCATCCTGAGACCAACTTCATTAGTCATTTTCTTGCAAGGCTTATTATGATGTGTACTACCGAGAGAGCCCAGAGATACCTCTCCGATTCTCGGAGTGACAAATCCTAATCTTGATTCATGCCAACTCAACAAAACACCTTCAGAGATACCTGTAGATCATCTTTATAATCACCCAGTTACGTTGTGATGTTTGATAGCACACAAGGCATTCCTCCGGTATCCGGGAGTTGTATGATCTCATAGTCAAAGGAATATGTATTTGACATACATGAAAGCATTAGCAATAAACTATACGATCAAATGCTATGCTAACGGATGGGTCTTTTCCATCACATCGTTCTCATAATGATGTCATCCCGTTATCAAATGACAACTCATGTCCATGGTTACGAAACCTTAACCATCTTAGATTAACGAGCTAGTCTAGCTAGTAGAAGCTTACTAGGGACACTGTGTTTGTTTATGTATTCACACATGTATTTAGGTTTCCGGTCAGTACAATTCTAGCATGAAAAATAAACCTTTACCATGAATAAGGAAATATAAAATAATAACAACATTATTATTGCCTCTAGGGCATATTTCCATCACATACCTAGTTCAATCTCGTTACTGTCAAGTCTCTTTACTCATTCTGTAATACGAGTTCCTATGACTAAACTAATTAGTCACATGCTTGCAAGCTTATTGTGATGTTGTATTACTGAGAGGGCCCAGAGATATCTCACTGTCACACGGAGTGAGAAATCCCAATATCGATCCATGGCAACTCAACAGACACCTTCGGAGGTACCTGTAGACCATATTTATGATCACCCAGTGTCGGTGTACTAAGGTAGGGGTACCTCAGTACCCCAACTTGTGCACGGGCAGTTGCAGCTTCCCGCGGCAGGGTTTACCGCGTGCTCGCCGGAGACCTTCCTGCTCCATATCAAACCATTCAAAAACAAAGTATACAAGACAGAAGATCGAGACCCCGGCAAGCGGAGCTTGCCGGGAAGGCCGTTCTAGGCTCAAGGTTACCTCACTCACGCAAGGCCCTGGCAAGAGGAGCTTGCCAGGAAGACTAGAAGATTACATCATAGAAGACACGCCTCGGCGCTATATGCGTCCCGGCGAGGGTCCGGGGAGCGACAAGCTTCAGAGCCCGGCAAGCTCCCGGGCCCGGCAAGATCAAGACCCCGGCAAGGTGCTTGCCGGGAGAGTTGTGCTGTGTGCCCGCGCTCCAGCTCATCGGCCCACGCGTCGCCCTGGGGCCATCCCAGGGACGCGTGGCGGATGGCTGTGCAGCCTGGGGGACACGGTGGCACTCCACGGTGGTGAAGCCATCGCCGTGGCGAACGGAGACGCGAAGGCGGGAGCTTTTGGGGTCGACGGCGACGGGCATTAAATGCCCTTGTCCCCCACTGTCAAAGTAGGTAGCGACCACTGTTCGCGCACTGTAGCTCCACTATTCCCGCACTGTTACAACTACCACCTCTTTTACGTTTTTACCCCTTTCTCCTACGTTGACACCTGTCGGTGACCCCTTGCACTATAAAAGGAGGCCCATGCACAACGTGGAGGGGGTTCGGAACCTAGATCGCTCATACGCTCGGTGTAGCTGCTTCTTCAAGCTCCCGAGCTCTCCAACGCAATACACAACTAAGCAGGAGTAGGGTTTTACGCGACCACCGCGGCCCGAACCTGGGTAAAACTGCCCGCGTGCTCGCTACGATCTGCTCTTCGTGCTCCCTCCGCCCTCGTACCGCACAGACAAGGGGCTCCGGTCCCATAGGTGTTCGTGGCGGACAGTTTCCCCCGACATCTTTGGCGCGCCAGGTAGGGGGCGTCGAGGTTGTGCGAATCTGATCCGGCGTTCGCGCGGGCGCATTCTTCACCAACCTCTCCAGTTTCGTCAGCAACTTCATCAGCAACAGCACCATGGCCCCGAAGAAGAAGGCTTCGGAGGTCGGAGGCCCGTCTGCGTCTCATCCGCCGCCACCAGAGCCAACGGTGGGCGGGGGAGACGCCGTCGGAAGGGTGGTCGCCGGCGAGGACACTCGCGGCGCCACCAAATCCAAGGACAAGACGGACGACCGAGCCTCGGTCTCCGTGGACGCGCCACGTCCATCTCAGCACACGACAACCCAGAAGCGCCATACCACAGGAGGTGGTATCCGCTTGCTGGGGCAAGGACAAACCGGAGGCTCGCGGGACGCCCCGGACCACCGTCCGGGCATAAGCAAAGCGAAGGCGCCGGCGCGGGACCCTGCTCCTTCTAACGTTGTTAGGAGTCCGAGCATATCCCGCTCCTCGCACCGTTCGCCCCCGTTCCCCTCCACTCCAGCAGAAGCGCTCGCAAGGGCACAACTGCTCCTCGACTTCCCTCCAGCGGCAGACAAGGCCGAAGACTGGAGGGCCACCATCCAGAGCCTGATAGCCTTCGCCAACAACGATTCTCCACAGCAGCCGACGGCCTCGCGGCCGCGGCAAGCTGAGAAGACGAAGGCCGACGGCGACAAGACCGCCGGGGGTGCGACAAGCGTGCACTGCCCGCCGCGGAAGCAGAAGACGCCGCCCCGCCGGAACAACGCCGACGACGGCTCCACGGCATCGTCGGATCCACGGGCCCGTCGGGACCAGCGCCAGGTCCTCGACGACCGGCGACAAGAAGACGCTCGAACAACAATTGAGCGCCGCCGAGAAGCTCGGCGACAATCGGACCAGAGGGCTGGGGACGCTGTCGACGCGCGCGCGCCCGGTGAACCAGGCGACTTGCCGTACGCGGCAGGCTGCCCTGCGTTTACCCGTGAGCTGCGGCTCGTCCAGTGGCCCAGCATGAAGAATTTCAAGCCCGACGTACCGGAGAAGTACGACGGCAAGACGCACCCCTCGGAATTCCTCAGCGTTTACACCATCGCGGTGCAAGCTGCCGGGGGGCGCGACGAGAAGATTTTGGCGAACTACTTCCCGCTCGTGCTAAAGCCGAACGTTCGTTCCTGGCTTATGCACTTGTCGGAAGGTTCCATTTCTTCTTGGGCCGACCTTTGCCATCAGTTTGTTGGCGCCTTCACCGGCGGCCACAAACCCCACGGCCAGGAGAGCGATCTCCACATTTTGGCCCAGAAGGAAGGAGAGTCCCTGCGCAAGTACATCCAACACTTCAGCCGTGTACAGCACAACATCCCTGATGTCCACCCTGCCGCGGTTATCAGCGCGTTCCACCAGAACGTGCGTAACCGCCGCATGCGTGAAGAAATGGCGATGACCAAGATTCGGGATGTCAGCGAGCTCTATGCTCTGGTTGACAAGTGCGCACGCGCAGAAGAGGGGAGGAGACTCCCCGGGGAGGATGCTGGCGCAGGAGGAAGCGACAGCGACGACGCCGCCCCGGCAAAGAAGGGCCGGCGGCGGAACAACAGAAGGAAGAACAAGAAGGAGGTGCTTGCCGTCGAGAAGTCCGGCAAGGAGGCTCCCGCCAAGCAAACACAGGCTGGCGGCTCCGGCAAGGAGCCTGCCCCTGTAGCGGCAGCCGACAAGCAGGACGGCTCCGACAAGCAGTACTGCAAGATCCACCGCACCAAGGGCCACGACCTCTCCAACTGCAAGCGCGTCGAGTATCTCGTCGAGCAGCAGAAGGCTGAGTACGAGAGGCGCGACAAGGAGAAGGCCCAAGGTGGTGGCGGAGAGCCAAGCAAGAAGCGGCCATTCAATGGCCGGGGAGGACGCCGCGGCAAGGCCAAGCAGCGGCAAGGTGACCGACCTCCCTGGGGCCGTGACAAGGATGAAGAGGACGACGACGAAGACATGGAGGACGAGGATAACAGCGAGCAGGAGTTCCAGAAGGCCACGGAGGTCCTGTGCGTCGACGGTGGCGCCTCTCTGCACACCTCCCACCGCCAGCTAAAGCAGTGGGTGCGTGAGGTGAATGCAGCAGAGCCGCCCGTGGAGTCGCGCAGGCTCCTCAAATGGTCCAGCACGCCCATCATTTTTGATCTTGAGGATCACCCTGACCGCACCACTGCGGTCGGGTGCTTGCCGATGCTGGTCTCACCCACCATCCGCAACCTCAAGGTCACCAAAATGTTGGTTGACGGCGGGGCCGGGCTGAACTTGATCTCCTCTGTTGTGATCAAGAAACTCCAAATTCCAGATGGCGAGCTCGAAGAGACCGGTTCTTTCCAAGGAATCAACCCGGGAAGGAGCAAGCCCAAGGGGAAGATCACTCTGCCGGTGACCTTTGGCGGGGAGCTCAACTTCAGAACTGAGCGTATCACTTTCGACGTCGCCGATATTCCATTACCATACAATGGAATACTCGGCCGTCCTGCCCTCGCCAAGTTCATGGCGGCTTCCCATTATGCCTACAACGTACTAAAGATGCCGGGGCCGATAAGCGTCATCACTGTCCACGGCGACAAGAAGGATGCGCTTGTCTGCGCCGACAAGATCTACCGGGATGCAGCAGTTGCGGCAGAGAAGGATACACTTGCCGCTGAAGCTCCCGGGGGGAAGAAGACGAAGACCAAGTCCGGCAAGTGCTCTGGGGCCCACTCCGGCAACCGCACCTCTTCGGAGTGCTGCGTCGCCATCGAGGACGTCCCATCGAGCTCCACCGGCAAGTGTAAGAAGGGAATGGCCGCTCCTCCGGCAACCAAGAAGGTGTCCTCCAAGGAGGACGGCACTGGTGGTACCTTCACCATCAGTGCCACGCTTGACAGCAAATAGGAAAGCGCGCTCGTTGCCTTCCTGCGGGCGAATGTCGATGTGTTTGCCTGGCAACCATCTGACATCCCCGGTGTTCCCAGGAAGGTAATTGAGCACAAGCTTGCTGTCTGTCCTCATGCGCGGCCCATCAAGCAGAAGGTGAGGAAGCAAGCCGTGGAGCGCCAAGAATTTATCAATGAAGAAATCAAGAAGCTAGAGGCAGCAGGCCTAGTTAGAGGTGTGATCCATCCGACGTGGTTAGCAAACCCAGTCGTCGTGCGCAAGGCCAACGGGAAGTGGAGACTGTGTATAGACTTCACCGATATGAATAAAGCATGTCCCAAGGATCCATTCCCTTTGCCGCGCATTGACCAGATCGTTGACTCCACTGCCGGATGTGAGCTACTCTATTTTCTTGATGCATATTCAGGCTACCACCAGATCTTTATGGCCAAAGAGGATGAAGAGAAGACCGCATTTATCACTCCATGTGGCACTTATTGCTTCATACGCATGCCATTTGGACTGAAGAATGCAGGATCAACATTTGCAAGGGTAGTGTACACTGCTTTCGAGCCACAGATCCACAGAAATGTAGAGGCTTACATGGATGACATCGTGGTGAAAAGTAAGAGCAAAGAAACCCTAGTCCAAGATTTGGAAGAAACATTTCAGAACCTGCGCAGGATACAGCTCAAGTTGAACCCCGAGAAGTGCGTCTTTGGAGTTCCCTCCGGCAAGCTTCTCGGATTCTTTGTGTCACAGAGGGGGATTGAAGCCAACCCCGACAAGATTAAAGCCACTGAGCAAATCGAGGCCCCGAAGCGCGTCAAGGATGTCAGAAGGCTTGCAGGTTGTGTAGCTGCCCTCAGTAGGTTCATTTCGAAGTCTGCAGAACGCGCCCTACCTTTCTTCAAAATCTTGAAGAAGGCAGGTCCCATGAAGTGGACTCCGGAGGCGGAGGCAGCACTGCAAGATTTGAAACGGTACCTATCCTCCACTCCAATACTTGTCGCACCTAGACCACAGGAAAAGTTGTTGCTATACCTAGCGGCAACCAACCAGGTGGTTAGTGCTGCGTTAGTAGCGGAGAGGGAGTCCGACGAGGAGGCTACGCCACCGGCAAGCGAATCCAGCGACAAGCAGGGGGCTGCTCCGGGAAGCTCTGGCCCCGACAAGGACAACTCTGCGCAGGAACAGGATGAAGTGCGGAAGAAAATGGTGCAGCGCCCAGTGTATTTTGTGAGTTCCCTTCTCCAGGGGGCTAGATCAAGGTACTCTGGTGTGCAAAAGTTGCTTTTCGGCCTCCTCATGGCCTCGAGAAAGCTGCGCCATTACTTCCAAGCACATGAGATAACAGTGGTCACTCGCTTTCCGCTGAAGAGGATATTGCACAACCCAGAAGCAACGGGCAGGATCGTTGAGTGGGCACTGGAGCTGTCGAGCTTTGGACTCAAGTTTGAAAGTACTTCAACCATACAGAGCCGAGCTTTGGCAGAATTCATAGCTGAGTGGACCCCGACGCCCGATGAGGAAGCCCAAGAAACAAGTACACCCGTACAAGAGGCGACAAGTGAATGGGTAATGTATTTCGATGGTGCCTTCTCGCTGCAGGGCGCCGGTGCTGGCGTGGTACTCATCGCGCCCACCGGAGAGCACCTCAAATATGTTATCCAGATGCACTTTCCCAGGGAGCAAGCGACAAACAACACTGCTGAATATGAAGGCTTGCTTGCCGGCCTCAGGATTGCGGACGAACTTGGGATCAGGAAACTGATTGTGCGGGGAGATTCTCAGTTGGTGGTCCGACAAGTCAATAAGAGTTATCAGAGCCCTTTGATGGAAGCTTATGTAGATGAAGTGAGGAAGCTTGAGGAGCACTTTGAAGGTCTGCAGATGGAGCACGTCCCGAGAGCTCAGAATGAAATAGCAGATGGCCTTTCAAAGTGTGCTTCGATGAAGTTACCTGTGGAACCAGGGACCTTCTTGCTCAAGCTGACTCAACCATCCGTTACACCATCAATTGGGCAGTCCAAGAAGAGAAAGTTGGTCTCCGGCGACTACTTGCCGGCGGATCTTCCTGAAACCGCCGCCAAGGTCCCCAAGATCGACAACCAGAACGCTGAGGAACAGTTTGCTCCTGCAGATCCTCGGGTCTGTACAGTTGAAGCAAGCGTCCCCGACAAGCCTCGCCCCGGCGAGCTTGCCGGGGGACCTTCAGCTCCGGCAGAGCCAGAGGTTCTTGCCGCAGAAGCTGAGGTCCCCGCAGCAGCACTCATGCCTTTAGTCCTTACCGTTGAGCCCCAAGCTCCGGCATGGGCGCAGCAGATCGTCCATTTTCTGCAAACTGGAGAACTTCCCGACGACCCAGAAGAAATAGAGAAGATAACCAGGCAGTCAAGTATGTACCAGTTCGTGGATAACGAGCTGTACAGAAGAAGGCTCAATGGTGTCAGACTGAAGTGCATCTCCAGGGAAGATGGACAGAAGCTGTTGGCAGAAATACACGGAGGCATATGCAGCCACCACATTGGCGCAAGGGCGCTTGCCGGGAAAGCTTTCCGGCAAGGGTTCTTTTGGCAAGAAGCCCTCCAAGATGCAACTGCGCTAGTAACCAAGTGTGAAGCGTGCCAGTTCCATGCAAAGCAGATTCATCAGCCAGCTCAAGCTCTCCAAACAATCCCTTTGTCCTGGCCCTTCTCGGTCTGGGGGCTCGATATCCTCGGCCCTTTCCCTCGTGCAGTCGGGGGCTTTGAGTACTTGTACGTTGCAATCGACAAGTTCACAAAGTGGCCAGAAGTGGAACTAGTGAGAAAGGTGACAGCACAGTCAGCAGTCAGGTTCTTCAGGTCGATTGTTTGCCGTTTCGGGATCCCTAACAGGATCATCACCGACAACGGTACACAATTCACTAGCCGCACCTTCATGCAGTACGTCCAAGACCTTGGCGCCAAGGTCTGTTTCGCTTCTGTTGCTCACCCGAGGAGCAACGGTCAAGCGGAGAGGGCCAATGCTGAAGTGCTGCGCGGACTCAAGACAAGGACCTTTGACAGGCTGCGCAAGTGCGGAAGAAATTGGATAGAGGAGCTACCGGCGGCTCTTTGGTCAATCAGAACGACACCAAGTCGAGCCACCGGACAGACACCCTTTGCTCTAGTCTATGGAGCAAAGGCAGTTCTCCCCACGGAACTCGTATACGGATCTCCTCGAGTGCTCGCTTATGATGAGCTCGAGCAAGAGCAACTGCGACAAGATGATGCGTTGCTCCTCGAGGAGGGACGTCTCCAGGCTGCTGTACGAGCTGCTCGATACCAGCAAGCCTTGCGTCGCTACCATAGCCGCAAGGTCAGGGCCAGGAGTCTCGAGGAAGGCGACCTTGTTCTTCGGCGTGTTCAGTCCGCCAAGAATTGCAACAAGTTGACGCCGAAGTGGGAAGGCCCTTATCGGGTGAGACAAGTCACGAGGCCCGGCGCTGTCCGCCTCGAGACCGAAGAAGGCTTACCGGTGAGCAACTCCTGGAACATAGAGCATCTTCGCAAGTTCCACCCATAAGGCGCGGTTGCCGTGATCCGCTCCGGCAACCACCTTTTGTACAAGCCTTGCCGCTGTTGCATGTGACCCTTTGTACAAAGCCGGGCGCAGACCCCGTGCATCAGTAAAGATTTTGTGTTTTGCGCTATTTGCCTTTTGCATGCTTTTCTTTGCTATTTGCATGTGTTATTTGGCATCTTGTGCAACATACACATCCGGTAAGCATTAGCACGCCGAAAGGCCGTGTCTTGTTTACCTCTTCTTTTCCCTTGCCTCTTAAGCAGAAGGGACGTTCCTCGCGCACAAGTTTGCCGGGGGGGAAGGAGATGGAGGAGGAACCAAGTGCTGTTCAAGAAAGAAAAGCCTTACCGAGAAGGAAGCAATATATGAAAGCTAAGTTATTAGAATTTGGCCAGTTCAAAATTTTAAATTTTAGTTGTCTTCCTTGAACAATCACACTTTGTATGGAAAACCTGTGCGCGGAGGAACCTACCCGTAGCTAGCCGCACCCTTGTCTTGTTTCCGAGTACGCTCAACGATCTAAGCGAGCTGCGACAAGTGTCGCGCCCTTACTTCGTTTTCGAGTTCGCTCAGCAAGCTAAGTGCGTTGCGACTAGCTGCGGCAAAGTTGCTTGCCGGTGAAACCTTGGCCAGCAGGCTGCTCAGAGTCCAGCACTCAGCGCTCGCGGCAAAGGCCCCTTGCCGGCAAGCTCCCCGGGAGCGTAGGGTGAAAAGCATACAAAGTAGATAACCAAGACAAGGAAGATAACATTGCACTGATTGATCAAAATAAGATAAACATCTTACAAAGGATAACTTGTCGCAATGATTAATGAGTTCACAAACATCCTATGCAGCAACAAAAAGAGATAAAGAAAATGGAGGCCTAATCTACGCGGTCGCCCTCAATCCTGGAGATCTTGTTCACCTTGGCGATGATGTGGGCGACCTGCTCCTTCAACACCTCCATGTTTGCGTCGGCCGGCAGGCTGCGAAGAATGTTGGTGAGGTTTATGCCAGGATTGCGGTATACAATCTTCGTCAGCACGCGCTCCAAGGTTCCCGTGCAGAGCAGGCGCGACTCCTCGGCCAGCTGCGCGGGGATCTTCTTCCGAAGACCTGCAAGAGCCGGCGCGATCCCTCTGAAGAAGAGGCTGAGCTTGGCGCTGTGAGGGAGGTTCGGATCCGGGGAGTATATGAGATGCTCGACTTTCAGCGCCAGCAGCTCCTGGTCGATGTTGGACGCAGAAGATACCAAGTCCTCGGTCCATACCTCAATGGTACGGCGGAAGTTCTCGGCAGCCTTGTTGGCGATGTCCACCAAGGCTCGCTCCTTGCGGAGCTCCTCCTTCAACTTGGTCTCCCGATCCCGGGCGGCGTCAAGCGAGTCCTTCAGTGTGGAGACCTTCAGCTCCAGATCCTCGATGGAGTCCTTGGCGGCCTTCAACTCGTCGCCCCTCTCAGAAAGACGCACCTGGAGTTCTGAGTTAGTGTGGGCGTCCTTCTCGCGCTCTATATTGAGCGCGGCGACCTTCTCCACGCTCGCCTTCAGCGACTCCTCCAGTTGCGCGACCTTGGCGGCGAGCTCCTCCTTGGCGGTCTCCGCGGTAGCCGCGGCAGCTCTCGCCTCCTTCAGCTCCCCGCCAAGGGCCTGCTCCCGAGCGGCAAGTTCTTCCTCGTGGGCGTCGAGGTTGACCTTCCGCTGGGCGAGTTCTCCTTCTCGCCGGGACAGCTCCACCCCGGCGAGCCGCTGCTGCTCTTCGGCCTCGGCCTTCTCCAGCACCCACTCTTGGTATTCTCCTGCGAGTCGCTCGCGCTCCTCCGCCACCTCGCGGAGGGCCGCCTGGTTGGCGGCGCTGAGCTCCGCCGCGTGCTTCTCCATCTCCGCGGCGGCCTTGGCGGCGAGGACCTCCCGACAAGCAAGCTTCGCCTGCCTGGCCCGGTAAAGGGCCAGGAGCTGGTGAAGCAGCTTCTCCTCCTCAGGCCCTTCGCTTCCGCCGGGCGCCTCGACGATCTTCAAGCCCGCGGAGGCGAGGACCTCTCCATCAAAGGCCTCGCCCTCCGCGGGAGCTCGCGACGAGGAACCCCACGGCACCTGGATGAAGACGCCGTTGGGGGCTTCGAGATAATAGCCGGCCTGCTCCGTTCCGGCGGAGGGGTCGGCGGCCGGCGCAGCACTTGATGCTCCCGCCGCCTCCGGGCCGGCGGTGCGGTCGCCGTCCCCCTCCCCGGCCGCTGCGTCCGCAGCCGGAGTGGTCTCTGGCGCAGCTGGCTCGACGGCTCCCGCCGTGTCCTCGGCGACAGGGGCGTCGCCGCCGCCGCCCTGCGCGCCCTCCTCCTCGATGATGATGACTTCCGTCTCCATCTGCTCGGGGGGAGGACGATCTAGAAGAAGAAGAAGAAGCAAAAGAAGCTCAAGCAAATATCCAAAAAGAGACAATGCCAAGAAGACAAAATTACAAGACCTACCTTGGCGGACGTCGTCAGCGGCGGGCTCCCTCGCCGGGGAGCTCTGCCTTGGCGGAGTGGCTGCCCTCGCCGGGCTGCTCGCCCTTGGCGGGGTACTCGCCCTTGGCGGAGTACCCGCCCTTGGCGGAGCACTCTCCCTTGCCGGAGAGTTCGGCCCTGGCGGGGACGGCGGGGCCCACGGCTCCTCGGGGGCGACCTCCGGACGCTCCTGCGGCTGTGGCTCCATCTCTGCACAAGTCAAGACAAAATAATCAGGATATTAGCACAAGGACAGATGCTCAAGCGCACCCGACAAATGGAAATACAGAATCCAGACTTACGCTGGGGGCTGCGCTGGGGGCTGCTCCTCGGAGCAGCGCTCGGGTCCGGCAGACTTGGCTCCGGCGCGTCCCCAGTTGCCGCGGTGGGCGAGTCATCCGCGACCTCGACCACGGGCACCTTGGCTTTCTTCGCCGCGCGCTGGGCCAAGGTCCTGAAATAAAAAAAAACAAGATTAGCATCAACAATAATCAAGACGAAGTTTGAGAAGATAAAGATCTCGAATGCTTACTCCTGTTCCTCCTCGTCGTCGTCGCTCAAGGCGGAGAAGTCAAACTCCACCTGGGGCGCGTCTGCGCGAGGAGCGGGAGGCGAAGATTCCCTCGGGCGCTTGGCGGTCCCTGGGGCTGGGGGCTGCGAAGACCCAGCCCCTGTGGTAGCCGAGGCCCGGGGAGCGGGCGGAGCCGCAGCTCCGCCCCGTGAAGACTCCTGTCGGCTCGACGCCGGCCTGCGAGGCGCCTCTGTTGTGGCCTGCTTGCGGGGCGCCTCCGTCGTGGCCTGCGCGCGGGCCGCCTCCGCTGTAGCTGGTGCGCAGTCGCCCCCGGCGCAGCTTGGCTCCCCCGGGGAGCTCGCGCTGCCCGGCGAGCTGGTTGTTGCCGGGGCGCCTGCGCCCCCTCCCCCGTCGCCGTCTTGCGGAGACGCTTCAGTGGAGACCGCCTAGGGCTTGCCCGGGGCGGGGAGGTCTCCGACGAGGAGAGGTCGTCAGCGTAGAGCTCCGTAGACCCGCCGGAGTCCTCGGCGGCCTCGGCGTCCTCCTCCTCCTCCTCCCCGGCTGGCTTGCTGGGCCCAGCGCCCTGCGCTGCGGCCTCCTTCCCTTCGGCGCCTCCGCTCCTTCCGGCGCCTCCGCTTCCTGCGGCGCCCCTGTTCCCTCCGGCGGCGTTGCCTCTTGCCGCGGCCTCCGTCTGGATCCCGATGATCCCGGAGTGCCTCAAGGATGGGACCCCGGCGAGCTCGTCGGGAGGCAGCTTCAGTAGCTTGCGGATCTCCGCCTCCTCCGCTTGGCAGGACGCCTCCGCAGCATCTGCCTCGTCGGGCGTGTAGCCGAACTCTCCTGCCGCTGCGGCTACGGCGGCCTCTTCAACCCGAGAAGCGATGTACGCTATCTCCTGGTCGGTGGTGTCCCGCGTCAGCTCCCGGGTCTCGTTCTTGTTCTTCGCCACCTCCACAAGGTTGTCGAAGAAGCTGAGAATGTCTGATGGCTGGGGCGGAATCCACGTGCGGTCCACGCCGTGCGAATCACACGCGGGCATCATCGCGCGAAGAGGATCACAAGCC
>LR738714.1:166660635-166713469 GCA_902687465.1 Secale cereale | reverse complement strand
GGGGGGGGTCGTGCTTAAACAGCTCCCGGACCATCCCCTTCAGCTCCAGCGACGTGAAGTTGTAGTTGAGCCCGGGCCGCAACCTCATGATATCCGCCGAGTTGCCGTACTCCCAGGCCGGCCTTTTCCTGTCTTGGAGAGGGGCGATGCGGCGGCGGAGGAAGTCTGTGCCTACTTCTACGACATACAGCCTAGCGGTCCGGAGACGCAGAATCCTGATGAGGGGGACGTTGAGCTTGCCGTCGTCCGAATCCAGCTCGCTCCAGTCCCTGCCGCGCACGATGGGCGTTGTGCGCGGCGCGGTGAAGGATTGCGGCTGGTCCTCGACAATCCAGCACCATTCCTCACGCCATTCCTCCCACTTGCCGCGGAGCTCCCCCGGCAAGTAGGACTCCTTCTTGTTCAGACGGAAAACCCAAGAAATTCCTCCGGAGAGGGGGGCGCCGGCCTCTGCTCTAGGGGTGAAGAAGTGCCTAAACAGCGCTACGTTTGGGTGTATTCCTATATAGTTTTCGCACATGTGTGCGAAAACCACCATTGTGAGGATGGCGTTGGGGGTGAAGTCAAGAAGATGGAGGCCATAGGTGTGCATTATGTCACAGAAGAAATCGGAAAAAGGAGGGCAAAGACCACAGTGGAAGAAGGCTGCGAAGAAATAGTACCCGCCGGGGTAGTTGTCCTTGGCGGCGGCCGGATAAGCTCGAGTGCGGGGGTGCGCCTTGGTTCCCTTGGACCAGAACAAGCAATACTTGTTCCAGAGTTCCCGCGCGCTGAGCTTCGGCGGGAAGACGAGGTTCCGCTTCCGATACGCGGCGAGCTTCGCCGCTTGCTCCGACTTCTCCTTCTTGGCTTTCTCCGCCTTCGCCTTCTCGGTCTTCGGGGCCATGGCGGAGGCGGCGGAGGAAGAGGGACGAAGAGCCCGGCGGCGGCGGAGGTGTAGAGGCGGAGCGCAAAGGGGATCTCTGGAGGAAGAAGAGGATGCAATGAAAGCTTAAGGAGGGGAACCGCTCCTGCTTCCTCTGCTTTTATGGGGAAGTGGGGGGCGTTTCGCTCTTTCCATTGAAGGGACGTGGGCACGTCCCATCCCACGACGCCGCAATCGACGCGTGCCGTTACGGGGGGACGCGGCGGATGCGGAAGTGGATTCGGCGCGCCGTGGGCCTCGTGTGCCCGTGCACTTTTTTGGGCCTGGCCCAACAGCGCTCGGCACCGTGTGTGGCCCAGGCCCGGGGGTTCCTGTCGGTGTACTAAGGTAGGGGTACCTCAGTACCCCAACTTGTGCACGGGCAGTTGCAGCTTCCCGCGGCAGGGTTTACCGCGTGCTCGCCGGAGACCTTCCTGCTCCATATCAAACCATTCAAAAACAAAGTATACAAGACAGAAGATCGAGACCTCGGCAAGCGGAGCTTGCCGGGAAGGCCGTTCTAGGCTCAAGGTTACCTCACTCACGCAAGGCCCTGGCAAGAGGAGCTTGCCAGGAAGACTAGAAGATTACATCATAGAAGACACGCCTCGGCGCTATATGCGTCCCGGCGAGGGTCCGGGGAGCGACAAGCTTCAGAGCCCGGCAAGCTCCCGGGCCCGGCAAGATCAAGACCCCGGCAAGGTGCTTGCCGGGAGAGTTGTGCTGTGTGCCCGCGCTCCAGCTCATCGGCCCACGCGTCGCCCTGGGGCCATCCCAGGGACACGTGGCGGATGGCTGTGCAGCCTGGGGGACACGGTGGCACTCCACGGTGGTGAAGCCATCGCCGTGGCGAACGGAGACGCGAAGGCGGGAGCTTTTGGGGTCGACGGCGACGGGCATTAAATGCCCTTGTCCCCCACTGTCAAAGTAGGTAGCGACCACTGTTCCCGAACTGTAGCTCCACTATTCCCGCACTGTTACAACTACCACCTCTTTTACGTTTTTACCCCTTTCTCCTACGTTGACACCTGTCGGTGACCCCTTGCACTATAAAAGGAGGCCCATGCACAACGTGGAGGGGGTTCGGAACCTAGATCGCTCATACGCTCGGTGTAGCTGCTTCTTCGAGCTCCCGAGCTCTCCAACTCAATACACAACTAAGCAGGAGTAGGGTTTTACGCGTCTACCGCGGCCCGAACCTGGGTAAAACTGCCCGCGTGCTCGCTACGATCTGCTCTTCGTGCTCCCTCCGCCCTCGTACCGCACAGACAAGGGGCTCCGGTCCCATAGGTGTTCGTGGCGGACAGTTTCCCCCGACACCCAGTTATGAAGTGAAATTTGGTAGCACACAGGGAATTCGTCAGGTATCCAGTAGTTGCCTGATCTCATGGTCGAAGGAACATATACTTGACATGAAGAAAGCTATAGAAAATAACTTAAACGATCTAATGCTAAGCTTACGGTTGGGTCTAGTCCATCACATCATTCTCCTAATGATGTGATCCCATTATCAAATGACAACTCATGCCTATGGTTAGGAAACCATAACCATCTTTGATCAACAAGCTAGTATAGTAGAGGCATACTAGGGACATAGTGTAGTTCATGTATTCACACATGTATTCAAGTTTCCGGTCAATACAATTCTAGCAGGAATAATAAGCATTTATCATGAAGGAAATATGATAATATCCAATTAATTATTGCCTCCATGTCATATTTCCAACATTCCGTTGCCGCCATAGCAGATCTCCACCAAGTTAGGGTGAGATTTGAACCCATAGTGCTTCCGAATATGATTCAATACACTAATGGATGCGCGCATATTCTTGCCACCATGTGACACTTTCTATCCGGCTTACGAACCCGTAGAATTAGATTCGAGTAGAATTTTATTTTTAGGTTTATGCGGTATTCATCTCGGACAGACCGAATTGAACTAACTCAGAGTCACCGAGTTGGCTTCGGTCATTGCACTTAGTACATCTCAGTGAAACTGAAACATACTGATTGGTGAGACCGATTTAGGTATTCCAGCAGTACCATGTGCACTTCGGAGAGATTGAGTTTCATATAGGTCCAGCCGAAATAGTGAAACTTAGTTTTTGTTGTTGCCTCGGTACTTCCAAAATTGTCAACTTGGTAGTTCTGATATGTCTTCTTTGAAAACCTAAAACTTAAGTTTGAACTCTTTTTTTAAAACTAGTTGTGTTTTGTGACACTCATTCATTCCACTCTACACATTGTACTTCACAGGGTCAGTGTCCAGCATGTCAGCTTCTGAGAACAGTCAGAAGATGTCAGTTGAGCCAATTGTTGACTTGGAAGTAGGAACAAGTCTAGAAGGAAGCCTTGAGGACCCAGTGACTCCCAGCTCCCACAGTCTTCCCAAGGCTACAACTAGGGCTAGGAAGAAGAATAACTCAGATGAGGAGGATGCAGATTTCCAACCAAAGGAGGTCACATCCAAGAACAAGAATACAATAGTAGCCAAGGAGTATGGGAATGCTCATAAGGAAAGACATGTTGCAAGGAAAGTTTCTACATCCACTGCTACCAAGAGAGGCATCCCTCCCACACATGAAAATCCAAGTAGTTCTCAACAAGGTGAAGGAATCTATGGCCAAGGTAGCAGCCAAGAAGAGAGAAAGAAAGCAGACTGCTCATGTGGTGTTCAAGAAAACATCTATGAGAAGAGAGGAAGAGTCGGCTACTGAAGAAGAGCAAGAGGAGGAACCAGTTGGAGATACACCCCCTTCCAAGCAAAGGACATTGATGGTTGATGCAATGCCCAAGAAGGTAGGCACCACTTCCAAAGGCAAGACTACTGTTGTCACCAAGCCGAAGGGCAAGACTACAAGAAATATATATGTTGTGAGAAGAACAAGGCTAAAGTGCTTGAGAGAGCTTATGATGATGATGAAGCCATATTGCTCAAGAAGCTGAGAGCGAGATTGCGAGATCATGATGATCTCACCCAGTTGCTGATAACATGAAGGAAAGGAAGAACAAGTCTGAGGATGTTGAGGCAAACTGATACATATGCCACCAGGAGGAGAACAGATGTTGATTACCGCTTCCACACCAAGGAACGACAAGACTTCTATCAGATAATATTGCTTAACAAGAAGCCAGTTGTGAGTGAAATGAGATGGGTTGACTGGAAGTACATTGATAGGAATGAGGAGCACTTTCCTCATGTACATAAGGGCTTCAGGATGGTTGGTGTTGACAAGTACATAGGTGAGAAGATGACTGATTGGAACGATGATAGTATTATGCAGTTCTACTCCACTTCACACTTCTACCCTGATGGAAAGATTGTCCGGATGACCCAGGGAGTCAGATACCAGTGCAACATTGATGAGTGGGCTGAGTTGGTAGGTGCTCTGGAGGCTGATGAGAATGACATAGATGTTTATGCCTAGCCCAAGATGGATCACAACATAATGAAGAACATGTACACTCCTATCCTTGAGGATGAGCTCCAAAGTCACAAGCTTGGATCTATATATCATCTATTGGCTGGACTTGCTACCTTCAACACCATCTGAGGCACACTTTGAAGGCCAAATGTGGAGATGATAAGATGTTCAAAGGCCACTCCATCAGCATGCTGCATCACATCAATGGTCATGCGAAGTTTAAGGTGATGGATCTCATTGTAGAGACTGTGAACAGGACTGGCGCAGATCAAAAGCGATCATGTGGCTTCGCACCACACATCTAGATGCTCATCAACTCAAGGTTGGTAGCAAGACATATCTACTTGATCGTCCGTATTTTTGCTACAGCCTGAGAGGACAACACTATGACAATGGATCCCTCCCATCCCACCTCGGCTGCAGCACAAGCAGGGATTGAGGTAGCATCACAAGTCGAGGCTGGAAAAGCTGCTACTAGCTCGTCCACAACTCTAGTTCCCAAGACCAAAGCTGATCAGATCCTATATCTTCTCCATGCTACTTAGAGGATTGAGAGGAGTCTATACAACCTCGTAAAGAACCAAGAGAGCTTGGGAGGATCATAGAGTCCAGGTTCTATGACCTGGATGTTAAGGTCACTAAGGTTTAAATCACAATGAAGGTCTAAAGAAGGAGGTGGGCAATGCAAAGTTGCATTGGAGCAGTGATGATGAGAACAAGGGCACAAGTCTTCCTACGACTACTCGGTTTCAGATGATTCCCAGGTCAGTAGCCGTGCCAGTCGCCAACATTAGAACCATAGTCTCAACTCTAGCTATTGCACCTTCAGTTGCTCCTATAGTTCCACGAGTGGTTTCTACTCCACCCGCCCAACACACATCAGCCGACATATTTGCACACACTCTACTCTCTACTCCGACCACCTCTATGCAAACCGCAGCTGCAAGTCAGAGGACTTCTTCACTAGGAGTTGCCGGAGATCGATCCTAGAGCGATGTTTAGCTCTTTACTCATTTGAAATTTTTGGTACTAGTTGCCAAAGGGGGGATTAGTATATATCATTAGGGATTTGAGACAAAGTGTTGTGCTTTTCTTGTTTGATTCCTTTGAGTTTTGTGCTACTTCGTGATACTTTTGTTTGATCCTTGTATGACAATATGTTACTTTGGTGCTTGATCATACTATACTTCGTTTATATGCATGCCTATCTATCTATCTATCCATATGCTTCTTGTATGATCATTCACTTGTATGCTTGGTGATGATTTCTTGTTATATTTCAATCATATCACTTTGAGCACTCCAAGAAGATGTATGTGACATGGAAGAGTGACCCATGATCATAATTGATTGTGCATTTGCATTCAAACTCAAAGTTCTCATGATGCACAAATTTAGGGGGAGCTCTTACTTATCACATACTTTTCAAATCGACGATGTATTTCATTGATTATATCATTTGTCGAAGCTTTGATCTATATGTTGTCAGCAATTACCAAAAGGGGATATTGAAAGCGCAACTGATCCCCAGGTGGTTTTGGTAATTGAAAACAACATATATGTCATTGAACTAATACCTATTCAAGATAGATGTCAGAAAATTTCAATGGTATGCATGGCAAGGACATAAGAATGTGGAAAATGATAAGGACATGGATTACTAAAGCTTCAAGGCTCTACATTTTTTGCTAAGTGATCCAAGATCACAGTGAGTCCATAGCAAAGCAAATACTATTACAAGGGGATGGGGTTTTGATTATGACTCGATTCCTCAAAGTTCTTGAAGATATTGCTCCAAAAATCCTCAACCACTTCTCAAAAATCATATATGCCCAAACCCTAAATTCCCAACTTGGACCCACCAAAATCATCCCATCCGGACTCACCGAGTTGATCCTATATATGGCCAAAGCCAAAACCCAGAGTGTCAGTCTCACCAAGATGGCGGTCGGTCCCACCAATTTGCACTGACCAAGTTTTTGTAACCCAGTCGCTTCACGTAGGAATTACAGAGTTGAACCGAGCAAAATTACCGAAACATAGTCGCTCTTAAGTCATCACATATCAGAACCAGTAAGATTCTTTCTTCTGTCCTACTGAAAAGACCAACATTTAAATCTTTTACGCAGGTTGGTCTCACCGAGTTTCCGACTCGGTGCCGCTGAGTTGAGTCAAAAGATTGTGGCGGTTGGATTTTGGGTGAAGGCTATTTATACCCCAATGTCATTGTCAAGATCAGCAGATCTCGGGTAGGGGGTCCCGAGTTGTGGATCTTGGATCGACGGGGAACAAGGGATGAAGGAGATGACGTTTACCAAGTTTTGGGCCCTCTCGAAGAGGTGATACCCTACGTCCTTCTTGATTACATTGAAGTGTATATGATGGTTACAGAGTCGATCTACCCCGAGATAATATGATCTAAACCCTAGGTGAGTAGGATGATGGTTCCTCATCTAGCCTCTACGGACTAAACCCTTTGGTTCATATAGACACTAGGGGTACTAGGGGCACACATGGTCGGTTCCTATGAAAGAATAAATGTGTCAATTCTATTATATTAACTTGGAGGACACACCAAGGCTTCGAAGGTTTCCTGTCCGGATACGGAGTCGCCTTAAAGCTCGGTCTTGTAATAGTCGCAAAACATCCCACTTATCCGACCCATAAGAGATAGGCTGGCAGCCCGAGGACCCCTTAGTTCCAGACTCCCTTAGTTGCCCCCGAATTAGTCTCCAACACTGGGGTTAATGATTTCTGGTAGCTCAGCACGCCCAAAGTCTCTGGCTTGTAAGATGAGTTCTTCATCCCTCTGATGTTTGAATTTCAGTAGTTCATATGCCGATGACCTCTTGGTCTATTAAAGTGTCATGGGGCCCACCACATCAATTCCACATTCAGGGTTAATAATACCCCTCGATTATTGTGTGACAGAAGGAGGCGTATGGGCGAGTAATCTTTTACAAAAAACACCCCTCATGAGTCAAGGAGGAGGCACCTATTAAACATGCCAGGAGCGCGATAGGTAGCCCATTCCATCCCCAAATTGAGAAGCCGAAAAACCAGAAAATAGTGGAAGGAATGGCGGGCGCCCCAAGCTCCTCCTCACGCCCCCATGGCATCCCCCGGCTGACTATGCAAGCTACACATTTTCCCACCTTCAACTAAGCAGACTTGAGACGCAGGGATATCTCCCCGCTTTAGATATTGGAAACACTAGCCCCGGACTAACTTCCGCGAACGGTGAAGCCCTTGCAGAGAACTTCCCTGCTCCATGCAAGGGAGCAAGGGTATGTTTCGTGCCCTTACTCTTACGAGGTTTGTGCTTTCCCATTCATTCTTTCCCGAGGGGTCTGCTAGAGTTGTACGGGATCCAACTCCATTAGCTCACCCCCGGATCAATTTAGCACATCTCGGGCTACCCCTTAATGAGATGTTTTTGGGCCGCGAGGACCATTTTGAATTATGGAGAAAGTATTTATGGCTCATCCCTCACACACGAGGAGGGACCATCTTTGAAGTGGGCATAGTCGAAGTATGACGCATAGCCGGGATGGGGTATCCTGTTGGGACCCTGAAGAAGGACTCCGAAGAGTGGACCTCGGAGTGGTTTTACATTGAAGATGTTCCCCTATTCGAGCTAGTTTGGAAGGGTCTGCCCGAGTACTCAGATGCTCCTTTAAATAAGCGGTTTAATTGGTAGCCTAAAAGCCCTGACAAGGGGAAAGTATCGAGGTACAACGCCTGGCCGCCAAGGTGAGGCTGCTAGCTCACAGCAAGTTAACAATCATTTATGTGAAGGTCGCTGTCATTACTTGATGCGTTCCATCTATGCAACAGAGGATGCAGCCCTTATGGTGTTATAACGGGACAAATGACTTGACCCGTTACAAACGGAAGGGCCTAATAACCAAGCAGCAATGGCAGCCATACTGGCTGATCTCTTCAAGGGAGAAGAAGATGAGTTTGCCCGTCGAAGGAACAGGGATGGCTACTCAAACTACAATCCCATCGTATGGGTAAGTTCATATTTGTTTTCATAATCTAGACGTTTCATCTGTGTTCGCTGATTGACTCTCCCACTTTTTCGACCATAATTGGATGCGCTGGGTAGAGACAGCCAGTAGCCCCACCCCTCAACCGGAGAGCTATTCCTGTGACGATGACCTAGGATTCCACGACGATCCCGAGACGTCAATCAATTTTGAGGACGGGGTCTTTTGCGAGGAGAGTCTCGATGGATCTAAGGTTTCCCTCATGGCTGATCACCCTAGGACCCTTCCTTCTTCCACTGTAAGTAGCAAGAAGGCCTCTTCCCAAAAAGGGTGTTTGCCTCGCGCCACTCCAATTACGCTGACTTCTACTCCCAAGGGCCACCGTACTACGCGTCAAACACCGTTGAGGCCGGCGTCGACTATGTCGGCACCAACCAATAGTGGGGCTTCCAAGCGTGCGGTAGCTACAGGAGCTACACCAACCGCCCCCGAACCAAGAGGTAATACACTTGAGTTTATAGTTCGGCATTTTTTCTGGCCTATGTAAATATTCACAATCTTTGCTGAGAACCGCAAAAGGTGTGTACCGACACTATCATCTGAAGACGTCAAGGAGGCGCCCGAGGGTAATCCCGGATTGAGGTCCTCGGGAAGGGTCGGGGTCAACACGGAGATTCCTGCCGCAGACTAGCTTCCAGAGGATCTCAAGGATGCATGTCTCCATTACTAATTCCGAAGTCAAAAGTGTGATGAATCACCGACGATGAAAGGAGTCATTGCGTCATCCCATATTTTCCAAACAGGAGTTCAATGCAGTTAGTTCAGTGGTTTTGGGAACCAAATGATAACCGTGATGGGGGAGTCAAGGAGAACCAGATATTGAAATGTGGTGAGGGAGTCATGGACTAAGTGTTCCTCGAGGCGACAGCCCACTATGTATGGGCCGGACTGGTGGAGCCATACCGTGAGAGGAGATCTATGAAGCTGTGGTGTGCCCTCTAAGTCAAGAAGGCGCATGACCTCTTTTATCCTTATTTGTAATCTATCTTCGTCAACCCTAACCCTATTGGCTTCTATATAAACCGAGGGTTGTAATCATTACGGGGAGAGCTAGAATCCCCCATAGCCTAGGGTTAGCCCATACTATACAATCAATACAATCAAACAGGGTGTAGGGTTTTACCTCTTCGAGATGGCCCAAAGCTGGGTAAACAGTGTGTTCGTCGTCCTTTGTTACCATCAATCCTACATCAATAGCTCGGGACCCCCTACCCCGAGGTCTGCCAGTTTTAACACCGACATTGGTGCTTTCATTGAGAGTTCCACTGTTGGATAACCGGAAGGACCGATGGCTCACCTGGTCCTTGGAGAGGACATCAGTCCCATGGATCTTTTCCCTCCCTGGAAAACTCTTTGCTTTAGGCAACACTGTGTTGCACGCTGATTCGACCGACCATCTGGGCCAGGTCGATAGCTTCGCTCCCGAACACTGGATTCGATTCAACAATCTGGAGTATGGCACTGGTAAGCGAGGGGTTTTGGTTTTCGCCAGATTCACCACCTCCGCAGGTCATGCCGCACCTGCTCCAACATACACCCCCGATCTGGTCTATGAATCGGCCCCAGTTCACCAAATGGCTTCAAGCCAGGAAGGACTCCCTGAGAGAGAGGATCTTGCCCCACCAACGACTGAACTTTCATCGGCAGAGGATATATCCCTAGCCCTCGAGGCAAAACTAGAGTTCAGAGGCCAAGATTCGATCTCGACCGAACTCCTCCCCGGCAACTCCCTGCTAGCCTCATGCCCGCAGCCTGAGTCGGTGAATAGAGCCCAGGGGTCACCACCGACCCAAAATGACCTAACCCCGAATCTTGGCATGAAAGGTGCATGGAAGGGTTAAAACACAACCTCAGCTTCCGAGGACAATCCGGTGCCCCTCGAGGTTTCGGTCCTGAACCTCGAAGATAGGTCCGTCGAGGACCAAGGATCGGTTGAGTCACAGACCGACCTCCGGCCCGTCACCACCAAGTATGGCCTAGAGCCCTCAAGTTCGGCAACCCTCGATATGTTGAACGAGGCACTAGATCTGATTCGGAAAATGACTATCCAGGAGAACCTGCCCTCCACTTTTGATCGCCAACCCTTCGAGGTGCTCGATAGGGAATTTTGCACCCCGCCCACCACCCATTTGGTAGCAACTATTGATGATTTAACCAATATGTTAGACTAAAATTCAGAGAATGCCGAATACATGGACGAGGAGGAAGCGGCCATGGCTAATAATGAGATCGGTCCCCCATCACAGGCCGTTGGACAACCACATCTCCCTATGAAATTTACATGGTGGACACCCCAAAGGACGACAATGGCACGCCTAACCAAGACCGAGACAAGCCCAAAGCGAGCCCCCCCATACGCCGAAAATAGCGCCGCTGGTCATTGCCACATCGAAGCCATGCAAGCAACATGGCATCTGCGGAAAATGGCACCATAAATAATACGGATGACCCCGCCGGAGACGCAGCCTTCGAACATCATCAGGATGACCCCGCACAGCAGGAGGACCCGCTCAATTCAGATCGCGATGACTCCAAGGACAGCAACTACCTCCCACTTTATAAGGAGAAGCCAGTGTTGGGGAACACGATTTCATCATTCCCGAAGACCCTCTGGAGCAAGTACGATTCAAACGAAGGCTTTTAGCCACCGCTCGCAGCCTAAAGAAACAGAAATGCAAAATCAAGGCTAAACAAGACACACTGAACGACCGATGGACTAAAGTGCTAGCTGCCAAAGAGGGGTATGACCGCAATCACCCAACCATGAGTTATCCGAAGAGAAGGCTATTGCCCTAGTTCAACGATGAGGCTGCAGAGCCAACACGTCCGACGTACACAAACGCCGAATAGGCGGACTGCCCCCTAGAGGGCAAGATATGGAAGCTGTCGAGGCCGAACACATAGCCGCCCCACCTTGACATCATAGCAAGGATCAAGTGCGGTCCACTTACGAACACGACCTCCGCCGTGACTTAGATGATCATGGAGGCCATACCAGGTCCATCTATGGACCCAAAGAAGACATGCCCGCATACCGGGAAGGATACTATGATTGGTTAAACCAAAATGATAGAGTCCGGGAGCAGGAGCAGACTAGGAGGGCCAAAGAACTCTGAGGCGACATGGCCCAGGTTCGAGATGTCGCACACCCCCTATGCTTCACAGAGCGGGTCAGGCAACATCAATTCCTAAAAGGCTTCAAGCCTGTGAACATTGAATCATACGACGAAACTACAGATCCAACCGTATGGATAGAGGATTTCCTCCTCCATATCCGCATGGCACAAGGAGATGACCTACAGGCCATCAAATATTTGACGCTCAAGGCAAAAGGCCCAGCGAGACACTGGTTGTACAGCCACCTCGAAGAATCCATAGGCTTCTCTAAAGAGCTTGGGGATGCTTTTCGTGCAAACTTTTAGGGCACCTATGTCCGACCTCCAGATGATGATGACCTAAATCGCATCACGCAACAACCCAGAGAATCTACCCCATGGTTTTGCAACCTATTCCTGACCAAGAAAAATCAGATCATTGACTGTCCGGATGCCGAAGCCTTGGCTGCCTTTAAGCATAGTGTCAAGGACGAATGGCTTGTATGATAGCTCGGCCAGGACAAACCAAGAACTATGGCAGTTGCGTGGGTGAAGATACTTGGCATGCTAGCAAAAACACAAACCCAGATACTCCAGGTACCTCTGATGTTCGGGACGGTAACAGAAAGCCCCGACGGAGAAAGAACAAACGTCACCACAATGACGGCGATGGCGAGGTGTAATGCCCCATATGTAACACTTTCCAATAATGGCAATAAAACTTCCTCTTTGATCCTTGTCATTATCCTTGGGGGTTCTTGTCATTTGTTCTATTTGCATTGCCATACCTTTATTATTTTGCATCCTTGCATTGCTCATCATCATATCATCATGGCATCATAGTTTATTTTATTTTGTGCATGTGTGACACCGTGTGATGTTGTTATGTGTGGGTTCAAGCTAAGATAGCTAAACCCTACCCCTCTTCTCCCTTCTTCTTCTTCTTCTTCTTCTTCTTCTTCTTCTCCTTCTTTTCTTTCTGGCGTCTTCTTTGCCCTATTATGCAAGCCATCTAGCCAAGTGCCATTGTGGTTCTTTCTTCTCCTTTAAATCTTGCACCATGTGAGCAACCTCTCCACCAAATATCACCTCATTTGAATATGATTTGGTTGGCATGTCAACCAACTCCTAAAAACATGTTGGTTGCTTGTTTGAAAAACAACATAAACTTGTTAACTTGTTCCTTACTTGTTTCATGTGGTGTTTGATCTTGTTTGGTTGTGATGATATTGCACTCTTGTGACCCTAGGCCATGCATCATTTATTTCCATGTTCATATGCATCATGTGCATGCATCATGTGATTGAGCACTGCATGTTGATTGATTTTGTTCCGTTGTTGCATTGTTGTGTTTGGTTAGAGCCTGGTGAAGATATGGAGTACGAGGTTTCTACCGAGGTTGAGTGTGAGGAGCAAGGTTACGTTCCCTCCGAGGATTCAACATGCAAGATGACCAGACCCAGATATCATTACTATCTTTGCCTATGCTAGATGTCTCGCTCTTTAGCTTATTGCCTTGATGCCTATGTCTGTTTGTCGGCCTCCTATTGTTGCCATGAACCTCTCTAACCACCCAACCTAGCAAACCTCTGATTGGCTACGTAAGCTTCCTCAGCCCCTCTTATAGCATTGTTAGTTGCAGGAGAAGATTTGAAGATTCTTGCTTCACGATGAAGTTAGTGTTGGGATATCACAATATATAATTTGTTAAACTAAATCATCTATATACTTGGCAATGGGTGGAAGGCTAAGCCTTTGCTTGGTGTTTTGTTCCACTCGTGCCTCCCTAGGAACCGTTTAAACCGGTGTTATGTTCCTTGATTTTGCGTCCCTAACACGGTTGGGGTTTATGGGCCCCCTCGATAAACCGCTTAGCGCTAAAGCTTTTCCAGCAAGGCCCAACATTGGTTTTACATTTGCCTAACAACTAAAACTTTCATAGGGAGTTATAAACCCTTTTCTTAATCAACAACCCGGGCCAGTGCTCCACATGAGTGTTGGTCCAAACTGGGGAGCCTGTGGGGCCAACTTGGGGAAACCCGAGGGCTGGTAAAAACCTGTAGCACAACCCATCAAGTCCTGGCCTGAGACGAGATACGCACGGCTACTATCAGGGTGTCGGCACGCCGGGAGGTCTTGCTGGATTAGTTTTACCTTAGTCAGAATATCTTGAGCACGGGATTCCGAGAATACTCGGGTCTTCCCACCTTGGAGTTGCGACTCCGCAGATCGTGAGCTTGTGATGGGCTAAGTTGGGACACCCCTACAGGGTTTTCATCTTTCGAAAGTTGTGCCCACGGTTATGTGGCAGATGGGAATTTGTTAATATCCGGTTGTAGAAAACTTGACACTATGTTCATAATACACTACCAGCGTGAGTAACCGTGACGGTCGCTTTCCGAAGGGGTTCGAGAAGTGAACAAAGTGGGGTTATGTTTGACGTGCTTAGATAGGATCACTTTGTGATCACTTTGACGATCGTTGGCACTTCTCTTCTCGCTCTAAACACGTAAGCTAGTGCTAGTGCAGCTGCAACCTTGTTCTTCAGCCTTGTTCCACACCCAAGGCTTAGATAGTTTTGCTACCCGGGAACGGGATTGCTGAGTCCTCCGTGGCTCACAGATTCTACACCACACCAGATGCAGGTACCATTGAGAACTACACAGCTGGTGGTTCAGAGTTGTACTGGGAGTTCGACGAAGAACATGGGCGATACTACGTGTCTTATCCAGATGATCAGTAGGGCTCTTACTAGAATGATCAGGACCTAGCGTTGTTTTATTTATGGTATCTTTCATTTGGATCTTCATCCGTAGTCGGACTTTGATGTTATTTGGATGATGAATGTTTATGTAATGCATTGTGTGACATGGCGAGTGTAAGCCAACTACTCTTTTGCAATTTCATCCCTCTTTTACATGAGTCGTGCTTTGATACCAACTTGTAATTCCCAGTATGAGACTATACCTCCTACGTGTCGAGGCACGACTTAAAGGCATAATCTCTTACTGGGCACGCCGAGAGGTCTTGCTGGATTAGTTTTACCTTAGTCGAAATATCTTGAGCACGGGATTCCGAGAATACTCGGGTCTTCCCACCTTGGAGTTGCGACTCCGCAGATCGTGAGCTTGTGATGGGATAAGTTGGTACATCCCTGCAGGGTTTTGATCTTTCGAAAGCCGTGCCTGCGGTTATGTGGCATATGGGAATTCGTTAATATCCTGTTGTAGAAAACTTGACACTATGTTCATAATACACTACCAGCGTGAGTAACCGTGACGGTCGCTTTCCGAAGGGTTCGGGAAATGAACATGGTGGGGTTCTGTTTGACGTTCTTAGATAGCATCACTTCGTGATCACTTTAACGATCGTTGGCACTTATCTTCTCGCTCTAAACACGTAAGCTAGTGCTAGTGCATCTGCAACCTTGTTCTTCAGCCTTGTTCCACACCCAAGGCTTAGATAGTTTTGCTACCCAGGAACGGGATTGCGGAGTCCTCCGTGGCTCATAGATTCTACACCACACCAAATGCAGGTACCGTTGAGAACTACACAGCTGGTGGTTCAGAGTTGTACTGGGAGTTCGAGAAAGAACGTGGGCGATACTACGTGTCTTATCCAAAGGATCAGTAGGGCTCTTACGAGGATGATCGGGACCTCGTGTTGTTTTATTTATGGTATCTTTCATTTGGATTTTCGTCTGTAGTCGGACTGTGATGTTATTTGGATGATGAATGTTTATGTAATGCATTGTGTGACGTGGCGAGTGTAAGGCAACTACTCTTTTGCAATTTCATCAATCTTTTACATGAGTCGTGCAAAGATACCATACTTGAGATCATTCTAGTATGAGATTATGCCTTTAAGTCGTGCCTTGACACGTAGGAGGTATATTCTCATACTGGGCATTACAAGTTGGTAATCAGAGCCTTCTTCGACCTAGGAGCCCCCACTGATTGATCGAATTGTTGACGGTTGAGTCTAGGCACACACTTGAAAATGTTTTGAGTCCTATATATATATATCGGAGAGTAGGATTTCTTTTTACTCCTCATCCCTTTATCACTCTGGTAAGGACTCCTCATGATTACTCTATCTCTTCTACTCTAAAAAATTCACTAATTTTTTTTGGATCACGCGAGTATTGTTTGAATTGTTCTGATGTCTTTGTGACGAGAACATTGTTCTCGATGCCTTCTGTCATTAGGGGTTGAGGCAGTGTCCCGGGGAGTTGAGCTCCGAGGTGTAGTCGTCACAAATCTATCGTAGTAGTTCTGGAATACTTAAGACGGCCGACATCAAAAACTCTTCTATGCGGTTGGTGGCAAGATAAGCCCGACATCACCCAGTATTGGGGAGGTAGTTCGGGAGTATTGCCATAGCTTGTATAGAAGATGTGTTTCGAAGGTCCGAGGTAAACGGTTTCCAGAAATAACTGGTTATGTGTTGAAGGATGGATACAGCTGGATGTAGGATTAGAGTTGAGTGCGCGGTGCTTCCCATGTATCCCCAACACCTGATTGCATAACTGGAAACTTTCGGAAATTAATAGGTGGGTTCATCTAGTAGCTACTAGGCATTCTTCCAACGAATGCATGATATTGAGTTTGGGGTCTACATTGAGTGAAGTGGTTTTATGGGCGTTTGTTCCGATCGGGAGTTGCATCTTAAAGGGTCCTTGGCTATGCTGATCCGGGGATTGCAAAACCCTTTTGTAACACGTTCCATGAGCTTTCAGCATGAACATGTGGGACGAAGCTTCTATCTTGTATTTGTTCTATCTGATCCTTGTTGTTTTTTATTTACCTTTTGTTCTCGCAAGTGGCTTATCGAGAAGATTGTTGTACCATTGAACTGTGGATTACATTCGTTCATTTTGTTCGGATGTTCTTGTGAAGACTCATGTTGCAATTCTAGTCGTTAATTCAGCGTATATCTTTCAATCAATGGCTAATAGTTGTCATCTCATTCAGGATGGCTCCTAAGAAGGTTCCCAATGCTAACCCAGAGGGTGAAGAAGTTCCTGATCGTCCTCCTTCCCCTCCTCCTCCGTCCGAGGCCTGGAGAGAAATTATGCAAGCGACCAACCAGAACACCCAGATGCTTATGCAAATGATGCAGAACATTCAAGCTAACCAACCAAATCAAGGTGGTCATGGGAACCAAGGCCAAGGCAATCTGTTCAATCAACCTCACTTTGCTACACTCAACCAGTTCCTGGCAAACCAACCGAAGTCTTTTAGTTACTGTGTGGATCCGCTAGATGCTGAAGACTGGATAATAGACATCAAGAAGCACTTTGAATGCAGTAACGTGGGACCTGAGGATTATGTCAAGTTTGCCACCTTCCAACTCAAGGACCAAGCCGCTGATTGGTGGCAACAGTACAAAGATTCCAGAGGTGGACGTGAAATCTCGTGGACTGACTTCTGCAAGGATTTCCGCTCTCACCACATTCTGACTAGTGTCACCGAAGGCATGCGTGAGCAATTCCGCAACCTGAAGCAAGGCACCATGTCCGTCTATCAATACAATGTTAAGTTCCAGAATCTCGCTCGCTATGCCAAGCAAGACATCCCAGATTCCAAGAGCAAGATTTATCAGTTCCGTGGTGGTTTGAAGGATGAACTCCAACTAGCTCTCACCTTGTTCGAGCCGGATGAATTTGATCAATTCTATAACATGGCCCTTAAGCAAGAGGCATCCCAGCTTAAGGTTGAAGCTTCCAAAAAGAGGATCAAAGATGTTGTCAACTCCTCCTCTTCTTCCCAAGTGGTCGCAAAGCAGCAGAAATTTTGGCTTCCACCTCCTCCAGTGCTCCGCCCTCCCAACAACAACAACAACAAGCACTCTGGTGGCCGTGGTTTCTCCCACCCACCCAACCCAGGCAATCAGTCCAAGAATCACTTTCAAGCTTCGAAGTCAGGTGGTCCTTATCACCGTCCTCTCTCAGAAGTGGTTTGCAACAAGTGCACTCAGAAGGGTCACTATGCTAACAAGCGTCCCAACCCAAGGCGTCTTCCGCCTCCTCCACCTGTCAGCACTGCTATCATCAAGCACAATCCCAAGCAAGCAAGAGTGAATCTGATGAATGCAGCTCAAGCAGAGAATTCTTCAGATGTGATACTTGGTAACCTTCCAGTTAACTCTATTCCTGCAAAAGTGTTGTTTGATTCGGGTGCATCATGTTCTTTCATGTCTCAACCTTTTGAATCCAAGAACAATGTTGACATTAAAAGCTTACCTCAAAAGTTGCAAGTTACTTCTCCGGGGAAACGAATGTCTTCTAGTGTGTATGCTCCGGATATATCTATTCACATGGGTGATTACCGCTTCCCGGTTTCTCCGGTTATTCTCGGTAACTCCGACATTGATCTTATTCTTGGGATGGATTGGCTTTCCAAGCATGATGCAAACATTGATTGTCCAAATAAGGAAGTCAAGCTAACTCATCCTGACGAAGACGTGATTATCTTCGCCTCTCGAGATAACACATTCAGGCTATTGTGACACCCCGAGACCGGTGCGCCAGGTGTCAGTCAGTTATTCGTTTCCTTTGCCATGTCATCTGCTTGTGTGTTGCATCAGCATGTTTTCAAAACTTGCATCCGCCGGAGTCCCCTCATCCTTTCCGTTGTCCGTTCGGAGCCCAGACACACTCACACGCGCCCGCGGTGCTTCCGAATATTTATTTTATGAGTGGCCAAAAAACGTTCTCGGAATGGGTTGAAACTTAGCGTGTGGTCTTATTATAGTGTAGACAGTCCGCCTGCCAAATTTCATCGCATTCGGAGCTCGTTTGATAGCCCAACGGATATATATAGCGGCACTAGTCGCCGGTTTAAACGTCGGATGTTTTCGGTCTCCGAAAACCCCCGCGGGCCTCTTTCCCTTCTCTCCTCTCAGCCCGAAGCCCCTCTAACACAGCCCACTAGTTCCCTCTAGGCCCAGCCTAGTCCCTCTCCGCTTCGGAGCCGTCAGATCGCGACCCGGTGGCTCGAAACAGAGCTAAAACACCCCAACCCTAGTTCAAACTGCTATATATGACACCCCCACGTCCAAAAATGGTCTTCTTCCACCTCTGGCCTCAATTCCCGTGCCTGGCTAGCCTCCCGCCGCCACTTGTCGCCTCCAGCTCCCGAAGCCACCTCACCGCCGCCACATGGCGCCCTCTGGTTGGCCCCCGCCGCCAGTCAACGCCCCTCCAGCCAACCACAGCCCTCCACCTGGCCTCCTCCACCTCCCACCGCGCCGGCCCGGATCTGGCCCGTCGTGGCCCTCCCGGGCCCGAATCGGGCCTCCTCCCGCTAGCGCTCCTCACCGCGCCCCGCTCCTCCCGATCGATCCCAGGGGATCGGGAGCGTTCGCCGCCGCCGGTCAACCCCCTCGCCGGAGCGCCCCGCCGCCTCTAGGCGCAGGTGAACCGCCGCCGCCGGAGCTCCTCCGAGGCTGGACCCCGCCGCCCCTGCTCTCCTCCTCCCGTTTCCCATCTCCTTCCTCTCTCCCTCACCCTTTCTCTCTCTTCCAGGAACCATGGAGCGCCGCCACCTCGCTGCTCCGTCTGCCGCCGCCGTTGTCCATATCTGGCCCCAGCGACCTGATCCGGCCGCCCCGTGTTCGTTCCCGCTGCCTCGACCTCCTCTCGGCGGCCCGCCGCCGCGCTAGTACCCGTCGCCATCCGCCGCTGCCCCTGCCTCCTCTCGTGCGGGCGGGGAGGACGAACGAGCACGTCGCTCGGGCCGCCCCAGCGCCCACCTGGGCCGACGTTCACTGCGAGGCCCAGCGCCCGGCCCAGCTTCCTCTGCCTCCTCTCCTCAGGCCTAGCCTGACCGGGCCCCTCTCCTCCTCCGTTTTGGGCCGGCCCACCAGCTCCTCCTGAGCCGGCCTACCTCTCCGACAAATGGGCCGAAGCCCAGGGCGAGCCTTCGTCAAGCCCGCGCATGTGCACATTTTAGTCTTGTGATGCTCGTTTGTTTTTTTTCTGTCGTCTGAAACTGCTAAGTCCTAAATATTGTAATTTTGGTTGCATGTTTGCATGGATGTAACTTGATGTGTGTATGTCCAAATTGAGTGAATGAGATGTCAGAATGATCGTGGTGATGTGCTCTACACTTTGTTCCATTGTGCCATGCTCATTTGAGTTCATCTAGATGCTCTAATATCTGTTGCAAGAGTGCTACTTATTATAAACTGCTGGTACTTGTTATTTTGTTGCCATGTTTGAGATATGATAACTTGGTTCATGTTTATCCAAATGATGCAAATGATATGTCAAAATGTTCATCATGAGATGCTCTACATGTTGGTTGCTATAGCATGCATGTTAGAGTTCATATTGCCATGTATATCTCTGTTGCAAAAGTGCATGTTGCTGTTAGGTTTTGCAACTTGTTACGAGATGCCTAGTTGAGGAGCTCGTTGCTATTGATGTGTTTGTCCCCATGTCACATGCTCATATGTTTTAGATTCCCCATCATTTGTTCTTTGCTGTGGTGCATTCATCTTTCCATGATATGCCTTGTGTTGACCTAAACATGCTTGTAAACATGCCATGTTGTTATTGCTGTTTTAACACTTAGTGAAATTTCACTAAGTCTGGAATCTGTCATATCCTGATGCTATGTTTGCTTAATGTCCTAGGCAAATCCATGTTAATTTTGGGATGGCCTTTGATCATTCCTTGTTGTACATGCTGTTGTCTATCCATTCATGCCCTTACTTGCTCATATGGCTTGCTGTAGCTGATTTAATTCTTGCTCCCAAGTTGCTATAAAATATTACTGTCAGGTTTTTATTGTCATGATCAAAATGTTGTAGCTTGTTGCTATTGATCCATGCCTCCTATGGAGTTGCTCCAATGGAGTTGTTTGCTGTAGGATATGTCTACTTCATGTCCATGCTTCTTGTCACCATGTTTGAATGCTATAGAGTATGTATTTCTTGCTCCAAAGTTGCTATGTGGCTGTTAACTTCAGCTTGTTGTTATATCTTTTAGCCCGTTGCTCCGTTTTGGGTGTGCCTTATATGAAACTTGTGTGATTTTGCATGTAGAATCATAATATCATCTTGTTTACATGTTTGGAGTATGTTTGCTTGATGTTTGGGTGCATATTGCACCGTTGCCTTGCTTGAGCATATTGCCATGTTCTTGTGTTGTTTTTCTGTGCTTCCTACCTTGCCATGTATTGCTTCCTGTATAGACTTGTCATGCATCATACCTTGCCATGTATTGCATCATATAGACTTGTGATATTTTTATGTGCTTCCTACCTTGCCATGAATTGCTTCCTGTATAGACTTGTCATGCATCATACCTTGCCATGTATTGCATCATATAGACTCGTGTTGTTTTTCTGTGCTTCCTACCTTTCCATGTATTGCTTCCTGTATAGACTTGTCATGCATCATACCTTGCCATGTATTGCATCATATAGACTTGTGTTGTTTTTCTGTGCTTCCTACCTTGCCATGAATTGCTTCCTGTATAGACTTGTCATGCATCATACCTTGCCATGTATTGCATCCTATAGGCTTGTGTTGTTTTTCTGTGCTTCCTACCTTGCCACGTTTTGCTTCCTGTACAGACTTGTAGTGCATCCTATATAGAACTGTCTTGCATCATACTTGGTTGAGCATATTGTAATGTTCTTGTGTTGTGTGTTTACCGTATTGCTTGCTTCTTCTCGTTAGTGCTTGTTCCGTTGCGATCGTGAGGATTCGTTCGTCTACCCCCGGTTCTTCTTCAAGGCTTCTTCTCCGTCTTCTTCATGGACCCGTTCTTCTTCCTTGCGGGATCTCAGGCAAGATGACCATACCCTTGGATACCTTTACTATCATTGCCACTGCTTAGTTGTCTCGATGCTATCGTTATATGTCGTGCTACCCATCATTATTGTCAGCCTCTCCTTGTTGCCATGTAACCTCTAACCTTGACACCTTCCAAGCAAACCATTGTTTGGCTATGTTACCCGCCTACTCAGCCCCTCTTATAGCATTGTTAGTTGCAGGTGAAGATGAAGTTCGTTCCAGGAGGGAACTTGTTGTTGGAATATCACAATATCTACTATTATTATTAACACACCTATATACTGGGCATGGGTGGAAAGCTTGGCCTTTTGATCGGTGTTTTGTTCCACTCATGCCACCTTAGGCGCCGATAAACCAGCATTATGTTCCTTGATTTTACGTTCCTTACACGGTTGGGTATATGGGGACCCCTTGACACTTCGTCTTTGAATAAAACTCCTCCAGCAAGGCCCAACATTGGTTTTAATTTGCCTCATAATAACTTAATTAATTAATTAAATTGCATAAGGGGACGCTCCTTGGAGATTCTTTTCTACATAGCAGGGGGGCCAGTGCTGATGGTGTTGGTCCCAAACAGGGAGTATGCAGGGCCACCTTGGGGGAACCCGAGGGCTGGTTTTACTCGTATAATCGCCCATCCGGACGTGGCCTAAGACGAGATACGCGCGACTACTATCAGGGTGTCGGCACGCCAGGAGGTCTTGCTAGACTTGTTTTACCATTGTCGAAATGTCTTGTGCACCGGGATGCCGAGCCTGATCGGATTTCCCTAAGATAAGGGGTGATGATATTATATTTATCACTTCAGCTGATCGTGAGAGCTTGTGATGGGCTAAGTTGGGACACCCTTGCAGGGTTATGATCTTTCGAAAGCCGTGCCCGCGGTTATGTGGCAGATTGGAATTTTTTAATGTCCGGTCGTAGAAAACTTGACAGAGGATCCGAAGTAAAACACACAACTGTGTGAGTAACCGTGACTGTCTCTTTTCACTTTGAGAAGAGAAACACGGTGGGTTTATGTTTGACTCGTAGGTAGTTCAGGATCTTTAGCGATCACTACTAGTTGCGACCGTTTGCGTAGTTGCTCATCTTATTCTTGTACTCGTAAGTTAGCCACCATACTTTTTCTTAGCCGCTGCTGCAACCTCACTACTTTACCTCTTCCTACCTATTAAGCTTTGATAGTCTTGTTACCCATGGTTATGGGATTGCTGAGTCCTCGTGGCTCACAGATACTACAACAACAGTTGCAGGTGCAGGTTTCCGATGACTTGACGTGAGAGCGTTGTTCTTTTGTTGGAGTCCTTCTTCTTCAGTCTTGGGTTAGGTTCCGGGTCGGCAGCCTGTGATAGCAGATGGATGTCTTGTGTTTTTCATGATTGCATCCGTAGCCGGATGCCTTGTATTGATGTTGTTGTATTCATGTGACTTGTATGTATTGTTGTATCCCCCCATGTATGTATGTAATGGCACAATGTAATGATATCCATCTTGCTAAGCGCCCGAAATGCGGTTGTGCCCCAATCACGTAAGTGTCACGTGATCGGGATAGAATCGCATCTTGGGCCTGACAGCTATTCTCTCTCAATGACAAGGGCGAGATTAATGCCATCTCCCAGATTCCGGTGGTCAATGAGTATGAAGATGTTTTCCTTGAAGAGCTTCCAGGCATGCCTCCGCATCGTCAAGTTGAATTTGTCATTGAACTCGAGCCCGGTACCGAGCCAGCATGTCGGCGTCCGTACAAGCTCTCCCCTGATGAGTTGAAGGAGCTGAAGAAACAACTCGATGAGAAAGAGCGTATGGGTCTAATCAGGCCTAGCACTTCTCCTTGGGGCTGTGGCGTTCTATTTGTCAAGAAGAAGGATGGCACGGAATGCCTTTGCGTTGATTACCGGCCATTGAACAAGAGGACAATAAAGAACAAGTATCCGCTCCCCAACATCAATGAATTGTTCGAGCTGCTCAAAGGAGCAAAGGTGTTCTCAAAGCTCGATCTCCGGATGGGTTATCACCAGATCCGTATCCGTGAAGAAGATATTCCCAAGACCGCATTCAGAACGAGTTTTGGCTCTTATGAATACATGGTCATGTCTTTTGGCCTCGCAAATGCTCCACCCACTTTCTCGAGGATGATGCACTTCATATTCAACCCCTACACAAATGAATTTGTTCTAGTCTATCTGGATGACATCTTGGTATTCTCCAAGAATGAAGAAGATCATGCCAAGCACCTCCGTTTGGTTCTGGACAGGCTCCGTGAACAGAAGTTCTATGCGAAGTTCTCCAAGTGTGAATTCTGGCTGGATAAAGTCTTATATCTTGGCCATATAATCTCCGCTGAGGGTATTTCTGTCAACCCCGAGAAAGTTGAAGCTATTGTCAACTGGGCACCCCCGCAGAACATCAAGCAACTCCGAAGCTTCCTTGGTCTCACTAGCTATTGCAGAAGGTTCGTTGAGAACTTCTCCAAGATTGCCAAGCCTCTCACAAACCTGCTGCAGAAGAATGTCAAGTACAACTGGACTCCTGATTGTGATGTGGCATTCAAAACACTCAAAGAGAAGCTCATTTCTGCTCCGGTTCTTACTCCTCCGGATGAGCCCAGGCCCTATGAAGTCTTCTGTGATGCTTCTTTACAAGGACTTGGTGGTGTTCTCATGCAAGACAAGATGATTGTGGCATACACTTCTCTCAATTGAAATCAAATGAGAAGAACTACCCCACACATGATCTTGAGCTAGCAGTAGTGGTACATGCCTTGATCACGTGGAGACACCTTCTGTTGGGCATAAAAGTGGACATCTTCACCGATCACAAGAGCTTGAAGTGCATCTTCACATAGCCTAACCTGAACCTTCGCCAGACTCGTTGGGTTCAGATGATCCAAGAGTATGATCCAAGCATTGAGTACACACCTTACAAGGCCAATGTCATTGCAGATGCCTTGAGCAGAAAGGCATATTGCAACAGTCTCCTTCTCAAGCCGTTCCAGCCCGAGCTTTGTGAATCATTCAGGAAGCTAAACCTCCAAGTTGTTCCGCATGGCTTTCTTGCAAATCTTCAAGTTGCTCCTACCCTGGAAGATCAGATCCGTGAGGCCCAACTCAGTGATGCTATGGTGCAGAAAGTGAAACACGGTATCGCTAAGGGTACTCCCAAGTACAAATGCTATCGTGTTGCTGAGAAAGACACCTTGTTCTTTGAGGTAAGAATTGTGGTTCCCAAGGGTGATCTCAGGAAGCTCATAATGAACGAAGCACATGACTCCCTCCTCTCGATTCATCCCGGAAGTTCCAAGATGTACCAAGACCTCAAGCAATCTTACTGGTGGACTCGCATGAAAAGGGAGATTGCCCAATTCGTGAATGAATGTGATGTCTGCAGAAGAGTGAAGGCAGAGCATGAACGTCCAGCCGGTCACCACTAACCTCTTCCTATTCCCGAGTGGAAATTCGACCACATTGAAATGGATTTCGTCACTGGGTTTCCTAAGTCCAAGAAGGGGAATGATGCTATCTTTGTAGTCATTGACAAGTTAACCAAAGTAGCTCACTTCCTTCCCGTCAAAGAATCCATCAACGTAGCTCAGTTGGCAGAGTTGTACACTTCCAGAATTGTGTCGTTGCATGGCATTCCTCAAGTCATCTCCTCAGACCGTGGAAGTTTGTTCACATCCAAGTTCTGGGAGTCCTTTCAGTCAGCCATGGGCACTAAGATCCGTTTCAGCACTTCGTTTCACCCTCAGACTAGTGGTCAAGTCGAAAGAGTGAACCAGATCCTCGAAGACATGCTCAGAGCTTGTGTCATCTCATTTGGCATGAAGTGGGAAGATTGTCTTCCGTTTCCCGAGTTCTCTTACAACAACAGTTTCCAAGCAAGTGCCGGCAAAGCTCCTTTTGAAATCCTCTATGGCAGAAAGTGCCGTACCCCTCTCAACTGGTCCGAGACTGGTGAACGTCAACTTCTTGGCAATGACTTGATCTCAGAAGCCGATGAAATGTGCAAAGTCATACGTGAGAATCTCAAAGCCCCTCAATCGCGTCAAAAGAGTTACTATGACGGCAAGCATCGTGATTTGGCTTTGGACATTGGGGATCATGTCTATCTCCGTGTTTCTCCTATGAAAGGAACTCAAAGATTCGGTATCAAAGGAAAGCTTGCTCCTAGATACGTGGGTCGTAGGTGTTCGACACGCGCCGTCGTCTACTCCGTCCACGCCTGGGCCAGCCGAGCACACCGCCGTGCTCGTGGTGAGCTCCTCTCTCTCCCCGTGCCCTTTTGCCCTTTCTGCGAGTACTCCAGGCCCCATTTGCCGAGCGCCCGAGTGAATCTCCGTCGGACCTCATCGCCGGCGAGTGTTCTAACCCCTTTAGCTATTGCCGTGATGCCCGTTCGCTTCGTCTAGTTGCGTAGGACCTCTCTATGCAGTCGCCGTGCCGCCTAGGGCCTTGCTTCGCCTCGCCGTCGTCCTGTCGCCGCCATGCTGTAGTTGCTCGCCGCCGGTGATGCAGAGCCCCATAGGTGCAGCTAGTGTGCGGGTTGGATGCGGAACTCCTCAAGGAGTCTCTCGCACCCCTCCCCCGTGCCAATTGGTCGCCGGAGCGGCTCCGACGAGCAGATCCGACGAGGGCCAGTGCTCCCCTGTTCTGCTATTGCTGTATATTCTTCAGAGATGCTACCTTCTATCTGTCGAGATCGATTCAGTGGCGCAGTGGTTTGTCTTCGTCAGTTTTGTCAGTAGGGCGTGGGTTCGATCCCCCGCGGGCGCTGTGGTAATTCGCCCCTTTTTCATTTTTGCATGAGGCTGACAGCAGGGCCCCACCTGCGAGCCTCTCATCCCCAGTCCCAGCCCCCGCGCGCACCCGCTTCGCCAGCTCAGCTCCGCCGGGCCCCTCTGTCAGTGGGTGTGGATAACTGAGCCTGGGTCGTTTTAGACCCTGGCGCCTTTTCTGTTTTTATTTCTTTTCTGCTTTTTCTTTATCTTTTCTGCTTTTTCTTTATCTTTTCTGTTTTTCTTATTTAATATATGCATATTTATGCTTCAGATGAATATGAGTCCTATATGAAAAGTGCTTAAAATTTTGTGTAGATTATGAATATGCCACTTGCTGCCATGTTTAAAAACTTTTAAATGTTGTTTGAATTTAAACTTGTTTTAAATATGTTTAAACTTTCAAAAATCATAACTAAATATCTACAACTCCAAATTTAACAAACTTTATATGCATTTGGGGTAGAAAAATGTGTAGAATATTTTGGTGCTGTTGTTTAGCATGTTTGACAACTCCTTCAGAGAAGTTTTTCAAATCTGTCCCAAATGCAAAGAAATGAATATGGGAGTTTCTGGATATTGTTGCATTTATTTTCCAGCTCATTTAAAAGTGCTAGCATGTTGCTGTTATGTTAGTTGCACCCTTGCCATGTTAACCAACTCCTAAAAACATGTTGGTTGCTTGTTTGAAAAACTTCATAAACTTGTTAACTTGTTCCTTACTTGTTTCATGTGGTGTTTGATCTTGTTTGGTTGTGATGATATTGCACTCTTGTGACCCTAGGCCATGCATCATTTCTTTCCATGTTCATATGCTTCATGTGCATGCATCTTGTGATTGGGCACTGCATGTTGATTGATTTTGTTCCGTTTTTGCATTGATGTGTTTGGTTAGAGCCTGGTGAAGATACAGAGTATGAGGTTTCTACCGAGGTTGAGTGTGAGGAGCAATGTTACGTTCCCTCCGAGGATTCAACATGAAAGATGACCTGACCCAGATATCATTACTATCTTTGCCTATGCTAGATGTCTCGCCCTTTAGCTTATTGCCTCAATGCCTATGTCTGTTTGTCAGCCTCCTATTGTTGCCGTGAACCTCTCTAACCTCCCAACCTAGCAAACCTTTGATTGACTACGTAAGCTTCGCTCAGCCCCTCTTATAGCATTGTTAGTTGCAGGAGAAGATTTGAAGATTCTTGCTTCACGTTGAAGTTAGTGTTGGGATATCACACTATATAATCTGTTAAACTAAATAATCTATATACTTGGCAATGGGTGGAAGGCTAAGCCTTTGCTTGGTGTTTTGTTCCACTCATGCCTCCCTAGGAACCGTTTAAACCGGTGTTATGTTCCTTGATTTTGCATCCCTAACACGGTTGGGGTTTATGGGCCACCTCGATAAACCGCTTAGCGCTAAAGCTTTTCCAGCAAGGCCCAACATTGGTTTTACATTTGCCTAACAACTAAAACTTGCATATGGAGTTATAAACCCTTTTCTTAATCAACAACCCGGGCCAGTGCTCCACGTGAGTGTTGGTCCAAACTGGGGAGCCTGCGGGGCCACCTTGGGGAAACCTGAGGGCTGGTAAAAACCTGTAGCATCACCCATCTGGTCGTGGCCTGAGATGAGATACACACGGCTACTATCAGGGTGTCGGCATGCCGGGAGGTCTTGCTGGATTAGTTTTACCTTAGTTGGAATATCTTGAGCACGTGATTCCGAGAATACTCGGGTCTTCCCATCTTGGAGTTGCGACTCCGTAGATCGTGAGCTTGTGATGGGCTAAGTTGGGACACCCCTGCAGGGTTTTGATCTTTCGAAAGCCGTGCCCGCGGTTATGTGGTAGATGGGAATTTGTTAATATCCGGTTGTAAAAAACTTGACACTATGTTAATTATACACTACCAGCGTGAGTAACCGTGACGGTCGCTTTCCGAAGGGGTTCGGGAAGTGAACACGGTGGGGTTATGTTTGATGTGCTTAGATAGGATCACTTCGTGCTCACTTTGACGATCGTTGGCACTTCTCTTCTCGCTCTAAACACGTAAGCTAGTGCTAGTGCAGCTGCAACCTTGTTCTTCAGCCTTGTTCCACACCCAAGGCTTAGATAGTTTTGCTACCCGGGAACGGGATTGCTGAGTCCTCCGTGGCTCACAGATTCTACACCACACCAGATGCAGGTACCGTTGAGACCTACACAGCTGGTGGTTCAGAGTTGTACTGGGAGTTCGACGAAGAACGTGGGCGATACTACGTGTCTTATCCAGAGGATGAGTAGTGCTCTTACTAGGATGACCGGGACCTCGTGTTGTTTTATTTGTGGTATCCGTAGTAGGACTCCGATGTTATTTGGATGATGAATGTTTATGTAATGCATTGTGTGACATGGCGAGTGTAAGCCAACTACTCTTTTGCAATTTCATCCCTCTTTTACATGAGTCATGCAAAGATACCATACTTGAGATCATTCTAGTATGAGATTAAGCCTTTAAGTCGTGCCTCGACACGTAGGAGGTATATTCTCATACTGGGCATCACAAGTTGGTATCATTAAAACTTCCTCGCAAATGGTCATATATCTGGAGAGGTCCGAAGTATGAGACTATACCTCCTACGTGTCGAGGCACGACTTAAAGGCATAATCTCATACTAGAATGATCTCAAGTATGGTATCTTTGCACGACTCATGTAAAAGAGGGATGAAATTGCAAAAGAGTAGTTGGCTTGCACTCGCCACGTCACACAATGCATTACATAAACATTCATCATCCAAATAACATCAGAGTCCGACTACGGACGAAGATCCAAATGAAAGATAACATAAATAAAAGAACACGAGGTCCCGATCATCCTAGTAAGAGCCCTACTGATCCTCTGGATAAGACACGTAGTATCGCCCACGTTCTTCATCGAACTCCCAGTACAACTCTGAACCACCAGCTGTGTAGTTCTCAACGGTACCTGCATCTGGTGTGGTGTAGAATCTGTGAGCCACGGAGGACTCAGCAATCCCGTTCACAGGTAGCAAAACTATCTAAGCCTTGGGTGTGGAACAAGGCTGAAGAACAAGGTTGCAGCTGCACTAGCACTAGCTTACGTGTTTAGAGCGAGAAGAGAAGTGCCAACGATCGTCAAAGTGATCACGAAGTGATCCTAAGCACGTCAAACATAACCCCACCGTGTTCACTTCCCGAACCCCTTCGGAAAGCGACCGTCACGGTTACTCACGCTATTAGTGTATTATCAACATAGTGTCAAGTTTTCTACAACTGGAAATTAACCAATTCCCATCTTCCACATAACCGCGGGCACACCTTTCGAAAGATCAAAACTCTGCAGGGGTGTCCCAACTTAGCCCATCACAAGCTCACAATCTACGGAGTCGCAACTCCAAGGCGGGAAGACCCGAGTATTCTCGGAATCCCGTGCTCAGGATATTCCGACTAAGGTAAAACTAATCCAGCAAGACCTCCCGGCGTGCCGACACCCTGATAGTAGCCGCGCGTATCTTATCTCAGGCCACGACCGGATGCGTGATGCTACAGGTTTTTACCAGCCCTCGGGTTTCCCCAAGGTGGCCCCGCAGGCTCCCCAGTTTGGACCAACACTCATGTGGAGCACTGGCCCGGGTTGTTGAGTAAGAAAAGGGTTTATAACTCCCTATGCAAGTTTTAGTAGTTAGACAAATGTAAAACCAATGTTGGGCCTTGCTGGAAAAGCTTTAGCAGCGGTTTATCGAGGGGGGCCCATAAACCCCAACCGTGTTAGGGACGCAAAATCAAGGAACATAACACCGGTTTAAACGGTTCCTAGGGAGGCATGAGTGGAACAAAACACCAAGCAAAGGCTTAGCCTTCCACCCATTGCCAAGTATATAGATGATTTAGTTTAATAGATTATATATTGTGATATCCCAACACTAACTTCATCGTGAAGCAAGAATCTTCAAATCTTCTCCTGCAACTAACAATGCTATAGGAGGGGCTGAGCGAAGCTTACGTAGCCAATCAAAGGTTTTCTAGGTTGGGTGGTTAGAGAGGTTCATTGCAACAATAGGAGGCTGACAAACATACATAGGCATCGAGGCAATAAGCTAAAGAGCGAGACATCTAGCATAGGCAAAGATAGTAATGATATCTGGGTCAGGTCATCTTGCCTGTTGAATCCTCGGAGGGAACGTAACCTTGATCCTCACACTCAACCTCAGTAGAAACCTCCTACTCCGTATCTTCACAAGGCTCTAACCAAACACAACAATGGAACAACGGAACAAAATCAATCAAAGTGCAATGCTCAATCACATGATGCATGCACATGAAGCATATGAATGGAAAGAAATGATGCATGACCTAGGGTCACAGGAGTGCAATATCATCACAACCAAACAAGATCAAACACCACATGAAACAAGTAAGGAACAAGTTAACAAGTTTATGTAGTTTTTAAAACAAGCAACCAACATGTTTTTAGGAGTTGGTTAACATGGCAAGGGTGCAACTAACATAACAGCAACATGCTAGCACTTTTAAATGGGCTGGAAAATAAATGCAACAATATCCAGAAACTCCCATATTCATTTCTTTGCATTTGGGACAGATTTGAGAAACTTCCATGAAGGAGTTGTCAAACATGCAAAACAACAGCACCAAAATATTCTACACATTTTTCTACCCCAAATGCATATAAAGTTTGTTAAATTTGGAGTTGTAGATATTTAGTTATGATTTTCGCAAGTTTAAACATATTTAAAACAAGTTTAAATTCAAACAACATTTAAGAGTTTTTAAACATGGTAGCAAGTGACATATTCATAATCTACACAAAATTTTAAGAACTTTTCATATAGGACTCATATTCATCTGAAGCATAAATATGCAGATATTAAATAAATAAGAAAAACAGAAAAGAAAAAGAAAAAACAGAAAAGAAATAAAAACAGAAAAGGCGCCAGGGTCTATAACGACCCAGGCTCAGCTAGCCACACCCACTGACAGAGGGGCCCGGCAGAGCTGAGCTGGCGAAGCGGGTGCGCGCGAGGGCTGGGACTGGAGATGAGAGGCTGGCAGGTGGGGCCCTGCTGTCAGCCTCACACAAAAATAAAAAAGGGGCGAATTACCACAGCGCCCGCGGGGGATCGAACCCACGCCCTACTAACGAAACTGACGGAGGAAAACCACTGCGCCACTGAATCGATCTCGACAGATAGAAGGTAGCATCTCTGAAGAATATACCGCAACTGCAGAACAAGGGAGCACTGGCCCTCGTCGGAGCAGCTCGTCGGAGCCGCTCCGGCGACCAATTGGCACGGCGGAGGGGTGCGAGAGACTCCTTGAGGTGTTTCGCATCCAACCTGCACACTAGCTGCACCTGCGAGGCACTACATCACCGGCGGCGAGCAACTACAGCACGGCGGCGACGGGACGACGGCGAGGCGAAGCAAGGCCCTAGGCGGCACGACGACAGCACAGAGAGGTCCTACGCAACCAGACGAAGCGAGCGGGCAGCACTACAATAGCTAAAGGGGCCGGAACACTCGCCGGCGACCAGGTCCGACGGCGATGCACTCGGGCGCTCGGCGAACGGGGCCTAGAGTTCTCGCAGAAAGGGGAAAAGGGCACAGGGAGAGAGAGAGAGGAGCTCACCACGAGCACGGCGGTGTGCTCGGCTGGCCCAGGCGTGGACGGAGTCGACGACGGCGCGCCTCGAACACCTACGACCACCGTAGAGGAAGAAGAGGAAGAAGAGCTCGACGGAGAGGCGCTCGGGTCTGCGTAGTTGACGTAGAGGAAGAAGACGACATCCAGGAAGCAGGTAGACAACTTTGGCGAGGCTGAAGACGACGCGGGGCTCGCCGGCAACGAGAGGCTGCTCTCAGATGCACTCGGGCGTTGATGGGGGCGGCGGATCTGGAGAATCATAGCTCTCCAGGCGGCGAGAGGGGAAAGAGGAGACCTAGGGAGGAAGAGAGGTCACATTTTCGGCACACGGTCTCGACGTCCGTGAGCTGACGGCGCGACGATGAGCGCGGCGCGGCTCTGCTTTTCTAACAGAGGAAGACGGAAGTGTGGGGCTGAGCCACAGACAGGTGGGTCCACACACTCGGATTGCCCACGGCACGACTGCGTGGCTGTGGCTGGGCCTGCGTTCGAGTTGGGTTGTGCTGCGGGAAAGGAGCTAGGCCTGGGGGGAGAGAGAGAGGAGGAGGCCCAGGTTGTTCTGTGCTCGCTGCTGCCTCTTGTTATTCTTTATTTCTTCAGGCAGAAAAAGAAAAGAATGCACATAAATATAGAAGAAGAATTAGGGGAAAAGAAAAAATATCCCCATGCTCAGTGAATTATGCTCTATTTAAATAAATTGACTTGGACATTTTTAGAGGCAGAAAAATAAAAGGAGTTTGAATATGGATCAAACTCTTGATATTTTAAAACCCAACCAAATCATATTCAAATGAGGTGATATTTGGTGGAGAAGTTGCTCACATGGTGCAAGATTTAAAGGAGAAGAAAGAACCACAATGGCACTTGGCTAGATGGCTTGCATAATAGGGCAAATAAGAGGCCACAAAGAAAAGAAGGAGAAGAATAAGAAGAAGAAGAAGAAGAAGAAGAAGAAGAAGCGGGAAGATGGGTAGGGTTTAGCTAGCTTAGCTTGAACCCACACATAACAACATCACAAGGTCTCACACATGCACAAAATAAAATAAACTATGATGCCATGATGATATGATGATGAGCAATGCAAGGATGCAAAATAATAAAGGTTTGGCAATGCAAATAGAACAAATGACAAGAACCCCCAAGGATAATGACAAGGATCAAAGAGGAAGTTTTATTGCCATTATTGGAAAGTGTTACATATGGGGCATTACAAACTCTCTTACACTACAAAAAGATCTCATCCCGAGATCTAGGAGTAGAAGAAGGAAGGATACTCGAAACAAAGGTGATCTTCTTGTTCCCACGTAGCTTCTCGGTCGGTATGGTGTGACCACTTAACTTTCAAGAACTTGATTGACTTGTTGTGGGTTTTGCACTCAGTTTCCTCAAGAATAGCTACAGTGTGCTCACGATAAGATAAGTCTTGTTGAGGATCAATCTCCTCAAACGGAATGGTGCGTTCAGGTGTCTTGAAGCACTTGCGGAGTTGAGACACGTGAAACACATCATGAACATTTGCAAAGTTGGCGGGGAGCTCAAGTTGATAGGCTAGATCGCCTCTTTTGCCAAGAATCTTGAAAGGGCCCACGTATCTAGGAGCAAGCTTTCCTTTGATACCGAATCTTTGGGTTCTTTTCATAGGAGAAACACGGAGATAGACATGATCCCCAATGTCGAAATCCAAATCACGATTCTTGCCGTCATAGTAACTCTTTTGACGCTATTGAGCGGCTTTGAGATTCTCACATATGACTTTGCACATTTCTTCAGCTTCTGAGATCAAGTCATTGCCAAGAAGTTGACGTTCACCAGTCTCGGACCAGTTGAGAGGGATACGACACTTTCTGCCATAGATGATTTCAAAAGGAGCTTTGCCGGCACTTGCTTGTAAACTGTTGTTGTAAGAGAACTCAGCAAACGGAAGACAATCTTCCCACTTCATGCCAAAAGAGATGACACAAGCTCAGAGCATGTCTTCGAGGATCTGGTTCACTCTTTCGACTTGACCACTAGTCTGAGGGTGAAACGCAGTGCTGAAACGGATCTTAGTGCCCATGGCTGACTGAAAGGACTCCCAGAACTTGGATGTGAACAAACTTCCACGGTCTGAGGAGATGACTTGAGGAATGCCATGCAACGACACAATTCTGGAAGTGTACAACTCTGCCAACTGAGCTGCGTTGATGGATTCTTTGACGGGAAGGAAGTGAGCTACTTTGGTTAGCTTGTCAATGAATACGAAGATAGCATCATTCCCTTCTTGGACTTAGGAAACCCAGTGACAAAATCAATTTCAATGTGGTCGAATTTCCACTCGGGAATAGGAAGAGGTTGGAGGAGACCAGCTGGACGTTGATGCTCTGCCTTCACTCTTCTGCAGACATCACATTCATTCATGAATTGGGCAATCTCCCTTTTCATGTGAGTCCACCAGTAAGATTGCTTGAGGTTTTGGTACATCTTGGAACTTCCGGGATGAATCGAGAGGAGGGAGTCATGTGCTTCATTCATTATGAGCTTCCTGAGATCACCCTTGGGAACCACAATTCTGTCCTCAAAGAACAAGGTGTCTTTCTCATCAACATGATAGCACTTGTACCTTACTTGTTCCTTAAAACTTCCTCGTAGCAGAGGTCCACAACTTGTAATTCCCAGTACGAGACTATACCTCCGACGTGTCGAGGCACGACTTAAAGGCATAATCTCATACTAGAATGATCTCAAGTATGGTATCTTTGCACGACTCATGTAAAAGATTGATGAAATTGCAAAAGAGTAGTTGGCTTACACTCGCCACGTAACACAATGCATTACATAAACATTCATCATCCAAATAACATCAGAGTCCGACTACAGATGAAGATCCAAATGAAAGATACCATAAATAAAACAACAGAAGGTCCCGATCATTTTAGTAAGAGCCCTACTGATCCTCAGGATAAGACACGTAGTATCGCCCACGTTCTTCGTCGAACTCCCAGTACAACTCTGAACCACCAGCTGTGTAGTTCTCAACGGTACCTGCATCTGGTGTGGTGTAGAATCTGTGAGCCACGGAGGACTCAGCAATCCTGTTCCCGGGTAGCAAAACTATCTAAGCCTTGGGTGTGGAACAAGGCTGAAGAACAAGGTTGCATCTGCACTAGCACTAGCTTACGTGTTTAGAGCGAGAAGAGAAGGGCCAACGATCGTCAAAGTGATCACGAAGTGATCCTATCTAAGCACGTCAAACGTAACCCCATCGTGTTCACTTCCCGAACCCCTTCGGAAAGCGACCGTCACGGTTACTCACGCTGGTAGTGTATTATGAACATAGTGTGAAGTTTTCTATAACCGGATATTAACAAATTCCCATCTGCCACAAAACCGCGGGCACGGCTTTCGAAAGATCAAAACCCTGCAGTGGTGTCCCAACTTAGCCCATCACAAGCTCACGATCTGCGGAGTCGCAACTCCAAGGTGGGAAGACCCGAGTATTCTCGGAATCCCGTGCTCAAGATATTCCGACTACGGTAAAACTAATCCAGCAAGACCTCCCGGCGTGCCGATACCCTGATAGTATCCACATGTATCTCGTCTTAGGCCACGACCGGATGGGTGATGCAATAGGTTTTTACCAGCCCTAGGGTTTCCCCAAGGTGGCCCCGCAGGCTCCCCAGTTCTGACCAACACTCATGTGGAGCACTGGCCCGGGTTGTTGATTAAGAAAAGGTTTTATAACTCCCTATGCAAGTTTTAGTTGTTAGGCAAATGTAAAACCAATGTTGGGCCTTGCTGGAAAAGCTTTAGCGCTAAGCGGTTTATCGAGGGGGGCCCATAAACCCCAACCGTGTTTGGGACGCAAAATCAAGGAACATAACACCGGTTTAAACGGTTCCGAGGGAGGCATGAGTGGAACAAAACACCAAGCAAAGATTTAGCCTTCCACCCATTGCCAAGTATATGGATGATTTAGTTTAACAGATTATATAGTGTGATATCCCATCACTAACATCGTCGTGAAGCAAGAATCTTCAAATCTTCTCCTGCAACTAACAATGCTATAAGAGGGGCTGAGCGAAGCTTACGTAGCCAAACAAAGGTATGCTAGGTTGGGTGGTTAGAGATGTTCATGGCAACAATAGGAGGCTGACAAACAGACATAGGCATCAAGGCAATAAGCTAAAGTGTGAGACATCTAGCATAGGCAAATATAGTAATGATATCTGGATCAGGTCATCTTCCCTGTTGAATCCTCGGAGGGAACGTAACCTTGCTCCTCACACTCAACCTCGGTAGAAACCTGGTACTCCGTATCTTCACCAAGCTCTAACCAAACACAACAATGCAACAACGGAACAAAATCAATCAACATGCAGTGCTCAATCACATGATGCATGCACATGAAGAATATGAACATGGAAAGAAATGATGCATGGCCTAGAGTCACAAGAGTGCAATATCATCACAACCAAACAAGATCAAACACCACATGAAACAAGTAAGGAACAAGTTAACAAGTTTATGTAGTTTTTCAAACAAGCAGCCAACATGTTTTTAGGAGTTGGTTAACATGGCAAGGGTGCAACTAACATAACAGCAACATGCTAGCACTTTTAAATGGGCTGGAAAATAAATGCAACAATATCCAGAAACTCCCATATTCATTTCTTTGCATTTGGGACAGATTTGAAAAACTTCTGCGAATGATTTGTCTAACATGCTAAACAACACCACCAAAATATTCTACACAATTTTCTACCCCAAATGCATATAAAGTTTGTTAAATTTGGAGTTGTAGATATTTAGTTATGATTTTTGCAAGTTTAAACATATTGAAAACAAGTTAAAATTCAAACAACATTTAAAAGTTTTCAAACATGGCAGCAAGTGACATATTCATAATCGACACAAAATTTTAAAAACTTTTCATATAGGACTCATATTCATCTGAAGCATAAATATGCAGATATAAAATAAATAAGAAAAACAAAAAAGAAAAAGAAAAAACAGAAAAGAAATAAAAACAGAAAAGGCGCCAGGGTCTAAAACGACCCAGCCTCAGCTAGCCACACCCACTGACAGAGGGGCCCGGCGGAGCTGAGCTGGCGAAGCGGGTGCGCGCGGGGGCTGGGACTGGAGATGAGAGGCTGGCAGGTGGGGCCCTGCTGTCAGCCTCACGCAAAAATGAAAAAGGGGCGAATTACCACATCGCTCGCGGGGGATCGAACCCATGCCCTACCGACGAAACTGACGGAGACAAACCACTGCGCCACTGAATCGATCTCGACAGATAGAAGGTAGCATCTCTGAAGAGTATATAGCAACAGCAGAACAGGGGAGCACTGGCCCTCGTCGGAGCCGCTTCGGCGACCAATTGGCACGGCGGAGGGGTGCGAGGGACTCCTTGGGGAGTTCCGCATCCAACCCGCACACTAGGTGCACCTACGGGGCACTGCATCACCGGCGGCGAGCAACTACAGCACGGCGACGACGGGAAGACGGCGAGGCGAAGCAAGGCCCTAGGCGGCACGGCGGTAGCACAGAGGGGTCCTACGCAACTAGACAAAGAGAACAGGCAGCACGACAATAGCTAAAGGGGTCGGAACACTCGCCGGCGACGATGTTCGACAGCGATGTGCTCGGGCGCTCGGCGAACCTGGCCTAGAGTACTTGCAGATAGGGGAAAAGGGCATGGGGAGAGAGAGGAGCTCACCACGAGCAAGGCGGTGTGCTCGGTTGGCCCAAGTGTGGACGGAGTCGACGACGGCGCGCCTCGAACACCTACGACCACCGTAGAGGAAGAAGAGCTCAACGGAGAGGCGCTCGGGTCCACGTAGTTGACGTAGAGGAAGAAGACGACGCCAAGGAAGTAGGTAGACAACTTTGGCGAGGCTGAAGACAACGCGGGGCTCGCCGGCGACTAGAGGCTGCTCTCAGATGCGCTCGGGAGTCGATGGGGGCGGCAGATCTGGAGAATCTCAGCTCTCCAGATGGCGAGAGGGGAAAGAGGAGACCTAGGGAGGAAGAGAGGACACGTTTTGGGTTTAAAAGAGGCGCGACGCGACGGTGAGCGCGGCGCGGCTCTACTTTTCTGACGAAGGAAGACGGAGGCATGGGGCTGAGCCACAGACAGGTGGGGCCACGCACTCGGATTGCCCACGGCACGACTACGCGGCTATGGCTGGGCCTGCGTTGGAGTTGGGTTGTGCTGCGGGAAAGGAGCTGGGCCTAGGGGGGAGAGAGAAGGAGGAGGCCCAGGTTGTTCTGTGGTGGCTGCTGCCTCTTCTTTTGTCTTTATTTCTTCAGGCAGAAAAAGAAAAGAATGCACAGAAATATTGAAGAAGAATCACGGGAAAAGAAAAAAATATCAACATGCTCAGTGAATTATCCTCTATTTAAATAAATTGACTTGGACATTTATAGAGGCAGAAAAATAAAAGGAGTTTGAATATGGATCAAACTCTTGATATTTTAAAACCCAACCAAATCATATTCAAATGAGGTGATATTTGGTGGAGAGGTTGCTCACATGGGGCAAGATTTAAAGGAGAAGAAAGAACTACAATGGCACTTGGCTAGATGGCTTGCATAATAGGGCAAAGAAGAGGCCAGAAAGAAAAGAAGGATAAGAAGAAGAAGAAGAAGAAGAAGAAGAAGAAGAAGAAGAAGGGAGAAGAGGGGTAGGGTTTTGCTAGCTTAGCTTGTACCCACACATAACAACATCACAAGGTCTCACACATGCACAAAATAAAAAAAACTATGATGCCATGATGATATGATTATGAGCAATGCAAGGATGCAAAATAATAAAGGTATGGCAATGCAAATAGAACAAATGACAAGAACCCCCAAGGATAATGACAAGGACCAAAGAGGAAGTTTTATTGCCATTATTGGAAAGTGTTACATATGGGGCATTACAAACTCTCCTACACTACAAAAAGATCTCGTCCCGAGATCTAGGACTGGAAGAAGGAAGGATACTTGGAACGAAGGTGATCTTCTTGTTCCCACGTAGCTTCTCGGTCGGTATGGTGTGACCACTTAACTTTCAAGAACTTTATTGACTTGTTGCGGGTTTTGCGCTAAGTTTCTTCTAGAATAGCAACAGGGTGCTCACGATAAGATAAGTCTTGTTGAAGATTAATCTCCTCGAACAGAATGGTGCGTTCAGGTGTCTTGAAGCACTTGCGGAGTTGAGACACGTGAAACACATCATGAACATTTGCAAAGTTGGGGGGAGCTCAAGTTGATATGCTAGATCGCATCTTTTGCCAAGAATCTTGAAAGGGCCCACGTATCCAGGAGCAAGCTTTCCTTTGATACCGAATCTTTGGGTTCCTTTCATAGGAGAAACACGGAGATAGACATGATCCCCAATGTCCAAAGCCAGATCACGATGCTTGCCGTCATAGTAACTCTTTTGATGCGATTGAGAGGCTTTGAGATTCTCACGTATGACTTTGCACATTTCTTCGGCTTGTGAGATCAAGTCATTGCCAAGAAGTTGACATTCACCAGTCTCGGACTAGTTGAGAGGGGTACGCCACTTTCTGCCATAGAGGATTTCAAAAGGAGCTTTGTCGGCACTTGCTTGGAAACTGTTGTTGTAAGAGAACTCGGCAAACGGAAGACAATCTTCCCACTTCATGCCAAAAGAGATGACACAAGCTCTGAGCATGTCTTCGAGGATCTGGTTCACTCTTTCGACTTGACCACTAGTATGATGGTGAAACGCAGTGCCGAAATGGATCTCAGTGCCCATGGCTGACTGAAAGGACTCCCAGAACTTGGATGTGAACAAACTTCCACGGTCTGAGGAGATGACTTGAGGAATGCCATGCAACGACACAATTCTGGTAGTGTACAACTCTGCCAACTGAGCTGCGTTGATGGATTCTTTGACGGGAAGGAAGTGAGCTACTTTGGTTAGCTTGTCAATGACTACAAAGATAGCATCATTCCCCTTCTTGGACTTTGGAAACCCGGTGACGAAATCCATTTCAATGTGGTCGAATTTCCACTCAGGAATAGGAAGAGGTTGGAGGAGTCCAGCTGGACGTTGATGCTTTGCCTTCACTCTTCTGCAGACATCACATTCATTCATGAATTGGGCAATCTCCCTTTTCATGCGAGTCCACCAGCAAGATTGCTTGAGGTGTTGGTACATCTTGGAACTTCCGGGTTGAATCGAGAGGAGGGAGTCATGTGCTTCGTTCATTATGAGCTTTCTAAGATCACCCTTGGGAACCACAATTCTGTCCTCAAAGAACAAGGTGTCTTTCTCATCAACACGATAGCACTTGTACTTGGGAGTACCCTTAGCGATACCATGTTTCACTTTCTGCACCATAGCATCACTGAGTTGGGCCTCAAGGATCTGATCTTCCAAGGTAGGAGCAACTTGAAGATTTGCAAGAAAGCCTTGCGGAACAACTTGGAGGTTTAGCTTCCTGAATGATTCACAAAGCTCAGGCTGGAACGGCTTGAGAAGGAGACTGTTGCAATATGCCTTTCTGCTCAACGGATCTGCTATGACATTGGCCTTGCCAGGTGTGTACTCAATGCTTGGATTATACTCTTGGATCATCTCAACCCAATGAGTCTGGCAAAGGTTCAGGTTAGGCTGTGTGAAGATGTACTTCAAGCTCTTGTGACCGGTGAAGATGTCCACTTTTCTGCCCAACAGAAGGTGTCTCCACGTGATCAAGGCATGTACCACTGCTGCTAGCTCAAGATCATGTGTGGGGTAGTTCTTCTCATTTGGTTTCAATTGACGAGAAGTGTATGCCACAATCTTCTTGTCTTGCATGAGAACACCACCAAGTCCTTGTAAAGAAGCATCACAGAAGACTTCATAGGGCTTGGACACATCCGGAGGAGTAAGAACCGGAACAGAAATGAGCTTCTCTTTGAGTGTTTTGAATGCCACATCACAATCAGGAGTCCAGTTGTACTTGACATTCTTCTGCAGCAGGTTTGAGAGAGGCTTGGCAATCTTGGAGAAGTTCTCAACGAACCTTCTGCAATAGCTAGCGAGACCAAGGAAGCTTCGGAGTTCCTTGACGTTCTGCGGGGGTTCCCAGTTGACAATAGCTTCAACTTTCTTGGGGTTGATAGAAATACCCTCTGCAGAGATGATATGGCCAAGATATAAGACTTTATCCAGCCAGAATTCACACTTGGAGAACTTCGCATATAACTTGTGTTCACGGAGCCTGTCCAGAACCAAACAGAGGTGCTTGGCATGGTCTTCTTCATTCTTGGAGAATACCAAGATGTCATCCAGATAGACTAGAACAAATAATGTAGACTATTGCCATAGCTTGTATAGCAGATGCGTTTCGAAGGTCCGAGGAAAACGGTTTCCGGAAGTAACTGGTTATGTGTTGAAGGCTGGATACAGCTGGATGTAGGATTAGAGTTGAGTGCGCGGTGCTTCCCCTGTGCCCCCAACACCTGATTGCATAACTGGAAACTTTCGGAAATTAATAGGTGGGTTCATCTAGTAGCTCGTAGGCATTCTTCCAACGAATGCATGATATGGAGTTCGGGGTCTACATTGAGTGAAGTGGTTTTATGGGCGTTTGTTCCGATCGGGAGTTGCATCTTAAAGGGTCATTTGCATTCCCATACCTTTATTATTTTGCATCCTTGCATTGCTCATCATCATATCATCATGACATCATGGCATCATAGCTAAACCCTACCCCTCTTCTCCCTTCTTCTTCTTCTTCTTCTTCTTCTTCTTCTTCTTCTTCTTCTTCTTCTTCTTCTTCTTCTTCTTCTTCTTCTTCTTCTTCTTCTTCTTCTTCTTCTTCTTCTCCTTCTTTTCTTTCAGGCCTCTTCTTTGCCCTATTATGCAAGCCATCTAGCCAAGTGCCATTGTGGTTCTTTCTTCTCCTTTAAATCTTGCACCATGTGAGCAAACTCTCCACCAAATATCACCTCATTTGAATATGATTTGGTTGGGTTTTAAAATATCAAGAGTTTGATCCATATTCAAACTCCTTTTATTTTTCTGCCTCGAAAAATGTCCAAGTCAATTTATTTAAATAGAGCATAATTCACTGAGCATGGGGATATTTTTTTCTTTTCCCCTGATTCTTCTTCTATATTTCTGTGCATTCTTTTCTTTTTCTACGTAAAGAAATAAAGACAAAGAAGAAGCAGCAGCCAGCACAGAACAACCTGGGCCTCCTCCTTCTCTCTCTCTCCCCCAGGCCCAGCTCCTTTCCCACAGCACAGCCCAACTCCAACGCAGGCCCAGCTACAGACGCGCAATCGCGCCGTGGGAAATCCGAGTGCGTGGCCCCACCTGTCTGTGGTTCAGCCCCACGCCTCCGTCTTCCTCCGTCAGAAAAGCAGAGCCGCGCCGCGCTCACCGTCGCGTCGTCGGCTCACGGACGTCGAGACTGTGCGCCGAGCCCCTCTTTTAAACCCAAAACGTGTCCTCTCTTCCTCCCTAGCTCTCCTCTTTCCCCTCTCGCCGTCTGGAGAGCTGAGATTCTCCAGATCCGCCGCCCCCATCGACGCCCAAGCGCATCTGAGAGCAGCCTCTCGTCGCCGGCGAGCCCCGCGTCGTCTTCAGCCTTGCCAAAGTTGTCTACCTGCTTCCTCGACGTCGTCTTCTTCCTCTACATCAACTACGCGGACCCGAGCGCGTCTCCGTCGAGCTCTTCTTCCTCTTCTTCCTCTACGGTGGTCGTAGGTGTTCGAGGCGCGCTGTGATCGACTCCGTCCACGCCTGGGCCAGCCGAGCACACCGCTGTGCTCGTGGTGAGCTCCTCTCTCTCCCCGTGCCCTTTTCCCCTTTTGGCGAGTACTCTAGGCCCCGTTCGCCGAGGGCCCGAGTGCATCGTCATCGGACCTCATCGCCGACGAGTGTTCCGACCCCTTTAGCTACTGTCGTGCTGCCCGTTCGCTTCGTCTAGTTGCGTAGGACCTCTCTGTGCTGTCGCCATGCCGCCTAGGGCCTTGATTCTCCTCACCGTCGTCCCGTCACCGCCGTGCTGTAGTTGCTCGCCGCTGGTGATGCAGTGCCCCGTAGGTGCAGCTAGTGTGTGGGTTGGATGCGGAACTCCTCAAGGAGTCTCTTGTACCCCTCCGTCGTGCCAATTGGTCGCCGGAGCGGCTCAGACGAGCAGCTCTCACGAGGGCCAGTGCTCCCCTATTCTGTTGTTGCTGTATATTCTTCAGAGATGCTACCTTCTATCAGTCGAGATCAATTCAGTGGCGCAGTGGTTTGTCTCCGTTAGTTTCATCAGTAGGGCGTGGGTTCGATACCCCGCGGGCGCTGCGGTAATTTGCCCCCTTTTCATTTTTGCGTGAGGCTGACAGCAGGGCCCCACCTGCCAGCCTCTCATCTCCAGTCCCAGCCCCCGCACGCACCCGCTTTGCCAGCCCAGCTCCGCCGGGCCCCTCTGTCAGTGGGTGTGGCTAGCTGAGCCTGGGCCGTTTTAGACCCCGGCGCCTTTTTTGTTTTTATTTATTTTCTGTTTATTTCTTTTTCTTTTCTATTTTTCTTATTTATTTAATATCTGCATATTTATGCTTCAGATGAATATGAGTCCTATATGAAAAGTGCTTAAATTTTTGTGTAGATTATGAATATGTCACTTGTTGCAATGTTTAAAAACTTTTAAATGTTGTTTAAATTTAAACTTGTTTTAAATATGTTTAAACCTGCAAAAATCATAAATAAATATCTACAACTCCAAATTTAACAAACTTTATATGCATTTGGGGTAGAAAAAATGCGTACAATATTTTGGTGCTGTTGTTTAGCATGTTTGACAACCCATTCACAGAAGTTTTTCAAATCTGTCCCAAATGCAAAGAAATGAATATGGGAGTTTCTGGATATTGTTGCATTTATTTTCCAGCCCATTTAAAAGTGCTAGCATGTTGCTGTTATGTTAGTTGCACCCTTGCCATGTTAACCAACTCCTAAAAACATGTTGGTTGCTTGTTTAAAAAACTACATAAACTTGTTAACTTGTTCCTTACTTGTTTCATGTGGTGTTTGATCTTGTTTGGTTGTGATGATATTCCACTCTTGTGACCCTAGGCCATGCACCATTTATTTCCATGTTCATATGCTTCATGTGCATGCATCATGTGATTGAGAACTGCACGTTGATTGATTTTGTTCCGTTTGTTGCATTGTTGTGTTTGGTTAGAGCCTGGTGAAGATACGTAGTACGAGGTTTCTACCGAGGTTGAGTGTGAGGAGCAAGGTTACGTACCCTTCGAGGATTCAACAGGCAAGATGCCTGACCCAGATATCATTACTATCTTTGCCTATGCTAGATGTCTCGCTCTTTAGCTTATTGCCTCGATGCCTATGTCTGTTTGTCAGCCTCCTATTGTTGCCATGAACCTCTCTAACCACCCAACCTAGCAAACCTTTGATTGGCTAGGTAAGCTTCGCTCAGCCCCTCTTATAGCATTGTTAGTTGCAGGAGAAAATTTGAAGATTCTTGGTTCACGATGAAGTTAGTGTTGGGATATCAGACTATACAATCTGTTAAACTAAATCATCTATATACTTGGCAATGGGTGGAAGGCTAAACCATTGCTTGGTGTTTTGTTCCACTCATGCCTCCCTAGGAACCGTTTAAACCGCTGTTATGTTCCTTGATTTTGCGTCGCTAACACGGTTGGGGTTTATGGGCCCCCCTCGATAAACCGCTTAGCGCTAAAGATTTTCCAGCAAGGCCCAACGTTGGTTTTACATTTGCCTAACAACTAAAACTGGCATAGGGAGTTATAAACCCTTTTCTTAATCAACAACCTGGGCCAGTGCTCCACATGATTGTTGGTCCAAACTGGGGAGCCTGCGGGGCCACCTTGGGGAAACCCGAGGGCTGGTAAAAACCTGTAGCATCACCCATCCGGTCGTGGCCTGAGACGAGATATGCACGGCTACTATCAGGGTGTCGGCACGCCGGGAGGTCTTGCTGGATTAGTTTTACCTTAGTTGGAATATCTTGAGCACTGGATTCCGAGAATACTCGGGTCTTCCCACCTTGGAGTTGCGACTCTGTAGATCGTGAGCTTGTGATGGGCTAAGTTGGGACACCCCTGCAGGGTTTTGATCTTTCAAAAGCCGTGCCCGCGGTTATGTGGCAGATGGGAATTTGTTAATATCCGGTTGTAGAAAACTTGACACTATGTTCATAATACACTACCAGCATGTGTAACCGTGACGGTCGCTTTACGAAGGGGTTCGGGAAGTGAACACGGTGGGGTTATGTTTGACGTGCTTAGATAGGAACTCTTCATGATCACTTTGACGATCGTTGGCACTTCTCTTCTCGCGCTAAACACGTAAGCTATTGCTAGTGCAGCTGCAACCTTGTTCTTCAGCCTTGTTCCACACCCAAGGCATAGATAGTTTTGCTACCCGGGAACGGGATTGCTGAGTCCTCCGTGGCTCACAGATTCTACACCACACCAGATGCAGGTACCATTGAGAACTACATAGCTGGTGGTTCAGAGTTGTACTGGGAGTTCGACGAAGAACGTGGGCGATACTACGTGTCTTATCCATAGGATCGGTAGGGCTCTTACTAGGATGATCGGGACCTCGTGTTGTTTTATTTATGGTATCCTTCATTTGGATCTTCGTCTTTAGTCGGACTCTGATGTTATTTGCATGATGAATGTTTATGTAATGCATTGTGTGATGTGGCGAGTGTAAGCCAACTACTCTTTTGCAATTTCATCCCTCTTTTACATGAGTCGTGCAAAGATACCATACTTGAGATCATTCTAGTATGATATTATACCTTTAATTCGTGCCTCGACACGTAGGAGGTATAGTCACATACTGGGCACTACACGAGGATACGGCAGTGAACGCATGATTCTAAAACCAGAAGTTCGGACCCCGGAAGAAAGCCCCTAAAGGCAGCTGTGACGGCCCGTCTAGACAAGAAACAATTCTAGATAGGCCTTGCCAGATCCATGGCACACCAGAGAAGCCCGCCAAGAACTCCAACCAAAATTGTAGGGTGATCAAACATGCCAGCAAACTCACAGCCAAATATTCGGGCAAAAGCCCATGAAGCGAGGACGATGATGAGCCCCGTAGGACGAATAGTGGAAGCCAGAAACCCTTCCCTTCCGAAGTCAAGATGGTAAACATGATCTACGCAACCCACATACCAAAGAAGGAGACGAAGCGAGCGCTATGGGATGTATACTCCATCGAGCTAATAGCACCAAAGTTCAACCCATGGTCGGCTTGCCCAATCATGTTTGATCGCAGGGATCATCCAACCAGCATACGACATGGAGGGTGTGCAGCCCTAGTACTAGACCCTATCATCGATGGATTCCACCTCACTAGAGTCCTTATGGACGGAGGGAGCAGCCTCAACCATATATACGAAGATACATTGAGGAAAATGTGGATCGATCCATCAAGGATTAAGCCCAGTAACACCACCTGCAAAGGAGTCATTCCTGGAGTGCAGGCCTACTGTACGAGCACCGTAACGCTCAAAGTAGTGTTCGGATCTCTAGATAATTTCCGAAGCGAGGACTTGATCTTCGATATTGCACCTTTCACAGCGGCTATCATGCCCTCCTCAGCCAAACATCATTCCCCAAATTCAATGTCGTTCCGCATTACGCGTACCTCAAGTTGAAGATGTCTAGTCCTTCAGGGGTCATAACTATCAACGGCAACACATAACACTCTCTTCGAAACAAAGAGCACACTGCGGCCCTAGCGGCCGAAGACCACACCAGCCCATATAGGTACGGATGTCGAACCCCCGTAAAGGATGGTGACAATAGTAAACGGGTTTGAACTTTTTCCCCATCATGGGAACCCGCATGCATTCGCCGCAAAAAGGGATACCCGCCCCACGGCATGCTCACACTCTTCACGCTCCTTGTGCCTCGTCAGCACAACTTCGCACTCAAAATACCATGGTCAGCCGTGAGGCATACACTGATCCAAAGTACAGGCTCGGATAAGCCAAACTTCAGCATTATATCATCTTTGGACGACTCGGGAGCCTATTCCGGATAAACCTAAAGCATAAAGCTCCACCGGCAGGGACCTCGCCGATAAAGGCCTCATGAAAGGTCCACTACCCCCACTCATGAGAAGCAATGGCGCAGACATGCAGCAGGGCATGGTGAAGTCTTCAACTCATGCATCAAGGCCCCGCATTAACCTTTATCTGTGTAAATTTTTCTTCTTCTCTTCTTACATGTACTGCCTTCGTAGTTCAAATTATACGGTTAGACGTCCTGAACTCATGAGAAATAATAATAATACCCTTTATGGTATTCAAATATCCGCATCTCGTAATCCCCTATGTTTCTTTCCGGATTCCCCACTCGCTCTTTGAACAGCTCGACATCAGAGTACATTAATTAGTCAAGAGTTCGCTTTATACATCAGCTCGATATCTTCAAGTTTGTCCTCTCTTTCCACTAGGTGTTCGGCGTCTCAGATATTGCACTATATGTATCTGTTCCGAACTATGTCTTTGGTCAATAGTTGGGTTGCCCAGCTCCTGTGCTTGCCTCTTATGTTCCACTCATTCGGCTAAGAAGGCAAAGGGATAACCCCTACGATTGTACTTCTGGTTCGCCCGGTCAAGTACCTTAGGAGGAAAAAGCCAAACACTGGCCGTCATAGTAAGCGTGAATGGATCCGTGATCTGACGACAAGGTTTGACTCCAAAAATCGTTGGCGGTTTCTCCGTGTCACACGAACGGTTCATCTTAACACAAACCATGTGATTTGAACGGGCAGGCTTCGCCCCCCAACTACATCACAAATACACTAGTGGCTAGTCCCTAGTCACCATCGTCAAGCTCCTATGGCTATGTGAAAGCAGTAAAACCAAATAGTTTGATTGCCTGGTTTCGTTCCCGCACTACCGCCTCCGGGCACCAAAAAATGGCTAAGGGTAACAGTGCGGAAACAGAACACCCTTCGTGGTATTCACTTGGGGGTTGAATCCGACAACTGGTGGGTTTCAGAACTAAACATACGGCCACACAGGAGTCAAAATTTAATCATACAATATTAAATAAGTTTGCCGAGGTCATAATAAGGCATAAATCCCACTTCATACAAACTTGCTATAACTACTCAAGCATTACATTTTTCGAACGCTGGCCCTCTACAGCCCGTGCTCCGGCCATCACCTGCGTGAAGTACTGCTCGGGGCGGCGATGCTTCTTTCCCTGGGGTGAAGGACCTGTGGCCATCTCCATTGGATTAATCCTTGGCCAACAGACCATGGTCTTCGCAAACGCGAGCCTTGCCCCCTCAAGGCACGTCGATCGCTTTTCGGCGTCAACCCAGGGCGGCGCCTTCCGCAACCTCTGCACAAGGCCAAAGTAGGTGTCCAGAATGGGCTCGTCTTGCCACAATCTGACGTAGAGGTCCTTCAAGGCCATCTCGGACATCCGATGCATCTCCATCAGTTGCTTCATTTGATTGCTCAGGAGGGGAGGATGCTCGGAGTCCGGAAACTGTGACTAAAAGAGCCGCTGCATGGAGTCCTCCTCGCATGTGGCATAGTGCCTATCCGGGTCCGTCGCATTCTTCTGGAGTTCAGCGAAAATGCCCGGGGAGCACCAGACCCTCATCAGCTCGGCGAACCTATCGCCACGGAACACACTCTGTAGTAAATATTTCATACCATTGGCAATTTGTGCTTCTTGGTGAAGCTCCTGCCGGACACCTCGGGCATCACTCCTTTCTTCCTGGAGCTCCTTCACCTTCTTGGATAGATGAGAGGATTTCTCCTCCCACTGTCAGATCAAAAGTATGTCTAGAGGGGGGTGATTAGACTACTTGACCAAAAAAATCTAGCCTTTTCCCAATTTTAAGTCTTGGCAGATTTTAGCAACTTACCACAAGTCAAGCAATCAACCTACACATGCAATTCTAATAGTATAGCAGCGGAATGCAAATCATTGCATATGAAGGTAAAGGGAGGGGTTTGGAGAGTGCAAACGCAGGTGGAGACATGGATGTTTTTGGCGTGGTTCCGATAGGTGGTGCTATCGTACGTCCACGTTGATGGAGACTTCAACCCACGAAGGGTAACAACTGCGCGAGTCCACGGAGGGCTCCACCCACGAAGAGTCCACGAAGAAGCAACCTTGTCTATCCCACCATGGCCGTCGCCCACGAAGGACTTGCCTCACTAGGGTAGATCTTCACGAAGTAAGCGATCTCCTTGCTCGTACAAACTCCTTGGTTCAACTCCACAATCTTGTCGGAGGCTCCCAAGTGACACCTAACCAATCTAGGAGACACCACTCTCCAAAATGTAATAGATGGTGTGTTGATGATGAACTCCTTGCTCTTGTGCTTCAAATGATAGTCTCCCCAACACTGAACTGTCTCACACAGATTTGGACACTGGTATGCGTCGGTGCTCTACAAACGGTTTTAAACCCCTTTCCGCGACGACATTTGTAACCGTCGCGAAGTGAGTGTGGGCGATTGGGGGGTCCTTCCCACATGACCCAAAAACCATCCGGGATAGGGCCCCTACAGTAATCCTACTCGTTTTTGCTCGCATTGCCATCGCACTTGGTATTCTGTGGTGCTACTTTTAGGATGCGCGGCCCATCAGAAACGATTCCCTATTATAGAACGTGTATGATGCGCGGCCCATCACAGACAGTTCACCTTTAAGAAGATTAGCTAATCGTCGTACGAATGTCGGACAGGATTAGGAAATGTCAGACCGTCGTAACATTGCTGTACACGACAACTATCGCACACACTATTCTGTGGTGCAACGTTTATGATGCATACTTCATCAGAAACAGTTCATGATTGCAAATCGTGTACGATAAGGCAACTAACACAAACGTTTAGTTTGCCCGCACCGTTTGTGATATTGTCTGACATCGCACACGCTTTGCAGACGGCCACTGTGTGCATGCTTGCACACGTTTCTCTGTGTGAACCATCTCGGATTGTGGTGCATATTGCACATGTTTGTGTTTTACTAACCATGTGTGCCGGAACAACCTGGAGAGCGTAGTTTCGCCATAATTTCATTGCTACTTTTCCAAATTGTACCGGATTTGGATTTGAATTTGAATTTGAATGGATGATATAGCTTTATTCATATCCATCAAGTTCAAAAAACCAATGCACTATTCGATTCATAGGTACATATGTTCAAGAATTACATAAGAACCAAATAAGGAATGATGAACCGCAGCTGTATACTTGTATTATTGAAGACGGTAAACAAAGAGGCAAAATATATTCTGGTTGCTGAACAAGGTGAAGCGGAATGCCCATATTGTGCCCTCCTCCATGCAAAAGGCACACACAACTCTATTCCAACCCCTTGTGATGGCCGACCGCCCATCATTCACGGTCTTCATGATAACATCTAGATAATCATCGTGTTCTAGTAGAAAAACTTTAGCCTTTGCATGCCCACCAATCATGTAGTTTGAGAAGTAATCTTGAGTAAACTGCTTTGGCAACCACTACAAAGGACAAAGATTCAGATATTGTCATCTAACACAACTCATTATGGGCAGTAAAAAGAAGCCTGCAGAGTTCTTACTTACCATCCCGCAGTTTGCTGTTGTCTTGATTGGACCCATTTTACTAACAATCTTTATCATCTTCCTCACTTGATGCTAGTTCATCCATATCTCATTGCCCCATACGCAGAAAGGGTCGAAACGCGGATCTTTACAATTGACATATATGTACCTAAAAGCACCAAGTTAATATTAGAAGCTAAACAGCAATTGCACAGTGATGTAGTACACCACTCTTTTATAATATGTCTATATACATCTGCATGTGGTAGTCCATTTGAAATCTCTAAAAAGACATATATTTAGGAATGGAGGGAGTATCTTATAACATCCAATATACTCACATATTAGATGAATTAACATCTTATATTATGGACCGGAAGGAGTCTAGTTCATTCTTACAAATTATCGGCCGATTAACTGCTGCAGTATCCATGGGTTACAAATAGTTTGAGCTAGTTCGGGCTCAAATAGCCCTAAAGTAGATCTAAACATGAGGGCTGTGTTGTTGCTGTTGCTGTTGCTGCTCTTCTATGTATATATAGAAATCATTAGAACATTAATGTAACACTCTTCCTTGTTGCTATGTAGGCTAGGATTGCATATTTAGACATTAAGTATAGTGCATGTTGCTATGTAGCCTCAGATATATTACATATGGCCCTAGTTAACCTAATGAAAAATGGGTTACAGATATATTCAGTCAAAAGTCCGATTCACTGATTAGTCCCTTATCAGCCGCCGGCCTATATGGTACCAGCTACCGATATCCTGAACAGTGAGAAGATATAAGCCATGGGATGAAACTAACCTCGATGGAAAACAACAGTCATTCCCAATTGTCCGGTGTAGGTACATCGAGAAGCATGTTAAGCACAACAAGCTAAACATCAACCAAAATTATGCATGGCAGACAAAATAATCTCCAAAAGATAGCTTCATTGTGCATGATTAAGCACGCTAGTAAAGCAAAACAAGTGGAAAGATGTGCTAACTGCAACATGCCTAACATTTAATGACAAGAAAACATAGTCATTCAAACTGGTATTGTGCTGGTCTAAGTACACTAGTTATGGTTAAATAAAAATGGAAAGGTGTGTTAACTACAAGATGCAGCAACTAAATGTAGTCATTCATAGTGGTATTGTTGAAACTGGTACTAATGAAATTGAACTGGACAGTTCATACTTGCACATATAGAACATCACGTTGTGAATAAATATAATAAACAAGGCATACTATGAACAACCAGAGATAACATTTGAAACTGAACATATGCTAACTACAAACAACCGAACAATCAAAAAACTTTAAAAGAGGCATATGCTAGCTATATCAGGCTTAACAACAAGTAAATATATGCATTCCTATCGGTATGCTTAAAACTGGATTGATTGAAATGTACCGCACCATAAATAATTGCACATATAGAGCATCACATTGTGAACAACTAAACTAAACAAGGCATACTGCAAACAACCAGATATAGCAATTAAAACTGGAAATATTCTCACTACACTACAAAAGGGACTCGACAAAACAAATCATGGGTTTCCCCCTGTAATGAGGCACGACAAAACAAATATTGGGTTTCCCCCTGTAATGAGGCATGACAAAACAAATCATGGGTTTCCCCACTTGTCATAGATGGGCTCGTTCCCGTGGGAAGAGCATGGACCCTGGGTACGCTCCATGTTGTCGCAGATGGGCTCCTTCCCCTTGGAAGAGCACGACGGTAGGGTTCCCTCCTTGATGTTGCAAATGGGCGCTTTCCACTTAGAAGAGCATATGGGCTCTTTCGCCTTGGAAGATCCAGAGAGGATGCCCTCCTCGTGATCGACGTTGATGAGATCTGACTTGGAAGCTGTGGATCCCAAGCTAGCATCGCAGAATGCGCCCTTCAGAATTGACAAAAGGGGCTCGATGGTCTTGTAGAATGGCAAATTGTTAACAGCGAGGCAGAGGAGATCAGCGGCGGGGCCATGGATAAGATCGACGACGGTTGAACCTGACGGGTTGGGGATGGGCCACTTAACCTGTGACACAGCACGCCTCAGGCCGTCGCTGTCGATGACCTCGATGTCGTAGCCGGTGGCCGAGACATGCTCGCATACTCTAGCCAGCTGCTTGAGAGCATGCCGCCAGTAATGGTTGTCAGCTTCCTCGGCGACGTCGGGCGAAGAGACCGCTAAACACCTCTTTTGGGCCAGTCGCTTCTCGAGCTCCACGGGAAGCGTAGCCGGGCTTAGGCTGCGACGCTCTGGAGTGGGAGATGGGTATGGGGATGGGGATCAGTGGGAAAGGGGGCGTTTAGCAGGCGTCATCTAAGAAACTCAGGGCGGCCTGGGTATGGAGATCGATGGGTAAGCTGCACGGGCAAACCGGAAGATGTTGACAATGGAGGTCATGCGACGGCGGCGTCAGCAGTGGCGGTGGGGACCTTGCTAGGGTTTCGAGCGGGGGAGGGGGTGTGTGTGTGTGCTCGCGCACGCCCGAGGAGGTTTTGGTGTGTGTGTGTGTGTGTGTGTGTGTGTGTGTGTGTGTGTGTGTGTGTGTGTATGTGTGTGGATGGGGGC
>LR738714.1:166590196-166659388 GCA_902687465.1 Secale cereale | reverse complement strand
AGCAGCCCCCCACCCCCCTCGTGTCGCCACAAGGGGAATCCTAAGCTATGAATGCATGCCCCCCAACCAAGGTTCACCTAGCAAAGTGTGAAGTAGCACCCCCCACACACACTTTCAGTCGGCAGGCCAGAGAGGCATATATCTCACCAATATGGATCGTAAAGCTGACCAAGAATAATCCACCTTGGTTGTACAAACTCTCTTTTGTTGTTGGTCAAAGTGATGGCCATCCATGCGACCCTGGAGATGGGCTAGCTCGCCAATAATCACGCAAGTAGCACACTAAAAAAAGACACATCCGTGACATTTTGGGCCGAACGAAACTTTTTTCTGTCATACTTATGACACTTCTATGACAATAATTGTGACAAAACACGGTATCATCATAGATGTGGTGGGGTCCTACTTCCTTGACAAAAAATCATGACAGCAAATGGGCTTTTCGTCCTCGGCGGACCGGAGACGCAGCTGCATGACATTCTTTGGGTCGTCCATGACGGAAAAAACCATGGTAGAGGTGAAGGCGAGGAAAATATCGGGGTGTTCCCGGTTACGATGGGTGGTCGGGGCCGAGCAATATGCATTTCTCTCGTACACACATGCGCTTGGGTGCGAGGCGTTGGGCTCTAACTGAACCCGAGCGAGGAGTTGGGCTCTAACTGAACCCGAGCGATTACATTGCAGGCTACGCGACTGAACCCGAGCGATCAATCGATGGCTGTTAACTGAATCCGATCGAGGGATTCCTTTGCTACTGCTGCTAATTGAACCCGATCGATGTTGCCTCTGCATGAACAGTGAGCGTTACTGGGGGGGTTTGGTTGAACAGTTCCCGGTGAGGGTGGATGAACAGACCCCGTGGTGTTGAACAGGACCCCGATCGATCGAGCCGGTTGGGGCTGCTTGAACAGGACCCCGTGGAGGAATGGATGAACAGGACCACCCCGTGGAGGCCTGGATGAAAAGTAGACAGTTGAGGGATGGATGAATAGTAGCCCATGGAGGGGTGGTTGAACTGGAGCCCGTGGAGAGGGCTGGTTGAACAGTAGCCGGTGGAGTAGAGCGCTGTGGAGGCTGAATAGTCGCATGTGGAGGCAGGAGGAGGTCGATGGTGGATGAACAGTAGCCCGTGGAGGCTGGAGGGGGTCGACGGTGGAGATGAACAATATCCCGTGGAGTCCCGTTTTGCGGTATGCCACGCCCCTCCCGATGAGCAGGTCCCCCGTTTCGACCGTACCACTCCAACACAAGTCTGTTTCCTAGCCGTACGCCACACCCATCCCGATGAACAGGACCCCCGTTTCGACCGTAGCGCTCCAACACAAGTCTATTTCCTCCGTTTTGCGGTATGCCACATCCCTCCCAATCAACAGGACCCCTGTTTCGACCGCAGGAGGTCCATTTCCTCCATTTTGCGGCGCGCCAGGCCCCTCCCGATGGACAGGATCTTCGACCATGGCCGGTCAAACACAAGGCCGTTTCCTCTGGTCTGCGGTTCGCCAGGCCTCGTTTCCATCAGCTGTTCCATACAAGCCCTCCTGATGAACACGACGACGCATTCCGTTCTGACCCAGCTGGTTGGCCCCCCATGAACACGACGACGACACTGTTTCTCTGTTCTGACCCAGCCATGTACACGAGCCCTGGCCATACGTATGCACGAGTAGGTGTTCGAGACCCTGCCCGTATTTACGTATGTGGTCGAATTTTCTTTCTTGCACACTTGTCGTTATACGTACGTGTACATGCTACGTGCGCGCCTCTACTACGACACGTGCGCACCTCTACATCGACCAATATATACGTACACGTTCGTGACCAGAATGACAACGCTACGTACGCTTCGACCAGGTGGGTCCCAACTGTCAGGCACTTCCTTGCGTGCGAAGATGTAGCTCGTGGGTCCCAGCAGTCAGGGGGCGAATCTATTTTTTTACCCAAACGGACTTCCTTGCGTGCGAAGATGTAGCTGGTGGGTCCCAACAGTCAGGGGAACATTTTTTTCACGAAATACGGTGGCCCGTCCAGTCGGTCCCCGGTGCTAGGTGGAGGAATGATTATTTTGCGCGTAATAAGGAGGCACTTCCTTGCAGCGGCCGTGGACCCAGCTGTCAGCCTCTCCATGTACAGTCCACGTCTGATGGAAGCCGTTCCTTGACCACGTTGACCACGCCGCACCGATAGCATCAGGGCGGTGGACGACAGCGAGGCCTAGGAAGGGGACGGCGCAGAGCCAGGGAACACACGACAGTGGATGCCCACGCGTAGAGGAGTATGAGGGTTCACTGGTTCGTTGTGGTGTGAGGCTGCTGTCGCCGCAGAATAACAGGGGGTGTGGGTGAGTAGAGGGATGGCCTGGCCAGCTGTGGGAATAGTAGGGGGCGATGAGGCCTCCGTGGCAACACAGCCGGCCACGGGAGGCAGGAGCATGCGGCACGACCGGCGCTACTTTTGGCGGCTGGAGCAACAAGACCAAAAGTTGAAGAAGCACTACGACCGTTCGATGGACATCGTACGGTCACTGGAGCTAGAATCGTTCATATTGTCTAAGTTGAGAAAGCACTCCGTCCCCGTCATCTTAGTAGGCCCACAAGTCAGCCTCCCACCAAGGTGGGTCCCAACCAGCAGGTGGAGTATTCATTTTTTGTGCGTAATAAGGAGGCACTTCTGGTGGGTCCGAGCTGACAGCGGGGGGAACATATTTTTTCACGCAATACGGTGGCCCGTCCGGTGGGTCCCAGCAGTCAGGGGAAATGTTTTTTTCACAAAATACGGTGGCCCGTCTGATGGGTCCCTCTTGTCAGGTGGAGCAATCATTATTTTCCGCGTAATAAGGGGGCACTTCCTTGCTGTCGTCGTGGACCCAGCTATCAGCCTTTCCACGTAAAGTCCACGTCTGATGGAATCCGTTCTTGACCACGTTGACCACGTTGTGCCGAGAGCACCAGGGCGATGGACGACGGCGAGGCCTAGGAAGGGGACGACGCGGATCCGGGGAAGACGCGGCAGCGGAAGCCCGCGCGGAGAGGAGTATGAGGGTTCACTGCTTTGGCTGCGGTGTCAGGCTGCCGTCGCCGTAGGGCCTGGCCAACGGTGGCAATAGTAGGGGGCGGTGAGGCCTCTGTGGCAGCACAACCGGCCGCGAGAGGTAGGAGCATGCAGCACGACCGGCGCTGCTTTGGGCGGTTGGAGCAAGAATACCAGAGGTTGCAGAAGCACTACGGCCATTGGATGGACATCGTACGGCCACTGAAGCTAGAATCGTTCATATTGACTCAGTTGACAAAGCACTATGTCCCCATTAAGTTAGTAGGCCCACAAGTCAGCCTCCCACCAAGGTGGGTCCCAACTAGCAGGGGGAGTATTCATTTTTTTGTGCGTAATAAGGAGGCACGTCCTTGCGTGCGAAGATATAACTGGTAGGCCCGACTTGTTAGTGGTGGGAACATTTTTTCCGCGAAATACATAGGCCCTTCCGGTGGGTCCCAGCTGTCAGGTGGAGGAATCATTATTTAGTGCGTAATAAGGAGTTATTTCCTTGCGTGCGGCCGTGGACCCAGCTGTCAGCCTTTCCATGCATAGTCTACTTCTGATGGTGTTGTTTGTTGACCACGTTAACCACTCCGCGCCGAGCGCATCCAAGATGGTGGACGACAGCGAGGCCTCAGACAGCAACTAGCCGGAGATGGGAAGACGCGGGAGTAGAGTCGCAGATGGAGAGGTGTACGAGGGTTAACTGGTTCTGGTGCGGTGTGGTTCGGCAGTCAGTGGAGAAGAAGAGGAGGTGTGGAGGGGTGGAGGGATGGCCTGGCCAACGGTGGGGTAGCGCTTCACAGCGAAGCATGCTAAGTAGAGCTGCTAGCAGCAGGAGGCGTGAGCAGGTGGTCCCGGCGACGCTGGAGCAAGAAGACGAGAGATTGAAGATGGATGCCAGTCGTTGGATGTAAATCCAACGGTTAACGATGTCAGAATCATTTGTTGACTAAGTTGACAACGACTTGCATTGGCTTCGGCCTATTGGCCCACATTCCAGCCTCCAAAAATGTGGCACGTATTCAACCCATTTTTTCAAAATTTACATTCTTTTTTTGCGGGGTAGAATTTATAGTCCATTTGATCTTTTTTTTGAATTACAGTCCATTAGCTGGGCTGGGTGAACAAATAATGTAGCGTCCATGCTGCCCATTTATGTTTTTCCTAAAAATTACAGGCCATTTGCACTTTCTCGAAATACACGATTTTGCTGGGCTGATTCTAATTATAATGTTGCGGTTAGCGCAACAATGTTATCAAAAAATAAACAGGGGCTGAGCATTTTGTTATATATATATATATATATAATAAGTGATTTATTATTACATTGGTCCTTATATCTTACCAAGCTTTTGTACACAATCACCAGGATTTTCGCTGCCAGAAAAATCTAGGATTTTATTGTTAATAAAATATATTTATAAGTTAACAAGATGTGGGATATTGTTTTCTTACATATGTAAGTATCTGTTATATATATGATGACAATAATAATAATATATAATAACATACAAAATAATTTAAATATATATAATATAGTTAGAAGGGAAACATAAGTTGGACCAGGCGTTCCTATTCTTATATAGAAAAATATAACATACCTCTGTGTTTTCTTCAAAAAAAATATGCATAAATTGGGCTGCCGATGTTTCAGGAAAAATAAAACCTCAGATGGGAGGTCCATATGCCGGTCGATACATGACGACCCTCAAGAAAATACAAACCTGCCTATGGACCTCCCATCCGAGGTCGTGGGTTGCGCATGTTACAAAAGAAAGCCTAGACTGGGCAGCCCAAAGCCCAGCTGATACTTGCTGCCCCAATGATAATAAATGGAACCTGCCAGTTCCCCGGCTTTGTTGTGAATTTATCTCCTATAGTAACTATGTTGAAGCACCTAAAAAATGTAACTATGTTGACAAACCCATGGGCCCCAATGTCAGTATAGCATTAGGAGGAAGTATTTTTTCAACGAGGCACTTGCTTGCCTACGGCCATAGACCTGGTGGGTCCCGACTGTCCGCCTCTCCATCTACAGTCCTCTCCAGATTCTTCTCGTTTGTTCAGCATGTTCACAGTGATAGACAGCAGCGTCGTGGCGAGCGCACAAAGGCACATGAGGAGATCCGACCACCTGAGGAAGTGCCTTATTAGTAACGAAACAACTGAACCAGCCTAGTGGCCGAGTGACACTACCCGATAGCTGTTCCGCCCGGGTTCGATTCCACCTGTGCAGAGAAAATATCTCCAAATTTTTTGTATCTTCCTTTATAGACATGTGGATCCCAATTGTCATCTACACATACCATGTCCTACACTTGCCAAAACTTCGTTCCCCATTTTCTCTGTTTTTCGCACACTCGGCATTGTGTGGGCATTTTGAAAATAGCATATCTTTTTGACTGTGCATCATATGAAGATGTGCTATGCATGAATGTTGATCAGCATGATGTTAACTGGCTGGTAGTTCCAGTTTCGACCATGAGTAAAACTTCCAGCATGATGTTAACACTATTTGAAAAGGCCGTGTTAATACAAATGCTCTGCCTCTGAAAGCTGTAGTTTCTTATTTGAAACTGAACTTGGAGTTTCTTATCTGAAACTGAAACTTGCAGTTTCTTCTCTGATAATCACATTGTCTGCACTTTTGTACTCCTATGAAACTACATTTTTCAAGTGCAGAGAAAATATCTCCTTTTGCCTCTGCCTTTATTGACATGTGGGTCCCAATTGTCATCTACGCACACCACATCCTACAGTTGCCAAAACTTCGTCCCTCGTTTTCTCTGTTTTTCGCACACTCGACATTGTGTTGGCATTTTGAAAATAGCATATCTTTTTGACTGTGCATAATATGAAGATGTGCTATGCATGAATGTTGATCAGCATGATGTTAATTGGCTGGTAGTTCCAGTTTCAACCGTGAAAAAAACTTCCAGCATGATGTTAACACTGTTTGAAAAGGCCGTGTTAATATAAATGCTCTGCCTCTGAAAGTTGCAGTTTCTTATCTGAAACTGAACTTGGAGTTTCTTATCTGAAACTGAAACTTGCAGTTTCTTCTGTGAGAATCACATTGTCTGCACTTTTATACTCCTATGAAACTACATTTTTTAAAGTGCTAAAAATAGATCTCTAGAATTCATAGAATACTTCCTATGCTCAATACTGCAAATCTGAAATTCAAAAGACATTCATATCTGAAAGTACTCTCAAAATACACAACAGAAAACACAATTCACAACCTGCAAATACTAACAACCCTAAGCTCCTTCTGACAATTCACAACCTGCCCGACTATTGGTCTGGGAGGGATCCCTCCTATTCCTCGGCGGCAGACAGCCGCCCCGTGAGACGATGTGAACAGCGAGGGAGAGGATGGCGGGGAAGCATCGTCGGGCCAACTATTTTTCTCCTCTTGCAGTTGGATTCGGTCGACGAAGACTCCACCGGCTCGCTCTGGCACGACACCCTCACAAACGGCACCCTATAGATGCTCGATCCTTCAATCTCTGGTCGATGCTCCATCTGGGATCGATACTCCACAGTGAGCGCCACACATCCCACTGATGGTGGTGGATGCCGATGCTTAGATGGAGCAAGGTTGGTGTCGGCAATTTTTACTTGGCACCTCGCACTCTACATATATGCCGGTTCCGTCCATACATTTGTGCAGTTCCACCAAAATGCAGTTGAATAACCCTGTTTGCACACATAATAAAAATGCGTGATTAGATTATAGTGGCACTAGTTGATGAAACATACACTAATAAACAAAAGAAAATATTACATCATACTGGAAATTGACCCAAGTCTCCCCGATACACCTTCTGCCAGTGATGAACATCAGTGTACAGCGGTAGTACAACGAGGGTCCTTGAGTCACTCAAATCTCTATTTTTGTGCAGATCAACTAAAATTAAGCACCCTAGTTTGCAGAAACGCTTAAACATTAGCAATGGGACTAGTTCATGAAACATACATTAACAAAGAGAAGCACTTTCTTTATCTACATTGAAAATGAAATGATAGAGAGGACACTCTCTCTGTTTTAACTGTATTATTACTTCATTTTATCAGTGACACTAGGGTCGAGCAGGTGGCAAACGAGGTGTACCTTGCGTCGCAAGGATGAAGGCCGGGGGTGCTTAGCTGGGATGCTGAAGCTGGCTCTTTCAGTCCCTATCTTCCCCCTGATGTTTCTGTGGTAGCATTTGGGTTGTAATCCAAACTTGGTCGAGCTGGTGCTGCGTCCCCCTACCTGCCTTGCTTATGTGGCGAACTTGTCTCCTGCTAGTACTTAGTCCGTTCTAGTAGTAGTTGCATAACTGCCCGTTTACACTGAGATGTCGTCGGATAATGGTTCTCTATGGTTGGGTTTCTTTAATGAAATCCGAGGGAACCCCCTCTTTCGATATATATATAAAAACAGTGGCACTAGCGGTGCAAAAACATTTCCTCAAATTAATAGTGCCACTAGATTAAGGTGGAAAATAATAACACTACTCCTTTATCATGGCAGTGCCAAAACAGTAGCACAAGAGTAGGATCAACATGCAGGATCTTTGGCAAACGGTCAGACCAAAAAGGAACATACCTCATGATGGGAACCATATCTGCGGTCAACGCCATCGTAGAAGGGATGACACCAGTCACCAGCATGGATGATTCAATTCACGGGACCTTTTGGTGCAGTTCACCTAAAATGAAGGAATGTCCCATGAGCTAGCAACTTCTTCTTTTTTAAGAAAAGGGATCCAGCCCCGGTTCCATTTCCATTAGAAAACGAAAAGAAGCAACTTATCTTAATGGAAAATTTAGCAGGACATGAAAAAATGTGCCATTGATTCATATTACTGGAGGCATTACATTGAAAACTACATTGGTTTAACGTGTCCTTACTTTTAACAGTGCGACTGCTATATTTTACCAGTGGCATTACATAAGAGCGGCTCGGGGCAACAAACATCAGAAGAGGATATCTAGGTTGGTCCCATTTTTGTTCGATATATAGCTTCCTTATACTGTGTTAGGCTAGCAAATCTAGTGCTGGACTTACTCTGTTGACTTGTCCCCCAGTCCCCACTTTCTTTCCTTTTTCAACCAATAGATCGGGTTTATATTGAGTTTGTACTACGTTTCCTTTATTTCCCTATTAGACCTAGAGACTAGTTGGATAGCCAGTCTCTGCTACTTTTCACCCCCATAATTTCCTCTTTCGACCAAGTCCTAGATTCAGGTAACAAATCTTCTCCCACCCCCACCCCCTTTCTTCCTTGTTTGAACCGAGTACTACTAGATTCGAGTGCATGAACTAGTTTTACCTCTTAGCAGTAAAAAATTAGGTGGTTTTCGAACAGCCGATCGATCTTATCTACACGAGGGGGCCTGAGAAATAGTAAAAGATACAAATGAAGAGACGTTAGGAGCTCGGGAAGTATAGCAAGGCCGGTTTCGAAGGAAGTTATACCTGAGGGTCGCCGGGATGTCGCTAGGCGGGCGGTGGGAGGCCGGATCCGCCCACACTACGGCAACGAGGAAGAAGGGTGCGAGGCCCTCCCTCGCCAACGATGCTTGGGAGAGAACGGCAAGGCACACTGATCAGGACGCGCTGACAGTGGGTAAGAGCTGTCATCAAGGACGACCGCATGAACGTTGCACCTTCTCACCTTCCCGTCAGAGAGGACCCAGCTAGATATGTGACCAGCGGTGCGTAGAGAGAAAGTGTGGACACCGCTGTCGTGTTTAGATCTGGAGAGGATGAGAAAGTGTGAAGAGAGAAACACTAGCAAGCAAGCGCGGAGGCTCCTGCCTATATAGTGGAGTACTAGTTTTGTTTTGTCTACCAGCCCGAGCCGACTTGACCTCGGCAATGATTGTTGAGAAGTCTTCATGCATGTGCCCCGGAGGCGCAGTTGTCGTCATTTTGATCTGAAGGACCGGATTATAACATATAACACTAAAAAATGCCACATGACAAGAAATCATAACCTCACTGCCCAAAGGAGACAAGATGAATCCCGACAGACAAACTAGATGAGGATCAAAGCTCAAATTAAAGATAAACTCGTACAAAAGGGGTCCGTCGATAAATGTCCTAATTAACATAGCCGGGTTGACCTAGATGGCAGCCGAGTAGTCTCCGTGCATGTGCCCCAATGACTAGCCCAACTGAGTTATCGCTGTTTAACCCTCGCAGTGATCCGAAGCACATGACACCTAATTTTGCGGGATGACAAGTGTCGGTGTCCTGGGAACCAGGGTACCCAGACTTGCCAGTCTGTGGGCCGCGACGCGCTCCTTCAAGCGGCCTGGTACGGCCCAGCTGCTCAAGACCCTCGCGAGGGGCCAAGCCTCGCGAGGAGAACGACGCCAAGACCCACTCGGGAGCGGCCTCTGCAAGGCGTTCCGGAGGGGCAGAGAATCCAAGGCCAAGCCTACCTCAGGAGGAGGCAGTGATGTCAGCAGTGACACACCGCGCCAGCGGGTGCCAGTGTCCGCTAGAAGTGCAGTTGCCATTTCGGTGCAAAGGAGACAGCGCAGCCGTTGGTTCCCAAGGAACGGGGCAAAGGTTTCCTCTTTGGTGCAACAAGACCGAAGACCGCAAGGACGACAAGGAGGATGTCACCGTCGAGCCCGCCATCGTGTCACCGCCTGATCCTTTTGCAGGCGAAGACTGCTTTTGTCAGGGTCGGAACGTGCTTGTGTTCCCGCTCAAAAATGGCCGTTGTGGAATCCCTTCCCGCCTAAACTTTTCCGGGGAAGAGGACCGTGGCCGCCTATATAAGTAGCTAGGATTCCCACTGAAGGAGAATGATCGACTCACACAGTTAACCACCGCACAAGGAGCAAGAATACTAGCCTCCTGACCCTCCTGAGGTCGCCTCCTGAGCTCAGGAACCCTTGTATGAGTTCATAATCTAGCTCATTCGGAGCAAATCCACCAAAGCAGGAAGTAGGGTCTTACACCTCGCGGTGGCCCGAACCTGGATAAACTCTTGTGTGTTTGTTCGTTGTTTGCTTGAATCCTTCCACCGAGACGAGAGCGAGGCGCTAGGTAGATGTGAGTGGGAGAGATCTTTGTTCACGCCCCTGTGTTCGAACTTAACGGGTCTTGCAAAGCCCTGAATCCGACATTTGGTGCGCCAGGTAGGTGGCGTGTCGAAATCTCGCCTCTCCGATGACCTCGTCGCGTTCTCGTCACTGACCCTACTCCACAGCCATGGTGGACACACGCCGAGCTTGCGCCGCCTGCCGCGCTGCGAACGTCGCTCAGACGGCGCCCGCGGGCAACGGCGCACCGCTCCGCCCCAACTCGCCAGTCGCCAATGCCTCTACCGACCCGGCTGTCCACGAGCAGCAGGACTCCTCGCTGCCGATGTCCGTGCGGCGGGATGGCCGCACGACAACACCTTCACCCTCGCCGGCTACAGCGTCGTCCTCGCTGGTCCGCCGCGGGCCGGTCTACCAGCAACCTGTGCTACTGATGCCGCGGGAGCTCTTGCGCTACCGCCCGACAGATGATCTCTACAACGAGTGGCTCCACCACATCGCCGAGCTCGTCAACGCAGCTGGGGAAGCGCCTGCACCAATGCACTCTTCGCGTCCTCCATCACCCCCGGCGGCGAACGAGGGCCGTGGGGTCCTGGCTCTGCCTCACCCTCACCCCGCCGTCCAGGAGGGCCGGCGCGAGGCCCTTCGATGTGAACAACCCCGCAGAGCCCACGACCGCGACGAGGAGAGTTGCCAGGTGATCCCGCACCCACATGCAAGGGCTCGTGGGCCCCCTGGTCCACAATGCCCAGACCGTGCGCCACAGGAGGTGGTGGCGCCAGCACCCCAAGAACCAGCGTCACAGGTGCAGGGGGCGTCTGTGATCATGAGCTTATGCGGGTGTGGCGCCCTAGCTCCCGAGCTACGGCGCCTCGTCTGGCCCGACAAGTTCAAGCTGGACCTGCCTCCGCGCTATGATGGCACCACCGACCCCACGGAGTTCCTTCAACTCTACGAGCTAAGCATCGAGGCGGACAATGGCACTGAGCAGGTCATGGTGAATTGGTTCCCCATGGCTTTGAAGGAAGGCGCGCGCTCTTGGCTCCTGAACCTCCCGGTGGGATCCATCTCCTCCTGGGGAGAGCTTCACGAGCGCTTCGTCGCCAACTTCCAAGGCACCCGCGACCGAGCCCCGACAGCTGCCGACCTGCGTTGCATGAAGCAGCAGCTGGGAGAAACCCTGCAAAAGTACATGCGACGCTTCAACACCATGCGCCTCCGGATCCCCAGGGTCTCGGATGAGGCCATCATCTCCGCGTTCTCCGACGGCGTCTGCGACGTCAAGATGAGGGAAGAGACCGCAATCCACGAAGACCTATGCACGGCCCTCAAGATGTTCAAGCTCGCGGCAAAGTGCGCCAGGGCGGAGGAACGCCGCCTCTCCCTTCAGGAGCTGCCTGAGACGGAGGCGCACGACAAGAAAACCAAGGCCAAGGAGTCGAAGCGCAAGGGAACCGCCGTGCTGGGTGCTGAGCCAGCAGTGAAGCGTGGCTGCGGCTATGATGACCTCCCCAGAGACAACCGGCCGTACTGCGTCTTCCACAACGTCCACAGCCACAACATCAACGACTGTCAGGAGCTCAGGGCAATGCGCGGCGGGCGCGTCGGGCAGCGCCCTGAGCATGACAACTGCGGCTACGGCCGTGGAGGAGGCCGAGGAGGAGGACGTTGGGACGGCAGGAACTCGTGCCGAGGGTGGCGTGAGCAAACTCGTGAAGACCACTGGCAGGAGTAGCCTCGTGACGCCCCCTGGCGCGACCAGCCTCATGAGGGTCGCCCTCAGGGCCACGGAGGCCTGCCTCCGTTGCCACCACCACCAAGAAGGAACGACGATGACCGCCAGGGAGACGGGGCAGGGGCTTCCACGAACCATGTGCAGTCGCATGCATTCTGGGAGGAGCTCATGCCCCAGCTTCTCACCGCATCTTCAAGCAGTTCGCCCGTGAGGTGAACATGGCGCTTCCCAGGCCTGACTCCGTGTGCAACCTCAGGTGGACCAAGCAAGTCATCAATTTCTACCCGAAAGACCAGCTCAAGTGCACTGCGGCCCCAGGCGCACTCCCGATGCTCTGCACCCCGACCATCAGCAATGTCCTCGTGACCAAGACCCTCATCGACGGCGGGGCAGGGCTCAATGTCCTCTCCGTCCAAACCATCGAGCCACTTCAGGTTCCCTACGATCAGCTCCACCCCACCAAGCCATTCTACTTGGTCATGGATGGCTCCAGGCTCCCGATGGGGCAAGTCCGCCTCCCCGTCACCTTTGGAGTCCGCGACAACTACCACACTGAGCTCATTGACTTCGACGTCGCCAACATCCATCCCCCGTACAATGCAATCCTGGGGTATCCTGCCCTTGCCAAGTTCATGGCGGCGACCCATCATGGCTACAACATCCTCAAGATGCCCGGGAGCAGCGGAGTCATCACGATCGCCTCCGACGAGAAGGAAGCGGTGCACTCCCTGGAGCGTGCCTACTAGACCGCGGCGGTTGAATACCCCGGTGAGGATGAAGCTGTCCACACCCTGCAAACCGCCCCCAAGAGGAAGAAGAACCTACCCGTCAACGGACACCAGGACGCGGGGGCTCCCGACGACATGGCCTCAGGACTCGCGCCTGCTGATGACGCACCTTCCACCCTCGCATTGGGAGGCGCGCTCGACGCCCCTCTCGTGATGGGCTCGGGGGCTCTCCTCTGGAGTGTCCCTCAGCTGACCCGTGCCCTGAGGGAGGTGTTCGGGCACCACCTGCCAGCGTATCTTGATGCGCGTTTTTGTGAGCCCAGCGCGAGCCGTCCCGCGCTAGGGGCTCCGGACATCATCGACCTAGTTACGGAGGAACTTCAGTACGCAAGACTCATCCGCGGTGGGCGTAACCGCACAACCCCAAGTCCACCTACTACCAGCCCGAGTGACTGCTTCCGCGTCTACGTCGACATCGCAGGCCTCAACCAAGCCGCTTCTCAGGAGCCCTTCTGGCCGACAGCGGTTGGCCGGAGGAGGGCCCTCCCCTGCGGCTACGTCTGCACGCTCTTCGGCTTCCGCAACATAGATGCCATGTTCCAGCATCTCACGAAGCAAGCCTTGGGGGCTCGGGAGGCTCAGTGGTAGACGGTCCGGACGGAGTGGGAGCCGGACCCGCGCGACCACTGAGAGCCTCAGGAGCCCCTAGGCCTCAGGAGCCCGACGACCCTCGGGAGCAACCCGCACAGCTCGCATCTTCAGCTACCCCAACTCTCCTTCGGCAAGTATCAGGTGACACTTCAGGTATCTAAACGAGGGCGCCTCTCGGGCTGCATCATCCTTGGGCCGCTGGGGGCTGTTCCCCCGCGGCTGTCTCCGTTTTTGCATGATCAAGGCCAGATATTTCTTTTCATTCGCATTATCTATATGCCTGGCGTCCTCACCGCCACTAAGGTCATGAGCCCTTGTGAGCCCACTCGCGACCGCCCCATGATAAAGGACTGGCACGACGTCTGTGCTCGGGTCCATCCCTGCAGCGTTGATAAACCCAAGGGCTGAGCTCTGCCTAGCGAGCCATTTTCGTGACGACACCTCCCATAGTCCTCGGTGCCTTGTTATCGCATGGGCTAATCGTGGATGGGTAAGTAGGGGCCCGTGGCAGGTGCCTCGCTCATGCGGGAACCGCGCGTCGGCTGTTTTTCCTTTGGATCGTGGCATGAGAAGACTGGGCACGGCGTCTGTGCTCGGTTCCGTCCCTGCAGCGTCTACAAATCCAGTGGCTGTGCTCTGTCTCGCGGGTTAACCCCGTAATGTCACCTCCTGGGGTCACTGGTGCTGCGGCCTTCTCATGCAATATCCCCTGGGGATGCACTCGACGCAGGTCGACACAACACCTCTCTTTTCACATTTTTGCAGAAGAAGACTCAGGCGCAACCCGCCTCAGGGTACGGTCTCGTGACAGATGCGTAAGCTCATGAGAACTTCCTCAGAGTCGTTCAGCTCGTCCTGCGGAGGGCCCATATACACCTTGGCTGTCCTACCGTGCTAGCCACACGTCAGGACGGGGCTGTACACGCCCCGGAGTCTCTCCCGGTGGGAGGCTCCCTCCCACGGTCCAGTGGAAGTACCAATCTCTGTGCTGGCAGATCCAATTGAGGAGCGGTTATGCCCACGAACCAGTGGAAGCACCAAGCTCCACGCTAGCCGATACGACCGAGGCGCGGTTATGCCCACACTCTGCACAAGTGTGGTAGCTCTATGCTCCACGCTAGTTATAAACAACTGAGGGTGGCCCCCAGTGGCTGCACCAACCTCAGGGAGCTTTTCAGCTCAGGACGCTCACAACTTCTCCTTGGATGGGTGTCGCGAGGGGTGCTAGGCACGGGGGCTATGCTCAGGTCACGCCAGGCAGACGCCACCCTACCAGGTGCCCAGACACCTGGCCTTCTCGTGCCCCCATCCCAGGCGAAGGATCGTGGGAAAGGTATGGTGCTTGTTCTCCTTCATGAAGAGCCGTTCGTACGTCAAGGGGGACCCTTGGGAATCGCGACCCAAGGGACTAACTGGCCACGTAGCCCCTCATCCCTCGAGCCTAGTTACGATGATAATGTCGGTCCTCCGAAGGGCTCAATGGTGATCGAGTTATGCGCGGGGTTGGGCCCTGCCAATGCAGAACGAAAATGGGATCACTTGAAAGTCAAGGGGGACCCTTTGGGCATTGCGACCCAAGGGCCTCACTGGACACGTAGCCCCTCACCCCTTGAGTCTAGTTACTATGGTAACCCTAGCGTCCGGAGGGCTCAGCAACGAGTCTAGTTACTACGGTAACACCGGTCATCCAGAGGGCTCAGCGGCGGTCGAGGTATGCGCGGGGTTGGGCCCTGTCGACGCAGAGCACCTAAAGCAAACATGAAAGGAAGCAAGCATGGAATCATCTCGCTATTACAATAACGACAAGTTTTTTCCAATTCAACCAAGTGCTTCCGCCTCCCCGAGGCACTCGCACTCCTCTCGCTAAACAAGACGGATCAAGCATCGCCAAGCACAGTATCACCGGCCTACACCTTTTTAGGTTGCGATGGTGGCAGCCCGGATAAATGTCTCCACCAACCATGTGGCTTCTATTCCAGGGCCTCGGGAGCAATTATCGCCACCCCCTCACGAGGGCGCTTGGACACAAACCTTGCCTCAAGGGAGACGCGACAGGAATCAAGCACCATCTGACCTCAGGAATCGCTAAAGATAAGTTTTCAACACCGCACCCGCTTGCATACATACACCACCACTTACTATAGTTACGAAGCCCTTCTTGATGGACCAGTGGGCAGCTGCCTGGACGCCAAGAGGGACCTCCCGAGCGTTGCACCTCGGGGGCTCTTACCAGATCCTGGACCCCTCGCCTCCTGGCCTCGGCCATGGTGCCGCGACTTGGCATACCAGCACGGGCCGAGGCTGGTTCCAGGATTGGATCTCGCAGGCTTAGGGCCTTAAGCTAACGCGGGAACGAAAGAAAGGGGAATCGTGCTTTAAGAAGGGAATCATGCAGGACACAAGTTTATAACGCTAGATAATAACAAAAGTACCACGAGAATTTACATGTCCTTGTGAAGCACTCCATGATGTCCCACAGGAACTAAGCTAAGGAAGACGCCCCCAAGGAACTCGGCTTGAACTCCTTCAACAACGCCAAGCTGGGAGGACACCATTTCCCTCCGGCGATAGGGGAGGCGGCTTGGTGGCTCGTAGCTCGCGTCAGAGCTCGAGGCCGTCTCAGGGGTAGCATAGCTGATATCAGGAGAGTCAGAGATATAGCCGACAGCAAGCGCTTCATCACCCTGATGACACAGGGAATGGTCGCCGGTGAGCCCATTCCTTGCGCCACACTGCGGTCGGAGGCCGTTCGCCCTGAAGACTTTGAAGGTTATCGCGCCCGTCGTGTCCAGCACGAAGTGAAGAATGTGCCTCCCGGTGGGGGCGCAGGCGCGACGCACCACACCCCAGCCCCAGGTCATCAAGACCTGGCCAGAAGAAACCACCTCCACGTCGACATGCGAAGGAGGAAGGCGACCCCTTCGTGCCTCAGCTCCATCGTCACCCGACCACGAGCCGAGAGTACCTCCCTCAGGAACGGAGGAAGAAGGATCCAGGAATGCGGAGGGGCCCCCGCCCATACAATAAACTCGCGGGCATGGTCTTCCGAATGGGACAGTAGCAGGGTGCGAGGAGATGCCCTACTCTCCGGGCGACTGGCGGCGCCACCCCTATCGCCGCCCCCGCTCGATCTGCCTGCCGATGACATGTGAAAGGGAAGCGGAAATCCTGGTGGAGCTCGCGTGCACCATGTGCTAGCATTCGCCGACCTCAGGGACGCACCCGGAGAATCACGAAGCCTCTTCGTCAGGGGAAGCTATTCGGGCTCCACCATCGGGCTCTTCCCTTTCTCCACGGCCGAGAACCTGCGAATCGGTGCCATGGAACCCTAGGAGCAATGGAAATGTGGGGATCGGCCTCCAACAATCAAGTGAGAGGCGTGGAGCCTCACCTCCCTGTTTATAAGCCAAGAAGACCAACCGGCGGCCACTCGCGCGCAACCATAATGGCCCCGCTATCCGCGCCAAGGAGTTGTCAAGTCACACGGTTACCAAGACGGCGTGGGGAGTGGAGTCGCTCGCGCCCCATCGAACAGCCGTGCGCCAACCTGGCCCGCAGCCTTTGGGGGCCCGCGACGCTTCGTCTTCGACTAAGGCTTCGCCCCGAAGCCAACTCCGCGCGTGCCTTGGGCCCGGGGGCTACTGTCGGCGTCCTGGAAACCAGGGTACCCATACTTGCCTATCTGCGGGCCGCGACACGCTCCTTCAAGCGGCCTGGTACGGCCCAGCTGATCGACCAGCTGCTCAAGACCCTCGCGAGGGGCCAAGCCTCGCGAGGAGAACGACGCCAAGACCCCCTTGGGAGCGGCATCGGCAAGGTGTTCCGGAGGGGCGGAGAATCCAAGGCCAAGCCTGCCTCACGAGGAGGCAGTGATGTCAACAGTGACGCACCGCGCCAGCGGGTGCCAGCGTCTGCCAGCAGCGCAGTTGCCATTTCGGTGCAAAGGAGAGAGCGCAGTCGTTGGTTCCCAAGGAGCGGGGAAAAGGTTTCCTCTTTGGTGCAACAAGACCGAAGACTGCAAGGACGATAAGGAGGATGTCACCGTCGAGCCCACCACCGTGTCACCGCCTGATCCTTTTGCAGGCGAAGACTGCTTTTGTCAGGGTAGGAACGTCCTTGTGTTCGCGCTCAAAAATGGCCGTTGTGGAATCCCTTCCCGCCTAAACATTTTGTGGGAAGAGGACCGTGGCCGCCTATATAAGTAGCTAGGATTCCCACTGAAGGAGAATGATGGACTCACAAACTTAGCCACCGCACAAGGAGCAAGAACACTACCCTTCTGACCCTCCTGAGCTCGCCTACTGAGCTCATGAACCCTTGTACCAGTTCATACTCTAGCTCATTCAGAGCAAATCCACCTAAGCAGGAAGTAGGGTCTTGCACCTCACGGTGGCCCGAACCTGGATAAACTCTCGTGTGTTTGTTCGTTGTTTGCTTGAATCCTTCCACCGAGACGAGAGCGAGGCGCTAGGTAGATGTGAGTGGGCGAGATCTTCGTTCATGCCCCTATGTTCGAACTTAACGGGTTTTGCGGAGCCCTGAATCCGACAACAAGAAACCTTTTTTTAGATTTCTCACCAGAACTACAACCCTGTACAACACTGCCTGCAGGATATGTAGACGATAGCCAATCCAGGTGTGTCTGCTGGAGTCTGGTCACATGCATGGACAAACTCATTTTCCGTGTCTTGCAGGGATCATCCAGGTACCAACGTATGTACTTCTATTAACTCACCCGACTTGCGGGGCCGGGAAGTGTGCCTATGGTCGGTTCTCAATTGCGGTCCCACATGTCTGCGCAAACTTAATATGACGCGCGTTCCATTCGGAGAGCGACATGCCAGACTGGCCGACCGTTTGGGGTGCGACGCGAACGCGACGGGCGTGCTGTATACTCCGTACATGTGTACCGACATTTTCTTGAGGCTTTGCTCCATGGCGCAATCCATGGATACAAAATTACTATACTATACTATTTAAAAGTCGAGGGCGGGGCTTTTCCCGCGCTGTAGGTGGGGCAGTTCCGTGTTGGGGAACGTTGCATGGAAAACAAAAATTTTCTCTACGTTCACCAAGATCAATCTAGTAGATGCAACTACGAGGGGAGAGTAGGATCCACATACCCTTGTAGATCGCTAAGCGGAAGCGTTATGAACGCGGATGATGGAGTCGTACTCGCCGCGATTCAGATCGCCGAAGATCCTAGCACCGAAGCAACGGTGCCTCCGCGTTCTTCACACGTACGGCTCGGGGACGTCTCCTCCTTCTTGATCCAGCAAGGGGTGGAGGAGAGGTTGATGGAGAACCGGCAGCACGACGGCGTGGTGGTGATGGTGGAGAAGAACTCCGGCAGGGCTTCGCCTAAGCACCGCGGGAGAAGAAGATGTTGTGGGAGAGGGAGGGCAGCACCGAGGCACGAACTTGTGTTTGCTGCCCTCCCTTTGCCTCACTATATATAGGGGGGGTGGAGAGGTGAGGGGCGCCCTAGGGTTTCCCCTAGGGGCCGGCGGCCAGGGCAAGGGGAGGGGGCGGCGGCCAAGGCAGGGGGGGCGGCGGCCAAGGGCCAGGCCCTAGGGTTTCCCCCCCTAGGTGCCTTGCCCCCCACTCCAAAGGGGTGCGGCTGCCCTAGGGGGTCCCACCCCCTTAGCCGCATGAGGAGAGGGCCCAGGGGGGGGGCGCACAGCCCCCTGAGGGCTGTGGTGTCCCCCCTTGTGGCCCATTAGGCCCAGAACTTCTTCCGGACCCCCCGAAACCCTTTCCGGTACTCCGCCGATTTCCCGATGCTCCCCGGAACACTTCCGGACTCCGAAACCTTTCATCCTATATATCAATCTTCGTCTCCGGACCATTCCGGAGACCCTCGTCATGTCCGGGATCTCATCCGGGACTCCGAACAACCTTCGGTAACCATACATTTTTCTCACTAACAACCCTAGCGTCACCGAACGTTAAGTGTGTAGACCCTGCGGGTTCGGAAACCATGTAGACATGACCGAGACACTCCCAGGTCAATAACCAATAGCGGGATCTGGATACCCATATTGGTTCCCACATGTTTCTCGATGATCTCATCGGATGAACCACGATGTCAAGGATTCAGGCAATCCCGTATACAGTTCCCTTTGTCTCGTCGGTATGTTACTTGCCCGAGATTCGATCGTCGGTATCTCTATACCTAGTTCAATCTCGTTACCGGCAAGTCTCTTTACTCGTTACCGTAATACATAATCTCGTGACCAACTACTTAGTCACTTTGAGCTCATTGAGATGACGTATTACCGAGTGGGCCCGGAGATACCTCTCCGTCACACGGAGTGACAAATCCCAGTCTCGATCCATGTCAACTCAACAGACACCATCGGAGATACCTGTAGAGTACCTTTATAGTCACCCAGTTACGTCGTGACGTTTGGCACACACAAAGCACTCCTACGGTGTCAGTGAGTTACATGATCTCATGGTCATAGGAACTTATACTTGACATGCAGAAAACTATAGCGATAACTGACACGATCAAAAGCTATGTTTAATGTTTGGGTCTCGTCCATCACATCATTCTCCTAATGATGTGATCCCGTTATCAAATGACAACTCATGTCTATGACCTGGAAACCGCGGTCATCTTTGATCAACGAGCTAGTCCTGTAGAGGCTCACTAGGGACACAAAGTCTGTCTATTCATCCACACATGTATTTGAGTTTCCAATCAATACAATTATAGCATGCATAATAAACGATTATCATGAACAAGGAAATATAATAATAACTCTTTTATTATTGCCTCTAGGGCATATTTCCAACAGTCTCCCACTTGCACTAGAGTCAATAATCTAGCATTACAAGGTAATGAATCTAACACCCATAGAGTCTTGGTGTTGATCGTGCTTAGCCCGTGGAAGAGGCTTAGTCAACGGATCTGCAACATTCAAATCCGTGTGTACTTTGCAAATGTTTATGTCCTCCTCCTTGACCGAATCGCGGATGGAATTGAAGCGTCGTTTTATGTGTCTGGTCCTCTTGTGAAACCTTGGTTCCTTGGCTAGAGCAATGGCACCAGTGTTGTCACAGAACAGAGTCATTGGGTTCAGTGCACTAGGCACAACTCCAAGATCTGTCATGAACTCCTTCATCCAGACACCTTCCTTCGCCGCCTCCGAGGCAGCTATATACTCCGCTTCACTTGTAGAATCAGCTACCACGCTCTGCTTGGAACTGCACCAGCTTACCGCTCCCCCGTTGAGAATATATACGTATCCGGTTTGAGACTTAGAGTCATCCGGATCAGTGTCAAAGCTTGCATCGACGTAACCCTTTACGACGAGCTCTTGATCACCTCCATAAACGAGAAACATATCCTTAGTCCTTTTCAGGTACTTTAGGATATTCTTGACCGCTGTCCAGTGATCCATACCAGGATTACTTTGAAACCTTCCGGCCATACTTATGGCAAGGCTGACATCTGGTCTCGTGCACAGCATCGCATACATGATAGAGCCTATGGCTGAAGCATAGGGGACGACACTCATCTTTTCTCTATCTTCCGCAGTCACTGGGCACTGAGTCTTACTCAACTTTGTACCTTGCAATACCGGCAAGAACCCCTTCTTGGATTGATCCATTTTGAACTTCTTCAAAACTTTATCAAGGTATGTGCTTTGTGAAAGTCCTATCAAGCGTCTTGATCTATCTCTATAGATCTTGATGCCCAATATGAAAGCAGCTTCACCGAGATCCTTCATCGAAAAACTCTTGTTCAAATACCCCTTCACGCTATCCAAAAATTCTATATTGTTTCCAATCAGCAATATGTCATCCACATATAATATTAGAAATGCTATAGAGCTCCCACTCACTTTCTTGTAAATACAAGCTTCATTGTAAACTTGTATAAACCCAAACGCTTTGATCACCTTATCAAAGCGAAGATTCCAACTCCGAGATGCTTGCACCAGCCCATAAATGGAACGCTGAAGCCTGCATACTTTGTCAGCATTCTCTGGATCGACAAAACCTTCTGGTTGCATCATATACAACTCTTCCTTAAGAAAACCGTTAAGGAACGCTGTTTTGACATCCATCTGCCAAATTTCATAATCGAAATATGCAGCTATTGCTAACATGATTCGGACGGATTTAAGCATCGCTACGGGTGAGAAAGTCTCATCGTAGTCAATCCCTTGAACTTGTGAAAAACCCTTTGCCACAAGTCGAGCTTTATACACGGTGACATTACCGTCAGCGTCCGTCTTCCTCTTAAAAATCCATTTATTCTGAATGGCCTTCCGCCCTTCAGGTAATACTTCCAAAGTCCATACTTTGTTTTCATACATGGATCCCATCTCGGATTTCATGGCCTCTAACCATTTGTCGGAATCTGGGCCCACCATCGCTTCTCCATAGCTCGTAGGTTCTCCGTTGTCTAACAACATGACCTCCAAGACAGGGTTACCATACCACTCAGGTGCAGTGCGTACCCTTGTCGACCTACGAGGTTCGGTAGTAACTTGATCAGAAGCTTCTTGATCATCATCATTGGCTTCCTCTTCAACCTCTGCAGGCTCCACAAAAACATCTTTCTGTGCTGCGCTACTTTCTGGTTGAAGCAGAGGTTCAATAACCTCATCAAGTTCTATCTTCCTCCCACTCAATTCTTTCGAGAGAAACTCTTTCTCGAGAAAGGACCCGTTCTTAGCGACAAACACTTTGCCCTCGGATCTGAGATAGAAGGTGTACCCAACTGTTTCTTTTGGGTATCCTATGAAGACACATTTGTCCGCTTTGGGTTCGAGCTTTTCTGGCTGAAGCCTTTTGACATAAGCATCGCAACCCCAAACCTTGAGAAAAGACAACTTCGGTTTCTTACCAAACCACAGTTCATACGGTGTTGTCTCAACGGACTTAGATGGAGCCCTATTTAAAGTGAATGCAGCTGTCTCTAACGCATATCCCCAAAACGATAGTGGCAAATCGGCAAGAGACATCATAGAACGTACCATATCTAATAGGGTTCGATTACGACGTTCGGACACACCATTACGCTGTGGTGTTCCAGGTGGTGTCAACTGTGAAACAATTCCACATTTTCTTAAGTGATCACCAAAATCATAACTCAGATATTCTCCCCCTCGATCAGATCGTAGGAACTTGATCTTCTTGTTACGATGATTTTCAACTTCACTCTGAAATTGCTTGAACTTTTCAAAAGTTTCAGACTTATGCTTCATCAAGTAAATATACCCATATCTACTTAAGTCGTCAGTGAAGGTGAGAAAATAACGATATCCACCGCGCGCCGTTACACTCATCGGACCGCACACATCAGTATGTATGATTTCCAATAAGTCACTTGCCCGTTCCATTGTCCCTGAAAACGGGGTCCTTGTCATCTTGCCCATGAGGCACGGCTCGCACGTGTCAAGTGATTCAAAATCAAGAGACTCCAGAAGTCCATCAGCATGGAGCTTCCTCATGCGTTTCACGCCGATATGACCGAGGCGGCAGTGCCACAAGAAAGTGGTATTATCATTATCTACTCTACATCTTTTGGCATCAATGTTATGAACATGTGTATCATCACTATCGAGATTCAATAAGAATAAACCCCTAACTTCGGGTGCATGACCATAAAAGATATTACTCATATAAATAGAACAACCATTATTCTCTGTCTTAAATGAGTAACCGTCTCGCAATAAACAAGATCCAGATATAATGTTCATGCTTAACGCAGGCACTAAATAACAATTATTCAGGTTCATAACTAATCCCGATGGTAATCGAAGAGCGAGCGTGCCGACGGCGGTCACATCAACCTTGGAACCGTTTCCCACGCGCATCGTCACTTCGTCCTTCGCCAGCCTCCGTTTATTCCGCAGTTCCTGTTTAGAGTTGCAAATGTGAGCAACCGAACCGGTATCAAATACCCAGGCACTACAACGAGAGTTGGTAAGGTACACATCAATAACATGTATATCACATATACCTTTGTTGTTGTTGGCCCCCTTCTTGTCCGCCAGATACTTGGGGCAGTTCCGCTTCCAGTGGCCGTTCCCCTTGCAATAGAAACACTCAGTCTCTGGCTTGGGCCCAGCCTTGGGTTTCTTCACTGGATTAGCAACTGCTTTGCCACCCTTCTTAGAGTTACCCTTCTTGCCCTTGCCATTCTTCTTGAAACTGGTGGTCTTATTGACCATCAACACTTGATACTCCTTCTGGATGTCTGCCTCAGCGACTTTCAGCATCGAAAACAGCTCGGCGATGGTCTTGTTCATCCCTTGCATGTTATACTGCTGCACGAAGCTCTTGTAGCTTGGAGGGAGTGACTGGAGAATTATGTCAATGATAGCCTCATCCGGGAACACAAGTCCCAGATCAGCTATGCGGGTATAGTACCCAGACATCTTCAGTAAGTGCTCACTGACAGACAAATTCTCCTCCATCTTGCAAGCGAAGAATTTATCGGTGGTCTCATACCTCTCGATCTTAGCATTCTTCTCAAAGATGAACTTCAACTCCGTGTACATCTCATATGCACCATGACGTTCAAAACGTCTTTGAAGTCCTCCTTCCAAGCCGTACAACATGGCACACTGCACTATCGAATAGTCATCCGAACGCGTCTGCCAAACGTTCATAACGTCCGCAGAGGCTCCAGGAGCGGGGGGGTCACCTAGCGGTGCATTTAGGACATAAACCTTTTTGGGCAGCTGTGAGGATTATCCTCAGATTGCGGAGCCAGTCCACAAAGTTGCTCCCGTCATCTTTCAGTTTAGCTTTCTCTAGGAACGCATTAAAATTCAGGGGAGCTACTGCGCGAGCCATCTACAACCAAAATTTGCAAAGACATTTTAGACTATTGTTCATGATAAGTGAGTTATTACCTAATCAAATTAATTATAACTCCCACTCAAATTGACATCCCTCCGGTCATTCGAGCGTGACATGATCCAAATTCACCAACCCAAGTCCGATCATCACGTGAGATGAGGTGGTGTCAATGGTGAACATCAACATGTTGATCATATCTACTATATGACTCATGCTCGACCTTTCGGTCCTCCGTGTTCCGAGGCCATGTCTGTACATGCTAGGCTCGTCAAGTCTAACCCGAGTGTTCTGCACGTGCAAAACTGGCTTGCACCCGTTGTATGCGAACGTAGAGTCTATCACACCCGATCATCACGTGGTGCTTCGAAACGACGAACCTTCGCAACGGCGCACACTCGGGGGGAACACAATTTTATCTTGAAATTTTAGTGAAGGATCACCTTATAATGCTACCGTCGTCCTAAGCAAAATAAGATGCATAACAGGATTAACATCACATGCAAATCATAAGTGACATGATATGGCCATCAACTCGTGCTTTTGATCTCCATCTCCAAAGCACCGGCATGATCTCCATCGTCACCGGCGCCACACCATGATCTCCATCATCATGATCTCCATCATCGTGTTGCCATTGGGGTTGTCGGCGCCCCACCATGCTCTTACTACTATTGCTACCGTTTAGCGATAAAGTAAAGCATTACAAAGCGCTTAATGATTGACACGCAGGTCATACAAAAATAAAGACAACCCTATGGCTCCTGCCGGTTGCCGTATGCATCGACATGCAAGTCGATGTTAACTATTACAACATGATCATCTCATACATCAAAATATATTTCATCATGTAATTGGCCATATCATATCACATACATACCCTGCAAAAACAAGTTAGACGTCCTCTAATTTGTTGTTGCATGTTTTACGTGGCTGCTATGGGTATCTAGCAAGAACGCTTCTTACCTACGCAAAACCACAACGGTGATATTCAAGTTGCTATTTAACCTTCTACAAGGACCGCCTTGTTCTATTCCGATTCAACTAAGATAGGAGAGACACACACCCGCCAGCCATCTTATGCAACAAAAGTCACATGTCTGTCGATGGAACCGGTCTCATGTACGTGGACATGTAAAGTTGGTCCGGGCCGCTTCATCCTATAATACCGCTGAATCAAGAAAGACTAAGGAGGGCAGCAATTTAAACATCAACGCCACAAACCCTTTTGTGTTCTACTCGAGAAAGCATCTACGCAAGATCCTAGCTCTGATACCACTGTTGGGGAACGTTGCATGGAAAACAAAAATTTTCTCTACGTTCACCAAGATCAATCTAGTAGATGCAACTACGAGGGGAGAGTAGGATCCACATACCCTTGTAGATCGCTAAGCGGAAGCGTTATGAACGCGGATGATGGAGTCGTACTCGCCGCGATTCAGATCGCCGAAGATCCTAGCACCGAAGCAACGGTGCCTCCGCGTTCTTCACACGTACGGCTCGGGGACGTCTCCTCCTTCTTGATCCAGCAAGGGGTGGAGGAGAGGTTGATGGAGAACCGGCAGCACGACGGCGTGGTGGTGATGGTGGAGAAGAACTCCGGCAGGGCTTCGCCTAAGCACCGCGGGAGAAGAAGATGTTGTGGGAGAGGGAGGGCAGCACCGAGGCACGAACTTGTGTTTGCTGCCCTCCCTTTGCCTCACTATATATAGGGGGGGTGGAGAGGTGAGGGCGCCCTAGGGTTTCCCCCCTAGTGGGCCGGCGGCCAGGGCAAGGGGGGGCGGCGGCCAAGGCAGGGTGGGGCGGCGGCCAGGGCCAGGCCCTAGGGTTTCCCCCCCTAGGTGCCTTGCCCCCCACTCCAAAGGGGTGCGGCTGCCCTAGGGGGTCCCACCCCCTTAGCCGCATGAGGAGAGGGCCCAGGGGGGGCGCACAGCCCCCTGAGGGCTGTGGTGTCCCCCCTTGTGGCCCATTAGGCCCAGAACTTCTTCCGGACCCCCCGAAAACCTTTCCGGTACTCCGCCGATTTCCCGATGCTCCCCGGAACACTTCCGGACTCCGAAACCTTTCATCCTATATATCAATCTTCGTCTCCGGACCATTCCGGAGACCCTCGTCATGTCCGGGATCTCATCCGGGACTCCGAACAACCTTCGGTAACCATACACTTTTCTCTCTAACAACCCTAGCGTCACCGAACGTTAAGTGTGTAGACCCTGCGGGTTCGGAAACCATGTAGACATGACCGAGACACTCCCAGGTCAATAACCAATAGCGGGATCTGGATACCCATATTGGTTCCCACATGTTTCTCGATGATCTCATCGGATGAACCACGATGTCAAGGATTCAGGCAATCCCGTATACAGTTCCTTTTGTCTCGTCGGTATGTTACTTGCCCGAGATTCGATCGTCGGTATCTCTATACCTAGTTCAATCTCGTTACCGGCAAGTCTCTTTACTCGTTACCGTAATACATAATCCCGTGACCAACTGCTTAGTCACTTTGAGCTCATTGAGATGACGTATTACCGAGTGGGCCCGGAGATACCTCTCCGTCACACGGAGTGACAAATCCCAGTCTCGATCCATGTCAACTCAACAGACACCCTCGGAGATACCTGTAGAGTACCTTTATAGTCACCCAGTTACGTTGTGACGTTTGGTACACACAAAGCACTCCTACGGTGTCAGTGAGTTACATGATCTCATGGTCATAGGAACTTATACTTGACATGCAGAAAACTATAGCGATAACTGACACGATCAAAAGCTATGTTTAACGTTTGGGTCTCGTCCATCACATCATTCTCCTAATGATGTGATCCCGTTATCAAATGACAACTCATGTCTATGACCTGGAAACCGCGGTCATCTTTGATCAACGAGCTAGTCCTGTAGAGGCTCACTAGGGACATAAAGTCTGTCTATTCATCCACACGTGTATTTGAGTTTCCAATCAATACAGTTATAGCATGGATAATAAACGATTATCATGAACAAGGAAATATAATAATAACTCTTTTATTATTGCCTCTAGGGCATATTTCCAACATTCCGCCTAGTCGGTTCGACAGAGATGCGAGAAGATGAGGGAGTAGGTTGCTGCAAACGTAGGGCTGTGTGATTTGACTGTGAGTTACTGCTGGACACGTGAGGCCTGGTGATTTGACTTGCCATTATCATTTTAACTGCCAAGCTGGATTCCTGACCACCTCCATGCAGGTGCCTCTCCCGATGCTCCACCATATAGAGGCTGGCTCTTGCTTGAGAGCCCACTCCTCCACTTTTTCCTTGCCTCTTTCCCCCACATGTGCAAAAATGCCATGTAAAGTGGGCTTATAGCCCACTATTGTACTTGATCCTACAGGTGATAAGCTTGCCACATAGGCATAAAGTCTGATGTGCCAAGTTAATTAAGAAGAGAGAGAGAGAGACTAGTTTGGTGACCCTAGGAAGAAACGGTGATAAGCGCGTGTACCTAGATGAAGCAAACTTAGCAACAAAAAACTAAACACCTATGCATTGGGCACTTGAGTTGCTAAGCCATTTAATGCCCATAGCACCTCATCTAAGCACCATTTCATTGGAAGAGGTCACTCCTTGGTAGATGCAATAAATACTACGAAGAAAGAGATAGAGAGAAGTAAACAAAAAATACTCTTATAGCCAACCTTATAGCTAACCTTGTTGTATGAGTGACTAATAAGTGATGACTATCTATGACATGCCAACATCAGATAGCCTAACACACCATGTTAAATCTCCAAGGGCGCGACTGCGCGAGCGAGGTGACGGTCGTGGTAGGCGGCCATGATATAGGCTGCTGGCAGTCCTTGGATCTGAGATCGAACGGTCGCATGCTAAGTTGCTGAAATTTTCCAGAATAACCCTCTAGGATAGGATATTCATCCATAGGTCTAGAATCACGCCATGCAACCGTTATATCTCAGATCCAAGGGCTCTCGGAAGACCGTATCATGGGAGAATGGAAAGCTTCATATCACCTGTAATTTTCCCGACGCTTGACATGACATCGAAAGCCATTTAATTGGGCGTTGAGTAGACATGACATCTAATTGGGCCCCCATAGTACTGTGCATGAATCCATTTATCCACCAAGCAAGCCACTACCCTGCCATTCGCACGCGCCCCCCACTCAACATTTTTACAATTGATAAACCGCTCCTAGTCGTCCCGTCCTTTCACATTATGGCAGTTCCACTAATCCTAACACTCCTCCCAAATCCATGGCGTCCCAAATCTCCATGATCCACGGTGAGTACAAGGTTAGAACCATCACCGGTGATGAGTTTGACGTCATCTACACCCGTTCTTCCGCAACAGTGAAAGAATGCCTTGCTCGCTTCAAACGCATGTTCGAAAACTCAAATGATGTGTGGGTCGCTGGTCTAGATGTTGAGTACACCACTGTCCTGGGAAGCGAGAAGAAACTAAAGGAGGCAGAGAAGAAGAAGCCCGCCGTGATCTAGGTTTGCGTCCATGACTTATGCTTGGTCTACCACATATGCCATGCCGACATTGAGTGCGAGGAATTTAAGAACTTCTTCAAGGGCGGCCGAGTCAAATTCGTTACTGTAGACTTTAGGAACGACAAGGAAATCCTGGGTCGGATAGGCCTCGTTGTAGGTGACCCCTTTGACCTCTAGAAGGAAGGGCTGGTGCCCTCCCTTGATCAGCCTTCAACGACGACCCTGGCAGGAGCCATGGTTCATCCTATGTACGGTGAACTGAAGAAACCTCCGCACATGTTTCATCGTGCATGGCAGTGGACTGTACTAGATATAGACCACATCCACTACGCTGCAATGGATGACTACCTTTGTTTCAATATCTACAAGGGTTGGATGAAGAGCAATAGCCAAGTGTGTGGTTCAAGCAAAGAAGTATCGCCCAAAAGGAAGAGGGACAAGGACGAAGTTGAGGATGTGGACGAGGACTCCGAGTAAGGTGGCAGTGTCATTGCTCATGGTGGTTCTAATGGAGTGTCTACCGGATTAGTTACTTAGTTTAATATCTGGTGTGCTTAGTTTTATTTGAGGGGTGTGTTGTGCTGAACCCCCAGCAGAAAGATGTTATGTTTCTTCTCGTTATATTTCGTACATTTCATCTTTTAGTTCGTATAGTACTACCACTCGTTTCTTGACATTATATACGTACAATATATATATGGCCAACATCATATACCCAACAGTTTAGTTGTCAAAGAATTTCAGGGTGCTTAGTTTTGTCAAAGAATTTCAGGGTGCTTAGTTTCATTTGAGGGGTGTGTTGTGCTGGACACCATTAACTTATCATTGTGAGAATCGGCTTATTTTTGTCATGTAACATGGTCAACGAGTTTGATGTGAAAATAACAATGTCTAATGGCATTTCTAAGCAAACCTCTAACTTAACGATGACATTTTTTAGATATCTAATTGCATTTTTTAGCAGGCATCTCACGAATCGATGGCATTTTTTTGAGTAGTTGTAACTTCTAATGGCTAAACTGAGTAGTGATACACAACTAGTGGCATAAATAATAAGAACCCAAGATTAAGTAGGGCTAGTTTCTTTATTTCTTTATTTCTTTGTACCTTTGTGTGCGAAACAATATACGTTGCCTCCCGCCAGATTTTCTTTACAGAGGCAACATAGAACTATATGAGTGACATGTTAAATTTTGGAATTATTCCGGGTTCGTTTGGCCTTTTTATACATTAATTGAGTTTCTGGTCATTTAATGTGCACAATTCAAATTTGAACTACAAGCACAAGCTCCCATGCACCAAAGTTGACTGAAAATTCACATGTGTGTCGTCGGGTGAATATCTAGGTCCCGTGCAAGAAATGGGAATGAAATTCAATCATCTAGGCATCGTGGTTCGGCCAAGAACATTGAGAAGCTTGGTTTTAAAATTCTTGTAAATCCAAAACGCGCCGGAAAATCATGAAACATGGCATGGTGTCATGTCATGGTACTACCATGCTATGGTAAAAAAATTGCAGAATAGGAACATGTTTTGGTATAAGTTTTTTGCAAACCGGAGCTTCTCTCCAGAAGGCTCGTGGTTCTGAGAGGGAACGTGTCACCTTTGTGTGCATAATTCAAATTTTAAATACAAGCACATGCTCCAGTGCACCAAAGCTGGTTGAAAAATCACATGTGTGTCCTCGGGTAAATTTCTAGGTCACATGCCAGAAATGAGAATGAAATTCAAACATCTGGACGTCATGGCTCGGCTGGAAACATTGAGAAACTTGGTTTTTTAATTCCCGTAAATCCAAAGCACGCATGAAAATCATGAAACTTGTCTTGGTGCCATGACATGGCACCAATATGTTGTGCTAATTTTGCTGTCCGATTTGCGAAGGCGCACACATTGACAATCAACAAAGTCATTTTGGAACAAGTGTTGTCACGTTACAATCGGAAACACAAGTATTATTGAAACCGTGGGCGTTCTATTTACCATTTGTGTGCCGCCACGCGTCCCCTTTTTTTATTAGCTAGGAGGCACCGTGCATGGTAGCTATTTGAGTACGGGAGGCGTGCAATCAGACCCCTGTGCGTGGTTATCGGGAGGAGAGCCCTTTGACCTCCATCTGCCGTCCACCTCTCTCCCAAGGTCTCCATTAATGGCGCCCGAGTCTCTGTTTAATGGTGTGGAAATGTCTCACTCGACTGAGATTTAAGAGAGAAAAAATAAAATATAAGAAGAAACTTTTGCACGGATCTTGATGTAAGATTCGACGGACCTATATAGCATCTACTGCGACTTATGGCAAGACTACTGAATATATATAAGGACGACGAGAGTGGATAATAATTGTCTTACATAATTAGGAAGATAATTAGAAAAGCCACATGCGGCTACGCCCGGAACACACAAGGGCAAAAGAAGAAGGAAGACGCATACAATTATCACTACAAAAAAAAGACAATAATTGTGACAAAACAAGGTATCATCATAGATGTGGTGGGGTCCTACTTCTATGACAAAAAATCATGTCAGAAAATGGGCTTTACGTCCTGGGCGAGCCGGAGATGCAGCTGCATGACATTCTATGGGCCGTCCATGACGAAAAAAACCGTGGTAGAAGCGAGGGCGAGGATAATATCGGGGTGCTCCCGGTTACGGTGGGTGGTCGGGGCTGAGCGATGCGCATTTCTCTCGTGCACACACGCACGTGGGTGCGAGGCGTTGGGCTCTAACTGAACCCGAGCGAGGCGTTGGGATCTAATTGAACCTGAGCGATTGCACTGCAGGCTACGCGTTAGTGAACCCAAGCGATCGATCGATGGCTGTTAACTGAACCCGATCGAGCGATTCCTTCACTACTGCTGCTAATTGAAGCCGATCGATGCGGCCTCTGCATGAACAGTGAGCGTTACTGGGGGGGTGGATGAATAGTTCCCGGTGGCTGTGGCTGAACAGGACCCCGTGGTGTTGCCTCTGCATGAACAGGACCCCGTTCGATCGAGCTGGTTGGGGCTGTATGAACAGGACCCCGTGGAGGGCTGCATGAACAGGACCACCCCGTGGAGGGCTACATGAACTGTAGATGGTGGAGGGCTTGATGAATAGTAGCCAATGGAGAGGTGGTTGAACAGGAGCCCGTGGAGAGGGCTGGTTGAACAGTAGTCGGTGGAGTAGTACGCGATGGAGGCTGAACAGTCGCAGGTGGAGGCTGGAGGAGGTCGACGGTGGATGAACAATATCCTGTGGAGGTAGGAGGGGGTCGACGGTGGTGATGAACAGTATCCCGTGGAGTCCCGTTTTGCGGTACACCACACCCCTCCCGATGAACAGGACCCCCGTTCCGACCGTAGCGCTCCAACACAAGTCCGTTTCCTCCGTTTTGCGGTACGCCACACCCCTCACGATCAACAGGACCCCCGTTTCGACTGTAGTGCTCCAACACAAGTCCGTTTCCTCCGTTTTGCGGTACTCTAGACCCATCCCAATCAACAGGACCCCCGTTTCGACCATAGGAGGTCCGTTTCCTCCGTTTTGTGGTACACCAGACCCCTCCCGATGAACAAGATCCCGTTTCGAATGTGGCTGGTCGAACACAAGGTTGTTTCCTCCGTTCTGCGGTACGCCAGGCCTCGTTTCCATAGGCTATTTTGCCAAGCCCTCGCGATGAACACGACAACGCATTCCGTTCCGACCCAGCCGGTTGGCTCCCCATGAACACGACGATGACGCTGTTTCTCCGTTCCGACCCAGCCATGTACACGAGCCCTAGCAGTACGTATGCGCGAGTAGGCGTTCGAGACCCTGCCCATATGTACGTACGTGGCCGTATTTTCTTTCTTGCACACTTGCCGTTGTACGTACGTGTAAATGCTACTTGCGCGCCTCTACTACGACACGTGTGCGCCTCTACATCGACTAGTATGTACATACACGTTCGCGACCAGAATGACAACTGTCTGTGTATTTGGATCAACAACTATGGGATCACAAGGATCCCTACTACGGTTGCGGGGCGCGGGGTTGAGGGAAGAGCGGATCTAACGGTCAGGACACAGTTCCTTTACCCAGGTTCGGCCTCAAGGATGCGTAAAACCCTACTCCTGCTTTGGTGGATTATAGGTTGGTGTTCTTCAGCTAGTAAGGAGGTCCCAGTGAGTCGTGAGGAGTTCTAAAAAGCCGAATCCCCCTCCTGGTCGCCTCGAGCCTCCTTTTATAGGAAAAAGGGGCTGCCACAGTGGCACACAGGAGGTGGAAAGGGTACAGTGATGCGAGGTTATCCCTTGCATTACAGGACAAGGTGCATTTAATGCGCCCAGCTTAGGTGTCCTTGCTTTATCGGGGACAAGGGGAGACGCCTGTCTTGTCCGTCGCCGCTCCTCCTCGTGTCGACACGCGCCCTGGCCAGCGGTGCCTGAGGTGCCATGTAGGTAGACAGGCAGCTGAGGTGGCGCAACGGCGGGTCATCATGACGATCAGTGGGTTGCCACGCAGGAGCCTGTCCAGCTGGTCGGGTCGGCAATTGCGTGGGTCGGTGGAAACCCAGTTGGTGCGGGCCTGATGGTGGCCCCGTGGGTGTCCTCGGCAAGGGCCTTGCTGGGGGGCCCGGCAAGGGTCTTGCCGTGGCGCCTGCTGTCATCCCTGGCAAGGTGCTTGCCGAGGGCCTTGTGGTCCTCCTTGGCTGGGATCCCGCCAAGGGTCGTCGTCTTCTTATTTTGCATATGATCTTGAAGGTCTTCACAAAGATCTGCATGCCACCACGGGGATATCTCCCGAATCCTCGCCCCATGGGGGCGGTGGACTCAAGGGTGATTCGCTCCGTAGGTGCGGGGCGAGCTGCCGCGGCAAGGGCCTTTCCGAGGCTGGCCCCGGCAAGGATCTTGCCGGGGAGAGCCGCTTCGTCCCTTGGCTCTTTGTGGTCTTGTTCTTGTTGTCGCTCCAGTCTCCATTGGGCTTCAGTCTTGCCACGGCTTGCCTCCCTCGCCATGCTTGGTGTGGCAGCGCCGTGGCTCAGTCTGCCCGTGCACAGTCATAGGGGTACAAAAAGTGTACCCCTCCTTTTGTACACCGACAGGAGCCCCCGGGCCTGGGCCACACATAAGCGCGACACGTTGTTGTGCCAGGTCCAGAATGGTGCGCGGGCAGGCGGGGTGGTTTTCACCGTGGTAAAATTCCCGCGCGCTGTTCCTCCCACGACCCACGTGCGTGGCGCGGGGTGGAGGGGCGTGTGTGACGTGGGCGGCATGCGTGGGGCGGTTTCCGCAGGCATGCGTCACGTCGCAGTAAATGCGAAAGGAAGCGGCCCGCGCCTTCCCCATAAACGGGGGGAGGTGTGGGGGCGTGGCCCGCTGACTGGATGGGTCCGAGGCGCGGTCTGCTAGGCGTCTACTCCCCACGATCACGGGGTGGGGAGAGGTCGCCTCAACCGTCCCTTCGGTCCTGCGCGTTCGCCACGTGCCTCCCATGCGTTCGAGGTGGCGAGCGGTGGAGGCGGGAAACCGAGCCGTCGCTGGTTAGGGTGGCGGGTCGGTCCCAACCCCTCTCGCCTTCTGCGCCTGGATTGGCCGAGCGGGGCGGTCGAGCTCCAGCCCCGCCCCATTATAAAGGGCGGAGGGAGGGGACGGCGCTCCACACTCCTCCATCTTCTTTCTCCTTCGGCTTCTGCTCTTTTCTTCTATCCGCCATGAAGAAGGAAAACCCTGGCTCGTCAACGGTGGCGGCGAGGGTCGCTGCTTGACAGCGCGTCCCACCTTCTCCTGCACCCGTAGTGGCCGAACCAGCCACGAGGGGAAGAGGGAGGGGGCGGGGTCGTGGGCTAGGCCGGGGTGCTCGGGGAAGAGGAAGACGGGGCGGCTCGCCGGCCTCGCCTCCGCCAGTGGCTCCTCCTCCAGTGGAAGGTCATGTTGGAGATGACCCCTGCGAATTCTTCATTAGGATGCGGGGGTCTCGGCGCCGTCGCCTTCGTCTCCCGACCCCGTTTGCGCGGGAGATGGAGGCGAACCTGCCGGAGTCGCTGCGGCTGCACATGAGGGGTTGTGGGATCAGTGCTACGCGGGCCCGCGTCGACTTCCCCGCCCCTCATGTGATGTATCTTCGCCAAGGATGGAAGAGGTTCGCTCGCATCCATAGCCTGACGGATGGGCTCACCCTCCATTTCAAGTTGATGGGGGGTGGCCACCTCTCCGTCAAGGTCTTCGGGCACCTCGGAACTCGCGCGAGGTGCTGCATGGAGAGCTCCTCTGATGACGAAGACTCCTCCTCGAATGAGGGTGACGAGGAGGACAGCGACAACAACGACGAGGGCGGGGGACGGCAGGATGATGGGTCCGACTAGGTGTCGGGCGCAGCTCCTGGTGGCATCGGCGACCCCATCATCTGCGTCGCCGGCTCCTTTAACTTCTCGGGGTCGTCTCCTTGGCGGCTGGCGTAGGGAGGCTGCAGAAGAGGAAGAGGAAGAAGGCGGGCGGCAAGGTCGTCATGTCGGAGTACGCGGGCACCGACGCCTTCGTCTCCTACTGACGTCCTGCCGCCTCGTCTTCGAGCTCAGCCTCCGTCGCCGTCATCACCGTCTAGCCCCGAGGAGGCCGCCGAGATGCCTTCTCGGTGTCTTCTGCCACCCGTAGGTCGCCTAGGCGCCCATTTTGCCCTTCTCGCCTCCTTGACCTACCTCCTGAGGAGAGGGACAAGAAAGGCATTACGGGCATCTTATCTCTTTTTAACCTGTAAGCCTTCGGGCATCTATTATGTTTAAAACTTGTAATTCCCTTATTCATGTTTTTCATTCCCTATGGACTGTACCTGAATGGAATGTTTTTAATGAAGAAGGAATGTTTGCCAGGTCATTTGTTCGTAGGTAAAAACCCACAACAGGGAATAAATCCCTGACATCCTTAAGATGAACATTTTCTTGCCCGGCAACAGGCCCTGTCGTTTCCCCACTTCGCTTGACCTTTCTCACGCCCTTGGCGGAGGCAGAGGCGAAGCGGGCTCAGGCTCCTCGTTTTATCCCTTCGCCGCCGCGACTACGACCAAACCTAGTCCCAGGAATGAGCCTTAGGGCCTAGAGTTATGGGAGCACGGTAGCTTAAGGAAAAGAACGAGGTTGCACATACCTCAGTCCATAACGGAATGCACGATAAGCGAAAAATGATTTATCTGAAGCTGCAGCCCCCGGCAACCCAGGTTTGCCGTGTGCGAATTCTTGCCCTTGTAGCCCCCGGCAACGCTGGCTTGCCGGGGCCTAGGCACGGGTCCGTTCTTCTTTCCTTCCTCCAAGCGGCTTTGGGAAGCATGCCTGCGCATCCTGTAAACCATGGAAGATAGAGGAAAGACAAAGACTCGACCTCTAATCTAGGGGTTTGCCGCTGCTAAGCACTATCAACCCTAACCAAGGACGAGACTCGACTCAGCATGCATGCTAAAAATTAGGGCGCCAACGCTTCATTTATTTATGCTCAGGGTCTGCGCCTGGCTTTGTACAAAGGGTTACATGCCTTGCCGGCAAAGCTTGTACAAAAGGGTGGCTTGCCAGGGGGCCCGGCAAGCCGCGCCTTATGGGTAAATGTGGGGACCCCGACTCATAAGTCGAGATCATCGAATGCACGTGTACAGTGATCCCAGAGATCAATGCTCACTGAACACACAAAAGCTAAATAACAAGAGTCTTACATCCATACATACCGTATTGCACAAATAGGACCACTATGGTCGAGTCTTGAGTATATCATCGCAGCGGGAATCTTCAATGACAACTTGGACCCATGACATCTGCCTTAACCCTACAGGCATTCTGACTGGGAAGCGTCCTAGCTCGCATGCTCGTCACCAAGAAATCTTCATCATATCCTGTTCTCTCCTGCCTGGCCAATAAAATAACCAGTGGCAAGCCAATGAGTACTTTGAATGTACTCGCAAGCAACCCAAGTGTGATGACAGAATAATTATGCAAGGCTCTACTGCTAAATTGGGAGTTTTGCGGAAAGCTAGTTTTTCATATGCGAGTATGATCAACATATAACATGGACATGCATGTGTCTGCAACAAGTATCAGGAGGTTACAGACATCATTATCGAGAAAGAGTTGTAATCAACTCATGCTCAAGCTCATTGTGACTTTCTCACAATCACATCAACCGATTTACCCAAACCGTGTTGTTTTCCAGAAACTTATGGACATAGTCTAAGTAGCACCACCCAACTGTCCTTGACTGCGAACATGGCTATTCGAATAGTTTGACACTCTGCAGAGGTTGCACACTTTACCCACAAGATCCGGGGAACTTCCGTGTCATTCACGACCCGCGGTACCTCAAGTACCCGGGGTAAGCACCTGATCACTACCTTTCCATAGACGACACTAACACAGAGTCCACTCGATTGGCAATAGCCCCGTGCCAAACATTTCACATCTTAAAGATTGTGGAGCCTTGCTCCCATATTCATCACATACCACTGACACGGGGTACCAACGGTGTGTTCAGTGCCCTGTGAAAACAGTCATGGCCGCCTATCCAAGCACGACCCCGTCCCGAGAGAGACCTCATGTCACCCCCGTCTCTAGTAATGCGGCACCATGCTAGTATCGACCTAGGTAATCAATAATGCCCTTTCCCATATAAGGGTAGAGTGGTTGCGCATGTTTGGTTGGGATGGTAGTCACACATAAATCTAATCCATCTCTGTCAACAACACTCTCATCAAGCCTCGGTACACTACTTCTTCACCAAGTAGTGCCCTAGTTTCTCATCATCTCCCAGGGGCATTAATGGCACCCACTGGGTCATTTGCAAGTATGTCAGACCACACTTGTTTCACTAAATGCATAACCCTGACCCATTTGCGTAGCCAACTACTATAGCATACATCTATCTACTCCCACCCACATAACCCTCATAGGAAGGTAGGGTCATGTTTGATGCAAGTTTCAATAGTAAAGTAACAAAGGTAGCAACCAAAGTGGTCTCCACCTCAACATGATTCCGATGCATTGATAATAAGGTGCTATGAGACATGCATAAAAAGGTTTCTCGAACATGGTCAAAGGGCTGCTTGCCTTGTCCTTCCGAGTCTTCAAACCTTCTGGTCCATCTCCGAGTACTCCGTTTATTTCGTCAACTAACGATGGAAACAATAATAAGCAATACAACAAGCCAAAAATATAAGTGCTCTAAAAATAGGAGTTGGACTTTTCTAGGATACCTCTGGTCATATGAAAAATAACCAAGGTGGTTTCATCGGGGTATGATCAATGAATGGTTTGGCACATTTCAATATGATGGAATCAAGGGTTTTATGGATTTGAAAGAGGTGTACAGAGATATTTTTTTGAACAATGAGCAAAGGCACCTATCCATCAAGTCATGATTTTAGAAGCATCTAGGAGTTGGTTTCACTAGATTTGGAGTTCAAATGAATTTCCTAGGATTTTACAAAGTTGATAAATATGAAGAAATGGCTCATTATTTGGTGGGGCACAGAAAGTGTTAATAAAAATGTTCCAAAACTAAGTTTGGATATGACAAGCACCTAGGAATTTGAACCACTGTATTTGGATCAAAATTGAGCTCTCTGTGATTTTCTAAAGTTCATCACAGAAAATGAAATAATGGCATTTGATAATTATTTGTGAAGGAAATGGTTCTGGAAAAATGTGCATGTTGCACCATGTGGTAGAGCATGATTTATGGAGTCACTGGAAATTTGAATCACCAAATTTGGAGTTCAAATGATTTGTTTAAGCATCTTTACAAATTTACAGAAAAATAAAAAGGTAAGAAATACTTAGGTTATACCTAAAACACGCGTCGGGCGAAGGATAGCTACTGGGCCGGCCCAGTAGCTCAGCTGCGTGCGGGAAGGGCCACGTCGAAGGCGCTCGCCGGGAATACGCCTTTGCGGCGGCTAGGCGGTTTCGGCCGAAGCCGTCTCCACACAAATGACGGGGCCCAACCACTAGGTCGCTGACGCGCGGGGCCCAGCACTCAGGCCATCTTCAACCTCCCGCCGTGTGCTCCGGCCGTGGGGACGAGCGGCTCCCGTTGGCGATTGCCGGGGCTACAGAGCGTCCCTGGCGATGCTCCGCCCACCGGTGTGCTCAGGCGGACACGCCGCACCCATCCATGTGCTTCACGCACACCGGGGAGGGCTGAAACGACGATGGCTTGGATGGCCGCGGAGGAGGCCGTCGGCGTGGTTTGGCACAGTGAGGAAGAGGCGGGGAAAGGAGGATCTGGAGCATGGGGTGAGTCTAGGTCGGTGCTGAGAGGGTGTTGGAGCTGCTAGGTTGTGGAGAAAGGGGCTGAGGTGCCCGAATTTAGGCGGCGGCCGGCGGCTCTGCTCCGGCCATAGAGATGGATGGAGGGCACGGGGAGAGGTGACGGTTGGTCCAGGGGGTAGCTGGGAAGGAGAGAGAGAGCGAAGGGGATCCAGAGGAGGGTCTGGAACGACCTTATATAGGTGGCCCACGGAGCACCGTGAGCTCGTGCGCCGGTGAGGCCGTTGCCGTCGCTGCAAGCCACGGGGGCGCGCGTGGGTGTGTCCAGGGTGCTCGTGGGGCTGGTCTACGCCTAGAGGAATAGAGAGGGAGAGAGGAACGAGTGCGAGGCATGCCAAGGACGCGGGCGGCAACTGGCGGATGCGGGCGGCGCTCGGGCACGCGTGACAAGGGTCGCCGGGGAGAGAAGGAGGAGGGGGCCGACCGTCCAGCGTGTCCCGGACGCCGAGGCGGCCTCGGCGGACACGAGGGGAAGGCCCGAGGCTGTCGGATGCTCCTGATTGGAGGCGGCTACAGTGCGCCAGGGCACTATAGCGCGCTCCAGAGCGCGAACTCTGCATGCCATGGCATAAACAAAGTGCCATTGCGTGTGCCCTTATGTCCAGCAGTGCTAGGGGTTAGTAAACAATTGCCCAGACGGCCTGGGATGCCCTGGAGGCCATTGGAATGAGGAGGGAGGTGAGGAAGAAGGAGATTACTGCTGTCCAGAAGAGTAAAATGGGGTTTTACCCTCTCCAATGATTGAGCTGAGGCAGGGGAGAGTTACTGGTGGTAGAGGATGACTAGGAGAAGCTGTGGTAGAAAGTTGAGCTCAAGGGGAATAGTAAAAGTGGTCAAAACAATGGTTTAAGAAAAATGGCAGAAGGTGTTTGATGCAGATTTGGGCAAGGAAAATAGCTCCACTTGACATAAGACTTAACAGGATCAAATGGCCTATACATCTAGGCCCTTCCACCAAATTTGAGCTCATTTGGGCAAAGTTGCCAACGTAACTTTGATGAACCCTAGAAATCAACAGAAATGGTTTCACCATGTTTGAGTTAAGCTAATCATCTCCCCTTGATGCACCACTTGGTGTAGTATCATCATTTGGGGTTATGATCATGCCCACAAAGTTTGAAGCCCCAGGTAAAAAGTTGGTAATGTAAAGTTGTTTAAATTTGAATTTGAACAGAAATGGTTTTGGGGCACTTAGATCAAGTTATGCTTCTCCAAAACCTATGCCATTTAGCATAGATGCATAATTACATCATTTTAGCGTGTGCACCAAGTTTGAGAGCATTTGGACAAGTTTGGCAATGTAAAGTTGCTCAAACATAAAAATGGACAGAAATGGTTTTGAGGGGATTAGATGATGATTCCTTGATCTTCAAGGCATGAGGCTTTGCAAGATCATCAAATATGGCATATATAACATGATAGAATTTCCCTGGAATTTTTGGAGAATATTTCCTTTGTAAATATTTCAAAAGCTTGAAATATCCAGAAAGGGTTTTGGAAGGATTTGTCCAATATTTTGAACATGACCATGTGCTGAAACTCTTATATATGGACTAGTCCTATGAGTTTCCCTGAATTTTGGCAAATATTTTTGAAATAGTTAAATAATTTTTCCCTATTAAAGATCATTTCTGGCCTTAAGAAAAAGCTTTTAAATAAAATATAAAAATTACTTTTGAAATTATAATTTTGTGGTTTATGGGAGTCCTATACCTAATAGGATTCAAATATACTTTTTGAAAGATTTTTCACACCCTAAATAAGGTACTTGTAGTGCAAACCTCAATTCACGGGTTTTTGGAAAACTAATTTTAGAAAATACTATTTGGCCAAAATATTTTTATAATAAAATACTATTCTGGTCTATACACATGGCATGATCATTGGGAAAAGGTTTTGGATCAAGGAGATGAAGTATAAGAGTTGGAGGATTTATTTGATTTTTAGAGCACTAGCAAACAGCAGACAAAAATCAAATCAAGCAAAGTCAAAAACACTCAAAAGTTTCTGTAAATCCACATTTTTAACATGATAATTAGCTTAAGCAATGTGGCATGAAAATCAGGGTGTGACAGTAAAACTTGCGAAGATGCTCGATGTTCTAGGAATTACTCACCGGAACGGCATCCTCGATCTCCAGGCGGACAGCGCCAGGCCTGGTGACTCGTATTACCCGATAAGGGCCTTCCCACTTTGGCGTCAACTTGTTCGTATTCCTGGCCGATTGAACGCGCCGGAGAACAAGGTCGCCTTCCTCAAAGCTTCGGGAATGAACCTTGCGGCTATGGTAGCGGCACAAGGCTTCCTGGTAGCGCGCTGCTCTCACAGCCGCCCGAAGACGATCTTCCTCAAGGAGCATTGCGTCGTCTTGCCGCAATTGCTCTTGCTCAAGCTCATCATAAGCGAGCACTCGAGGTGACCCGTATATGAGTTCCGTGGGGAGAACTGCTTCTGCCCCGTATATCAGGGCAAAGGGCGTCTGGCCGGTGGCTCGATTTTGCGTCGCCCTAATCGACCAAATAACCGCCGGCAATTCATCAATCCAGCGCCCCCGCTCTTGTGCAGCCTGTCAAAGGTCTTTGTCCTTAATGCTCGCAGCACTTCAGCATTTTCCCTCTCAGCTCGACCATTGCTTCGGGGGTGAGCAACGGAAGCGAAACGAACCTTGCTGCCGAGGTCTTGGGTATATTGGATGAAGGTGCGGCTTGTAAACTGCGTGCCGTTGTCGGTGATGATCATGTTGGGTACACCAAAACGGCACACTAGTCCCTTGAAGAACTTGACGGCTGACTGAGCTGTGACCTTCCTCACTGCCTCCACTTCTGGCCACTTTGTGAACTTGTCGATTGCAACGTACAAGTATTTAAAGCCCCCGACGGTGCGGGGAAAGGGCCTAGTATGTCGAGCCCCGAGACCGAGAAGGGCCAGGAGAGAGGAATGGTTTGAAGGGCTTGAGCTGGTTGATGAAGTTTCTTCGAATGAAATTGGCACGCTTCACACCTGGTGACCAGCGCCACCGCATGCTGGAAGGCAGTGGGCCAGAAGAAGCCTTGCCGGAATGCCTTGTCGGCAAGAGCTCTCGACCCTATGTGGGATCCACATATGCCTCCACGTATCTCTGCCAACAACTCCAGTCCTTCCTCTCGGGGGACGCACTTCAGTTTCACCCCATTCGGGCTCCTTCTGTACAGGACGTCATCGACGAACTGGTACATGGCAGACCGACGGGCTACTTTCTCCGCTTCTTCCTGCTCCTCAGGAAGTTCCCCAGTCTGAAGGAATCGGACGGTATGCTGCGCCCACGCTGGAGCCTGGGGCTCGACGGCGAGGACTAGAGGCATTTCCTCCGCCAAGGGAGTGGCTATCTCGACAGCAAAAGCTTGATGCTCCGCCGGAGTCAGCCCTCCGGTGGCGGGCTCAGTGTCCCCGACAACATCCTTGCCGGCGGCTTCGGGGAGCTCGGCGGGAAAGTACTTGCTGGGCCCTGACTACCTCCTCTTGTTCTACTCTGTTGATGGATCAACGGATGGCTGAGAAAGCTGAAGCACAAAGGTACCTAGTTCCACAGGTAGCTTGAGGGCGGCACGCTTTGACAGGTAATCGGCGTTGTCGTTCTCCGCTCGAGGAATGTGCTCTGCCTGTATACCGTCAAAGCGCTCTTTCAACTTTCTCAATTCATCAACGAGCTTTGGTAATTCTTGTTGACTTGTTTGACGACAAGCTGTGAGTCGCCCCTAACAATGAGCTTCTTGATTCCGAGGTCCGCCGCGATCCTAAGACCAGCAAGCAGCCCCTCGTACTCGGCAGTGTTGTTCGTTGATACCTCCCTAGGGAAGTGCATCTGGATCACGTACTTGAGGTGCTCTCCGGTGGGCGCGACTAGCAGTACGCCAGCCCCGGCGCCTTGTAAAGAGAAAGCCCCATCAAAGTACATGATCCAGTTGCAACTTGCCTCTTTGCCGGGGAGAGCAGTTTCTTGGACTTCTTCATCAGGCGTTGCGGTCCATTCTGCAACGAACTCTGCCATGACTCGGCTCTGAATTGTTGAGGTGCTTTCAAACTTGAGGCCAAAGCTGGACAGCTCCAGTGCCCACTCCACAATCCTTCCCGTTGCATCTGGATTGTGCAATATCTGTTGCAGAGGGAGGCGAGTGACGACAGTGATCTCGTGTGCCTGGAAGTAGTGACGCAGCTTCCTCGAGGCCATAAGAAGGACGAAGAGCAATTTCTACACATCGGAGTACCATGTCCTAGCCCCCTGCAAGAGGGAGCTAACAAAGTAGACCGGGTGATGCATCATCTTCTTCTTCGGCTGCACTCCAATCGGCTGTGTTGTCCCTGCGCCAGTGGCACCAGGCTCCATTGCTGCTATCACCTCATCGTTGATTTCTCTCTATGCCACTAGTGCGGCGCTGACCACCTGGTTCGTTGCCGCTATGTATAGCAGCAACGGTTCCTGTGGTCGGGGCGCAACCAGTATTGGCGTGGAGGAAAGATATTTCTTCAGGTCTTGTAACGCTGCTTCGGCTTCTGGCGTCCACTTCATTGGGCCCGCCTTTTTCAAGATCTTGAAAAAGGGGAGGGCACGCTCGGCAGACTTGGAAATAAATCTGCTCATGGCGGCAACGCAGCCGGCAAGCCGACGCACGTCCTTGACCCGCTTGGGTGCTTCAATCTGCTCTATAGCCTTGATCTTGTCTGGATTAGCTTCTATCCCACGCTGCGACACAAAGAACCCGAGAAGCTTGCCGGATGGAACGCCGAAGACGCACTTCTCAGGGTTCAGCTTGAGGTTGATCTTGCGCAGGTTCACAAATGTTTCTTGTAAATCCGGCACAAGGGTTGCCCTGTCCTTGGTTTTGACCACTATGTCATCCATATATGCCTCCATATTTCTATGGAGCTGGGGTTCAAAACCAATCTGGACTGCCCTTGCAAATGTCAAGCCAACACTCTTCAACCCGAAAGGCATTCGTACGAAACAGTACGTACCACATGGGGTGATGAATGCTGTCTTCTCTTCGTCTTCTCTCGCCATGAAGATCTGGTGGTAGCCGGAGTAGGCGTCGAGGAATGACAGCAGGTCACACCCTGCCGTGGAGTCGACAATCTGGTCTATGCGCGGCAACGGGAAGGGGTCCTTGGGGCAAGCTTTATTGATATCTGTGTAATCAATACACAGCCTCCACTTCCCATTCGCCTTGCGCACTACCACTGGATTGGCCAACCATGTTGGGTGGAGCACTCCTCCCACCAGACCCGCTGCTTCCAGTTTCCGGATCTCCTCGGTGATGAACTCTTGCCGTTCCAAAGCTTGCTTCCTGACCTTCTGCTTGACGGGCCGCGCATGAGGGCAGACATCAAGGTGGTGCTCAATCACCTCCCTGGGAACGCCGGGGATGTCGGATGCTTGCCAGGCAAACACGTCGACATTCGCCCGCAGGAAGGTGACGAGCGCGTCTTCCTATTTGTTGTCAAGGGCGGAGCTTATGGTAAAAGTCCCTCCCGTTCCGTCCTCCTTGACAGAAACCTTCTTGGTTCCTGGCGGCGTAGCCCTTGATCTCTTGTTTCCGCCGGTGGAGCTCTCTGGCACGTCCTCGACGGGAGCGCGACGCTCCGAAGAGGTGCGCTTGCCGGAGTGGGTGCCTGAGGTATCGCCGGTCTTCTTCCTTCCGGTGGAGCTCTCAGGCACGTCCTCGACGGGAGCACAGCACTCCGAAGAGGTGCGCTTGCCGGAGTGGGCGCCCGAGGTCTCGCCGGTCATCTTCTTCTTTCCTCCCGGGGCTCCAGTGGCAGGAGCAAGTGCCCCCGTAGCGGCAGTTGCTGCAACTGCTTGCTGGTACAATTGGTCGGCGCAAATCAGTGCATCTTTCTTGTCGGAGGGGATGGTGATGATCGTCACGGGCCCTGGCATCTTCAGGGTGTTGTAGGCATAGTGCGATGCTGCCATGAACTTGGACAGCGCTGGGCGGCCAAGGATCCCGTTGTAAGGCAGGGGGATCTTGGCGACATCGAATACGATCTTCTCTATCCTGTAGTTCAGATCACTTCCAAAAGTCACGGGCAGTGTGACTTTCCCCTTCGGCTGACTCCTTCCTGGACTGACCCCTTGAAACGTGCCCGTCTCCTCGAGGTCCCCATCAGGAACTGCAACTTCTCGATCACGGTGGGCGAGAGTAGGTTTAGGCCGGCCCCGCCATTTACTAGCATCTTCGTCACCTTGAGGTTGCGTATTGTTGGCGAAACCAACAACGGCAAGCACCCGACCGCAGTAGTGCGATCAGGGTGATCCTCGGCGTCAAAGATGATAGGTGTGCTGGACCATTTCAGGGGCTTTTGGGCACCGGACGATGGCTCCGGTGCAATAATTTCACGCGCCCACTGTTTAAGCTGGCGGTGAGAAGTGTGCAGCGAGGCGCCACCATCAACGCACATGGCGTCCGTAGCCTTCTGAAACTCTTGGCCACTGGACTCGTCGTTCTCTTCGTGATCGTCGTCCTCAGATCTTCTGTCGCGGCCCCGGGCGGGCCCTTCCTGCTGTTTCTCCTTGCCGCGACGGCCTACTTGGCCGTCACATTTCTTGTTGGACCCTTCAGCGCCGTCTTGGCCCTTCTCCTTGTCCTGCCTCTCGTATTCAGCCCTTTGCTTCTCAGCAAGGAGCTCAACCTGGTGGCAGTCCTGGAGATCATGGCCCTTGGTGTGATGGATCTTGCAGTACCGTTTGCCGGAGTTTCCTGGCTTCTCGGCAGCCACCAAGGCCCGCCAGGCGACACACCCGGCAATTTCCTTGCCAGGGTCACCCGCCTTGGTTTTCTTGGCGGAGCCGGCGTCATCAGATCCCTCGACAGCAAGCACGGCCTTCCCCTTGCGCTTCCTATTACGGTTCCGGCCCTTCCTCGCCGGGGCGGCAGTATCTTCGTCTGAAGAGTCGGTTTCCGCACCGGCTCCTTCGCCGGGGTACTTCCGTCCCTCTTCAGCCCGGGCACATCTGTCGGCGAGAACGTAGAGTTCTGCCACGTCCTTCACCTTGGTCATCGCCAGTTCTTCGCGCATCTTGCGGTTGCGCACGTTCTGGTGGAACGCGCTAATGATGGCGGCAGGGTGAACATCGGGGATATTGTACTGTACCCGGCTGAATCTCTGTATGTACTTGCGCAGAGTCTCGCCTTCCTTCTGGGGTATAACATGTAGGTCACTCGCCTGGCCATGGGCTTGGTGGCCTCCGGTAAAGGCGCCAGCAAACTCATGGCACAGGTCGGACCAGGAGGAAATAGATTCTACTGGCAAGTGCATCAACCACGACATGGCGTTAGGTTTAAGAGCCAATGGAAAGTAATTCACTAGGACCTTGTCGTCGCGAGCCCTGGCAGCTTGCATCGCGATGGTGTAGATGGTGAGGAACTCCGACGGGTGGGTCTTGCCGTTGTATTTCTCGCCAACATCAGGTGAGAGGGCCATTGGAACTGCCGCAGCTCACGGGTGAAAGCCGGACAGCCTACCTCATAGGGTAGACCTGCAGGGATTTCCGGTGCTGGGTGGTCCGCAGCAGGCCCTGCTCGCCTGTCTAACTAGTGGCGCGTTTCGCACCGACGCTAGATGGTGGTTCGAGCGTCTTCATGAGCTCGCTTGTGACGCCCGAGACCGACGTCCCAGAAGATTCTAGAAGATTCCCGAAGATTCCAGATGTTCCGGGTTGCCCGTGTGTTTCTTTTCGCTTGTGTTATTTATTTTTGCATTGTCATCATGCCATCACGTCTTTAATTTTGCATCTCAACCTAAATAAATCGTGTGGACCTTCGGTCCATTTAAATCGAGGGAAGGTGACTTCTCTTTATAACATATAAAAGTCTCTCAATATTAGTAGGGAGCTATATAATAAATATTCCATTGTTTGGAATTACCCGCAACATACTTGCATATTTTCCCCATGTCTCTTAATTCTAGTTTCACCTTCAAAACCTTGCCAATAATTCTTTTCCGTTGTTTCGAGGTTCCTCCAAAAATTCGAACATTTTTTGACACTTCAATAATCACGTCTTAGTTCAAACCTATTTGAATTAAATTCAAATATGTTTGAATTATTTTTCCGTTCATGCCTTTCTTATTTTTCTCGGACTTTGCTCATTTTATGATGCCCGAGAAAAATAGTCCTTTGTGCTACTTCTGCTCCTAACCCCCTCTATCTTTTTCTTTCTTTGCCTCTTTTCTTATTATTTTTTGGCTCTCTCCTTTTATTTTTATTTTCTGCTAAGAAATAAAAAAAGGGGCATCCCAGCCAGCCCAGGCCTCCCTAAGGCCCAGGCCAGCAGCCTCCCTTTCCTTCCAGCGGCCCGCTTCTCTCCCAGGCCGGCCCGAGGCCCAAGCCGACCGGCTAACCCTAGCTGCAGCCAGGCTCCCATCGCTCCTCCTTCGCTCTCCCTCTCCGCCGCCAGAGACCGAGTCGATCGCATCTCCCTTCCCCCTCGCGTTCGCCCACATCCCCTCTTTCCCCTCGCTCGATCCCGAGCGCCCGACCGCCCAGGCCAATCCCCTCGACGCCCTTCTCCTCGAGCCCCTCTGACACCGCGCCCCTGCCTCCCTTCTCCTGGCGCCTCGGTTGCCTCGCTCCTCTCCCGAGAGCCTGGATGCACCAGCGACGCCCCAGGCCCGAGGCCTCGTCCTCCATCTTCGTCGCCAGGCGCGAAAACCTCCGTCCCCGAGTCCCGCGTCGACCAGAGGCCCGTGACCCCGGCGCCCTTCTGCCCCGCCGGCCAGCACCGCAGCCGCGGCCGGAGCTGCTCCCTCCGTTCCTCCCTTCGCCGCGACGCCGTCCAGAAGCCGCGGCCAAGAGGCCTCCTGCCGAGCGACTCGCCGTGCCGCTCCCTCCGTCCTCAGGCCAAGGCAGCGCTCTGCCTCCTCCTCGCGTCGACAGACCTCGCCGAGGGCCGCGGCCCCAAGCCGTCCGCGACCACCTCTCTCCAGCGCTGGACCGCCTCTGCCCTGCCTCTGCGCGGATCCCGCGACCCCTGCCTCGTCGTCTCGAGACGTGCTGTAGTTTTTGTGTTGTTTTGGTTGCTTGTGTTCTTCACAGGGAACGTGTACATCTACGACTCGAGACCGAAGATTCAAGTACCTCTACGACCCGAGTACCACTACCGTCGCCCCGTGTTCGACTACCGATGCGCCAAGTACATCTACGAACGAGTTCGTCTACCGTCGCCGTGTACCCCTACCGATGCGACAAGTACCACTACTTCCACTACCGTCGCAAACGGGAACCCCAAGTACCACGACGACCCGAACCGCTACGAACGTGCACGACTCCGATACGAGAACGACTACACGTGACGACGATGCGTCAAGTACCACTACCGTCGACAAGACCGAGACCGGCAAGTTCCACGACGTGACAAGTACCTCTCCGAACGGGATGTGAACGACTACACGCGTACCTCTACGGGAACGACTACTTCCCTCTACGGCCGTGTACAACTACTTCCTCTACTTCCACTACGTTCCTCGACGATCTCGAACCGTCCCGAAACGAGTTTTTCGAAGGTATAACCCGAGACGATGACCCGTGTGATGCTTGCTTGTTGTGTTGTATGAAATGTTCCCCTTGTGTGCATCGTGCCCGTTCCGACCTTTTGTCATGTTCCTCGGTTGCCTCGTCACCGACTCGTGGGAACCCGGTGACGGGATCACCCCACCTCTTTCATCTCGTTCAACTTGCTCACGCCATCTACCTTTTGCACCGGTCTCTCAACGAGTTACCGGAACCGATATGTTGCCGTGGCATCATTTTCGGTTATCGTTGCCGTGGCACCCTTTTCCTTCCACCGCGGTGACGATGCTTCATATCTCTCTTGTCAACCTTTTAATAAAACTTGCATAACTTGATCATATCATCCGCATCATGTTAACAACCTTGAATGTTTAATTGTTGTTTGCTTATAATTATTAAACATGCTTATGGGGATTTTCCGGATATGTTGTTGTTATTTCCGGCCTCATTTAAAATGCCTAAATAGTGTAGTTTCTTTATGCTTCACATCTTGCCATGTTAAAAACAATTAATCTTGTCTTGTAAATAACGAGAGTCAACTAAATAAATAAATGTGGTGTTTCTTCAATATGCAACTCGTTGCATATTGATCTCCACTTAACTTGTAGTATTGTTTGTGCACTTTGCCATGCCATGCATATTTAAACCGGACATGCATCATACTTGTTTGTGCATCGTATGCCATGTTAATGCTTGTGTGTTTACCGTGTTGTTTCTTTCTTTCCGGTTGCTTCTCTTGTTAGCTTCGGTTTTGTTCCGGAGTTGTGAGGATCCGCTCGACTGTTGCTCCGTCTCCTTCTTGGATCCGTTCTTCTCCCTTGTGGAATTCCAGGCAAGATGACCGAACCCGGATACCATTACTATCTTTGCCTATTGCTAGTAGTATCGATCTATAGTTTTGCCTCGATGCCCATGTTTTCCTGACAGCCTCCTATTGTAACCATGAACCTGTCTAACCACCCTACCTATGCAAACCGTTGCTTGGCTAAGTACGCTTCGCTCAGCCCCTCTTATAGCATTGTTAGTTGCAGGTGAAGACTGAAGATGCTTGCTTCATGTTGAAGTTTGGTTGGGTTATATCACACTATATAAATGCTTAAAATGAAATCATCTATATACTGGCAGGGTGGAAGGCTAAGCCTTTTGCTTGGTGTTTTGTTCCACTCATGCCGTTAGGAACCGTATAAACCGGTGTTATGTTCCTTGATTATGCGTTCCTAACACGGTTGGGGTGTATGGGACCCCCTTGATAAACCGCTAAGTGCTAAGTCTTTTCCAGCAAATCCCAACATTGGTACTATTTGCCTCATAATAACAACTTATTTAATTAATTAAATTTTGCATAGGGGGTCGCACCCTCGGGTTCTTAATTCTACATAGCAGGGGGGGCCAGCGCTGATGGTGTTGGTCCCAAACGGGGGTTCTGCGGGGCCGCCTTGGGGCAACCCGAGGTATCTGGTATAACCTGTAGAATCGCCCATCCGGTCATGTCCTGAGACTTAGATACGCGCGGCTACTATCAGGGTGTCGACACGCCGGGAGGATTTGCTGGATTAGCCTTACCTTAGTTCGGTTTAACTTGAGCACGGGATTCCGAGAATACTCGGGTCTTCCCACCTATGGAGTTGCGACTCCGCGGATCGTGGGCTTGTAATGGGTCAAGTTGGAACACCCCTGCAGGGTCTGAACTTTCGAAAGCCGTGCCCGCGGTTATGTGGCAGATGGGAGCTTGTTAATTCCGGTTGTAGATAACTTGACACAATGTTTCAATACACTACCCGCGTGTGTTCCGTGACTGTCAATTTCCGAATAGGGATTCGGGAGTTGAACACGGTGGGGTTATGTTTGACCGGCTTTAGTTAGGATCACTTCGTGATCATCTTTCGACCGAGGCACTTCTCTTCTCGCTCTCTATTGCGTAAGTTAGTGCTAGTTGCTGCCGCAGACTCTTGTTGTTCCTTCACCTCTCGTTCTTTCTTCAGCCTTGTCCTCACCCAAGGCTTAAATAGTCTTGTTACCTGGGAACGGGATTGCTGAGTCCTCTGTGGCTCACAGTTACTTCACAACACCAGATGCAGGTTCAGCCGAGTTAGATGCAGGAGTTGGACCAGTTCTTCACCAGGAGTTCGATGAAGAGTTTGGCTGTTTGTGTGTGACGCTTCGACGATCAGTAGTGGTTTCTACTAGGATTCGATCCTGACCTGTGGCTTTATGTTGTTTTGGTATCTTTCTTTTGGATCTTCACCCGTAGTTGGGTTGTGATGTTTTTGAATGGTGATTGCTTATGTAATGTATTGTGTGAAGTGGCGAGTGTAAGCCAACTATCTCCTTTTGCTTTTTAATCCCTCTTTTACATGAGTTGTGCAAAGATACCAAACTTGAGATCATTCTAGGATGGGCTTATACCTTTAAGTCGTGCCTCGACACGTAGGAGGTATAGTCCCATCCTGGGCATTACATCGCTCCTGAAGAACTTGACGTTGGTCGCCGCTGGTCTGCGGGTCGGACGACGCTATGGAGATGGCGTCGCCCGCGACGTCTCGACGGGTCGACGCACACGGCACTGGGCGAGGAGGAGGCGAATGCACCGTAGCCACGGCGCTGCCAGCTCTCCCGCCCACGGTGCGTGGGATCCCATCGGAACGTCGGCCCGGGAGCTCCGCTGGGTTTAGGTCATCCCTGTTGGCGACTGCGACAAGGCTTCAGATGGTGGCTCTCCATTCGTCGAGTTTCCCCGTAACGGGAGGAAAGTCGAGGAGCAACTGCGCGCACCAAAGCTTCGGGTGGTGTCAACGGTAGCGAAACCTGCACGGATCGTGACGCGCTTCGACCCCTGACCATGTCAGGGGGAGCTCCATCATGATCCCGCGGTCGCCTATCGTCTCCACCAGTGCTTCGGCGGGCGGGCAGGTCTTCTACGTCCTGGGAGCGGCGCTCGGGGCTCTTCCCATGGCGACGCCCGGGGTCTTCGGGACGACGACGCCGTTCGTCGCGCGCTGCTTGAGAAGAGTGCGCGGTTGGCACCGGTGTGGGAGTTCAGGAGGGCCTCGCATCACCCTTGGGTGGTGCGGCCGCGACCTTGGAGGGCCCCGCGCCACCCGCGGAGGGCCGGGTTCCATCTCTGGAACTGGCGGTGCGCGGCCTGTTACCAGGCGCACAAGCGTCGCCACCTACCAAACTCCGGCTGTCGGGATGGCGTTGGTGTTCGCGAGCAGCGCCCCGAGTCCTTTCCGCGACTGGTCCACTGCTCGCCCGCGTCGGGACGGGCTGTCCGGCTTCCGACTGGCCAACCGCCGCCGTCGTCTTCTTCTTGGGCGCCATCACGATGTAGGAGCGTCGAACTAACCGCTAAAGCCGATTCTCACAACTGCGCCCCCTACCTGGCGCGCCAAAGATGTCGGTGTATTTGGATCGACACCTATGGGATCACAAGAATCCCTACTACGGTTGCGGGGCGCACGGTTGAGGGAAGAGTGGATCTAACGGTCAGGACACAGTTCCTTTACCCAGGTTCGGGCCGCAAGGATGCGTAAAACCCTACTCCTGCTTTGGTGGATTATAGGATGGTATTCTTCAGCTAGTAAGGAGCTCCCGGAGAGTCGTGAAGAGTTCTAAAAAGCCGAATCCCCCTCCTGGTCGCCTCGGGCCTCCTTTTATAGGAAAAAGGGGCTGCCACAGCGGCACACAGGAGGTGGAAAGGGTACAGTGATGCGAGGTTATCCCTCGCATTACAGGACAAGGTGCATTTAATGCGCCCAGCTTAGGTGTCCTTGCTTTATCGGGGACGAGGGGAGACACCCGTCTTGTCCGTCGCCGCTCCTCCTCGTGTCAACACGCGCCCTCGCCAACGGTGCCTGAGGTGCCATGTAGGCAGACATGCATCTGAGGTGGCGCAACGGCGGGTCTTCATGACGATCTGTGGGTTGCCACGCAGGAGCCTGTCCAGCTGGTCGGGTCGGCAACTGCGTGGGTCGGTGGAAACCCAGTTGGTGCGGGCCTGATGGTGGCCCCGTGGGTGTCCTCGGCAAGGGCCTTGCCGGGGGCCCCGGCAAGGGTCTTGCCGTGGCGCCTGCTGTCATCCCCGACAAGGTGCTTGCCGAGGGCCTTGTGGTCCTCCTTGGCTGGGATCCCGCCAAGGGTCGTCGTCTTCTTATCTTGCATCTTATCTTGAAGGCCTTCACAAAGATCTGCATGCCACCACGGGGATATCTCCCGAATCCTCGCCCCATGGGGGCGGTGGACTCAAGGGTGATTCGCTCCGTAGGTGCGGGGCGAGCTGCCGCGGCAAGGGCCTTGCCGGGGCTGCCAGGGCTGGCCCCGGCAAGGATCTTGCCGGGGAGAGCCGCTTCGTCCCTTGTCTCTTTGTGGTCTTGTTCTTAGTGTCGCTCCAGTCTCCATTGGGCTTCAGTCTTGCCCCGGCTTGCCTCCCTCGCCATGCTTGGTGTGGCGGCGCCGTGGCTCAAACTGCCCGTGCACAGTCATAGGGGTACAAAAAGTGTACCCCTCCTTTTGCACACCGACAACAACACTATGTACACTTCGACCAGGTGGGTCCCGTCTGTCAGCCACTTCCTTGTGTGGGAAGATGTAGCTGGTGGGTCCCAGCAGTCAGGGGGTGAATCATTTTTTTTGCCCGGACGCACTTCCTTGCGTGCGAAGATGTAGCTGGTGAGTCCCCGCAGTCACGGGGAAACATTTTTTCGCGAAATACGGTGGCTCGTCCGGTGGTTCCCCACTGTCAGGTGGAGGAATAATTATTTTGCGCGTAATAAGGAGGCACTTCCTTGCTGCGGCCGTGGACCCAGCTGTCAGCCTCTCTACGTACAGTCCACGTCCGATGAAGCCATTCCTTGACCACGTTGACCATGCCGCGCCGAGAGCACCAGGGCGGTGGACGACGGCTAGGCCTAGTAAGAGGATGACGCAGAGACGGGGAAGACGCGGCAGTGGATGCCCATGCGTAGAGGAGTATGAGGGTTCACTGGTTCGCTGCGGTGTGAGGCTGTCGTCGCTGCAGAATAACAGGGGGTGTGGGCGAGTAGAGGGATGGCCTGGCCAGCGGTGGGAATAGTAGGGGGCGGTGAGGCCTCTGCCACAGCACAGCCGGCCACGGGAGGCAGGAGCATGCGGCATGACCGGCGCTGCTTTGGGCGGCTGGAGCAACAAGACCAGAGGTTGGAGAAGCACTATGGCCGTTGGATGGACATCGTACCGTCACTGGAGCTAGAATCGTTCATATTGACTAAGTTGACAAAGCACACCGTCCCCGTCAACTTAGTAGGCCCACATGTCAGCCTCCCACCAAGGTGGGCCCAACCAGCAGGGGGACTATTCATTTTTTGTGCGTAATAAGGAGGCACTTCCGGTGGGTCCGAACTGATAGCGGGGGGAACGTTTTTTTTGCGCAATACGGTGGCCCGTCCAGTGGGTCCCAACAGTCGGGGGGGAAATGTTTTTTCGCCAAATACGGTGGCCCATCCGGTGGGTCCCTGCTGTCTGGTGGAGGAATAATTATTTTCCGAGTAATAAGGAGGCACTTCCTTGCGGCTGCCATGGACCCAACTGTGAGCCTCTCCACGTACAGTACTCTTCCTATGGAAGTCGTTCCTTGACCACGTTGACCACGCTGCGTCGAGAGCACCAGGGCGGTGGACGACGGCGTGGCCTAGGAAGGGGAAAACGCGGAGCCGGGGAAGACGCGGCAGTGGAAGGCCGCGCGGAGAGGAGTATGAGGGTTCACTGGTTCGGCTACAGTGTGAGGCTGCCATCGCCGTAGGGCCTGGCCAGCGGTGGGAGTAGTAGGGGGCGGCGAGGCCTCCGCGGCATCGCAGCCGGCCACGGGAGGCAGGAGCACGAGGCACGACCGACGCTGGTTTGGCGGCTGGATCAAGAAGACCAGAGGTTGAAGAAGCACTACGATCGTTGGATGGACAAATACGGTCAATGGAGCTAGAATTGTGCATATTGACTAAGTTGACAAAGCCCTCCTTCCCCGTCAACTTAGTAGGCCCACAAGTCAGCCTCCCAATATACTGGGTCCCAGCTAGCATGGGGAGTATTCATATTTTGTGCGTAATAAGGAGGCACTTCCGGTGGGTCCGAGCTGACAGCGGGGGGAACGCTTTTTTCACGAAATACGGTGGCCCGTCCGGTGGGTCCTAGTAGTCAGGGGGAAAACGTTTTTTTCGCTAATTACGGTGGCCTGTCTGGTGGGTCCCTACTGTCAGGTGGAGGTATAATTATTTTCCACGTAATAAGGAGGCACTTCCTTGCGGCTGCCGTGGACCTAGCTGTCAGCTTCTCCACGTACAATACTGTTCCGATGGAAGTCGTTCGTTGAGCAGATTGACCACGCCGCGCCGAGAGCACCAGGGCGGTGGACGACGGCGAGGCCTAGGAAGGGAACGACACGGAGGCAGGGAAGACTCGGCAGTTGTTTCCCACGTGGAGGGGAGTACGACTATACGAGGGTTTACTGGTTCGTCTGCCATCACCGGAGAATAACAGCAGGTGTGCGTTAGAAGAGGGATGGCTAGGCCAGCGATGGGATTACGGTGGGGCGGTGAGGCCTGCTCGGCAGCACAGCCGGCCGCAAGGAGGAGGGAGCAGGCAGTCTCGCCGATACTTGTTTGAGCAGCTGGAGCAGGAAGAGCGGAGATTGAAGAAGCACAACGACCGTTGGATGGACATCCAACAGTCACTGCTTGTGCGTCAACCTTTTTTTAGGAAGGCCTCAAATCTGTGGAAAACATCATACAACCCATCTGCCATTATTTCTAATAATTTACAGCCCATTTGCTAATTCTTAAGTTTTTTTGGAGTGCATATTCTTTTTGTTATCATTACAACCCATGTTGTGGCCACGGTTAAAAAACTATATGAAATTTTGCATATTTCGGTGCGGTCCGAATTGTTTTTAATCCCGAAATTTCGAGTCACATTCAAACTGATTTTAAAAATAAATGCATATCAATATAAAATCCAACAAATTGCCCATGCATAAAAATCAATGCAATTTAAAATCTAGAAATAAAAAAAATATTTGAAACTAATTGCCGGTTTGATGTGTTTTAAAAATGTACAACCCATTTCACATTACTGATAGGCCATTTTCATGGCCAGCCGAATGAAGCTCTCCTCATCTTGAAAGATTTGCAGCCCAACAGGCCTGACAAAGCGACTTATTTGGCAAATCACAAAAAAATTGGGTTGTGGCCGTGGACCCAGCCGTCAGCCTCTCCATGTATAGTACTCTTCCGATGGAAGTCGGTCATTGACCAGATTGACCACGCCACACCGAGAGCACCAAGGCGGTGGACGACGGCGAGGCCTAGGAAGGGGACGACGTAGAGCCGGGGAAGACGCGGCAGTGGATGCCCATGCGGAGAGGAGTACGAGGGTTCACTAGTTCGGCTGCGGTGTGAGACTGCCGTTGCTTCAGAATAACAGGGGGTGTGGGTGAGTAGAGGGATCCCCTCGCCAGCGGTGGGAGTAGTAGGGGGTGGTGAGGCCTCAGCGGCATCACAACCGGCCACGGGAGGTAGGAGCACGCGACACGACCGGCGTTGGTTTGGGTGGCTGGAGCAAGAAGACCAGAGGTTGAAGAAGCACTTCTGCCGTTGGAAGAACACCGTACGGTAACTGGAGCTAGAATCGTTCATGTTGACTAAGTTGACAAAGCCCTTCGTCTTTGTCAACTTGGTAGGCCCACAAGTCAGCCTCCTACTGTGACACCCCGAGACCGATGCGCCAGGTGTCAGCCAGTTATTCGTAGATGTTGCCTTGTCATCTCCTTGCGTGTGCATCTTTGCCTTGTTATCATGTGCATTGCATCATCATGTTTTCAAAACTTTCATCCGTCATGAGCCCAGACACACTCACGCGCGCCCGCGGCGCCTTCGAATATTTATTTTATGAGTGGCCGGAAAATGTTATCGGAATGGGTTGAAACTTGGCGTGTGGTCTTATTATAGCATAGGTAGACCGCCTATCAAGTTTCATCGCGTTCGGAGTTCGTTTGATAGTCCGTGTCTGCTTCCCTGCCCCGTGCCTCATCTTGCTGTCGCCGTCGAGCAGCCTCGCCGTCGGCCCCACGCTCGAGCCCTCCGTCGTCTGCATACAGCGCTGCATCCACTGCTCCCATGGCCTCGCTGACCCCGCCAGCCTCTGCCAGAGTCCGCTACCTTGGTCCCCGTCGCGCCGCCGCTCTGCCTCCCTCGATCCAGAGTGATCGGGGAGGACGACGGCCACACTCGCCGCCGGCCGCGTGGGCCGCATCCCCGCCGACCCAACTCTCTCGCCGTAGTGGCCCACAGAGTGCGGCCGGCCCAGCTCTTCCTCCCCCCTCCGGGCCAGAGGCCCAGTGGTGAGAACCTAGTAAACCCCGCCCGTGCGCATTTTAACTTTTAGCGCCCGATTTTTTTTCCTGAGATGACAAAGTCCTTGAGATTTGTAAATATATATGCATGTTTGAGTGGCTGTAACTTTTTGTGTGATGGTCTGAATTGAGCATATAATATGTCAAAATGCTCGTTGTGATATGCTCTTCATATTGTTCCACTGTGGCATGTTTGAGTTCATCTTGATGCCCTAATCATCGTTGCAAGAGTGCTATATGTTTAAAACTGCTGATAACTGTAAATTTGTTGCATGCTTGTGGTGATGATATCTTTTTGCATGTTGATCCAAATGGAGTGTGTAATATGTCAAAATGTTCAATGTGAAGTGCTCTACATGTTGGTTGATGTATGATTCATTTTAGGTGTCATATTGCCATGTTAATCTCTGTTGCAAAAGTGCAAGTGGATGTTAAGTGCTGAAACTTGTTATGAGATGCTGATTTGACTTGTTCATAGCTATTGGTGTAATTATCTTTTATGCCACATGTGAATATGTTTTAGAAGCACAATGATGCCATCTTTGCTATGGTGCAATACACTTTTCATGCTATGCCTTGTGGTGTTTGCAACAAGCTTGTAAAGTAGCCTACTCACTGTTGTTGTTTTCTAGGACTTGTTGAAAACTGCTAAGTCTGAAACTGTTAAACCTGATGCTATGTTTGCTTGATGCCTCACTCAAATCCATGCATGTTTTAGTATGTCAAATGATCATGTCTTGTTGTGCATGTTATGATCTATCCATACATGCCCTTGTTTGCATATATAGCCTATTGTAGCTTATTTATTTCTTGCTCTCAAGTTGCTATAAATGTACCTGTCAGATTGTTATCAGCATGATCAATTTGGTGAAGCTTGTTGTTATTGATCCATGCCTCCTATGGAGTTGTTCCAATGGAGTTGTTTGATGTATGCTATGTCTATTACATGTCCATGATCTTTACATACTTAGTAGAGTTGATATGCTTTTTGTTTTGTGCCTCCGAAGGCAGCATCGTGATGATGTTTTCACCTTCCCAGATTTTGACGAAGTATGGATGAACTTATTGAATCTTGCCATGCTTGTTTAATCGTGTTCCAGCAAGTTTTTGGGTGTGTTCTAAGTTCATGGTTGTTAAGTATCATGTCTAGTTCACATCCATGCCTCTTGTTATCATGTTTGCGTGCTGTAGCATTTATATACCTTGCTCCAAAGTTGCTATTTTACTGTTTTTGGAAAGCTTATTATATATCTTGTTTCATGTGTATGTGTTGAACAGTTGCTCCGTTTTGAGCGTGTCTTATATGAAACTTGGGTGTTTTTGCATGTAGAAGCATAATATCATGTTGTTTACATGTTTGGAGTGTGTTTTCTTGTTGTTTGGATGCATCTTGCATATTTGACATGCTTGACTTGTTTTGGTCATATCTTCTAGGTCGCAGCTCCGAATTAAACAAACTTGATATGTAACTTGACTAGAATTTCGAGTAGATCATCATGGTGCATGTTAACTTGCTATTTAACAAATTTAAATTAAGGCTTGTTCAGATCTGGACCAATTTTGAAATGTGCATATGAGGACTTACGGATTTGTTATGTGTTGATTCCGGCCTCATTTAAACTTGTTGTTTTGTGTTGTTCTTGTGTGCTTCATCCCTTGCCATGAATTGCACCATATAGACTTGTCTTGTATCATACTTTGTTGAGCATCTTGTCATGTTCTTGAGTGGTGTGTTTACCTTGTTGTGTGCTTCTTATCGGTAGTTCTTTGTCCGTTGCGATGGTGAGGATTCGTTCGACTACACGTGGTCCGACTCCGTGGCTTCTTCTTCGTCTTCTTCATGGACTCGTTCTTCTTCCTTGCGGGATCACATGCAAGATGACCATCACCTTCGATACCTTTACTATCATTGCTATGCTAGATGCCTCGATGCTATCGCTATATGTCGCGCTACCTATCTTTTATTGTCAGCCTCTCCTTGTTGCCATGAAACCTCTAACCTTTGACACCTTCCCAGGAAAACTGTTGTTTGGCTATGTTACCCGCTTGTTCAGCCCTCTTATAGCATTGTTAGTTGCAGGTGAAGATAAAGTTTGTTCCTTTTTGGAACTTGTTGTTGGATTATCACAATATATCTTATATATATATTAACACACCTATATACTTGGCAATGGGTGGAAGGCTTGGCCTTTTGCTTAGTGTTTTGTTCCACTCATGCCACCTTAGGAGCCGATAATAACAGCAGGTGTGCGTTAGAAGAGGGATGGCTAGGCCAGCGATGGGATTACGGTGGGGCGGTGAGGCTAGCTCGGCAGCACAGCCGGCCGCAAGGAGGAGGGAGCAGGCAGTCCCGCCGATACTTGTTTGAGCAGCTGGAGCAGGAAGAGCGGAGATTGAAGAAGCACAACGACCGTTGGATGGACATCCAACAGTCACTGCTTGTGCGTCAACCTTTTTTTAGGAAGGCCTCAAATCTGTGGAAAACATCATACAACCCATCTGCCATTATTTCTAATAATTTACAGCCCATTTGCTAATTCTTAAGTTTTTTTGGAGTGCATATTCTTTTTGTTATCATTACAACCCATATTGTGGCCACGGTTAAAAAACTATATGAAATTTTGCATATTTCGGTGTGGTCCGAATTGTTTTTAATCCCGAAATTTCGAGTCACATTCAAACTGATTTTAAAAATAAATGCATATCAATATAAAATCCAACAAATTGCCCATGCATAAAAATCAATGCAATTTAAAATCTAGAAATAAAAAACAAATATTTGAAACTAATTGCCGGTTTGATGTGTTTTAAAAATGTACAACCCATTTCACATTACTGATAGGCCATTTTCATGGCCAGCCGAATGAAGCTCTCCTCATCTTGAAAGATTTGCAGCCCAACAGGCCTGACAAAGCGACTTATTTGGCAAATCACAAAAAAATAGGGTTGTGGCCGTGGACCCAGCCGTCAGCCTCTCCATGTACAGTACTCTTCCGATGGAAGTCGGTCATTGACCAGATTGACCACGCCACACCGAGAGCACCAAGGCGGTGGACGACGGCGAGGCCTAGGAAGGGGACGACGTAGAGCCGGGGAAGACGCGGCAATGGATGCCCATGCGGAGAGGAGTACGAGGGTTCACTAGTTCGGCTGCGGTGTGAGACTGCCGTTGCTGCAGAATAACAGGGGGTGTGGGTGAGTAGAGGGATCCCCTCACCAGTGGTGGGAGTAGTAGGGGGTGGTGAGGCCTCAGCGGCATCACAACCGGCCACGGGAGGCAGGAGCACGCGACACGACCGGCGTTGGTTTGGGCGGCTGGAGCAAGAAGACCAGAGGTTGAAGAAGCACTTCTGCCGTTGGAAGAACACCGTACGGTAACTGGAGCTAGAATCGTTCATATTGACTAAGTTGACAAAGCCCTTCGTCTCTGTCAACTTGGTAGGCCCACAAGTCAGCCTCCTACTGTGACACCCCGAAACCGATGCGCCAGGTGTCAGCCAGTTATTCGTAGATGTTGCCTTGTCATCTCCTTGCGTGTGCATCTTTGCCTTGTTATCATGTGCATTGCATCATCATGTTTTCAAAACTTTCATCCGTCATGAGCCCAGACACACTCACGCGCGCCCGCGGCGCCTTCGAATATTTATTTTATGAGTGGCCGGAAAATGTTCTCGGAATGGGTTGAAACTTGGCGTGTGGTCTTATTATAGCATAGGTAGACCGCCTATCAAGTTTCATCGCGTTCGGAGTTCGTTTGATAGTCCGTGTCCGCTTCCCCGCCCCGTGCCTCGTCTTGCTGTCGCCGTCGAGCAGCCTCGCCGTCGGCCCCACGCTCGAGCCCTCCGTCGTCTGCATACAGCGCTGCATCCACTGCTCCCATGGCCCCGCTGACCCCGCCAGCCTCCGCCGGAGTCCGCTACCTTGGTCCCCGTCGCGCCGCCGCTCTGCCTCCCTCGATCCAGAGTGATCGAGGAGGACGACGGCCACACTCGCCGCCGGCCGCGTGGGCCGCATCCCCGCCGACCCAACTCTCTCGCCCTAGTGGCCCACAGAGTGCGGCCGGCCCAGCTCTTCCTCCCCCCTCCGGGCCAGAGGCCCAGTGGTGAGAACCTAGTAAACCCCGCCCGTGCGCATTTTAACTTTTAGCGCCCGATTTTTTTTCCTGAGATGACAAAGTCCTTGAGATTTGTAAATATATATGCATGTTTGAGTGGCTGTAACTTTTTGTGTGATGGTCTGAATTGAGCATATAATATGTCAAAATGCTCGTTGTGATATGCTCTTCATATTGTTCCACTGTGGCATGTTTGAGTTCATCTTGATGCCCTAATCATCGTTGCAAGAGTGCTATATGTTTAAAACTGCTGATAACTGTAAATTTGTTGCATGCTTGTGGTGATGATATCTTTTTGCATGTTGATCCAAATGGAGTGTGTAATATGTCAAAATGTTCAATGTGAAGTGCTCTACATGTTGGTTGATGTATGATTCATTTTAGGTGTCATATTGCCATGTTAATCTCTGTTGCAAAAGTGCAAGTGGATGTTAAGTGCTGAAACTTGTTATGAGATGCTGATTTGACTTGTTCATAGCTATTGGTGTAATTGTCTTTTATGCCACATGTGAATATGTTTTAGAAGCACAATGATGCCATCTTTGCTATGGTGCAATCCACTTTTCATGCTATGCCTTGTGGTGTTTGCAACAAGCTTGTAAAGTAGCCTACTCGCTGTTGTTGTTTTCTAGGACTTGTTGAAAACTGCTAAGTCTGAAACTGTTAAACCTGATGCTATGTTTGCTTGATGCCTCACTCAAATCCATGCATGTTTTAGTATGTCAAATGATCATGTCTTGGTGTGCATGTTATGCTCTATCCATACATGCCCTTGTTTGCATATATAGCCTGTTGTAGCTTATTTATTTCTTGCTCTCAAGTTGCTATAAATGTACCTGTCAGATTGTTATCAGCATGATCAATTTGGTGAAGCTTGTTGTTATTGATCCATGCCTCCTATGGAGTTGTTCCAATGGAGTTGTTTGATGTATGCTATGTCTATTACATGTCCATGATCTTTACATACTTAGTAGAGTTGATATGCTTTTTGTTTTGTGCCTCCGAAGGCAGCATCGTGATGATGTTTTCACCTTCCCAGATTTTGACGAAGTATGGATGAACTTATTGAATCTTGCCATGCTTGTTTAATTGTGTTCCAGCAAGTTTTTGGGTGTGTTCTAAGTTCATGGTTGTTAAGTATCATGTCTAGTTCACATCCATGCCTCTTGTTATCATGTTTGCGTGCTGTAGCATTTATATACCTTGCTCCAAAGTTGCTATTTTACTGTTTTTGGAAAGCTTATTATATATCTTGTTTCATGTGTATGTGTTGAACAGTTGCTCCGTTTTGAGCGTGTCTTATATGAAACTTGGGTGTTTTTGCATGTAGAAGCATAATATCATGTTGTTTACATGTTTGGAGTGTGTTTTCTTGTTGTTTGGATGCATCTTGCATATTTGACATGCTTGACTTGTTTTGGTCATATCTTCTAGGTCGTAGCTCCGAATTAAACAAACTTGATATGTAACTTGACTAGAATTTCGAGTAGATCATCATGGTGCATGTTAACTTGCTATTTAACAAATTTAAATTAAGGCTTGTTCAGATCTGGACCAATTTTGAAATGTGCATATGAGGACTTACAGATTTGTTATGTGTTGATTCCGGCCTCATTTAAACTTGTTGTTTTGTGTTGTTCTTGTGTGCTTCATCCCTTGCCATGAATTGCACCATATAGACTTGTCTTGTATCATACTTTGTTGAGCATCTTGTCATGTTCTTGAGTGGTGTGTTTACCTTGTTGTGTGCTTCTTATCGGTAGTTCTTTGTCCGTTGCGATGGTGAGGATTCGTTCGACTACACGTGGTCCGACTCCGTGGCTTCTTCTTCGTCTTCTTCATGGACTCGTTCTTCTTCCTTGCGGGATCACATGCAAGATGACCATCACCTTGGATACCTTTACTATCATTGCTATGCTAGATGCCTCGATGCTATCGCTATATGTCGCGCTACCTATCTTTTATTGTCAGCCTCTCCTTGTTGCCATGAAACCTCTAACCTTTGACACCTTCCCAACAAAACTGTTGTTTGGCTACGTTACCCGCTTGCTCAGCCCTCTTATAGCATTGTTAGTTGCAGGTGAAGATAAAGTTTGTTCCTTTTTGGAACTTGTTGTTGGATTATCACAATATATCTTATATATATATTAACACACCTATATACTTGGCAATGGGTGGAAGGCTTGGCCTTTTGCTTAGTGTTTTGTTCCACTCATGCCACCTTAGGAGCCGATAATCCGGCGTTATGTTCCTTGATTTTGCGTTCCTTACACGGTTGGGTATATGGGGACCCCTTGACAGTTCGTCTTTGAATAAAACTCCTCTAGCAAGGCCCAACATTGGTTTTATTTTGCAACATAATAATAACTTAATTAATTAATTAAATTGCATAGGGGGTCGCGTCCCCGAGGATTCTTTCTACATACAGGGAGGGGCCAGTGCCGATGGTGTTGGTCCCAAATAGAGCAACTTGAAATGCCGCCCCTTCGCAACTTGGGGTATCTGGTCGCTGTAACCATAGCTCATCCGGATGTGGCCTGAGACGAGATACGCGCGGCTACTATCAGGGTGTCGGCACGCCGGGAGGTCTTGCTGGACTTGTTTTACCATTGTCAAAATGTCTTGTGTACCGGGATTCCGAACCTGATCGGATTGTCCCTAAGATAAGGGGTAATATTATTATTACTTCTGCTGATCCTGAGAGCTTGTGATGGGCTAAGTTGGGACACCCCTGCAGGGTTATGATCTTTCGAAAGACGTGCCCGCGGTTATGTGGCAGATTGGAATTTGTTAATGTCCGGTTGTAGAAACTTGACAGAGGATCCAAAGTAAAACACACAACATTTTGAGTAACCGTGACTGTCTCTTTTCACTTTGAGAAGAGAACACGGTGGGGTTATGTTTGACTCGTAGGTAGTTCAGGATCTTTAGCGATCATTACTAGTTTGTGACCGCTTGCGTAGATGCTCATCTTATTCTTGTACTCATAAGTTAGCCACCATACTTTTGCTTAGTCGCTGCTTCAAACTCACCACTATCTTTTCCATACCCATTAAGCTTTGCTAGTCTTGATACCCATGGTTATGGGATTGCTGAGTTCTCCTGGCTCACAGATACAACAACCACAGTTGCAGGTGCAGGTTTCCGATGACTTGACATGAGAGCGATGTTACCTTTTGTTGGAGTTTTTTCTTCTTCTTCTTCTTCGTCAGTCTTGGGCTAGGTTCCTGGCCGGCAGCCTGGGATAGCAGATGGATGTCGTTGTGCTTTTCCTGTTTGCATCCGTAGTCGGAAGTCTTGTATTGATGTTGTTGTATTCATGTTCTTGTCTGAATTGTTGTATCCCCCATGTATGTATGTAATGGTACGATGTAATGATATCCATCTTGCTAAGCGCCTAAGATGTGGTTGTGCCCCAATCACGTATGAGTCACGTGATCGGGATAGAATCGCATCTTGGGCCTGACACCCACGATGCTAGGTTCCAGCTTGCAGGGGGAGTATTCATTTTTTCTGCGTAATAAGGAGGCACTTCCTTGCGTGCGAAGATAGCTGGTTGGTCCGACCTGTCAACGGGGGGCACGTTTTTTCGCGAAATACAGAGGCCCTTCTGGTGGGTCCTAGATGTCAGGTGGAGGAATCAAAGACTTGAGAAGGCGTACAGAACAAGCTAGTGTACCAGTAAAGAGACGTTGCTGAGTTTTAGAAAAAAGAGAGGCGTGCTCCAGTAGCTGGCTCGAATCCAAACCTAGACTATGACTATATATGGTGCTATGCTACTCTGCTAGTAATGTCAAATATGAGTACAACTAAACAACAATGTCATCATGTTTTAGTCATCATACAATCACAAACCCAAATCAGCATAAATAACAAGTGATGTTCTCACAGGAAAATACTAAACAGCATGTTCATCAGGTTTCAGTTGTCATAGCAAACACAATTTCACATAGTAGATAAAAAACGTTTTCTGATAGGAAAATACGACAAAAGCAATGTAATCATCATCCGCAACAGCAACAGCGTCAACATCTTCGCCATGTGTATCAGTCTGACTTGTAATTCCCCACGGTGTCATCTTCTTCTTCGTCCTCAACGTCCTCGAACGTTGGCTTCTTTTTTATCAACTCTTGTATGTCCACAGCACGAGAGGCAATCTTTTCAGCGGCGTCATTGACGTGATGGTTCTCAAAGATATTAGGAACATCTGTGTTATCTTGTACATCAAGAGCCGTGTAAGCATCATCTTGTTGTGCAACTTCATTAAATGAATTCCTCTGCTCAAACCTTTGCAATACTCTCCAGTCATCGCTATGTGCAAATGTGTCTTCCAAGAAAAATATCTGTGTTGCTTGATTTGCCAAAACAAAAGGCTCGTTGGTCTGGTATGGTGCCTTGACATTGATGGATTTGCAATAATCATCAGCTCTGGGTTTCGCGATCCTGGAAAATAGGTTATACCAACGACAACACAACATAACCACACACCGATGATCCTCGAAACTGGAGATATAATGCAACTGAACATTGTCTGTTATGTTTGCATACATTTCTGTTGTCTCTTTTGCATACATATCCGTGCTCATGATGGCACTGTTTGGTGTCTTCCTGCCTTCGTCTCGTGCAAGGGTGTTGTAGTGCACATCTCCAACAAGGTAAGATTCATAATGTCTTACCCGAGTATTAGGACCCATTGCTAGTGAGTAAAGGGCATCATCAACTACCTGCCCATCCATCCGCATCTTCTTAACCAATGGTTAGAAAATAGACAAGCTAATCATCTTATGTACTCAATATATTAAAAAAACTGATTGTGCAATTCAAAAGCTTACATGGCTCTTGAACCATTTGGCAAATACTGCTATAACCAGTTTGTCAATGTTTCTTGGATTTTGCGGTAGTAACTCCTTTTTGTAGATGCTGCACAACATAGTGATTGCGTCAAACATCTAAATATATAAGAATGTGCTGCAAGTTTAGTAGATTAAGATGTATAAGTTGCAGTACTTAGCACTTATTTGATATAAGGTAGTATCTCAGGATAGTTATTCAACACGTACCAAACCATTTTGTCCAAATCTTTAGGTTTCTCCTCTTGTCGAGTCTTCCCTGTAACTCGAACAGAATAATCGAAAACATTGAGCCCGGGATTGTCTTAATCCACCTCTTTGCTAAGCTGATCAGCTGTTTCAATGTATTTTGAGCAGAATGTCAACGCTTCTGTAGCAATGTAAGCCTCTGCAATGGAACCCTTGGGTCTAGCTCTGTTCCTAACATAGCCCTTGAAAGTGCCTAGCCGCCTTTCAGTAGGGTACATCCTGCCATACCGTATTGGACCTCTAAGTAGTGCCTCATCAGGTAGATGAACAGCCAAATGCACCATCACATCGAAGAAGGCTGGAGGATATATCTTCTCAAGGTCGCATATGATAGTTGGTATCTTGTCTCTAAGACGCTCCAAAGCATCTATCATGATATTTATACTGCAGAGTTCCCTGAAGAATTGTCCCAACTATGCAACTGCTCTGTATAAGTCAGGGCGGCCCAATCCTCTAAGGATAACAGGTAAAACCCTTTGAAGTAGGACGTGGCAGTCATGAGTTTTCAACCCTTGTACCTTGTTTCCATCTGCAATGACTCTCCTTCCAAGGATGGAAGCAAATCCATGTGGGAATCTCACACGTGACAGGACCTCGCATAATTCTTTTCTTTTTTACCTTGTCCAAGACGTACACAGCTGATGCCATATACCGTGGTTTACCTTCATCTTGCACCTGCAAATCCTCTCTGATACCCAGGTGTGTCAAATCAATCTTAGATTTTTAAGGTATCTTTCGTCTTGCCTTCAATATTAAGAAGTGTGCCGATAATGCTGTCACATATATTTTTCTCGATGTGCATCACATCAAGATTATGCCACAGATCCAAATATTTCCAATACTCCAAGTCCCACAACGTGGACCTGTGGGTAAACAATAATCTCTCTTCTGCCCTGCCACGCTTCCTTTTCCCGCTACCATTATCAGGATGGTTTCCTGGTGTAATATGCATGACCTTCTCTAATTCCACTTGCAAATCATCGGTGGTGAGCCTCTTTGGTGCATCACAGTTTTCATGCTTAGCATTGAACACATGTGTTCGGTATTTTCTAGGATGTGGCTTGCCCTTGGCAAGGAAACGGCGGTGTCCAATGTAACAGATCTTGCTAAGTATTGCGTATGACAGCGGATTCCTGTCACAGCGAACACATGCATTGTAACCATGTGTCGTTCGCCCTGACATAGTGCCCAAAGCCGGATAATCATGGATGCACCAAATTATAACAGCACACAAAAAGAAATCAGCTGGTGGGCTGCTATATAGGTCTCGAGTGAGAACACCCCTCCAAAGATGTTGAAGTTCCTCCACAAGAGGCTCCATGAACAAATCAAAATTCTCTCGAGGACTTTTTGGACCTGGGATGAGAAAGGCCATCATGTATTTTGATTCTTTGGTGCAGACATTTGGAGGCATGTTGTAAGGGATAACAAGCACTCGCCACATGCTATATGTGGCGCTCTAGTGGCCAAATGGGTTAAATCCATCTGAAGCTAAGTCAAGTCTAATGTTTCTCGGGTCAGCAACAAACTTTTCGTTCTTCTGATTGAAGCTTTTCCACTCACTACCATGTGATGGATGGCTCATTACATTCTGATCTCTGTACTCCTGGTTCCTAGAATGCCATAGTACATCCTCTCTTGTTTTAGCATCATGAAACAACCTCTGCAATCTTGGTGTAATTGGAAAATGTCTCAGAATATTATGAGGAATCCTCTTCACAGCATCGCCATCTTTCCATCTTGATGATTTGTATTTCGGGCATTCACTTAAATTGGCATAATCCTTCCGGAACAGAACACAATTATTCTTACAAACATGGATCATATCCTATCCAATTCCAACTGCACGAAGGAAATTCTTAATTTTACTGTAGGTGTGTGGCAGCTCAGACGCATCTGGGACAGCTTTGCGGAAAGCAGCCAAGAATCGCATCGAATGATTTGTTGGTCATCCACTCAGATGTCTTCACCTAAAGAAAGGTGACCATAGCTGAGAATACTGACAGCTTATTTCCTGGGGTGACAACCACATTGCATTGTTCCAACATGCGGGCCCACCGTTTTTCTTCTACAGGTGAAAGTTCACGGAGTGCACGAACATTTCGTAGCATTGTTTCAATGTTGGTCAAACTCACTAGCTCCGCCACCACCTCCTGCTCCTCCTCTTCCACCTGAGCATCAGGCAGATCAAGATGGTGATCTGCTGCTTCCACGTAGTCAATAACATTGACGTTCACAGCTTCACCATGATGACCCCACCTAGTATATGTGACCGACATCCCATACAAGTGTAGATGATTTTGCACAGTTGACTGGGGTCTTGTAACTTAATTCATACAGCTGCTACACGGGCAGAGCACATCTGATTTCGGACCACCGTACTCAGCACTGATAAAGTTCATGAAGTTGTCAACCCACTCGAGATATGCAGTGGACAATCTTCGAGCAGAAGTTATCCAAGTCATGTCCATCTGTTAGACATACAAATTAGTTCTTCTACTAGATATTACAGGAAAAACATATATGTTTTTTTATGAAGTCCAGAAGAAAATACCTAGGTCGATGTCTAAAGCTATGGCAAGATATTTGGACGAGCAGATCTAAGTAACGAAATATATCTAAAGCTAATTCAGCAAACAGATTTGAGTGCTAAATTATGGCAGGCTGTTTCAGTAGTCAATGAGGCCGAGCATGATGGATTATGTATTTCCAACAGAGCACATAGCTATCGAACTATCGAAGGCCATCGCAGCAACAAAGATCGAGTATAAAATGGTGTAGAGCTATTTCACCTAACAGATTGGCTACTAGACCATGGCAATCTACTTTACAATAAATATATGGTAGGATACTATAGCAACTAATCAGCCTTGGCATGCCATCTCAGCTAAGCAGATTGAGTGCAGAACAGGGCAAGGAAGCTTCATAAGCAGAGCATATTGACTGTAAACTACTTCGGCAAACAGTGAGATTAACATCGTCTATCAGCTAACATTCAGCGCTACACCGACATGCACGGGGCCTCAGTCTAGAATGCATGTACCATGGGAGAAGCTGACCGCTGTGCGTCTCCACACGAACATCGCCAGCGGTGGCGGCGCTGACCGCCGTGCGCCTCCACAAGAACGTCGCCAGCAGTGGCGGCGCGGCTAGAGGACGGCAGTCTACGAGAGCATACTATGGGAGCGAGGGGATCGCCGTGCATCCCCTCGACGAACCGCGGTGCCGATGTAGCGGCGTGGCGGGGAGGGCGGCTTTGGCGAAGCGAATGGAGTGGAGG
>LR738714.1:166577108-166590039 GCA_902687465.1 Secale cereale | reverse complement strand
GAAGGGCGTTTGAATCTAGGATTTGGGGGGAATTTTTGGGAGGGGGGAGGATTTTCGCGCGGTGGGTGGGGGGGTTTGGCGCATGGTCGGTTTCTCCAAGTGCATTCCCATGTGTTAGTGAAGAGGCAAGCCGAAGCGCGTTCCGTTTGCGTGAGCCGTGTGCAGGACCGAACATGTGTGGGGTGCAATACAACCGCGACACGGGTGTTGTGAGTGTACGCCTTTTTTTCCCTTTAAACTTGGTGCTTCGCCCCCTCAAAAAAAGGATGTTGTTGCTTCGCGCGATCCATCGATACTACTACTAGTAATCCGGTAATCCCGACTAAAATGGCATGGCCGGGTATTTTCCGCGTGATATGCTGGGAGATTGGCTTAGTTGGGTTTTTTAGGATGAGTAATGCTACACCTACGTAGTCCCAGTTATGTAATTAACATAATGTGAAAAGTGTGAGCTGTTTATTGTAGATTGGGGGGAGGGAGGGGCCCACCACCATGAAAATCAGGGGAGGAGAGAGAGAGAGAGGCAATTTACGTTAACCCTTTCGTAGGTTCCCGTAGATGTGAAATGCGTGAATGTGCATTTGCAGATAAGGGCTTCCCTCGTTCATCCTTTTCTCCCACGAGATCTTAATCTTCCGTGCAACGCACGGGCATCTTGCTAGTACTCCTACAATATACTATATTATTGTGAAAGTTCGTATACACTGGCCGAGATTAATGCAAACACGGGAGATTTTCATAACATTTTGAACTTTCATAGGACAGAAAAATAAAAGAAACCCGACCCTAAACCTATTCTACGGCAGCGACCGACGTCCTCCATCTGCGATCTCCATGTACCGGGGCGGGGTTCAAGACCCGTGAAGTGACGGTGCGGTCTCCGGCGAGAAAAAGTAGAACATGGGAGACGGACCACCCAGTTGGCACACTGATATGTCTCCAACGTATCTACTTTTCCAAACAATTTTGCCCTTGTTTTGGACCCTAACTTGCATGATTTGAATGGAACTAACCCGAACTGACGCTGTTTTCAGCAGAACTGCCATGGTGTTGTTTTTGTGTAGAAATAAAAAGTTCTCGGAATCGCCTGAAAATCAACGAAGAATTATTTCAGAAAATATAAAAAATATCTGCAAGAAGATCTGCACCGGGGGGGCCACACCCTGTCCTCGAGGGTGGGGGCGCGCCCCCCTTCCCAGGGCGCGCCCCCTGCCTCGAGGGCCCCCGATGCTCCACCGACGTATCCCTAGGTCCTATATATTCCGTTTCGTGGAGAAAAAAATAAGGGAGAAAGAATTATTGCGTTTTACGAGACGGAGCCGCCGCCAATCTCTCTCGGGAGCACTACTAGGAAAAGGCCTACTAGTGGCGCACCAGTTTTGCCTACTAATGGCGCACTACTGGTGCGCCACTAGTACCACACCACTAGAATTTTTTTACTAATGGCGGCTTAATCTCGGGTCATTATGGCTTAATCTCGGGTGAATTTGCTTAATCTCAAGTCAAATCGCACTATGTGGTCAGACTTCCCGGAAGGTCTCCCATCCTCACACTACTCCAGCCCGAGCACCCTTAACTTCGTAGTTCTATCCAACCCCAGCACCAGCTAACTTCACAGGCACTTGTTGATATATCTATCATATCAATCCAATTAAACCTTCTTGATGTCTAGGAGTTTGTTCATGTTCATGTATGATGAAATTTTGAAAATATATTTCAAACTTCCCGGTCATATTACGTATCATATTTTGAAAAAAATATTCAAATATTTTTTTCCAAACCAATTTTTTTTCTGTTACTAGTGGCGCACCTAGCAAACGGTGCGCCACTAGTAAGTTTGAATTGTTTTGCCACTAGATCTTAAAAGCCCCGTAACTTTTTTTCTGTTTGGTTTTCGGGGATTTTGAAAATGTTTAATGGGGTTCCCCCAGTTAAATTTGGATGTAACTTTTCGAGTAAATGAGTTTTCATATAAAAAACTTTTTAATCCGAGTTCGTATGCAAAAGTTATGCCCGTTTTACTAAATTCAAGAGATATTTTGCAAATAAAGAAAAAAATCATATTTGTAAATTTTCCCAACAAGTAGACCACATATCACATGGGAAACTTATTTTCTTTTATTTTTTTGACATTTCCATCATTTCCTTCTAATTTTTTAAACTGGAAAAGGCGGTCCCCAGGGGGGGGGTGCAGTTGGTGAAATTTTGGGCCAAGTTAGTAATGGCGCACCGTGGGAGTGGTGCCCCATTAGTAGTTCAACTAGTAATGGCGGACCACTCCCACGGTGCGCCATTACTAGTTTTTAAAAAAATAAAAAATAATAAAAACAAAATTTAAAAAAAAAATACTAATGGCGCACCGTGGATGTGGTGCGCCATTAGTAGTTATCCACTGGTGCGCCATTAGTAATTTTGAAGAAAAAATGAAAAAAAAATTGTTACTAATGGCGCACCGTGGATGTGGTGCGCCATTAGTATTTGGACACTAATGGCGCACCGACACATTGTGCGCCATTAGTATATAGTAATGGCGCACCACATGTCTGGTGCACCATTAGTGGCCATACCATCTATAGCCCTTTTCCTAGTAGTGGAGGGCTGATCTGGAGTCCGTTCGGGGCTCCGGAGAGTGGAGATCGTCATCATCAACCTTCCTCCATCACAAATTCCATGATGCTCACCGCCGTGTGTGAGTAATTCCATCGTAGGCTTGCTGGACGGTGATGGGTTGGATGGGATCTATCATGTAATCGAGTTAGTTTTGTTAGGGTTTGATCCCTAGTATCCACTATGTTCTGAGATTGATATTGCTATGACTTTGCTATGCTTAATGCTTGTCACTAGGGCCCGAGTGCCATGATTTCAGATCTGAACCTATTATGTTTTCATGAATATATGTGTGTTCTTGATCCTATCTTGCAAGTCTATAGTCACCTACTATGTGTTATGATCCGGCAACCCCGAAGTGACAATAATCGGGACCACTCCCAGTGATGACCATAGTTTGAGGAGTTCATGTATTCACTATGTGTTAATGCTTTGGTCCGGTACTCAATTAAAATGGGGCCTTAATATCCCTTAGTTTCCAATAGGACCCCGCTGCCACAGGAGGGTAGGACAAAAGATGTCATGAAAGTTCTTTCCATAAGCACGTATGACTATATTCGGAATACATGCCTACATTGCATTGAGGAACTGGAGCTAGTTCTGTGTCACCCTAGGTTATAACTTCTACATGATGAATTGCATCCAACGTAATTTCCCATCACCGATCCAATGCCTACGAGCTTTACCTATATTGCAAGTTGCTATTTACTTTTCCGTTGCTACTATCACAAAAACTACAAAAACACTATCATTACTTTTATTGCTGCTACCGCCACTATCATATTACTTTGCCACTAAACTACCTTGCTGCAGATACTAAGTTTCTAGGTGTGGTTGAATTGACAACTCAGCTGATAATACTTAAGAGTATTCTTTGGCTCCCCTTGTGTAGAATCAACAAATTTGGGTTTAATACTTTACCCTAAAAAACTGTTGCGATGCCCTACACTTGTGGGTTATCAAGACTATTTTCTGGCGCCATTGCCAGGGAGCATAGCTCTATTCTTTAGGTCCCTTGGGATTTATATCTTCTTATCACTATGAAGAATTTGAAGGACTCAAAAACCAAGATCTTACCCTCAACTACGAGGGGACGTAAGGAACTGCCATCTAGCTCTGCACTAGATTCTCCTTCTGTTATGAGTAAACTTGCGACACCTACTCCTGCTATTGAATCTGATATGTCGTATGTTCTTGATGATGCTACTTCTTCTATGTATGATGAAACTACCTCTATGCCTGATACTGTGCCACTAGGTGAATTTCTAGATGAACAAATTGCTAAGGTTAGGGAGAGTGCAAATGTTGATGATATTTATGAAAGTGATGATGAAACTAGTCCCAATAGATATGAATTGCCTGTTGTGCCCGAGGGTTATGTTATGGATGAAGAAACTACTAGAGACTTTCTTGCTTGCAATGATATATATGATCTTAAGAAATTAATAGCTAAGTTGAAAGAAAAGTCCTTGAATGCTAGAATGAAACATGACCCTGCTTTTTCTACTTCACCTATTTGTGTCACTGATAAGGATTATGAATTCTCTGTTGATCTTGAGTTAATTACCTTGGTTGAATCTGATCCTTTCCATGGCTATGAGTCTGAAACTGTTGTGGCACATCTTACCAAGTTGAATGATATAGCCACCCTGTTTACCAATGATGAAAAGATTCGCTACTACTATATCCTTAAGTTGTTTCCGTTCTCTTTAAAGGGTGATGCTAAAACTTGGTTTAATTCTCTTGATCCTAGTTGTGTGCGTAGTCCCCAGGATATGATGTATTACTTTTCTGCTAAATATTTCCCCGCTCATAAGAAACAAGCTGCCTTACGGGAAATATATAACTTTGCTCAAACTGAAGAAGAGAGTCTCGCACAAGCTTGGGGGAGGCTTCTCCAGTTACTTAATGCTTTGCCTGATCATCCTCTTGAGATGCATGATATACTTGATGTCTTTTATAGGACTAACCGATGCTTCCAGGGACCACCTGGATAGTTGTGCTGGTTGTGTTTTCAGGGAAAGAACAGTGGAACAAGCTGAATTACTATTGAATAATATGCTAGCCAATGAAAATAATTGGACACTTCTTGAATCAGCCCCTAAGCCAACTCCGAAGAAAAGAGGTGTGCTATTTCTTAGTCGTGAAGACATGCAAGAGGCAAAGAAATCAATGAAAGAAAAAGGTATTAAAGCTGAAGAGGTTAAGAATTTACCGCCTATTGAAGAAATACATGGTCTTGATAACCTGACACAGGTGGTAAAGGTAAATTCTCTTTATAGATTTGATGAAGGTGGTATTCCTTGTTATAAGTCTGCTAGCCAATTCTTAGATGAGTTTGACAATTTTATTGTGAAACAAGAAAACTTCAATGCTTATGTTGGTAGACAATTACAACACAATGCTTATATGATTGAACACTTGAGTGATTATCTGTCTAGTGCTAAAGATGAACTGAAACTTATTAGTATACATGCTTCTATGGTCACCACTCAAGTAGAACAAGTACTTAAGGCTCAGAATGATTTGCTCAATGAATTAAATAGTAAGAATAATGATAATGCCATAGAGTTGTGACTAGAGGTCGTAGAATGACTCAGGAACCTCTGTATCCTGATGGCCACCCTAAGAGAATTGTGCAAGATTCTCAGAGAGCTAATTTAGATGCACCTAGTTCTTCTAAGAAGAAGTAAAAGAAAAATGATAGGACTTTGCATGCTTCTAGTGAACCTGTAGCTCACCCACCTGAGAATCCCAATGATATATCTGTTTCTGATGCTGAGACACAATCTGGTAATGAACATGAGCCTAGTGATAATATTAATAATGATGTTCATGATGATGCTCAACCTATCAATGATAATGATGTAGAGATTGAACCTGCTGTTGATCTTGATAACCCACAATCAAGGAATCAACGTTATGATAAGAGAGACTTCGTGTCTAGGAAGCACGATAGGGAAAAAGAACCATGGGTTCAGAAACCCATGCCTTTTCTTCCAAAACCATCCAAGAAAAAGGATGATGAGGATTTTGAGCGCTTTGCTGAAATGATTAGACCTATCTTTTTGCGTATGCATTTGACTGATGTGCTTAAAACAAATCCTTATGCTAAGTATATGAAAGATATTATTACCAACAAAAGAAAGATACCTGATGTAGAAATCTCCACCATGCTTGCCAATTACACTTTTTAGGGTGGAATGCCTAAGAAACTAGGAGATCCAGGAGTACCTACTATACCTTGCTCCATCAAGAGAAATTATGTTAAAACTGCTTTGTGTGATCTTGGAGACGGTGTTTGTGTTATGCCTCTCTCTTTATATCGTAGACTTGACTTGAGTAAGTTGACACCTACTGAAATATCTTTGCAAATGACTGATAAATCAATTGCTATGCCTGTCGGTCTTTGTGAGGATGTGCCTGTTGTAGTTGCAAATGTTACTATTCTAATGGACTTTGTTATACTTGATATTCCCGAGGATGATAGTATGTCTATTATTCTTGGAAGACCTTTTTTGAATACTGCAGGGGCTGTTATTGATTGCAACAAAGGCAATGTCACTTTTCATGTCAATGGCAATGAGCATACGGTACACTTTCCGAGGAAACAACCTCAGGTCATCAGTATCAATTATATTGGAAAAACTTCAACTATCACTATTGGAGGTTTTGAGTTTCCTATTCCTACTATCAAGAAGGCATATGACATACTTATTGTTGGGGACATACATATCCCCATTGAGGTAACATAGTGTTATTCGAAAATTCTCTAGTTTCATGTTACTCGGAAAGAGTTTATTAACAAGACCTGATCAACCTTGTTAATGGATTCCTTTTGATGAGCATGGGATAGGTGAATCTAGATAGCACAAACCTTCTGTACCTTCCTTTTACTTTCTGTTAATTAGGTTAAGTAAAACAAAAATAGCATTATCTGTCTGTTTCCATACTTATCCATGCAATAAAAAAATATCTCGAAAATAACAGTTCTCCAAATGCCATGAAAATGAAATATGATTTTTTCTAGAATATTTAAGAAAATATGGCACTAAACACACAGCGAGGGGAGCAGCACGTGGCCTCGAGGGCACAGGGCGCGCCCCCTGCCTCGAGGGCCCCATGTGCCCCCCCTCCATTTATCCTTTCACCCATGCTCTTCTTCTTCCTCCCAAAAAAAATCCCCAACCAGCTCAAACTCGAGTTCTAGCTCATTTTGCTGCCATTTTCGATCTCCTTGCTCAAAGCACCATTCACCAAACTGGTTGGGGAGATTGTTCCTTGGTATGTGGCTCCTCCATTGGTGCAATTAGTTTTTGTTCTAGTCCTTTATTTATTGCAAATTTTTGCTGCTGTGGTGACCTTGTTCTTGAGCTTGCATGTCAAATTTTCTTGGTCCCAAGTAGTTCTAATGCATGATATAGCCTCTAGGCATTTGTAGGAGTTGTTGCTATCAATCTTGTTGAGTTTGGTTAACTTTTATTGTGAGTTACTAAAAATTTCATAAATTTTCAGAAAAGGAAAATGTTAAAAAGATTATTGAGGGGCTCTTCGATGAAGAGCTCAGAGGAGAAGAAGAAAGACGAAAGTAAGAAGCCCAAGTATCATCTTCCTTGCATGGCGGAAGTTTGACCGTGCGAATGGCCTTGTAATAATTTCATGTTGTCCGCCGATATTTATGAATACTTTTATTGGATGGCGAATAATGCGGGCCTCACCGACTTCATCATCGACCAAAAAGAACAAAATCTCTTACTCACCAATATTTTTACGCAAAGTTTTCATTTTCATTCTAGGAAAACACCACCTACGGTGGAGTTTCTCTTATATGATGTGGTTAAGGAGATATCACTATTAGACTTTTGTGAAATATGCAAAGTACCCTTTGAAGGTAGACTTGATGAACCACGTCATGAAGACGTCGAAGGGTTTATTGATATGATAGGCAAAGGTGAAACTAGACAAGTTGCAGGGGCAAGAATCACTAGTATACACTTCCCTGTTCTGCGCTACTTTGCTTTATTTGCTAGTAGGTGTTCAATTGGTCGCGGGAACAGTGGAAATCTTAGTGTCCCTGATATTATCATTTTACGCCATGCTTTATTTCGTGACACAACTTTTAGCTTGGGCGCCGTCGTTGCCAAACGATTGAGTCTTAACCGCTCAAGGGGGGCTGTCTTTGGAGGCATCTATGATTCTCGCCTTATTGAACATTTTAATATACCTATTAGGCATCATGAGAAGGAAGAAAAATTGCTTGCCCCTGTTTATCTAGACTACAAGAGCATGGTAGCTCATGACTTTATGTTAAAGACAAAAATATGCAGCTCCATTATAAATCAAGGTTTGATGAAATATACTATGAAATTGTTACCTTGCCTACACCTTATTTGTTTGATCTATCTACAGGCGTATTCCTCATCACCTTAGATGTCTTCTACCAGTACCAAGGCCAGGCAGAAGCTTCAGAGCCTGAGCCATAACCACCACTTGATCCTTCCCATCAATCTGTTTATGGGTGGGATCTGGACGAGCTCGCCAACCAGTGGCATCCAGAGGACACATCTCAGTTCACTGGAGGGAGTGGCTTCGATCCCTGGCCATAGACCAACTTAGGCCAAAAGCCTAAGCTTGGGGGAGTACGTGTTTCTCACCGACTTACATTCATGTCCACACTTATTCTAGTTGTCGGTGCTCACACTCTTTCACTGTACCATCCATGCTTAGTTTAAATTTCTTTTTATTAGTCTTTTTCTTGTGTGCTAGAAAAACCCAAAAAAAAATCAATTGTAGCTTCTAGCTAGTTTACTTTCTTTGTTGTAGTAGTAACTAAAAATGAAAACCCAAAAAACATTTCCCGTTCTTCTTTTGCTTGTTGAGAGCTTTCCCGTGTAAATAGTTTCTTTTCTTTCCTTTAGGGGTTAAGAGTATAAGACCATGATGAAAATGCTTAGTGGCTCTCATATGCTTTGTTGTTGATTTAACCTTGAGCCATATTACCTTGTCTTCTCTCTTGTATTAAATGCCTGCAGATTCCAGCTTAGTCCAATGCATGTGCACTATTATTATTTTCCACACCATTTGGTCGTGCGAGTGAAAGGCAATAAGGATGATATATGATGAACTAATTGAGATGAGAAAAGATGGTATGAACTCGACCTCTCTTGTTTTTGTAAATATGATTGCTCGTCGTTCTTGATTCAGCTTGTTATGAATGAAACATGTTTGCAATGACAATTAGAGATCATAGATGGTTATGCCATGCTTAATTAGCTGAGAGTTTATAATGGTCTATCTTGCGTGCCAACATGATATTAAAATGGTTGTGATGTGGTATGATGGGTGGTATCGTCCTCTGAACAATTTAAGTGACTTGAATTGGCACATGTTCACGCATGTAGTTGAAACAAATCAACATAGCCTTCACGATATTTATGTTCATGGTGATTTATATCCTACTCATGCTTGCATTCATTGTTGATTAATTTTAATGCATGTTCATGACCGTTGTTGCTCTCTAGCTGGTCGCTTCCCGGTCTCCTTCTAGCCTTCACTTGTACTAAGCGGGAATACTGCTTGTGCATCCACTTCCATAAACCCCAAAGTTACTCCATATGAGTCCACCATACCTTCCTATATGCGGTATTTACCTGCCGTTCCAAGTAAATTTGTATGTGCCAAACTCTAAACCTTCAAATGAAGTTCTGTTTTGTATGCTCGAACAACTCATGTATCAACTAGGGCAGTCTATATCTTCCATGCTAGGTGGGTTATTCTCACGATGAGTGGACTCCGCTCATCATTCATGAGAAAATGGCTGGTAACCGGGATGCCGAGTCCCATGCTCAAAATCATAATAATTAAACAAAACTCCCCCAAGGCTGTTGCTTGTTTGGACGGTAACCCCTGGATTCGGCTAGCCGTGGAGTGTGCTTGTTGGTGGTTGGGGGAGTATAAACTTTACCATTTTGTTTGGGAACCGCCTAGAACATGCGTAGCATGGGAGATATCGAGATTCTTGGTTGTTATGTTGACGATGAAAGTATACCGCTCAAAATGTCATTCAATCTCCATTTAAAAATCGAGCTCTGGCACTTCTACAAATCCCTGCTTCCCTTTGCGAAGGGCCTATCTATTTACTTTTATGCAGAGTCATCATCCTCTTATCAAAAAGCACCAGTAGGAGAGCACCTCAGTCGTTGCATGCATTACTATTAATTTGCATTGAGTATGATCATGACTGGATCTCTTTTACCATGAATTACAATGTCTAGTCAGTCCTTGATCTTTAAAGGTGCTCTTTATGCTTTGCGGTCTCAGAAAGGGCTAGCGAGATACCATCCTGTTATATCATATCATGATTGTTTTGAGAAGTGTTGTCATCCGAGGTTTATTATTATTGCTCGCTAGTTGATTATGCCATTGATGTGAGTAGTCTTGATACATGAAAGTTATTGTGAATGTGGTTAGTTCATGATCTTGTTGAAAACCTGAATGCTAGCTTACATATTTACAACAACAAGAGCAAACAGAGTTTGTCAAAGTTTTTCTATATCACTTTAAGTTTATCAACTGAAATGCTTGAGGACAAGCAAAGGTTTAAGCTTGGGGGAGTTGATACGTCTCCAACGTATCTACTTTTCCAAACACTTTTAGCCTTGTTTTGGACTCTTACTTGCATGATTTGAATGGAACTAACCCGGACTGACGCTGTTTTCAGCAGAACTGCCATGGTGTTGTTTTTGTGCAGAAATAAAAAGTTCTCGGAATCGCCTGAAAATCAACGGAGAATTATTTCAGAAAATATAAAAAATAATCTGCAAGAAGATCAGTACCGCGGGGCCCACACCCTGTCCTCGAGGGTGGGGGGCGCGCCCCCCTTCCCAGGGCGCGCCCCCCTGCCTCGAGGGCCCCCCGATGCTCCACTGACGTATCCACGGGTCCTATATATTCCGTTTCGTGGAGAAAAAAATAAGGGAGAAAGAATTATCGCGTTTTACGAGACGGAGCCGCCGCCAAGCCCTAATCTCTCTTGCGATGGTTGATCTGGAGTCCGTTCGGGGCTCCGGAGAGTGGAGATCGTCATCATCAACCTTCCTCCATCACCAATTCCATGATGCTCACCGCCGTGTGTGAGTAATTCCATCATAGGCTTGCTGGACGGTGATGGGTTGGATAGGATCTATCATGTAATCGAGTTAGTTTTGTTAGGGTTTGATCCCTAGTATCCACTATGTTCTGAGATTGATGTTGCTATGACTTTTCTATGCTTAATGCTTGTCACTAGGGCCCGAGTGCCATGATTTCAAATCTAAACCTATTGTGTTTTCATGAATATATGTGTGTCCTTGATCCTATCTTGCAAGTCTATAGTCACCTACTATGTGTTATGATCCGGCAACCCCGAAGTGACAATAATCAGGACCACTCCCGGTGATGGCCATAGTTTGACGAGTTCATGTATTCACTATGTGTTAATGCTTTGGTCCGGTACTCTATTAAAAGGAGGCCTTAATATCCCTTAGTTTCCAATAGGACCCCGCTGCCATGGGAGGGTAGGACAAAAGATGTCATCAAGTTCTTTTCCATAAGCACGTACGACTATATTCGGAATACATGCCTACATTGCGTTGATGAACTAGAGCTAGTTCTGTGTCACCGTAGGTTATAACTTCTACATGATGAATTGCATCAAACGTAATTTCCCACCACCGATCCAATGCCTACGAGCTTTACCTATATTGCTAGTTGCTATTTACTTTTCCGTTGCTACTACCACAAAAACTACAAAAATACTATCATTACTTTTATTGCTGCTACCGCCACTATCATATTACTTTGCTACTAAACTACCTTGCTGCAGATACTAAGTTTCTAGGTGTGGTTGAATTGACAACTCAGCTGCTAATACTTAAGAGTATTATTTGGCTCCCCTTGTGTCGAATCAACAAATTTGGGTTTAATACTTTACCCTCGAAAACTGTTGCGATCCCCTACACTTGTGGGTTATCACACACCATGCCCTGCCGCCTCCCATGCCCTACTCATCCTCGGAGGAGTCCCCAACCTCGGTGGTGTCGGACGTTGGATGGCGGCAAGTAGGATGCGTGGCTGACAGTGCTCCCATCGTCGGCCGCCAGCGTGGCCACCGCTTGTGCGGTGACTTGAGCGAGGGCGGCGACTTAGAGCTCCATCCCCGAAGACAAGCTCTCCCGTAGAGCGTTCGCGCTTGCGGTCATGGCAGATGTGGTGCCAGGTAGGAGGACGATGCGCTATGGTGTGGAGGTTAGCTGGGCGTTGCCGCTTTAAGTAGCGCATTCCGGTGAGGCCAAGCGTCCTGGTGCGTCATTAAGTTGCCGAAGTTGGTTCCTCGGGCACCGAGCCTCTTAACGACGGCATACGAATGGACGGCATGAATGCGGGCAGCTGGCGCCAGCTGCGAACGCACCGCGCGATGGCGTGAGGGACGAGGGTTTTTGGTCTGCCAGGGTAGTCAGCTGCAGTCGTGGCAACGTTGGAGATGCCCTTTTCTCACATGCGATCGACGCATGTCATTGAAAAAGCAAGACGACCCGGCATGGTCTCAGGTCCTGAGGATGCAGTTGGCCACGCTACACCACTCCGCGGACGCGTCCCGGTGCCCCGTGCATCCTCGACGAGCCGGGTGTTGGCGTGTGTTTGGATTGTGGCCAAACTGCACCTTACCAAAATTTTGGTCATGACCCAAAGATTGGTCTTTGTTTGAATGGTTGCCATTTTTTTGGCATGCCAATGAACTCTAGCCAACTCTAGTTCATTTTTCTTGCCGATGTCAGCCAAATCATGGGCAACCAAAACATCAACCAAAATTTTGGCTACCCAATGCTTTGATGGGTCAACCTTGGGCACAAACCAAACATACTGTTTGTCATGCCACAGCACTAACGCCAGCCTCGGCACACTGAAACCGACCGTGTCTAGCGACGATGAGCGTGTCGCTCACCGCGGTCACCGTGTCCAGAGGCGGTGCTGGAGCTGCGCCACGTTGTTGGCCCCCACGACCCACATGAACGGTTACCGGTGGCGAAGAGGTCGTGGGCCAGCTCCTCCATTGGACTAGTTTGCGCTACGTCGTCCCGACAGGTGTGCCACACATGTCGGTTTCCCTGTTTTCCCAGCCATATTCGAGCGTCAGTGCTCCGCGTTGCTCATTAGGCCTTTCACTGTGTAGGCCAAGCGAGACAACTTATTGTTTATTTGAGCCGTTCAAGTATAATCATGTGGCGTTTGCTTATTTCTCATTCCTCTCCATCGATCATGTCGCCCTCCGGTCGAGTCCACCCCC
>LR738714.1:166515383-166577007 GCA_902687465.1 Secale cereale | reverse complement strand
CCCCCGCATGCCTCATTTGAACATTTTGCCGAGTATCATTCGCATGTGGGCCTAGACCATGCTTGTATTTCCAATGTTTATTTGTAATTTGTCCGACATGCATACAAACAAACGGTTCGTTTGAAGTTTCACTTTGCCTCCACTACGTGTCTCTTCGCGTCTTAGTTTTGACTTCCCATTCGGTTCATGTTGACGAGATCGATAGATGACATGGCAGTTCCTTATAGCCATCGACTAGCTATATTATTAACCATGCTCTAATGCTATAGATGACATGGCAGTTCCTTATAGCCATTCGGTTCAAAACCGCATTTGACTATTGACAAGATTAATAGTACATGAGATGTATAATGTGAAATTTATATCATTGGAAGCTCCTTTCACATACGTATCCCTGCCTTACCCTCCCTTTTGTTCACTTACTAGCGGACCCCATGCTTGCTAGGCCCCGCATGTCAGTTACTCAATGGGTTCGGCCACATCAGGGGATCCTCATCTGTAGTATACTCCCTCTATTTTTATTTACTCCGCATAAAATGACGCGGGCGGGGGAGGGGGAGGGACGTCGGTTTGCTCTCAACTGCGGTCCCACAAGCGAGCGAAAACGCAAGACGAAGCGCGTTCCATTCGGTGAGCGACGTGGAGGGTCCACTGTGCCGGGCTGCAACGCGAACGCAACAAGAGCGATGTATAGTCAAAACCAATTGACCGGTCGTCAACGGAACCACTATTCACACCAGAACCTTCGCTACTCGGCCTACTCCAGCCCCTTCCCCCACCTTTCGATCCCCTAGCTCGCATCAAGCGTCCCCTAGTTCTCCTGAAAGCCATGGTGTGCCGCAAGATCACGTACTACAAGATGCTGACACCGGAGCGCCGCGCAGAAATCGCGGCGGCAGTCGGCGCCAGAGACCTCCGTTCCCAAGCTCGCTTTGCGGCGGGCCAATCCCCAAATTCTCTGGAGCCAAGCTACGAGGAGGAGGAAGCCGATCCAATGTTCTTGGCGGAGGTCGCGGCGCAGAAGGCCCCCAACGGGTATGAGACGATGGACGTCGACTTCGTGCCGGCGTCCGAGTCCCCCATGGTGTAGACGGACCAGCGGTTCAACCTAGCGATACTAAAGGAGGACCGGGAGGCAGAGGCTCAATTCGACGCGGAACGCACGCATGCCGCTGCCATCGAGGCTCTCCTGCAGGCGAAACCAGATGTCGTGGATGTGAACCGGTCGGCGGAGGCTCAACTTGAGGCGGAGCGCGCGGATGCCGCTTCCATCGAGGCCCTCCTGCTGGCAGATCCGGACGTCCTGGACTTGAACCGGGCGACAGAGGCTCAACTTGACGCGGATGCCGTTCTCATCGAGGCCCTCCAGCAGGCGGAACTAGACGTCCTGGACTTGAACCGGGCGGCGGAGGATCGACTCGACACGGAGCGCGCGGATGCCGCTGCCATCGAGGCCCTCCTGCAGGCAGAACCGGACGTCCTCGACTTGAACCGTGTGTTGCTCTCGTCCGTGCAGAGCGCCAGCACGCTCCGCGTGAATGAGTAGCTGGAGGCCGAGGACAACCATGGTGCGGAGACACACGTCGGTAGCTACGGCTGGTTCGCGTCGGCAGCCAAAGACGATGAGGCCGTCTCATTCCGTGAGCAGTGATAGTTTTTCTTTATGTTGTTGTTTTATGGATCTTTTGCTGTGTAAAAACATATATTGTTATGCAAGTCGCCTGACTTGGGCCAGTCTACCATTTCAGGCGGTTGGATGAATATCCTAAGTCTCTTAACCCTTCTTCCTCACCTCTTCTTCTTCCCCAACAGACCACGGCACGGGCCGTACGGATACTCCCCAACATGCGGTTGGATAAACATACTCTATGAACGAAAATTATGTGTGAGCGGTAGGATGGCTTAGTTTGGTTTGTTCACACGCGACAGCACGTGTTAGTGAGTGTGCGTTCCCTTGGTTGGGTTTGCGGCGTGCAGGAGCGACTGTGCATGTGAGCGTGCGGTGCGACCGCGGCGTGCAGGAGCGACCGTGTGAGGGTGCGGTGCGACCGCGACAGCCGTGCGCAAGTGTACCTCCTTTTCATTTTGAAAACTTTAGGCAAGCTTGGCAAAAATGTGTGGCGAAGTATGGCAATGCAAGGCCAAGACCCAAACAGGATAAGTACGTAGTAGTACGTAGTAGTACTACGTACTAGGAGTACTAGTGTTAAAAAAGAAAGGCGGGGTTTTACTTCACGGGATTAATCGATACAAATCCTCATTTCACGTGTCAATTAATGCGTATTTTTTTCTCCAAAGCCCAAAGAGCTAACCATCTCACTCCTCATCGCTTGATTAATGCAGCGCCATGCAAACCAACCTTCTCACTTCCGCATGCATGTAGGGGATATTAATATCCTTGGTTGCTAGTACGAGGCGAACCCCATCGATTTTGCCTCGATTAGTGTTAGTGGCCTTTTGCAAATCGTAATTTTGATATACAGGCCTTGTGTACAAAAAAATGGAGGTAGTAACTATATTGGACTTCCTTCCCCATTGCGGTGATGTCGACGATATCTCGAACGTTGTGGTTTGGCGAAGTGCGTTCGACGGAAAACACCATTCAGGGAGACCATGGTAAGTCGTTCACAAGTGCCGCCTGCCAGCTGAGACAACCGCCTTATTTTCATCTAGGAAGTCCGTTGAACCAAAGGACGCGTAAATGTACTAGTACTACTCGTACACAATAGTGTCGTCCGTCCAGCTTAGTGAAGTGAGATGGTTTCTCGAAGAAGACGATGGAGAAGCGGAGTCAGCGAAGAGTGAAATGATGGTTTGCTTCGTCCGTGCTTTGTCATTTGACGCCTCACTGCTTTGTGATTTGTGATAGAAGGGACAGGGGAGTAGACTCTGTCCTCTATACTGTACATGCGTCCAAGCACGGGAGAAAGAGGAGAGACGTTGCATTTTTCTATTCCTTCAATCAATAAATCAGGGAGCTTCGATTCCATCCTTTTGGCTTTGGCAACACCGTCCACAATGGTTCCCACGATGCCAAAAGCTATTTTATAATTTGGCTACACATTGTGGATGCCCTTAACCATACCACTTTGTTTTGCTTATGTGTGCTATCTATACAAATCTCAATTATATTGATTTAAAAAATTACAGAATCAAGATTAGTAAAAAGGATGTAATTTTGCCGCGCGGATAGCGGGGGAGGTTCCTTATTTTTAGAGGACGTTGTCCTGGCGGTTTGCTAACATGTGGTCCCACATGTTAGTGCTTCACCAAGCCGATCCGCTTCCCACATGAGGCAGAACAACGGTAGAAGCAACACGTGGTTAACTTGAAGAAAATTAGGGAGAAGCGGATTGAGCAACGAGTGAAATGATGGTTGCTTCATCCCTGCAACTTCTTATTTTTAGCATTATTACTTCCGTCCCTCCAACTTCTTTTTTAGCATTATTACTTCCGTCCCTCCAACTTAACTTCGGGAAGGGTGCAGCTTTGTGATTTGACGCCTCATTGCTCATTACTACGCGGGCGCCATGACTGGGTGCTTCACCCGGGCTGCTCTGCACTGTATTCCGGTATGGCACGTGGACCTAGTAGATTTATGCCCCACATGTCGGTGAAAGGGACTAGAAGATTTATGAAAGCGAGCACTCCACTCTTACGACGGAGGAGTACATGACACGAAGGCCCAGTGAACTGTCACTTGTACTATATATAGTACTATAGTTTTGCTGTTTCGCATGATCCATCGATACAAACCCGATTAAACAGGAAAGGGCGGGATTTTTCTCGCACAGTATATGATATTGGCCATACATTTCAAAGGCAATTTTTATGTATGCAAACTGAATAATTAAGTAACAATATGATATCTAGTAAAACTAAAAACACATATGATTTATTGTGTTAGAGTGTAGTAGTGGTGCTGTATTGCATAGTTGTTAGATGTAACATGCGAGAACGTGTAGAGATGTAGTTTTGGAGGGCCTACATAGAGAAAAGTGTAATACGTTCACCGAACTTCAGAATAAGCTAATTACGGTCACTATATACGTTTTGCGGTGATTATATGGTCACTTGCTCACGGTTCGGCATCAGATTGCACTCTGTTGACCGGCCAAATAGTCTGTGTGGCACCATGTTGACTAGTTAAATTGGACACATTCCTAGTTGGTCCCACCTGTCAGTTCGCATAGGGAAAAGGTCAGATAAACAGAAAATTACGCAGGCGCGACAAGACTCCACCCCATGCGTGGGAATCACCTAGTTGTGTATGTGTCTGTCACAGCCTGGTGTGTGCGCATGCACGTGTAGGTTGAGCACTTGAGCGTGAGAGTGTGTGTTGGTCATGTGGTGTACTGGTGTGTGCATGCATGCGTGCGTGCGTGTGTGCATGTGAGTGTTGCGTGCGTGCGTGGCTGCGTGTGTACGTGTGAGAGTTGCGTGTGTGCGTGGGTGCATGTGTTTGTTTGAGTGTTGCGTGCATGCAATTCGTGTGCATGCGTGCGTGTGTGTATAATCACCACACCAGCTCCTGTGTGTTAAAACTGACGGCTCAGCATACCAATACAAGGCCACCTTGTCCGCTGTGCCCGTGGTCATGACTTCGAACCAGCGTCCAATATTTTGTTGTCGTTTGTTCTCATTCTTACTAGCAAGATGCCCGTGCGTTGCACGTAACATCAAGATGAATTTGTATGACTAGTTTATCTTGTGAGAGAAAAGGATGAACGAGGGAAGGCCTTATTTGCAAATGTGGAGAGGTGTGTGGGTACCTTTTTGGAAAATAATCATAGTTTCTTTTCTAGCCGTCGGATATACATCGGACGGCCTATATTGCAGGATGGTAGGCACACCATCATCACCAACTTTGTTTTTTATAAGAGTGTATTTTATCCCTACTCTTATAAAAAGCATATTCGGTGATGATCGTATGCCTGTCATGCTGCAATATAGGCCGTCCGATCTATATATGACGGATAGGAAGGAAACTATGGCAATTTTGCAAAAAGATACCCACACCCCTCTCCACACTTGCAAATAAGGCCTTTCCTTGTTCATCATTTTCTCCCACAAGATAAACTACTCGTACAAATGCATCTTGATGTTCCATGCAACGCATGGGCATCTTGCTAGTATTTTATAAGAGTGTAGATGTAGAGTAGATACAAGCCGACAGCTGGGCCCGATGGTAGTGCTATAATGTGATTCAACACTAGAGGTGCCACGTGGAGCGTTTAACTGGCCAACTAGTCATCTCCTGAGCAAATACAGAGTTGTACGGTGAGTCCGTGACTGTATAATAACCACAAAATGTAAATGGTGACCGTAATGAGTGGATTCTGAAGTCCAATGTACATATCGTGCTTTCGCTTCAAATACAATGATTATCATTGTATATATCGCGAGAGAAAGATGAAACATGTGTGATGTGCTGGGGGCTTACTTTTCGAGGACCTGGAGAGAGAGATGCTCTTCGTTTCTCTTTACTATGACTAACTTTATACATAGTATAAAAATATACAAATTCACAGTGCGGAATAAATATCATTGTGGGCACCATGCAATGCAAGCGTTCATACTCCTCCATACAACTTTGTAATGTTGTATATATGTAGAAATTGTAAAATATTTTTTGGCCACACTTTATTCAAAAGGAATGTTGTATGCGAAATAGACGTGAAGAGAGGGATTTTTAGATCAATGGGGTACATGATGTAACATGTGTGAATGTGTAGTTGATGCATTTGGCAGGGCCTAGAGAGGTATGTGTGTGTATTACGTATTCGAGAGAGGCATGGATAGAGGGGCCGGCAGGGGGGCGTGGGAGAGATAGCAGGAGAAATGAGAGTGGTCTAGAGAGAGGGAGAGGAATGTGACGTCACAGCGAGAGATTCCCTTGAGTGTGTATATGCAAGGGGGAGTGGATAGAGGCACCAGGAGCATATTTTTGTGTGTGTGGTGTCTGTGTTGGTATGTGTGGGTGTGAGAAGATGACGAGATGTGGGGGCAGAGGGTGTGTCACCGCGTGAGGTCCGGTGGGTCAAGGTGAGGCCCTTCGTTTGGTTCCGTCCCGTGCCACATTGGTCGGCCCGTGACGCATTTAGGGAGACCCATGGATGACTAGTCATACAAGACATAGATAGCATAATTATGAAGGACTCTATGTCCACTGACAAAGCCGGCTAGGTTTTGTAACCCTAGGTTCTCGGACTAAGGTAACCCCTTTATCTCTGATATTACTATTCATCCAACCTAACTTTAAGCGGCATCCTACAGAATGCTCTTCTATCGATTAGGAAGAGAGGTGTGAGACAATGAGTGAGAGACAGGCCTAAAGATAATATGCGTATAGGAGACACGTAGGCAGGTCTATGTATATAGAAAGGGTCGACGGGGATTGTGCGTGTGTATGCTTGCGAGAGGGAGAGTGCTTGTGATAAAGGTTAGTGAAAACAGCCGTAAATGGTTACGAGAGGGAGGGAGGGTCATAACGAGAGCATGTGTGCAAGAAAGACACCTAGGGAGAGAGTGTGTGAGCATGTGTGAGAGACCACCGATGGAGAGTGAAACTACACGTACAAGACTGTTGTACACATTGATTAAAGATATAAATTGTATCCAAATATTATGATGGGATCATGATATTTGCAATTCGCGTAAGGAACAGTCATTGATCCATTAGACATCTAGATTCTATCGAATTTGAGCATGTCTATGTTATTATTCAACACAATTGATCCACATAGTTAGTATTTTGAACTCCAGACAATGCATCGCTTTAGTAATCGAATATAAACATGAGTATATTTCATGTTGTGTGTGTAAAGCACATTATACATACGAAAGTTACACAATGAACATATAAATACCTACCTATGGACTAGCATACATTTGAATTCAACTTAAGGTGGTTTAAAAATTCGAATTCAACATGAAGTCCATTCAATTACTTGAATTTGATATCATGGCATTTGTAAATCATACCTAAATTATGGGGGCACCAATCTTTGCTCTAATTTTGTACATAATAGAATATGTAGTCGTGTACAAAATAGATTCTAATTTAGCTCCTCCATTCCAAAATAATTGTAGTTATAGGATTTTCAAGTGTCAAATTTAAAAAAGAAGCGGATAATTTAATGACGTTTTCAAACATACAAGGACAAATTTAACGTTGTCTATTTAGGTCAATCCTCAAAGTTCAAGCCGTTCGTACCCGAGCCAGTTCAACCACGCCATCCTGCGCCTCACCGCTGCCGCTCCAACATCGCCACCCTCCACCGCACCGGAGCTGTCCCTGCTACGCCGTCCTTCGCCGCCTCGGATCTGATTCCCCTCCGCCGACATACGGCCATAGCAACACAGTCAACAATTTGGCCATGGGGTCGTCCAAGCCTGCACCATCCTCCAGAACATCGATTTCCTCGGCAAAAAGAAGAAGATCGATGCGACATGTGGAGGCGACCACACCGGCAACCGAAAATGGTACTCCTCTTCCCTTATTCGTGCAAATCTTACGTGTCTGCTTGCGCGGTATTCATCCCACAGAAGACACTAGTTGACCGCTTCTTCTTGATACTAGATGTTCCTTGTCACTCGCAATGTACAAGGTTTCTCCTCATATACTATTTCACCTTAGCTAGAGGTACGTCGGCCCCCTGAATTTCAATTCCTGGTCAGTTGATTCCCAATTAACGGAAGCATTCCCCGGCGTAACAGGCGCTAGTCCGCCTATTACGCCAGGGAAGCAGCGCCTCGGTGTTTATCTTAGGGGCGTGTGGGGCCTAGAGCTACTAGCGCCCGATATGGAGGTCGGCCGGGATTAAAGGGATGACCTGGGGGCTCTGTCAAGCATGGCGGTGGTGTTAGGTTGAGGGGAGGGCGAGGCGGCGGAGGCAGGGGTCTGGGCCGATGGTCGCTGGCAGTTCGAGAAAGATCGTCAACAGTGACTGGCGGGAACTAGACGAAGTCCATATGCCCGTTCCTTATAGATCGGACGGTTCATTAAAAAAATTGACTGACCTATTTATTTTCAGTCGACTGTTATCTTGATAAGACCACATGTGGTGGTGTGCTGGAGGAGTACCTGCATTTCCTGTGCTCATATATTACAAAATCATACGGAGTAGAATCTAATTTTATTTGACATGCAATGTTGTAGAGCTATCATATGTCTCCTGTCATTTATTTTTCAGCCACCTGCTATCTGCTACTTTTAGAGTGCACTAGTGCTGCACACACTTCACCCATACTCTCTCTATTGTGTTTTTATGCAAGGGTATTTCGGACTCTGCTGCTATGAGAGAAGCAAAAAAGAAAAGAGAGAAGTCGCTCCATCGTGCTAGCCAGTTATGTGATACACATTTCAGCCTTATAATGGGTGCAGTGTCAGCAGATGGAGACGGTAAATGTAGCTCTGAAGTTGATGACCTCGCTTGCAATGAACCACCATCGCAGGTGTTTGCTTTAACTTAGCGGTGTCATATGTGGTTGCATGTTCCATATGGTGTCTAGCTTGTATACGAAAGGTCAAAGTCGGCCTTTATTAAGATAAGGAAAGATATTTTTACATGAACCACCATCCCGTGAGCACTAGAAGACAAATAGCTAGTCAGGGCACTGGCCGAGCCAGTGACAAGCCCAACAAAGAGAGGCATCACGTGGAAGCCAACTAAAAAACCGCGATGGTGGCGAAGCAGCCCGCCTCCCACCAGGCTCTCAGGTTCAAGATGATCATGCTCACCACTCCAGCCGGATGTCTAGCTTGTATTGCTTCCAATTTGGTTAAATTGCATCTGCTTAGATTACACATTATACCTTCAAATATGACATGCCTTTCTGTTTTTGGTACATAGTAGTACATCTGTGTATTAACCATGTTCTTACATCAAACTAATGTTCTTGTGTATCCCTCATCAATCACTTATGATGAGGCAGTCAGGAAAGTTGATTACTCCTCATTTAAAGATTACAATGTCAGCCTCCCGACATGATTCTCAAGAAACAACAAGGCTAGATGAAGATAGTGAGCGTAGCTATGTAGTTGATTATCGCATTTCCCCTACACTAGCATCGCAGGTGCTTGCTCTAACTTGGCAGCGTGATATGTGGTTGCATGTTGCATATGGTGTCTAGATTGTAATTTTTCCAATCTAGTTAAACTGCATGTGCTTTTTTGTTTAGCTTATACATTATACATGTTAATGTGACATGCCTTCCTGTATTTAGTACATAGTACATCTGTCTATTAAGCATGTCCTCACATAAAACTATTGTTTTTTTGTATCCCGCATAAATTAATATGACGAGACACCTTCAATATATGTAGTGTGATATTTGTTGCATCTTTGATATGATTTATAGCATGCGCTGCTTCTAATTTGTTGAAATGCCATTTATGATGGGACACTTTTAACGTGGCAGAGTCATATTGGTTGCATCTTTCACGTGCTGTCTATCTTGCATTGCTTCTTATTTGGTGAAATGGTTTCTGCCTAGTTTACACAAATAGTTGTGAAGATGCCATGCCATCCTGTTTTTCGTATTATTCCATCCTGGAATCATGTGTTTGCCTTACATCAAAGTAGTGATTGTCAGTATCATGCACGAATGAGTTCTGAAGAGTGAATTTTATTGCTTTTTCTTGTCAGTTTTACTTGACAATTCAAAATCAATAAAGCGGAATGAAGTTAGCAAAGCAGCGGATGAAGGTGCTCCTTCCAAATGGAGGGCCTCTACATATTCTACTCCTCCACACCCCCAAGATGATTTCCAAGACAACACATGCATAGACACTCAACGTAGCTGTGTTGGTGATGAGCACGTCTTCCCTACTGCACCATCACAGGTGCTCCCTCTAACTTGGCATTGTTATATGTGGTTGCATGTTATGTATGATGTCTAGCTTGTATTGGTTCTAATTTTATTGAATTTCATCTTCTTACTTTACACATTATACTTGTGACTAAGACATTTGTTCATGTTTCTAGAACATACAATATCTGTCTATCACACCATGTTCTTACATCAAAGTACATTTGTTCTGAAGAACTAAATTGATATTCGTTTTTCTTGTCGGCTTGACTTAACATGGCACAGAGCAAGAGGAAGTAAGACAGAACGATAGGGAAACAGAAGCAGAACAATCATGCAGATTCTGCTGGTACTGATGGTGCAATAGAAGGTCAAAGTCCAGCGGAAAATTGTACTGACAGGGTATCCCGTGCTACATGAGCTGCAGAACAAGCCAAACAGAAACATAGAGCTGCCACCAAACAAGCAGAGACAACCCTAGTTGTTGCAACACCTTCCGCAGTACCACCAGCTGCACGATTTACTCGTGGGTCAACTCAGCTAGCAGCACGTTCCCAAGCTCCCTTGCCACCTGACACTACTTCCGGAGCACTCTTGACACAAGATGAGTTGGCAAGATCAGATGAACTTTGTGAGCTTCAACAGCAAGAAGGTAGTTGCTGGAGTCAAGTTACAGTTGCATGCTTCTTTATATTTAGTCTCATAGTCTGATGTACACTAACACTTCCTATGTTTGTTGTTGGACTAGCACCTAAGCGCAATAGGAAACAAACATCAGGGATAATTCTCGATAGGTTAACTAAATCTAGAGGAGGAAGAATGGAGATCCGTTTTGAGGCAGGTTTAAAAAGGCCACGTGATGCTACAGAGTCAGCCAAGTTAGTATCAAAGGCAGTGGTTGCTGTTAGGTGTCATGTACGTATCCCCCCAACATGGATTCAGTACAGGAATCACAAAGACGAAACCCAATTCCACACCTTCCTCGACCATTTATCTGTAAGTATGGTTATGTATGGAAACTAGTAATATCGTCTTGCTCTGTCCAATACTTTCTAGGTTGCTGATAATGAGACTCCCATAAATTTCAACATATGAGGTTCAAGTTGGATAGCCAAGATGATTCAACCAGACAAGCTTGCACCCATGTTTTCAGGTCTGCTCTGCGACATTATCGTATAACTTGAGGAAAACTAACTTTGAAGGCAAGGCTAACAATGAACTTTCCCAAACATCTCCAGTGGAAAATATATCTGATGAATACTGGAGAGGCCTTGTTAAACACTGGTTCGATCCGAAGTATCCGGTACATTATATATATGTGATCAGATCACATGTTGAAGTCCTATTTACGCATATGCCACACAAATCTATCTTCTTGTAGGTGAACTGTTGTGACGCCCGGATAATTAAGCTACAGTAACCGTCTACTAATGATGCAACGTCACCACGATTACTATTGTCAATCTCGCGTTGATCCAAACCGAATTCAAATTCAATTAAAATAAGGTCAAGTTATTATTTCTTCGATCGGTAAAACAAAAATGTTCGCTGGGTTGCAAAAAGTCACTAACCTTTTTTCTTAAGGAATTCAACATTAACTTGGATATTTAACATGCCCTTAACCTATTTTAAACAGTGCCAACAACATTAATTTGGGCAAATTTTAATTTAGAAAACTACTCATATTTTTTAACATAATTTGAAACTTGTTTGGCTAGGTAAAATAATTGCCTAAAATTTATGAGACAAATTTCATCATCAACTAAACTCATTTAGTATAAGAATAAAAATAGTAAAACTAAATCAACACTATTTCTATGGAACAATGAAATCCAAATATAAATATCTACCTTTCCTAAAAATATGTAACTTGGTGTGTGGCCTTGAAATGGTTCCGTTTGACTACAACAATTTTGTAACAAGCTTGGACTTCATTTGATTCATCAAGTAAATATTAAACAATAGCAAGTATAATTACAGAAAAGAGAAAGGAAAAGCCTCTGTGTACTTTGGCCCGACCACTACAATGGCAGGCCCATGTGGACTAGGCGAGGCCCAGCCCATGCACTCCCACTCATCCCCAACCTCCTGCTATAGGGAGGCAAGGGGGGAGGTCGTGGCGGACATCCACGCCATGGCCGCGCCCCTGGGCGATGTGGCGACGATCCCACGGCTCCCTGGGTGGATAAGGCGTTGCCCTGTGCCCCCTTCCCGGACCCTAGACACCACTCTATCTCTCCCCCACTCATTTTCTTTCCCCCACAACACATAGCCGAAGCAATCCCGCCATGGCCATCGTCATTCGCGCGCTCCCCGTCACCCCCGAAGCATGTGGTCGTGCCCCTTGACCCCGCCCTCACCCGCTACTTCCTCTACTATCAACCATTGGAGCTCGGCGCCACTACATCACCTACATCGAGTCATCTTCCACCCCCGGCCGCCGCTCATCGCCGCTTCGATTTGTCACCTCCGAGCCTTCCCCGAGCATACTTTGCACCTCTACAGGTTCGCGGTGAGGTCCCCGACCGTTTCCCCCCATTCCCAACGTCAATCCACCCCATTAGGCGCCGCCCCATGCTCATCCGTGGCCGCCATGGCTGGTGTTCGAGATCCCGTGTACGTGCTCTATTGCTGCGCTGTTTTGCTGTCGCTTGCTGCTCCTTGGCGCCGCCGACACCCACCACCGCAGCCACCAGTGTCCACCACCGCTCCGCTCGCCCGCTCGCCTTTGCTCACCGGCGTCGGCCGAGCCACCTCCGCGACGCACTCCCCGGCCTTCCGCCTCGGGATGCTGCTGGCCGCCGCCGCTGGCTGGGCCACGCCTTGCTCCCCGCGTGCCAGTGCGGCTCCTGCAGAGGCTCTGTTGCCGCTGCAGCCATGCTGCCGCGGTCGTGGTTGGCCCCTGCCTCGAGCGAGCGCAGGAAAGAAGCTTTCCCCGTTCATCTTTGTCCATGTCAGATCGGGCTGGCCCTGTCTAACCGAGATTTAGTTTAGGACTAATTCCCCACTGACATGTGGCCCCCCCACCACTAATTAGCATAAATAATTCTTATAAAAAAATTAGTTTACCCTGTGACACTAACATGTGGGCCCCTTTTGACCATGTTGACCAGTCAACATAGACTGGTCAAGTGCTGACTGTACTAGCTGACTAGGCCCTCTGGACCCACTGTCATACACTTAGGCTAACCACTTGTGAGTATAAATAGCAGTCTACCTTATTTTAAATATTTGAATTAACTAGATAAAGAAAGTCTGGAAATCATTAAATTTTGGAAAAAATCATATTAAATAATCCGTAACTCGGATGAAAATAATTTATATATGAAAGTGGCTCAGAACGACGAGAAGAATTCAATACGCAGTCCGTTCGTCCACCGCACGTCCCTGACCTAGCGAACATGTAACTTTCCCCCTCCGGTCCGTCTGTCTGAAAACGTCAAACACCGTGAATACTTTCCCGGATGTTTTCCCCCTTCGCGAGTAGCACCCAGTACTGCGTTAGGTCACCCCTAGCACCGCGTTTTGCCTTGTTACGTTTTGTGATGCTATTGTTTGCTCTGTTATTTATTTGTTTCCGCTTCGTTGCTTCTTTTCGGTAGACTCCGATACCGCGCTAGACCGGAGACCATTGATGCTTCGGTGTTCGACTACGACTACATTTCCGAAGATTCCTTTCGTCTGTAGAGCTACCAGGCAAGCCCCCCCTTGATCAACCCGATATCACCTATTCCTCTCTCTACTGCTTGCATTAGAGTAGTGTAGCATCTTACTGTTTTCGATGAATCCTATTCTGTTGCATAGCCTGTCATTGTTGCTACATCTGTTGATACCTTACCTGCTATCCTAATGCTTAGTATAGGATGCTAGTACTCCATCAGTGGCCCTACATTCTTGTCTGTCTGCCATGCTATACTATCGGGCCGTGATCACTCGGGTGGTGATCACGAGAATATATTATACTATTACATACACATGATGATGATTCGGAGATGGGGGCTGAAGGGGCAGGTGGTTCCACACAGGTAGTGGTGGGACTGGGTTCCCGGCAGCCCCCTGATGGTTACTTTGTGGCGGAGCGACAAGACGGGTTGCGACCACCTAGGAGACAGGTGGGCCTGCCCTGGTCGTTGTCCGCGGTTATTTCATAATAACACGTTTATCGAGATCTTGGTATTTGATCTGAGTCTGGCCATTGGCCTATACACACTAACCAGCTACGTGGGAATAGTTATGGGCACTCGACGTCGTGGTATCAGCCGAAGCCTTCTTGACGTCAGCGACTGAGCGGCGCGCGCCGGGTTGACCGCGTAACGTAACTTCCTTAGTAATGGAAGTTGCTAGGTCTGCTCACCGGCCGCCCTCGCAACGTGCAGGTGTGCATTGGGCGATGGGCCCAGACCCCCGTGCGCTTAGGGTTTAGACCGGTGTGCTGACCTATCTGTTGTGCTTAGGTAGGGCTGCGACATGTTGATCTTCCGAGGCCGGGCATGACCTCAGAAAGTGTGTCCGGCCAAATGGGATAGAGCGTGCTGGGTTATGTGGTGCACCCCTGCAGGGAATTTAATCTATTCGAATAGCCGTGTCCCTCGGTAAAAGGATGACCCGGAGTTGTACTCTAACCTCATGACAACTAGAACTGGATACTTAATAAAACACACCCAGACAAGTTCCAGATACAACCCGGTGATCGCTTTCCCACAGGGCGACGAGGGGAGGATCGCCGGGTAGGATTATGCTATACGATGTTACTTGGTGAACTTACCATCTATTCTATTCTACTGCTGCAAGACGGAGGCTGCGAGAAGCGAGGATACTTGTTACTTTCCAGCTACTCTCATCTATTGTTACAAGATGGAGGTGGCCAGAAGCGTAGTCTTCGATTGGATTAGCTATCCCCCTCTTATTCTGGCATTCTGCAATTTAACCCACATATATTACCCCTTTACACCAATACCATTGCATATGTAGTATAGATCCTTGCTTGCGAGTACTTTGGATGAGTACTCACGGTTGTTTTGCTCCCCCTTTTCCCCTTTTGTCCCTTCTTCTCGGATGACGCAACCAGATTGATGGAGTCCAGGAGCCAGAGGACCCCGAGGATGTTTCTACGTGGAGTCCGGCTTCGAGGAGTAGTTAGGAGGTCCCAGGCAGGAGGCCTTGCCTTTTCGATCATTGCTACTTTTGTGCTAGCCATCTTATGGCAACTTGCTTAACTTATGTCTGCACTCAGATATTATTGCTTCCGCTAACTCTTGTGTATTCGAGCTTTTGTATTCGAGCCCTCGAGGCCCCAGGCTTGAAATATAAAGCTTGTATTATTTTAATTTGTGTCTAGAGTTGTGTTGTGATATCTTCCAGTGAGTCCCTGATCTTGGTCGTACACATTTGCGTGCATGATTAGTGTACGGTCAAATCGGGGGCGTCACAAGTTGGTATCAGAGCCGACTGCCTGTAGGAATCCCCTTTCCAACTCCTTAGACGAAGTTGAGTCTAGTCTTTGAAAAACAAATTTACTGACTTGTTGTGTGGCTTACGGGCCTACAACACAAATGGGTGGTATTAGGATCTTTTACTCCTCGTCCATACTATGGGACTCTGATCTCTCTTCTATTCAGAATAAAAGATTTTACTAACTCCGACTCTAGGTTCTCGTAACTCTTTCTCCCGGAGAGTCCTCATTCCGGAAGATCACCTGCTTCGTCAAAAGATTCAGAGGACATCCCTCGATATTTTCCCGAGACCCTTATGCTAATCGCCTTTGCAATTCACTGCCACCGATATATCCTTTCGGATATCGGTGTGCATTTGTCATTCTCATAATCGTTACTCGTCGCTCTTGTTGTTACAATATGCCTCGAAATATTGTCCGTTGTTTCGAGAATCCTTTGAGTTTACTGTCTTGCAGTTTTATTTTGCATGAAAACCCTTACGGTTATTTCCTCACAATTATCGAGGATACGTTCTTCTCAATTGCCCATGTGTCTAACAAAATTCTTCGGAATACTTTTCGATCTTTTGAAAAAAAATTGCCTCTGTGTACTTTGGCCCGACCGCTACAGGGGCAGGCCCATGTGGACTAGGCAAGGCCCAGCCCACGCACTCCCACTCATCCCCAACCTCCTGCTATAGGGAGGCAAGGGGGGAGGTCGTGGCGGAAATCCACACCATGGCCATGCCCCTGGGAAATGTGGCGACGATCCCACGGCTCCCTGGGAGGATAAGGCCTCACCCTGTGCCCTTTTCCCGAACCCTAGTCACCACTCCATCTCTCCCCCACTCATTTTCTTTCCCCCACAACACATAGCCGAAGCAATCCCGCCATGGCCGTCGTCATTCGCGTGCTCCCCGTCACCCACGGAGCATGTGGTCGTGCCCCTTGACCCCGCCCTCGCCCGCTACTTCCTCTACTGTCAACCATTGGAGCTCGGCGCCACTACATCACCTACATCGAGTCATCTTCCACCTCCGGCCGCCGCTTCGATTTGTCGCCTCCGAGCCTTCCCCGAGCATACTTTGCGCCTCTACAGGTTCGCGGTGAGGTCCCCGACCGATGCCCCTCGTTCCCAACCTCAATCCACCCCATTAGGCGCCGCTCCGTGCTCGTCCGTGCCCGCCATGGATGGTGTCCGAGATCCCGTGAACGTGCTCTATTGATGCGCTGTTTTGCTGTCGCTTGCTGCTCCTTGGCGCCGCCCACACCCACCACTGCAGCCACCAGTGTCCAGCACCGCAGCCATCGGTGTGCACCACCGCTCCGCTCGCCCGCTCGCCTTTGCTCACCGACGTTGGCCGAGCCGCCTCCGCGACGCACTCCCCGGCCTTCTGCCTCGGGACGCCGCTGGCCGCCGCCGCTGGCTGGGCCGCGCGTTGCTCCCCATGTGCCACTGCGGCTGCAGAGGCTCCGTTGTCGCTGCAGCCATGTTGCCGCGGTCGTGGCCGGCCCCTGCCTCGAGCGAGCACAGGAAAGCAGCTTCCCCCGTTCATCTTTGTCCATGCCAGATCGGGCTGGCCCTGTCTAACCGAGATTTAGTTTAGGAGTAATTCCCCACTAATGGCCCACTGACATGTGGCCCCCACCACTAATTAGCATAAATAATTCTTATAAAAAATTAGTTTATCCTGTGACACTAACATGCGGGCCCCTTTTGACCATGTTGACCAGTCAACATTGACTGGTCAACTGCTGACTGTACTAGCTGACTAGGCCCTCTGGACCCACTGTCATACACTTAGGCTAACCACTTGCGAGTATAAATAGTAGTCTGCCTTATTTTGAATATTTGAATTAACTAGATAAAGAAAGTCTAAAAATCATTAAATTTTGGAAAAATCATATTAAATAATCCATAACTCGGATGAAAATAATATATATATGAAAGTTGCTCAGAACGACGAGACGAATTCGAATACGCGATCCGTTCGTCCACCGCACGTCCCTAACCTAGCGAACATGCAACTTTACCCCTCCGGTCCGTCTGTCTGAAAACGTCAAACACTGGGAATAATTTCCCGGATGTTTTCCCCCTTCGCCAGTAGCACCCAGTACTGCGTTAGGTCACCCCTAGCACCGCGTTTTGCCTTGTTATGTTTTGTGATGCTATTGTTTGCTCTGTTATTTATTTGTTTCCTCTTAGTTGCTTCTTTTCGGTAGACTTCGATATCGCGCTGGACCGGAGACCATTGATGCTTCGGTGTTCGACTACGACTACACTTCCGAAGATTCGTTTTGCCTGCAGAGCTACCAGGCAAAGCCCCCCCCCCTTGATTAACCCGATATCACCTATTCCTCTCTCTACTTCTTGCATTCGAGTAGGGTAGCAAGTTACTGTTTTCGATGAATCCTATTCTGTTGCATAGCCTGTCATTGTTGCTACATCTGTTGATACCTTACCTGCTATCCTAATGCTTAGTATAGGATGTTAGTACTCCATCAGTGGCCCTACATTCTTGTCTGTCTGCCATGCTATACTATCAGGCCGTGATCACTCGGGTGGTGATCACGGGTATATATTATACTATTACATACACATGATGATGATTCGGAGATGGGGGCTGAAGGGGTAGGTGGTTCCACACAGGTAATGGTGGGCCTGGGTTCCCGGCAGCCCCCTGATGGTTACTTTGTGGCGGAGCGACAGGACGGGTTGTGACCACCTAGGAGACAGGTGGGCCTGGCCCTGGTCGTTGTCCGCGGTTATTTCATAATAACACGTTTATCGAGATCTTGGTATTTGATCTGAGTCTAGCCATTGGCCTATACGCACTAACCAGCTACATGGGAATAGTTATGGGCACTCGACATCGTGGTATCAGCCAAAGCCTTCTTGACGTCAGCGACTAAGCGGCGTGCGCCGGGTTGGACCGTGTAACGTAACTTCCTTAGTAATGGAAGTTGCTAGGTCTGCTCACCGGATGCCCTCGCAACGTGCAGGTGTGCATTGGGCGATGGGCCCAGACTCCCATGCGCTTAGGGTTTAGACCGGTGTGCTGACCTCTCTGTTGTGCTTAGGTAGGGCTGCGACATGTTGATCTTCCGAGGCCGGGCATGACCCCGGAAAGTGTGTCCGGCCAAATGGGATCGAGCGTGATGGGTTATGTGGTGCACCCCTGCAGGGAAGTTAATCTATTCAAATAGCTGTATCCCTCGGTAAAAGGACGACCCGGAGTTGTACTCTGACCTCATGACAACTAGAACTGGATACTTAATAAAACACACCCAGACAAGTTCCAGATACAACCCGGTGATCGCTTTCCCACAGGGCGACGAGGGGAGGATCGCCCGGTAGGATTATGCTATACGATGTTACTTGGTGAACTTACCATCTATTCTATTCTACTGCTGCAAGACGGAGGCTGCGAGAAGTGAGGATACTTGTTACTTTCCAGCTACTCTCACCTACTTCTGCAAGATGGAGGTGGCCAGAAGCGTAGTCTTCGATTGGATTAGCTATCCCCCTCTTATTCTGGCATTCTGTAGTTTAACCCACATATATTACCCCTTTACACCAATACCATTGCATATGTAGTATAGATCCTTGCTTGCGAGTACTTTGGATGAGTACTCACGGTTGCTTTGCTCCCCCTTTTCCCCTTTTCTCCCTTCTTCTCGGATGACGCAACCAGATTGATGGAGTCCAGGAGCCAGAGGACCCCGAGGATGTTTCTACGTGGAGTCCGGCTTCGAGGAGTAGTTAGGAGGTCCCAGGCAGGAGGCCTTGCCTTTTTGATCGTTGCTACTTTTGTGCTAGCCATCTTATGGCAACTTGCTTAACTTATGTCTGTGCTCAGATATTATTGCTTCCGCTGACTCTTGTGTATTCGAGCTTTTGTATTCGAGCCCTCGAGGCCCCTCGATTGTAATATAAAGCTTGTATTATTTTAATTTGTGTCTAGAGTTGTGTTGTGATATCTTCCAGTGAGTCCCTGATCTTGGTCGTACACATTTGCGTGCATGATTAGTGTATGGTCAAATCGGGGGTGTCACACCTGTTCAAAGAAAAGGCCAACCGTACAAAAGTGAAATTCAAACAGAAGACAGGATCTCGTAGCATATTGCACACTGCGAGGCTCTTGTAATTAGCTGCTATTTCACTCTTTGCGCTCTACCATATTATCAGATCTATATTGACTTGTTCCAATTGCAGAGGAACGCCCTCAAGGACCAAAAAGTACCTGAAGCAAATGCTGTGGAAATCTTCAAGGACTGTCACGCCAGCAAGAAGAAGGGCATGACTACACCAGTCAAAGCCGCTGTTGTAAGTCCTTAATCCTCATGCCTTTTAACTACTACTAACTCTGACTTGTGCCTTGAACTGCATGGTTTGCAGCCAATTTCTATTACTCTTTTCAATTTTACACACAATTGTCCTAGCCTATCATTTTACCTTACAAGGTTTAAAACATAGGAGTGATGTTCCTTTGATCTTGACCTGTAATCTAGTTCCGTGCTGGACTTGCCCACACAATGTTACAATTGCATGTTTGTCTGTTCTCAGCTGTTTTGTGATATGAATGATGTCATACTATGCTTATCATAATATAAACTTCGTCTCTTTATCCTTAGCCCTCAATACAATGTGAAGAAATAGACAATACATTAGCTATTGTACATGGTCATATGTTTGGAACGTAGTTTTATTATGTACTTTGCAATAAAATCAACTATTATTTTACATGGGTTCACCAGAATAAGTTATGTATATAGACCAAAGCTATTTTGTTTGGTTTCGCTACCTCCTTAATATCTTATGTTCTAGTACTACTAATGTAAAACCTCAACTTTTCAGCGAGCTATGGAAAAATGGTGGAACCGCCACCTTCTGAAGGTGGCGAGGCAACTATAACCGCAATGTCAGCTCTTATTGCAGTGGGTCAGTACCTGTCCACTAACAGTGCCAAAAGCACGTTCCTGCGTAATACTGGCTTGGTTGTTAAGGCAATCTTGTCCAAACTTCCTCATGATCAAGATATGCAAGCTCAAAACAATTTTGTATGTGCGGTCCAAACACAAGTCCATTCCCTAATAGAGACCCTTTGTGAAACAAGGAGAGACATTATTCGATGTTGTCAAGATATGCATGGTTTTGAAACCAGACTATCAGACATTTCCTATGTTGTTCAGGAGGCTAGGAGAACTGAAGGCGAAGGTTACGGTGCTCCATCGGACAATACAGCATGAAAACGTAATAGTCAGGTCAAATGAACTAAGCTTCTGAACTTCTGAACTTCTGGTGGTGCATTTATCTGCTAGACTGTTAACTTTTATGCCAACCTTCCTTTTGTTTTATAGCTGTAATTTGTTTTGGTGTGATACAAAATTTGTTCTTAACGTGCAGCCACCGACTGAAGAAAACAGCAAGCCATTTTTGTATAGTGTAGGGTGTTCCCTATATTTGCATTGGTGTCGAACTTTGATGCCCACCGGCTGTAGTCAACATGGGCCTCCTACGGGCTGTAGAAACAATGGGCCTTTTAAGGGCCGTAGAAACAATGGGCCTTCTTTCTTTCAAAAAAAACAATGGGCCTTCTATGTGGCGTAGAAACAATGGGCCTTATACGGGTTGTAGACACAATGGATCTTCTATGGGCCGTATCATCAATGGGCCTTCTATGGGCCATATGATCGGTTGGCCAAACATGGGCCAATCACAGACCATATTGGCCGTAAATGGGCTAGAGTTGAAATCATCCGTTCATGGGTCGACCATAACGGGCCATCGTTAATCGGCCGCATTTTGATGACACTATGAAAATGGCCCAATGTACTAACGGGCCACAACAGGGCGACTGTAACCACGGGCTAAATTTGGCTCGCAAGCAGAAAAGGACATTAACGGGCCATAGGTAAACGAATGTGGAAATGAGCCCAAGAATAAATGGGCCCCGAGAAGGCTGAAAGATAACATGGGCTAGAATCGGTCCAACGGAATAATGGGCCGTTAATGGGTATAAAGTGATACATTGTTCATTACGGGCTAGTTTCACCACGTGTCGTTAATGGGTATAAAGTGATACACTGTTCATTACGGGCCAGTTTTACCACGGGCCGTTAATAGGCCGAGAGTAATAAGGGCCTCATATGGGCCGAAAGACGTCATGGGCCATACATGGGCCGAAAGTTAAAACGGGCTGGATTTATATTGGACGGCCCAGATGACGTTACTAGGCCTAATTCGGATATGCCGTAAACGGGCCTTGGGTTAGCGGGCTGTACGTGGGCTATATGCGAACATGACGTTAACATGCTTGCCGTGGGCTGGCCCGCCACCTTTTGGCCAAGTCAAACGGGCCAGCCTTTTCACAGGAATGGGCCTCTATTGGGCCATGCCACATGTCGGCGTATCATAGGCGCTTTGGGTCCAATGAGTGGATGACATATGTTCCAACGGCGAGCCGACACATGTTTCCTCCAGCCAATGATGATTTTACACGTGGAAAATCCCCATTGGTCGGGGCTGTTAACGGGTTATCGGATGCAAAACCGGACCCGATAGCTTAACGGCGTTCCGTTACGGTGGATGCCACGTGTCGGTCACCCTTGACGAAAGCACTTTTGTGACGCGCGATTTATCGTCATAGAAGTGGACACTCCCGTGATGCTAATTTTGGTAATGTCATGGAACACTTCTACGACAACACAGGTATGACTATCTTGATCCTGTCATAAAATCGTCATGGATGTACATGCATGACTGAAAACGTGACCTATTGTGACAAACACGTATCATCACAGAGTGTATTTTTTTTGTAGTGGAGCTGTCTCGCTGATCTCTACTTTCTTTATGCGCTGCAGGTCGCGGAGACTAGTTCTCACGGCGGGCGATGATCTCTTTCATCAGTTTCATGTCCTTAATACCTGGTTGGCAGCATCAATGAATTCCTCCACCAGCCTGTTGCACTCGATGCGGAGCATGGCATTCTCGTCCATAAGTTTCTTGATGATGACTCCCGTCCTCTGCAACACGACAGTGGTCTCCTCCTCCTGCTTCGCCCTTCCGGCGATCTTTGCCCTCAGCAGGTCGCGCTCGCCCCGGAGCTTCGCATTGCCCTCCCCCTATTGCCGGATGACACCGGTAGCCTCGTCCTACATCCTTGCCCAGCCGGAGATCTGATCCATCTGGCTATGGACTATCGCATGCATGCGCTTGTAAGAGTCCTCGCCTGCCCGCGAGAAATTTTCCCAGGATGCCGCGGCGCGGCGGGACGTCCCTGCTGCTTTGGAGGTTCGGCGGGACATCTCAGCTGCTTCTGCGGCATGGCCGGAACAGTCTGCTACATCGATGGCGTGGCGGGACCTCTGTGCGGCTTCGGCGATGCGGCGGGACCTCTGTGCTACTACTGCTGCGCGGCTGGACATGTCGGCTGCTTTCGCAGCGAGGCGGGACATCTCTCGTGCTTCCTCTTCCATGCTCACCTCTCCCTGGTGGAAATCTCTCGACCCAGAACTCACGCTGGCTATGGCTTGATTGACTTGATTGTTTTTTGTGGATGAGGAGTTGAGGAGTAATGTGCAGTCATCTTATAACCGAGTACTACTAATACACTCCTAAGTGACAAACCGTTTAGGTTGTGGTCGGTGTGAATAGGTTTGCAATTAAATATAGCATGGTAGTAGTAGTAATTTGGAATGTGATGAGACGCGCTCAAAATTTATTGACGGTTCTAGTTTCGAAGTGCGGCACTATTCCCGGATGGCGTAACATCGGCACATTTTCTTGGCCGTGGTGTAGCATATGCCATGGTACTAGTTCTTTTTCTACTGTTGTGTACGTGCAAAAACTGGCACCGTCGGATACGTATCTTACGCTTGGCGTTCGACAGGAATAGCCTTTCGGCGAGCTATAGACTAGTCTTTTTTTCAAACGCATTACACCTATCTCTCGGAACTTCTCGCACGCACCAACGCTGCTCCCTAGGTCGATGCCACCCACATACAGTTGTACTCTAAGAAGAGGTGCACGCACGCACTCGTCCTCTCACACACACGCATCTGTAGCTATGAATTGTAGTGTTCTCAACCATCCAATTGGCTCTATCGTCGGTTTCACGTTGCTTCTTTGCCTTGAGATTGAGATGTTTTAAACGAGGAGGCTAAGATGGATGCACGAGGATTTAGTTAATGCGCGGGCCGCACATGGCACCAACACGACACGAGCTTCGTCTTCCTGGTGTGCATCCAGTCGGGTGAGTTGTCCAAGTATGGACACAACCAGGCCCTCGTTGGTATTCGTCCCTCGACTTTGGCTGGTCATAGTGGAGAGTAACATAGACCAGTTACTAGTCTATGTTACTAGTACCTTTATAGTGGGTAGTGTCATATAGTATATGCATAATTTGGTGACGAGCGCTCTCTATATGTACCACCTTTTTTCTTTAATTACATCTTGTTAGTTTTGCTCCATGGTGCAATCCATCGATACTACTACTATACAAATGTATACATTTTTTTAAAGGCTAGAGGGCGGGGCAGTCTACATTGGTCCTTTTCATGAGAGGAGAGGGCCTTTGTGATTTGACGGCTCATTACTGCTGGAAGGCGGGGCCTTCTGATTTGACTGCTCGTATAAATGTGCCGATGACCTGAGGAGGAGCAAAGAACCGTGCGTTATACTCAAGTTTTACACTCGAGTACGATGGAGGAGCACGAAACACGGCAGCCCAGCGCCATATCCTCTACTCTCTACTCTTATTATATATTACTAGCAAGAGGCATTGTTCTGTTGGCGATAAAGAATGATCTAATTTGCTAGTCATCTCATTTTTAGCATTGTTCTATTCATGCCTCGCAGAGAAGGTGACACATGCAGCGAAACACCCAAACGAAAATAACAAACACAGGAGCAAAAGAAGAAGGAGGATTATCACCCCAAAAAAGAAGGAAGACGCACACACAAGTCCGGGGTGCTACTCTCATTACATGAAGGGTTGCTGGCCGCGGAGTCATAACTTCTTCATCGCCTCCACGACCTCCATCTCCTTGCGCGTCTCCTCCGCCATCTTCATCATTGTATCCACGACACGGGATTTCTCGATGCGAGCCTTCATCATCTGTTCCACGGCCGCATTACGTACCTTGACAGCAGCCGGGTGCTCGATGCGGAGTTTTGCCAACTCCTCCTTCTATTCCATGACGAGGGCCTGCAACATCTTCATCGAGGAACTACTATTCTCATGCAGCTTCTTCCAGTAGGCGTTCTCCTCCTTCAGCAGGTCGAGCTCGTGGCAGAGCTTCGCCTTGTCCTCCTGAAGTTGCAGGATTTCGTCAGTCGCCTTCTTCTCTGAGGCAATGCTCTTCTTCAGTAGGATCACCAAGCTGCCGGTCAACCCCCTCTACTCATTGACCTCAACGGGCATGTCGTCGAGGCTCTCCTTCAGCAGCTCCACCTAGCCGTGGATGAAATCCTTCTGCTTATTGAGGTGCTTATTGAGCTGATGAGGCATGCCGTAGAGGGATAACAACTCTAGCGCCGCCAGCTCGGCATGTTCGCCTCCGCGTCTAGGGTGCTCCTGGGAGCCATCGCCTGACCGTGAGAAATCTTTCGAGGTCTCTGCGTGGTGGCGAGCCCTCTCATTTTTTTCCGCAGCCATGGTTGCCGCTCCCTTGTTACGAGTAGTTCTCGACCTAGAGCTCTGCACACCGGCCATGGCAAGGACGGACGAAGAAGGAGGACTTATGATGAGGAAGGTAGAGTAATTTCCTGTTAGGTAGTTCCTCTTTTTATAACCTAAGTACTAGCACTAGTACTAAAAACTGCATGGAACACGTTCAGGTTTGTTACGTACTAGTAGGTGTGAGCAGGCTTGCACTTAATTGTAGCACTAGTACTTTCGAATGTGATGGGAAGAAGGTAAATATTAATTGATGGTTTTTTGTTTCGAGGCCCGAAACGGCTCCCGATGAGTTTAGTGGAGCATAAATTTCAAGTATACTACACTGCTCAGATGCGTAAATATTATGTTACTGTCAAAAATTGGCACAAAATACGAAGGAGACCAATGGACGTACTACTAGCAACCCATTATTTAACTACTCGCATGCGTGCAGTGGAGTAGTAATTTCTTTGCCCTCATGTCCACTCAATTTGCATGCGCTGTATTAATTGACTGTCAATGAAGTGAAGGACTTTACACGCGTCAAATTATCAAATGGGGTGGATCTTGGTACAAAATTGCGTCCGCCCGTGTACCCGCGTGTGCGTGCGGGGGAATGAGTGTGTGCGTGGCGTTTGTGCACATCTTCGCTTCGTGCATGTACCGCCCGTGCGGCTCAGGGAGGACGAGTACATTCTTCTGGAACCAGCAACACGTCACTATGATCAATCCACACAAGGATGTCGCGACAACGCCTCCACATGTGCCATGTGGCTTCATTAACTATAAGAGAGACACTGTGTAGCGTGCCATTGTGTTTTGCACATACTTGAAGTACTAGTAAGGTACACGCGCATTGCACGCGTCAGATTTTGCAACCAAATTATGAATAAATACCACATTGTAGCATGTAAGCTCTGAGTCATATATGCCTGATGTAGACCTTCGTTTAATTCTTATAGTTCATATCATTCAAAATCAATTAGTTTTTATAAAAATACCTAGGGCCTCTTTGATTCGTAGGATTTCCAAAACGTGGGAATAGGAAGAACATGGGATTAGAGTGGAATGTCGTCTTGAATCCTACAGGATGGTACGAGTGTTTGATTGTGCATAGAAAAAACGCAGAATTATTTCAAAGATGTTTGAGTGGATGGAATGTTTCCTATAAAATCTAGTGCAAATGAATCATATGGAAAATTCCTATGGTTTACAATCCTACATATCAAACAACCAAGATAGGAAAAATTCCTTAGTATTAGAATCCTCCAAAATTCCTTCGAGAATCCTTTGAATCAAAGAAGTCATTAATCTATTTTATGATTCATAGAATTATGCATTGTAAAGCATAAAGTAAAAACAAATAATGGAAGTTCAACTAGAAAAAATGATACGAAAGATTCTAGAACAAAGGAGAACCACTGTTGTTTTGAGATTTCTGCATTATGCTTAAGTTCAACCATGGAGTCTGCTAGATTGTACATGTGGCAAAATCCAGTGGGGAGCTAGAAGATCATGCGAGGGGCCGAGTGGAGGGATACTATGAAGGAGTGCACAACTGCGAGATCGATATTTAGACAGAGGGGGCAAGAACGTGCGCTGTTGCGCGCAGTGGCGGAGCCATGAAAAATGTCCCATGAGCTAGGGGGCCAAGCATTGCTAATCCTTAACGAGGAGGGCCAATTCATCAAGTTAAACTATTTTTACCAGCAATTGTCTAATGATCACATTCATATTAGCCTCGATATATAGTGTTGTTAGGGGGGGGGCAGGGCCCTTGCTGCCCCCTGTCTTCACCATTGTGCGCACATCTGAGAGATTAAGCGGAAGGCATGGATGATGATAGGGGGTATTGGATATATAACTAATGTGGGTGTATTATCTATATATGTAATCCTATATAGAGAGGTATAAATTGATCGATGTGGACGTGGGAAAGAGGGTGAGACCTCACTAGATATATAGATTGATCAGTTTATGTGGAAAACTATGAAAGACCTAGCTATACACACACACACACACACACACACACACACATAGAGGAACATCGTTCGTTGCGCATGCACGTGAGAGATAAAGAATGCATGTGTGTGTGTGCCTTTATGGGAGACCGACCTGAAGAAAAAAATTGCATGTGTGCGATGGATAATGCCGACTGGTAGTGTGTGTGCATGCATGCATGAGAGAAAGTTAGTGGTACAATTATAAAGAGAAGACCAATGTGTGGGTGTAAAACACTAGGTGAGGTCATAATCAATGTAAAGTTGAATTCAAATATTTGAATAAGAGATCATTATGTTTGAAACCCATGCATGCATGAATATAACAGAGATCTGCGTGGTTGTCGGTGTACTAAAGTAGGGGTACCTTAGTACCCCGAACTTGTGCACGGGCAGTTGCAGCGTCCCGCGGCAAGGCTAGCCAGGCGACCGCCAAGATCCTCCGTGGTTCCCTTGGAGCCATTCAAGAACAAAGTATCCAAGTCAAAGAAACAAGACCCCGGCAAAAAGAGCTTGCCGGGATGGCCACTCAAGGCACAAAATCACTCAAGGTACAAGACCCTGGCAAGAGGAGCTTGCCAGGAAGGCCAATTAAAGGCACCTCAAGAGAACTTGCCGCGACGCGCCACGCGTCCCGGCAAGGCCCGGTGAGCGACAAGCTCCCAGGCGCGACAAGCTAACTACCGCGGCAAGCTTCCACTCAGTACCCACGCTCCAGCTCATCCACCCACGTGTCGCCCTGGGACCTTCCCAGGGGCACGTGGCGGAAGGCTGTGCAGCCGGGGGAACACGATGGCAAGCTGCGATGACTAGGCTACCGTCGTGGCGGACGGTGGCGCCCCTGACGGCCACTTTTTGCACTGTTTGGGGCGACGGCGACGGGCATTCAATGCCCTTGTCCCCTGCCGTCAGAGTTAGGTACGGGGCACTGTACAAACACTGTTACAACTACCACTCTTTTTACTTTTTTACCCCCATCTGTGTTGCCACATGTCGGTGACCCCTTTGACCTATAAAAGGAGGCCCATGCGCAACGTAGAAGGGGTTCGGAACATCGATCACTCTCACGCTCGGTCTTGCCAGCGGTTAGAGCATACTGTAGCTCTCCTCGCTCCCGAGCCAAGAACTCAATAACAAACCAAAGCAGGAGTAGGGATTTACGCATCCGTGCGGCCTGAACCTGGGTAAACAGCTCGCTTGCTCGCCTCTATCTGCTCTTTGTGCATCCTCCGCCCCCCGCCGTACAGAGAAGGGGCTCCGGTCCCATAGGTGTTCGTGGGCTATCAGTTTCCCCGACATCTTTGGCGCGCCAGGTAGGGGCAGCGTCGAGGTTGCGTGAACCTGATCCGGCGTCCACGCGAGCTAGATCCTCACCAACTTCACCAACTTAACCAACTTCATCGACTCCATCGACATGCCACCGAAGAAGAAGGCTTCGGAGGCAGCCGGCCCGTCCGCGTCGATCCCGCCACCGCCGGAGCCAACGGCTGGTGGGGTAGACGCCGGCGGAAGGACGGACGTCGCCGAGGAAACTCACGGTGCCGCCAAGTCCAAGGACAAGACTGACGACCGGGCGCACTCCAAGGCCTCAGCGTCCGTACACGCACCGCGCCCATCTCAAGAAGCGCGAGACCGGCAGCGACGTGGTACTCAAGGTACCATACGCTTGCTGGGCCAAGGTCAAGCTGGCGGATCCCGGGACGCTCAAGGCCAGCATGCACATCAACATGCTGGCACAAGCAAGGCACGGTCGCCAGGACGGGATGCTGCTCCTTCTAACGTAGTTAGAAGTCCGAGCATATCCCGCTCCTCACACCGCTCGCCACCGCTCCCCGCCACTCCAGCAGAAGCTTTAGCAGGAGCCCCACTGCTCCTCAACTTCCCTCCAGCGGCAGACAAGGCCGGCGACTGGAGGGCCACCATCCAAAGTCTCATCGCCTTCGCCAACGGCGACACCCCGCAACAGCCGAGCACGTCACGGCCGCGGCAAGTCAGCCAGGCGCGGGCCGATGGCGACAAGACTGCCTTGGGTGCAACGACCATGCACTCCCCGCCAAGGAGGCCAAGATCGCCGGCTCGCCGGATCAACATTGACGACGACTCCACCGCGTCATCCGATCCGCGAGCTCGCCGTGATCAGCGCCAAGTTCTCGACGAACGACAACAAGAAGATGCTCGAACCCGCATCGAGCACCGAAGAGAAGCGCGGCGTCAATCAGACCAGTGCGCTGGGCCCGCTGTCGACATGCACGCGCCTGGAGGACCAGGCGACTTGCCGTACGCGGTAGGTTGCCCTGCGTTCATTCGTGAGCTGCGGCAAGTCCAGTGGCCCAGCATGAATGTCAGGACCCCGATTCTAAGTCATACCAATCTAGCTGTAACACGTCATATCACTTTGCGGCCTCACGCACGGTAACCCCACGGGTGCCACCTTACCTGGCCCGGGACAGTTTGCGCATTTTGGCACACGTATATGACAGTGTCGCTAGCATCCATATGACAGAGAACCCGGGCCGACATGGCTAGTTATAAACCAAAAGTGGCACTAAATTACAGAGACAGGCATCCATGACCCAGCAACGAATGTGTCGGTCATCAACGTATGAACCCAAGTCATAGCAGGCTACATGGACTTAAAGGAACAACGCGTGACATTTCCCCTAACGGACAGACACAGGAACGAAGAAGGACACATGCCGGCCAGCCTACGTGTTCCGAGGAGTAGCAAGCTACCAAGGCTCATTGGAATCACTAGGAGGCATTTCCCTGTAAGGTAGGCTACCAAAGGAAAACAACTAGGTGTCGGATCCCACACATACCAAGCATTTCAACCATACACACAATATGCTCAATATGTGCAAATACAACATTGCATCACAACAGAACTCTATGACTCAAAGAACTTTATTTAAAAGGCTCCAAGAGCCATACATAACATATCCATACAGGTAGGGGTCACATGACCCAACACTCAAGTCATACAGTCATACAAGCACAAGCGGAAGCTACATGTCTGAGTACAGACAACTTAGAAAATAAAACATGCTTGGTGTAGCCTGACTATCTACAAGGCCCTTCACAAGCTCCAGATCTCCGTCTGGGTGTCAAGCTACTCATCGACGTCAACGTATATGTAGAACCCATCAGCAGGGGCAGGGTTCTCCTCTGCAACAGTTATTAAGCAAACATGAGTACAAAGGTACTCAGCAAGTCTTACCACAGAACCTATCATACATGCAACATTATCAAAGGGGGTAGTGGAGTTCATAGCAGAAAGCCAGCTTTGACTCTTGGCTAACCTATACTACAACTCTCAACGGATTGCAAGATGTTATTACGAACACGAGTCCTCTACTCACCACAACAATACACCACCGAGGATCCTCTTCCGTCATCCTACGAAAGGGCCATCCACCGTACTCACACTTATCTTGAGGCTTTTAGTAGTATCCATCAACTTGTCTATGAACTGTAAGAGTAACCAAGTAGTCCGTACCGCGAACAACGGCTATTCGAATAGATTGATAACCCTGCAGGGGTGTACCTCTTCACACACGCTTTCACCACTTATCGCCGTTTACTCGACATGTACTCGGCAACCTTCAAGTGGAAGCCCTGCGAGGGTGTGGGCCACGACCTGACTAACTACTCAAGTCTCTCGTCCAGGTTTATCGCCTATTTGGGTTCCATCCGTGGGGAGATCCGGCCAGGGTGTCGCTCACGGCCCCAAACGATGTGTACAGGGTTCCCGAGTCACCAAACGGGCAACCGGTACACCGTGCCACGTACCTGTCGCATCACAACCCACCCCGAGGGTCAGCGCTGTGAACGACCTCCAGTAAACTATAAACACCAGAAACTAGTTGCAATTCCTGGACAGAGATCGAGAATAATGAATAAGCCGAGAGGGTCCATTGGTTTCGGGCCCAATGCATGGTAGTAACTGGAACTTGAACCACACATACAGATCTCGGGTCCTATGGACGGTTCCAATGAAACAACCCACCACGTACTCCTACATGGCCTTTCATCGATACCTTAACCAAACATATTCCACACTTCCTTCTCTTTATCGGTATGATCATTTCACTCTGATCCATCACCCAGATGAACCAGACCTGACACAACTCTAAGCATAGCAGGCAACATAAACAAATCGCATGGTGGATCACACATCACATGGCTCAATCAACTCCTACACATGCTAGTGGGTTTCAACTATTTACTGTGGCAATGACAGGTCATGGAAGGGAATATGGTTCAACTACCGCAGCAAGTAGCAGTTCACACGCTGTTGCCTTAATGCAGTAAAAGAGAGCAGAAGCGAGAAGATTGGGTTTGTATCGGAATGATCAATGATTGCTTGCCTGACAAAGTGGTTGTCGGGTACTGCTCTTCAACTGGATACGCAGCAGTATCCTCGGGAGCAGGACCTAACACAGAGAATACCGGCGATACAATCATTAACAAACAAATGCAACAATATGATGCATGCTCATGACATGGCAAGATGCATGTGTTTTGGGCTAATGCAACTATAACCAGAAGGGTTTGAGCCTATTTGAATCAAAGATTCAAATTGGCACTTTAGCTATTATTTAATTAAGTGCATTATCATGTTTTAATGTATACAACAAGGTTATCTTGCTCAAACATGCATGAAACCAGTGCCATTGGAAAGATTGGATTTTACTGATCATTTTTCATATATAAATCTTTTCCATCTGAGCTACTGTTGAATTTATATGATTTTTTGAAGTTTAGGCATTTTCTGGAATTTCCTGAATTATTTTTAAATCTAAAAATCCTAGAAAATCCTTTACCGCGTCAGCATGACCTCATGCTGACGTCAGCAGGTCAACAGGAGCTGGTCCAGGTCAAACATGACATGTGGGCCCGGCATGTCAATGTCATAGCTAATTAGCAAAGTTAATTAGTGTTAAGCTAGGAACTAATTAGCTGTCAGTGGGTTCTGGGCCCACGGGTCAGTGACTAAACTAACTAACTAATTTAATTAACATTTACTTAATTAAACTAGCTAATTAGGGGAGGGGTGGCCCACACGTCAGCGACCCAGGGGTGGTCAACCTCCCGGTCAAACGAGTCAAACTCGCCGGCGAAGTGACGCCGGCGAGGCCAAACGCGGCGGCGAGCTTCAGAAAACGCCTACAGGGCACGGTTCGAGCCGCGGTTGGGCGCGTTGGAGAGCCCTCGCTGATGCGCGTCGAATGGTGGTGGTCGCCGGGCCTGTGGTGGCCGGAGGCGACGGCAACGAGCTCGACAGCGGCGGCCGGCGTTCGGGCGTGTGTGGAGACGCGGCTACGGTGGCCCAGGCGATGCGTGCGTGGCACCTAGCTCATCTACGTGCTGCGGCAAGCGAGATGGACATGCGTCCATGACCAAATGGTCACCGGAGCATCACCGGTGGCAAGCACGGCGGCGGCGGGTTTCGGTGATCAACGGAGCAGCAGCTACATGGCGCAAACGAAGCAGAGGAAGGAGGGATTCGGCGTAGGGACTCACAGCGGTGCTAGCGAGCTCGACAGAGAGGTCGGGGACACTCTGCAGCTTCTTAATCGACGGCGAGGAGCTCCGGCGATCCGAGGAGGGGAACGACGGCGTGAAGGTGTTGCAGGGCTCCCGGCGATCCGTGGCTCAGCGAGGAGGAAGAGGGCGTCGCGGCGAACCTTCTAGACACGGTCGCGGGACGAGGGGGAGGCTCTAGGTGCGGCAACGGCGAGCGGCGGCGACGGGCGGCTCGGTGGTGAGAGGGAGAGAGCCAGGGGAAGGAGATGAGGACGAGGGGAAATGAGAGAGGGGTCGGGGCAGCTGCGTGGCGACGCATGGAGGCGTCCAGGCCGTCGGAGATGCAGGCAAGCAGGGTGGAGGTGGCCGGGCGCGTGCCGGCGCGTGGTGGCCACGCGCGCTGCCTACTGGCGCGAGGAGGAAGGCGACAGGAGCGGGGCTGGTGGGCTGGGCCGGCCTGCAACAGTGCTGGGCTCAGGTAAGTTCTTTCTCTCTCTTTCTTTTTCCTATTTCTTTTCTGTTTCATTTCTTTTGCAACTTTGTTTAATTAATAAAAATGCCAGAACATTTTTATAACTCATAAAACTTGTCATGCCCACTGTATATATTATGAACAACATAGAACATTATAGTTTATGATTATTTGAGCATTTAAAATATTTTATAGCATTTAAATGCCCAAATACAAATACCATATGATTTAATCCAAAGACCTTAGAGATCCTAGAAAATTGTGCACCATTTTTGGCAGAGGTTTAAGACCAAGGCAGAAATGATGAACATTTTTGAAGGGCATTTTGGGTACATTGGAAAAGATTTTATCAAACCCTAGTTGTTAGGAGAGGGGTGCTGGGGTTTCTATCATTCCCATTTCAAGTTTCTTTGATAAGTAGACATGATGCACACTCTAGCTAATCCTAATGCAAATGCTAACTAGGGATGTGACAACTCACCCCCACTTAAAAGAATCGCGTCCCGAGATTCGGGTTCCTCCGGAAAGAGGGTGGGGTACTCAAGTCGAAGACGATCCTCCCTTTCCCAAGTAGCTTCACTCTCGGAATGATGTGACCATTGAACCTTGAGAAACTTGATATTGTGGCGTCGAGTGGTGCGCTCGGTTTGATCAAGAATACGAACGGGGTATTCTCGATATGTGAGATTGTCCTGGAGATCAAGCGTTTCGTGGTCCACTCCGCGGATAGGATCCGAGAAGCAACGCCTGAGTTGAGAAACGTGGAACACATCATGAACTCTGGATAGGTGCGGAGGTAGTTCCAATTGGTAGGCAACTTCTCCTCGTTTGGCAAGAATGCGAAAAGGACCAATGTAACGAGGGGCCAATTTGCCTTTGATACTGAAGCGATGGGTTCCCTTAAGAGGAGTAACCCAAAGGTAAGCCTTATCGCCGACTTCAAAAGTCACAGCCTTATGATGACTATTATATTGGCTCTTCTGGCGAGACTGGGCTGTTTTCAATTTCTCACGAACGATGCGAACTTGCTCTTCTGCTTCCTGGATCATATCCGGGCCAAAGAATTGTCTTTCCCCGGTTTCTGACCAGTTAAGAGGTGTTCGACACCTTCGTCCATATAGAACTTCGAAGGGAGCTTTGCCCAAGCTGGCTTGATAACTATTGTTATAAGCGAATTCGGCAAATGGAAGAAACTTCTCCCAATCCATACCGAAAGAGATGACAGAGGCTCGAAGCATGTCTTCCAGAATTTGATTGACTCATTCCACTTGACCACTTGACTACGGATGGAAGGCGGTACTGAAGGAGAGATGAGTTCCCATAGCATTCTGGAAACTTTCCCAAAATCGCGAAGTGAAAAGACTTCCACGGTCTGAGTTAATCTCCAATGGCACACCATGAAGTGACACTATCCGAGAGACATACAAGTCTGCTAGTTGGCTAGCGGTAATACTCTCTCGAACAGGCAGGAAATGAGCTACTTTAGAGAGGCGGTCGATAACGACGAAGATAGCATTATTCCCTTTCCTGGTCCTGGGAAACCCGGTAATGAAGTCCATACCGAACTTGTCCCATTTCCATTCAGGAATAGCTAAAGGTTGAAGGGTGCCAGCAGGCCGTTGATGCTCTGCTTTGACTCGACGACAAACATCGCAGTTATCAATGAATTGAGCGGTTTCTCTCTTCATCCTAGTACACCAGAATCTCTGACGTAGGTCCTGATACATTTTGGTACTACCGGGATGAATTGTGAGAGGAGATTCATGAGCCTCCTTAAGGATCAAACGTCTCAGGTTTCGTACTTTAGGAACCACTAAACGGTTGCTAAAGAATACAACTCCTTGATCATCAATTGAGAAACATCCCGCAACTCCTTTCTTGATGTTCCTCTTAATACGGGAAATTCCCGGGTCAACCTTCTGTGCTTTGATGACCTGATCCGTAAGGTTAGGTTCCGCCACCAAGGTGGAAAGGAATCCTCGAGGAACAATGTGAAGGTTAAGCTTACGAAATTCCTCGTGGAGAAGTGGTTGTCCTTGTTGTAACATTAAGTTGTTACAATAAGATTTACGACTTAGTGCATCAGCCATGACATTGGCCTTTCCAGGGGTGTAAGTGATTCCTAAGTCGTAATCTGTGAGCAACTCGACCCAACGTCTTTGCCCGAGATTCAGATCCGGTTGGGTGAAGATGTACTTCAAACTTTGATGATCAGTGAAGATTTCACAGCGATTACCAAGGAGGTAATGTCGCCATGTTTTGAGTGCATGGACTACAGCTGCAAGCTCTAGATCATGAGTAGGATAGTTATCCTCATGTGGACGCAACTGTCGGGATGCGTAAGCAATCACTTGACGGTCTTGCATGAGTATGCAACCTAGTCCTTGTCGAGAGGCGTCACAATAGATTATAAAATCCTTGGAGAAGTCTGGTGGTACCAGTACAGGTGCAGATGTCAGGCGTCTTTTCAGTTCCTGAAAAATGGACTCGCACTGTGTGGTCCACTCAAACTTTTTATCCTTTTTGAGGAGCTCAGTTAGAGGTTTAGCAACCTTGGAGAAATTCTCGACGAAGCGTCGGCAATAGCTCGCTAAGCCAAGAAAACTCCTAACTTGCTTGACCGATTCAGGGGGAGTCCAATCAAGGACGGCTTGAACTCGCTCGAGATTGACAGCAATACCCTTGCCAGAGATCACATGACCTAGATAGGTTACTTCTGGCAACCAAAATTCACATTTGGAGAATTTGGCATAAAGGCGGTGCTCTCGAAGTTTCGTCAATACCAGCCTTAAATGCTCGGCATGATCTTCCTTGTTCTTGGAATAGATGAGTATATCATCGAGGTATACCATGACGAATTTATCCAAGTACTCCATGAATATAGAATTCATTAGTCGGGAGAAGGTGGCTGGGGCATTGGTTAATTCGAAGGACATGACGGTGTACTCATATTGGCCATAACGAGTAACAAAAGCCATTTTAGGAATGTCCCCGTTCTTGATTTTGATTTGATGGTAACCCAACCTCAAATCCATCTTAGAGAAGACTGAGGATCCAGCGAGCTGATCATACAGGTCGTTGATCCTGGGGAGCGGATACTTGTTCTTTATGGTGACCAGATTGACAGGTCGGTAATCTACAACCATCCGCTCCGTTCCATCCTTCTTCTTGACGAAGAGGACGGGGCAAGCCCAAGGGGAGGAACTAGGACGGATGAAACCCTTTTCCAAGGACTCATCGAGTTGTTTCTTAAGCTCAGCTAATTCTAGTGGTGCCATCTGATAAGGTCTCCTAGAGATTGGGACAGTTCCAGGGATAAGATCTATCACGAACTCGACATCTCTGTCAGGTGGAATTCCTGGCAGTTCTTCCGGAAAAACATCCGGAAAGTCACGGACTACCGGGATATCTTCGAGTTCTGGTAGAGGGCTGGCATTAAGAGAGTAGAGCTGACGCTCAGCCATTCGGGTCAAGACATTGACTATCTTGCCGGATGGGTGTGTAAGTTGAACGGTCCTAGTATAGCAATCAATCTTGGCGTAATGAGTTGTCATCCAATCCATACCCAAAATGATGTTTATGTCCGATGACTAGAGAGCGATTAGAGATCCTAGGAAAACAAGTCTATCGACAAGGATTTCATTTCCATGGCTTACCCTAGAGGTTTGCCACTTTGAACCAGGAGTTTGAATAACCATGGAAATAGGCATGTCACAAAAAGTCATGTTGTGCATTCGAGCATAGCTCTCAGATATGAACGAATGTGATGCTCCAGTATCGAAAAGAACAGATGCCGGATGGCAGTTAACGAGAAGAGTACCAAGAACGACGTTACGATCCTCATAAGTTTCCTCAGCAGAGACATAGTTGACATGACCACGTGCAGTGGGGATTGGCTTGACATAATTCACCTTGCCGGTTGGCTTACCACGGCCAACGGGTTTTCCTGGTTGGTTCTGAGGACACTCACGCATGTAGTGCCCTGGTTCTCCACACTTGAAGCATGTCACAGTGCTAGTGCATGGAGCAAAGTTGGAAGGTGGTCCTCCATAGGTCTTAGCAGGTGCATACTGTTGAGTTGGGCGAGGCGCCTCATAGGATGGCCTCGGTGTGTACTTGGGTGGCAGAGCAGTGTTAGGAACCCACACACGACGCTTGTGAGAGCCAGAGCCGGATGAGGAACCAAAGTCTCGAGGATGCTTGCGTGTGGCTTCGAAGTCGGTCTGGCCCGTTTCAGCACTGATAGCCTTGTTTACCAACTTCTGGAAGGAAGTGCACTCGTGTAGACGTAGATTTCGGCGGAGTTCAGGGTTGAGTCCCTTGCGGAACCTCGCCTGCTTCTTGGCATCGGTGGATACTTCCTCAGGTGCATAGCGTGCCAAGTTGCCAAACTCGCGACTATAGCCATCCATAGTTAACCGGCTCTGGGTGAAATTGCAGAATTCCTCCCGCTTGCGATCCATGAGACCTTCCGGAATGTGATGTTCACGAAATGCCTCACTGAACTCAACCCAAGTAGTGATTTGGCCAGCAGGACGCATAGCTTCAAAGTTTTCCCACCAAAGAATGGCAGGGCCCTCAAGATGGTAGGCGGCGTAGGTAACCTTGTCAGCTTCGGCCACATGGGTAGAGTGTAGCTTGTGGGTGATACTACGTAGCCAGTCATCCGCATCCAGAGGTTCAGTGGAGTGATGGAACTTTGGTGGGCACATCTTGATAAAGTCATTGATTGACACCACGCCATTCCTCTGACGGAACCCAGTGTTCTGCTCTATGCGTTCCAGCAGGCGGTTGGTCTCTCTCTTGTTCCGTTCTGCCTCGAGCATAACTTCCGCCAAGGAGGGTGGCTGGGGCAGATTCCCATCTCTAGCCCCACTAGCCTCACCCTGCTCCTGGGCAGCAGGAGTGTTGCGAGTGTTGACCATCCTAGGAAAACAAAACAACGGTTTAGACAAGGATGGCAAAATTTGACATAGGAGTGCAGAATGTAATGGATGACACGGAATGCAAAGATGTTCATCCGTACGACATGGTAATATAGAAACTGCTATATATACACCAGTGGTCATACACACCATACATAGTTTAGTACAAGCCAAGGCTAAAGTACAACTGCGGTGAAAGACGATACATCCCATCAGAGGCATTCCAAGCTCCTATACATTATTTAACTACACCTCCGGAACTCAGTACACACTAAGTCATATTCCACCAGACGCGCAGGACTATGGAAATACAACTACTACAAAACTACTACTACCACGGTCTAGCTCAGACATTCCCGTAGTACTCTTCGTAAAGATTACCACCGTAGCCTGGAAGTGGAACAGACGGATCTTGAAACTCGCGAGCACTCGAATGCTGTGGACCATAGGGACATGGATGTGGCCTCGGTCCCGACGCTGGTGGTAACCGACGCCCACGTGGAGGTGTAATACCCCCAACGTCACGCCAATCCATGCGATCAGGCAGACGAGTCCGCACGGGGTACAAATCCCGCATGTCCAGATATCCGGCGTGCACAGCAGGTGCAAGCCGTGTCAAAGTAGTCCAGTGGGCGGCTCGAGTGTTATACAACTCCATTTGGAGGGCACGGACCTCACGGTCCCTAACCTCCAGCATCTGAACAGTAGTCTGAAGCAGTGGCTCTTCATGAGCAGCATCAATATATAGACCAGTGTAATAGCCTTCTTCTCCGGGAAGTGAGGCTGGCATGTAACAGAACTCAGTGTTCAGCAACAGGGCATGCCTAGCCCGGAGAATGGTCATCATCGAATAGGCGGCATCCTGCACTGCCATCTCGATGGTAACCCCGAGTCCATAAGACCCATGGATGGGGTCGTTAGCTCCGGGATATGAGGGGTATATCCGGACTGTGCAGAAATACTGACTCTGATTGAAATCCCGTTACTGTTCCTCCACGGTGTACTCAGGATACCAGCGATAACCGGTCTCAGTCAGCACACGGACTAGCATGGCCGTGTGACCGGGCACATTAATGCACTGAATCAAACGAACCACTTGGTGAGGGGTGCGGCCAGACATCTGAAACACGAGGTAATGCAAAGGCATTCATGTTTCTGGAAGAAATCGGGTAGCATAACAACTGTAAATGCTCAAACAAAGATTTGAGACATCATACAAATGATAGCATAGCCACTCAACAATTCCGTATCAAGGTTCCGGGTCCAACAATCATCATACTAAAAGGATAGAAACTGAACTAAGGCTTGAAACCAACAATCCTAAGAGTCTACGGATTAGTAACACGTGAACCTAGTAAGGATAAGAGGCCTAGTCCTAAATCCCCGTAGAAAGAATAGACTGACTTAGATCAGAAGGGCATAAGGTAAAGGAGTAAAAGAGCCTTACGTTCCCTTCCACAATCAATTCCCCTACATATAACTAAGAATTTTTCTAGACTCAACATCGACCAGTTTGGCTTGAGAAACCTACAGGTAGTCTAGCTCTGATGCCAACGCTGTCAGGACCCCGATCCTAAGTCATACCAATCTAGCTGTAACACGTCATATCACTTTGCGGCCTCACGCACGGTAACCCCACGGGTGCCACCTTACCTGGCCCGGGACCGTTTGCGCATTTTGGCACACATATATGACAGTGTCGCTAGCATCCATATGACAGAGAACCCGGGCCGACATGGCTAGTTATAAACCAAAAGTGGCACTAAATTACAGAGACAGGCATCCATGACCCAGCAACGAACGTGTCGGTCATCAACGTATGAACCCAAGTCGTAGCAAGCTACATGGACTTAAAGGAACAACGCGTGACATTTCCCCTAAGGGACAGACACATGAACGAAGAAGGACACATGCCAGCCAGCCTACGTCTTCCGAGCAGTAGCAAGCTACCAAGGCTCATTGGAATCACTAGGAGGCATTTCCCTGTAAGGTAGGCTACAAAAGGAAAACAACTAGGTGTCGGATCCCACACATACCAAGCATTTCAACCATACACACAATATGCTCAATATGTGCAAATACAACATTGCATCACAACAGAACTCTATGACTCAAAGAACTTTATTTAAAAGGCTCCAAGAGCCATACATAACATATCCATACAGGTAGGGGTCACATGACCCAACACTCAAGTCATACAGTCATACAAGCACAAGCGGAAGCTACATGTCTGAGTACAGACAACTTAGAAAATAAAACAGGCTTGGTGTAGCCTGACTATCTACAAGGCCCTTCACAAGCTCCAGATCTCCGTATGGGTGTCAAGCTACTCGTCGACGTCAACGTCTATGTAGAACCCATCAGCAGGGGCAGGGTTCTCCTCTGCAACAGTTATTAAGCAAACATGAGTACAAAGGTACTCAGCAAGTCTTACCACAGAACCTATCATACATGCAACATTATCAAAGGGGGTAGTGGAGTTCATAGCAGAAAGCCAGCTTTGACTCTTGGCTAACCTATACTACAACTCTCAACGGATTGCAAGATGTTATTACGAACACGAGTCCTCTACTCACCACAACAATACACCACCGAGGATCCTCTTCCGTCATCCTACGAAAGGGCCATCCACGGTACTCACACTTATCTTGAGGCTTTTAGTAGTATCCATCAACTTGTCTATGAACTGTAAGAGTAACCAAGTAGTCCGTACCGCGAACAACGGCTATTCGAATAGATTGATAACCCTGTAGGGGTGTACCTCTTCACACACGCTTTCACCACTTATCGCCGTTTACTCGACATGTACTCGGCAACCTTCAAGCGGAAGCCCAGCGAGGGTGTCGGCCACGACCTGACTAACTACTCAAGTCTCTCGTCCAGGTTTATCGCCTATTTGGGTTCCATCCGTGGGGAGATCCGGCCGGGGTGTCGCTCACGGCCCCAAACGATGTGTACAGGGTTGCCGAGTCACCAAACGGGCAACCGTTACACTGTGCCACGTACCTGTCGCATCACAACCCACCCCGAGGGTCAGCGCTGTGCACGACCTCCAGTAAACTATAAACACCAGAATCTAGTTGCAACTCCTGGACAGAGATCGAGGGTAATTAATAAGCCGAGAGGGTCCATTGGTTTCGGGCCCAATGCATGGTAGTAACTGGAACTTGAACCACACATACAGATCTCGGGTCCTATGGACGGTTCCAATGAAACAACCCACCACGTACTCCTACATGGCCTTTCATCGATACCTTAACCAAACGTATTCCACACTTCCTTCTCTTTATCAGTATGACCATTTCACTCTGATCCATCACCCAGATGAACCAGACCTGACACAACTCTAAGCATAGCAGGCAACATAAACAAATAGCATGGTGGATCACACATCAAATGGGTCAATCAACTCCTACACATGCTAGTGGGTTTCAAATATTTACTGTGGCAATGACAGGTCATGCAAGGGAATAGGGTTCAACTACCGCAGCAAGTAGCAGTTCACACACTGTTGCCTTAATGCAGTAAAAGAGAGCAGAAGCGAGAAGATTGGGTTTGTATCGGAATGATCAATGATTGCTTGCCTGACAAAGTGGTTGTCGGGTACTGCTCTTCAACTGGATACGCAGCAGTATCCTCGGGAGCAGGACCTAACACAGAGAATACCGGCGATACAATCATTAACAAACAAATGCAACAATATGATGCATGCTCATGACATGGCAAGATGCATGTGTTTTGGGCTAATGCAACTATAACCAGAAGGGTTTGAGCCTATTTGAATCAAAGATTCAAATTGGCACTTTAGCTATTATTTAATTAAGTGCATTATCATGTTTTAATGTATACAGTAAGGTTAACTTGCTCAAACATGCATGAAACAAGTGCCATTGGAAAGATTGGATTTTTCTGATCATTTTTCATATATAAATCTTTTCCATCTGAGCTACTGTTGAATTTATATGATTTTTTGAAGTTTAGGCATTTTCTGGAATTTCCTGAATTATTTTTAAATCTAAAAATCCCAGAAAATCCTTTACTGCGTCAGCATGACCTCATGCTGACGTCAGCAGGTCAACAGGAGCTGGTCTAGGTCAAACATGACATGTGGGCCCGGCATGTCAGTGTCATAGCTAATTAGCAAATTTAATTAGTGTTAAGCTAGGAACTAATTAGTTGACAGTGGGGTCTGGGCCCACGGGTCAGTGACTAAACTAACTAACTAATTTAATTAACATTTACTTAATTAAACTAGCTAATTAGGGGAGGGGTGGCCCACACGTCAGCGATCCAGGGGTGGTCAACCCCCCGGTCAAACGAGTCAAACTCGCCGGCGAAGTGACGCCGGCGAGGCCAAACGCGGCGGCGAGCTTCGGAAAACGCCTACAGGGTACGGTTCGAGCCGCGGTTGGGCGCGTTGGAGAGCCCTCGCCGATGCGCGTCGAAAGGTGGTGGTCGCCGGGCCTGTGGTGGCCGGAGGCGACGGCAATGAGCTCGACAGCGGCGGTCGGCGTTCGGGCGTGTGTGGAGACGCGGCTACGGTGGCCCAGGCGATGCGTGCGTGGCACCTAGCTCATCTACGTGCTGCGGCGAGCGAGATGGACATGCGTCCGTGACCAAATGGTCACCGGAGCATCACCGGCGGCAAGCACGGCGGCGGCGGGTTTCGGTGATCAACGGAGCAGCAGCTACACGGCGCAAACGAAGCAGAGGAAGGAGGGATTCGGCGTAGGGGCTCACAGCGGTGCTAGCGAGCTCGACGAAGAGGTCGGGGACGCTCTGCAGCTTCTTAATCGATGGCGAGGAGCTCCGGCGATCCGAGGAGGGGAACGACGGCGTGAAGGCGTTGCAGGGCTCCCGGCGATCCGTGGCTCAGCGAGGAGGAAGAGGGCGTCGCGGCGAACCTTCTGGACACGGTCACGGGACGAGGGGGAGGCTCTAGGTGCGGCAACGGCGAGCGGCGGCAACGGGCGGCTCAGTGGTGAGAGGAAGAGAGCCAGGGGAAGGAGATGAGGACAAGGGGAAATGAGAGAGGGGTCGGGGCAGCTGCGTGGCGACGCATGGAGGCATCCAGGCCGTCGGGGATGCAGGCAAGCAGGGTGGAGGTGGCCGGGCGCGTGCCTGGGCGCGGTGGCCACGCGCGCTGCATACTGGCGCGAGGAGGAAGGCGACAGGAGCGGGGCTGGGGGGCTGGGCCGGCCTGCAACAGTGCTGGGCTCAGGTAAGTTCTTTCTCTCTCTTTCTTTTTTCCTATTTCTTTTCTGTTTCATTTCTTTTGCAACTTTGTTTAATTAATAAAAATGCCAGAACATTTTTATAACTCATAAAACTTGTCATGCCCACAGTATATATTATGAGCAGCATAGAACATTATAGTTTATTATTATTTGAGCATTTAAAATATTTTATAGCATTTAAATGCCCAAATACAAATACCATATGATTTAATCCAAAGACCTTAGAGGTCCTAGAAAATTGTGCACCATTTTTGGCAGAGGTTTAAGACCAAGGCAGAAATGATGAACATTTTTGAAGGGCATTTTGGGTACATTGGAAAAGATTTTATCAAACCCTAGTTATTAGGAGAGGGGTGCTGGGGTTTCTGTCATTCCCATTTCAAGTTTCTTTGATAAGTAGACATGATGCACACTCTAGCTAATCATAATGCAAATGCTAACTAGGGATGTGACAATGAAGAACTTCAAGCCTGACGTACCCGAGAAGTACGACGGCAAGACACATCCGTCGGAGTTCCTCAGCATCTACAACATCGCGGTGCAGGCTGCCGGGGGACGAGACGAGAAGATACTCGCCAATTACTTCCTGCTCGTGCTCAAGCCAAACGTCAGATCTTGGCTCATGCACTTGCCGGAGAACTCCATTTCTTATTGGGCAGACCCGTGCCACCAGTTTGTCGGTACAGGCGGCCACAAGCCCCACGGCCAGGAGAGTGACCTTCACATACTCGCCCAGAAGGAAGGAGAGCCCCTGCGTAAGTATATCCAGAGGTTCAGCCACGTCCAGCACAACATCCCAGACGTCCACCCTACCGCGGTTATTAGCGCCTTCCACTAGAACGTGCGTAAACCGCAGGATGAGGGAGGAGATGGCGATGTGCAAGATCCGAGACGTCAGTGAGCTTTATGCCCTGGCCGACAAGTGCGCACGCGCTGAGGAGGGGAGGAAACTCCCCGGAGAGGATACAGGAGCAGGGGGATCCGACAGCGAGGATGCCGCCCCGGCAAAGAAAAGCCGGCGGCGGGGCAACAGGAAGAAGAAGAACAAGGAAGTGCTAGTCGTAGAGCAGTCCGGCAAGAAGGCTGGCGCCAAGAAAGCCCAAGCTGGTGGCTCCGGCAAGGAGACTGCCGCGTGCACCAACTGCCAGGCTGTGGCGGCCGCCGACAAGCAGGACGGCACCGACAAGCAATACTGCAAGATCCACCGCACCAAGGGCCACGACCTCCAGAACTGCAAGAAAGTCGAGTACCTCGTCGAGCAGCAAAAGGCTGAGTACGAGCGACGCGACAAGGAGAAGGCCCAGGGAGGTGATGGTGGGTCCGGCAAGAAGCGTCCATTCAACGGCCGGGGAGGACGCCGCAACAAGGCCAAGCAGCGGCAAGGAGACAGACCTCCCCGCGGCCGCGACAAGGAAGAAGACGACGACGAAGACGAAGACATGGACGATGGAGAGAACAGCGAGCAGGAGTTTCAGAAAGCCACGGAGGTTATGTGCGTTGACGGTGGTGCCTTTCTGCATACTTCCCACCGCCAACTCAAACAATGGGTGCGAGAAGTCAATGCGGCGGAACCGCCTGTCGAGTCGCGCAAACTTCTGAAGTGGTCCAGCACGCCTATCATCTTCGACATTGAGGATCACCCTGATCGCACAACTACGGTCGGTCGTTTGCCGATGTTGGTTGCACCAACCATCCGCAACCTCAAAGTCACCAAGATGTTAGTTGACGGCGGGGCCGGCTTGAACTTGATCTCCTCCGCTGTGGTCCGGAAACTCCAGATCCCCGACAGCGAGCTCTAAGAAACCGGCAATTTCCAAGGGATAAACCCGGGAAGGAGCAAGCCGAAGAGGAAGATCACACTACCAGTGACATTTGGCGGAGAGCTGTACTTCAGGACCGAGAGGATCACCTTTGACGATATTCCATTGCCTTACAATGGAATACTCGGCCGTCCAGCGCTCGCCAATTTCATGGCAGCCTCTCACTACGCCTACAACATGCTCAAGATGCTAGGCCGGATAAGCGTCATCTCTGTCCCTGGCGACAAGAAGGATGCCCTTATCTGTGCCAACAAGATATACCGGGATGCGGCAGCCGCAACAGACAGCAAGACACTTGCCGCTGAAGCTCCCGGGGGGAAGAAGACGAAGTCCGGCAAGAGCTCTGGGGCCCACTCCGGCAAACACACCTCTTCGGAGTGCTGCGCTGCCGTCCAGGACGCACCATCGAGCTCCACCGGCAAGTGTAAGAAGACGATGGCAGCTCCACCAGAGACAAAGAAGGTGCCCGCCAAGGAGGACGGCATTGGTGGTACTTTCAGCATCAGTGCCACGCTTGACCCTAAATAGGAAAGCGCGCTCATTGCTTTCCTGCGGGCGAACGTCGATGTGTTTGCATGGCAACCATCTGACATCCCCGGTGTTCCCAGGAAAGTGATTGAGCACAAGCTTGCCGTTTGTCCTCACGCGCGGCCCGTCAAGCAGAAAGTTAGGAAACAAGCAGTGGAGCGCCAAGAGTTTATCGCAGAAGAAATCAAGAAGCTGGAAGCGGCAGGCCTTGTTAGAGGTGTGCTCCATCCCACGTGGTTGGCCAATCCTGTTGTCGTGCGTAAAGCGAATGGGAAGTGGAGGCTTTGTATAGACTTCACCGATGTGAATAAAGCTTGTCCCAAAGATCCATTTCCCTTGCCGCGCATTCACCAGATTGTAGAATCCACGGCCGGATGTGAGTTGCTTTCGTTTCTTGATGCATACTCAGGATACCACCAGCTTTTCATGGCTGAGGAAGATGAGGAGAAGACCGCATTCATTACTCCATGTGGCACCTATTGCTTCATACACATGCCTTTCGGATTGAAGAATGCTGGTTCAACGTTTGCAAGAGTAGTCCACACTGCTTTTGAGCCACAGATACACAGAAATGTGGAAGCTTACATGGACGATATAGTGGTCAAGAGCAAGAACAGGACAACTCTGATACAAGATCTAGATGAAACTTTTGCGAATCTGCGCAAGATCCAACTCAAGCTCAACCCCGAGAAGTGCGTGTTTGGAGTCCCCTCCGGCAAGCTTCTCGGGTTCTTCGTGTCTCAGAGGGGGATTGAAGCTAATCCCGACAAGATCAAAGCCATCGAGCAAATCGAAGCACCGAAGCGCGTCAAGGATGTGCGAAGGCTCGCCGGCTGCGTGGCTGCTCTCAGCAGGTTTATCTCTAAGTCTGCTGAATGCGCCCTGCCGTTTTTCAAAATTTTGAAAAAGGCAGGTCCAATGAAATGGACTCCGGAAGCGGAGGCAGCGCTGCAAGACTTGAAGAGGTACCTGTCCTCCACTCCCATACTTGTCGCACCTAGGCCACAAGAGAAGTTGCTGCTGTACCTAGCGGCAACCAATCAAGTGGTTAGTGCTGCGTTAGTTGCGGAGAGGGAGGCAGATGATGAGCCAGCGGCCGCGGCAAGCACATCCAGCGACAAGGAGGGGGCTTCCCCGATAAGCTCTGGTCCCGACAAGGATGGATCTGCGCAGATACAAGAGGAGACACGGAAGAAGATGGTGCAGCGCCCAGTCTACTTTGTCAGCTCCCTTCTGCAGGGGGCTAGGTCAAGGTACTCTGGTGTGCAGAAACTGCTTTTCGGCCTCCTCATGGCCTCGAGGAAGCCGTGCCATTACTTCCAAGCACATGAGATAACGGTGGTCACTCGCTTTCCGCTGAAGAGAATACTGCAAAATCCAGAAGCGACAGGCAGGATCGTCGAGTGGGCGCTAGAACTGTCAAGCTTTGGCCTCAAGTTTGAAAGCACTTCAACTATCCAAAGCAGAGCATTGGCAGAATTCATAGCAGAGTGGACGCCAACGCCAGACGAAGAGATTCCAGAGACGAGTATCCCCGTCAAAGAAGCGATCAAAGAATGGATAATGTACTTTGATGGTGCCTTCTCACTGCAAGCCGCCGGTGCCGGCGTGCTGCTTGTCGCGCCCACCGGGGAACACCTCAAGTACGTGGTCCAGATGCACTTTCCCAAGGAGCAAGTGACATACAATACTGCAGAGTATGAGGGTTTGCTTGCCGGTCTCAGGATCGCAGCAGACCTTGGGATCAAGAAGCTGATTGTAAGGGGAGACTCGCAGCTTGTCGTCCGTCAAGTAAACAAAAGCTACCAGAGTCCGTTGATGGAAGCTTACGTCGACGAAGTGAGAAAACTTGAAGAACACTTTGAAGGCCTACAGATGGAGCACATTCCAAGAGCTCAGAACGACATCGCAGATGGCCTGTCAAAGTGTGCTGCACTAAAGTTACCTGTGGAACCAGGGATCTTTGTGCTCAAGCTAACTCAACCATCCGTAACACCATCAGCTGGAAAGAGCAAGAAGAGGAAGTTGGTCTCTGGCGACTACTTTCCGGCAGAGCTTCCAGAAGCCGCCGCCAAGAAGGTTCCCAAGACCAACACCGAAAATGCTGAAGAGCAGTCTGCTCCTGCAAGCCCTAGGGTTTGTTCAGTTGAAGCAGACGCTCCCGACAAGTTTTGGTCCGGCAAGCTTGCCGGGGGACATCAAGCTCTGGCTGAGACACAAGTTCTCGCCGTAGAAGCGGATGTTCCCGCAGCAGCAGATGTGCCTTTAGTCCTTGTTGTCGAGCCACAAGCTCCAGCATGGGCGCAGCAGATCGTCCGTTTTCTCCAAACAGGAGAACTTCCCGAAGAGCAAGAAGAAGCGGAAAAAGTAACCCGGCAGTCAAGTATGTACCAGTTTGTTGACAACACACTGTGCAGAAGAAGACTCAACGGTGTGAAAATGAAGTGTATTCCCCGGGAAGATGGACAGAAGCTGTTGGCTGAGATACATGGAGGCATATGTGGTCACCACATTGGCGCAAGAGCACTTGTCGGCAAAGCATTCCGGCAAGGTTTCTTTTGGCCGACAGCCCTCCAAGATGCAACTGCACAAGTAACCAAGTGTGAAGCATGCCAGTTTCATTCCAAGCAGATACACCAACCAGGTCAAGCTCTCCAGACGATCCCTTTGTCCTGGCCATTTTCGGTCTGGGGGCTCTACATCCTCGGCCCCTTTCCCCGCGCAGCCGGGGGCTTTGAGTTCTTGTACGTCGCCATCGACAAGTTCACAAAGTGGCCGGAAGTGAAACCTGTGAGAAAGGTGACCGCACAGTCAGCAGTCAAGTTCCTCAGGTCAATTGTTTGCCATTTCGGGATCCCTAACAGGATCATCACCGATAACGGCACACAATTCACCAGTCGCACCTTCATGCAATACGTCCAAGATCTTGGCGCCAAGGTCTGCTTCACTTCTGTTGCTCACCCGAGAAGCAACGGTCAAGCGGAGAGGGCAAACGCTGAAGTGCTGCGCGGACTCAAGACAAGAACTTTCGACAGGCTGCACAAGTGCGAAAGAAACTGGATCGAGGAGCTGCCGATGGTTCTTTGGTCGATCAGGACGACGCCAAATCGAGCCACTGGACAGACACCCTTTGCTCTCGTCTACGGAGCAGAAGCAGTTCTCCCCACGGAACTCGTATACGGGTCGCCTCGAGTGCTCGCTTACGATGAGCTCGAGCAAGAGCAGCTGCGACAAGATGACGCGCTGCTCCTCGAGGAGGACCATCTTCAGGCTGCTGTGCGAGCTGCTCACTACCAGCAAGCTTTGCGTCGCTACCATAGCCGCAAAGTTAAAGCCAGAAGTTTCAAGGAAGGCGACCTTGTTCTTCGGCGCGTTCAGTCCGCCAAGAATTCCAACAAGTTGACGCCAAAGTGGGAAGGCCCTTATCGGGTGAAACTAGTCACAAGGCCCGGCGCTGTCCGCTTTGAGACCGAAGATGGCTTGCCGGTGAGCAACTCCTGGAACATCAAGCACCTTCGTAAGTTTTACCCATAAGGCGTGGTGGTCGTGATCCGCTCCGGCAACCACCTTTTGTACAAGTCTTGCCGCTGTTGCATGTAATCCTTTGTACAAAGCCGGGCGCAGACCCCGTGCATCAGTAAAGATTATGTGCCCCGCACATCTTGTCGTTTCATGTTATATGTTTTTGTTGCATGTACTATCTAACACTTTGTGCAGCACCAAATCCCGTTAAGCGATAACGAGCCAGAAAGCTCCGTATCTGCATTTTCTCTTCTTTCTTTTCTTCTCTAGGAAAAGCAAGGTTCCCTCGCGCACAAGTTTGCCGGGGGGGGGGGGAGGAGAAGATGGTGGTGTGGACCAAGTGCCGTTCAAGAAAGTTTGGCCTTGCCGGGAAACAACTTCAAGAAAGCATTGCCTCGCCGGGAAGCAGACAACACAAAAGCGAAGTTGCCAAAGTTTGAGAAATCAAATTTTTAAATTTTTAAGTTATCTTCCTTGAACGACCGCACTTTGTATGGAAAACCTGTGCGCGGCGGAACCAACTCGTAGCTAGTTGCGCCCTTATTTTGTTTCGAGTTTGCTCAACAGCTTAAGCGTGCTGCGACAAGCGTCGCGCCCTTACTTTGTTTTCGAGCCCGCTCAACAACCTAAGTGTGCTGCAACTAGTTGTGACAAGGTTTCTTGTCGGTAGTGACACCGCCTGCGGGCTGCTGAAGTTCCGCACTCAGCGCTCGCGGCAAATGTGCCTACGCCGACAAGTTCCCTAAAAGCGTAGGGTAAAAACATACAAAGCAAAGGAAGTCAAGTAAAGGAAATAATGTTGCATTAACCATCTATGATAGAGTTATACTACGAAATGAGTTGCCGCAATTCTAATAGACTATTGTTCATAACATGGTTGGCAGCGACAAGGAAAGAAGAAATTAAAAGGCCTAGTCTACGCGGTCGCCTTCAACCCTCTTGATCCCGCCCACCTTGTCCACAATGGGTGCGACAAGGGCCTTGAGCGCCTCCTGGTCGGCGTCGGGCGGCAGGGTCCTGAGGACGTTGGTGAGGTTGAGACCGGGGTTGCGGTACGCTATCTTCATCAACACCTTCTGGAGGGCCCCCGCGCAGAGCCTGCGCGATTCGTTCGCCAGCTGCTTCGGGATCTTCTCCCGGAGTTGCTGGAGGGCCGTCGCCATGCCCTTGAAGAACAGAGTAAGCTTGGCGCTGGCATGGAGGTTGTCGTCGGTGGAGTACCCGAGGTACTCTGCCCCCAGCTGCGCCAACTCCGTGTCGATGTCCGCGGCAGCGTTGACGAGGCCTTCCGTCCATATCTCGACGTTCCGCCTAAAGTTGTTCTGGGAAATGGCGGCACTGTCCAGCAACACCTTCTCGGCCCTAAGCTCCTCCTTCAGGGCCGTCTCCCGCTCCCTGGCGCCGTCCAGCGTCGTGGTAAGAGTGGATAACTTCAGCTCCAGATCGCCGATGGAGTCCTTGGCGACGGCGAGCTCCTTGCCCTTCTCGGAGAGACGGACCTGCAGCTCGGAGTGGCTGTGTGCGTCCTTTTCCCTCTCGAGCTTGAATGCGGCGACCTCCTTGCCGCTCGTCTTCAAGTTGGCCTCCAGCTGCGCCACCCTCGTCTCAAATTTTCTCTTGGCGGTCTCGGCAGCTGCAGCGGCATCCTTCGCCTCCTGCAAAGCTCCGCCAAGCGATCGCTCGCGCGCGGCAAGCTCGTCCTCGTGGCTGTCGAGGTCGACCTTCCGCTGCGTCAGCTCACCTTCTCCCCTAGAGAGCTCCTCGGCTGCAAGCTGTTGCTGCTCCTCTGCTCCAGCCTTCTCAAAAATGAATGCCTGATGCGCCTCGGCAAGCTGCTCCCGCTCCTATGCCAAGGATCGGAGAGCTGCTTGGTTAATGGCTCGAAGCTCTTCTGCGCGCTTCTCCAAGTCAGCACCCGCCTTGGTGGCCAGAGCCTCTCGGGACTCCAGCTTGGCTTGCCGGGCGCGGTAAAGGCACAGAAGCTTCCGCAGAAGCCACTCCTCCTCGGGCTTGCTGCTGCTGCTTGGCGCGTCGACGAACTTCAGTCCGGCGGAGGCAAGGACCTCCCCGTCGAAGACCTCTCCCTCGACTGGCGCCCTGGACGTGGACGCCCACGGGAGCTGGATGAAGACACCGTTGCCGGCCTCCAGATAGGCGCCTGGCTCGGCTGCGGTAGCGGAGGGATCGGCAGCCGGCGTAGCGCCTGACGCTCCTGTGGCCTCAGGGCCGTCAGTGCGACTGTCGGACCCCTCCTCAGCTGCCGCGCCAGCGGCCTTGGCTGCCTCGTCGGCGGCCGGTTCGTCAGCACCGGCCGCCCCTTCGGTGGCAGCAGCGTCGCCGGTGTTGCCACGCGCGTCCTCCTCGACGGCGACCTCCGTCTCCATTGGCTCTGCGGCGGACGGGTCTGACAGAAGGAAAGAAAAGAAAAACAGTCAAGCAAATATCCAAAAAGAGAAATTCAAAAGAAGAAAAGTCCAAGGGTTTTACCTGCGCGGGTGTCACACCCTGATTTTCATGTCACATTGCTTAAGCTAATTATCATGTTAAAAATGTGGATTTGCAAAAAACTTTTGAGTGTTTTTGACTTTGCTTGATTTGACCTTTGTCTGCTGTTTGCTAGTGCTCTAAAAATTAAATAAATCCTCCAACTCTTATACTTCATCTCCTTGACCCAAAACTTTTTCCCAATGATTATGCCATGTGTATAGAACAATATAGAATTTTCTTATAAAAATATTTTGGCCAAATAGTATTTTCTAAAATTAGTTTTCCAAAAACCCCTGAATTGAGGATTGCACTGCAAGTACCTTATTTAGGGTGTGAAAAATCTTTCAAAAAGAATATTTGAATCCTATTAGGTATAGGACTCCCAGAAACCACAAATTTATAGTTTTAAAAGTTATTTTTATATTTTATTTAAAATCTTTTTCTTAAGGCCAGAAATGGTCTTTAATAGGGAAAAATTATTTAATCATTTCAAAAATATTTGCCAAAATTCAGGGAAACTCATAGGACATATATTGTCCATATATAAGAGTTTCAACACATGGTCATGTTCAAAATATTGGACAAATCCTTCCAAAACCCTTTCTGGATATTTCAAGCTTTTGAAATATTTACAAAGGAAATATTCTCCAAAAATTCCAGGAAAATTCTATCATGTCATATATGACATATTTGATGATCTTGCAATGCCTCATGCCTTGAAGATCAAGGAATCATCATCTAATCCCCTCAAAACCATTTCTGTCCATTTTTAAGTTTGAGCAACTTTACATTGCCAAACTTGTCCAAATGCTCTCAAACTCGGTGCACATGCTAAAATGATGTAATTATGCATCTATGCCAAATGGCACAAGTTTTGGAGGAGCATAACTTGGTCTAAGTGCCCCAAAACCATTTCTGTTCAAATTCAAATTTGAACAACTTTACATTACCAACTTTTTACCTGGGGCTTCAAACTTTGTGAGCACAATCATAACCCCAAATGATGATACTACACCAAGTGGTGCATCAAGGGGAGATGATTAGCTCAACTCAAAAAAGGTGAAACCATTTCTGTTGATTTCTAGGGTTCACCAAAGTTACATTGGCACCTTTGCCCAAATGATCTCAAAATTGGTGGAGGGTCCTAATTGTGTGTGACATTCCATCATGTTAAGTCTCTTATCAAGTGGAGCTATTTTACTTGCCCAAAACCTGATCAAACACCTTCTGTCCAATTACCAAAACCCTTGTTTGGACCCCTTTTACTATTTCCCTTTACCTCAAATTCTTACCACAGCTTCTCCTGATCATCTTCTACCCCCAGTAACTTCTCTATAGCCTCAGCTCAATCATTGGAGGGGGTAAAACGCCAATTCACACTGCTAGACAGCAGTAAACTCCTTCTCCCTCACCTCCCTCCTCATTCCAGTGGCTCCCTAGAGCATCCAAGGCCACAGGACATTTCTTTACTCCTCCCCTGACCTTCTAGACAACCTTGGGCACGATGGACATGACCAGAGCGGCGAGGACACGACCGTGCCAGCCATTCGGGCGCTCTGGAGCGCGCTATAGTGCGCTCCCGCACTGTAGCCGCCTCCAATCGGCTGCCCCCGACAGCCTTGGGCCTCCCCCTCGTGTCCCCTGAGGCTGACTCGACGTCCGCAACCTGCTGGATGGTCGGCCCTCTCCTCTCTCCTCCTCCCTCACCCCTGCTCGCATGCGCACCGGCCGGCCTTGAGCTCCAGTGAGCAAGCTCACACGCGCGAAGACTCTGGCGCCTCCCCGCTCCTCCTCTGCTTTCCACTTGGCCTGGACCTCGTCCACGAGCGCCTCAGACATGCCGAGGAGAGCCAGGTTGGCCTTCAGCAACGGCCACGGCCCCGCCGGCGCACAGCCCCGCGGTGAACCTCGGGCTGACCTATATGAGGCCTCCTCGAGCCCTCTCCATACTCCATCCGCTCCCTCACCCTCCAGTAAGCCTCCCTGAGCAAAGCATGCTCCCTCCCGAGCCTTCCTCCTCCTCCTCTGTCGCCATTGCCGCCTCGGGGCCCTACTTGAATTCGGGCACCCCGGCCTCTCCCTCTCCACCTAGCCACCACCAGAGCCTCTCACGCACCCCCTTGAGCCTCCCCGTGCTCCGCCCCATTCCCCCTGAGGCCGTAGCGCCATAACCGTCTTCGCCGTCGCCATCATCGCCGCGCCAGGCGCTTCTCCACTTCCCGAGCACCCCCACAGGTGTAAGGCACATGGGCGGGTGCGCCTCGCCGCCCTGAGCACTCCGGTGCGCAGAACGCTGGTGGAGACCCCCTGGGTCGCCGGCGCGATCGGCGGCCGAGCTCCTCTGCCCCGCTCCTGTCGCGGGCGGGAGGAAGGAGAAGGTCCTGCAGGAGGGCCCCGCAGGTCAGCGACCCCGGAGACAGGCCCCACCGGTTTAAGTGGAGACGGCTACGGCATAGCCCGTCTTCCCCGCGTGAAAACGCATTTCCGGGAAGCCGCCTTCGATGTGGCCAGGGTCCCTGCGCGCTGCTGTGCAGTTGGGGCGGCCCAGAGCACTGCGGCGCTATACTGCACCCAAAACGCAGTATAGGTATAAAACCCCCTCCCCTTTTTCCTTTTTCTTTTTCTGTAAACTTCATTAATGCTTAAATAATTCATTTGAACTCCAAATTTGGTGATTCAAGTTTCCAGTGACTCCATAAATCATGATCTACCTGTTGGTACAACATGCACATTATTCCAGGGACTTTTCCTTCACAAATAATTATTAAATGCCATTATTCCATTATCTGTGATGAACTTTAGAAAATCACAAATAGCTCAATTTTGATCCTAATGCAGTGGTTCAAATTCCTAGATGCTTGTCATATCCAAACTTAGTTTTGGAACATTTTTATTAACACTTTCTGTACCCCACCAAATATTGAGCCATTTCCTCATATTTTACAGCTTTGCAAAATCTTAGGAATTCCATTTGAACTCCAAATCCAGTGAAACCAACTCCTAGAGGCTTCTAAAATCATGACTTGTTGATGAGTGCCTTTTCTCATCATTCAAGAATATATTTCTGTACACTCCTTCCAAATCCATAAACCCCTTGGTTCCATCATATTGGAATGTTCCAAATCACCCATTGATCCAATACCTACGAAACCACCTTGGTCATTTCTAATATGACCAGAGGTATCCTAGAAAAGTCCAACTCCTATTTTTAGAGCACTTTTATTTTTGCTTTGATTGTGTTGCTTATTATGATTGCTTCCATCGTTAGTTGACGAAATAAACGGAATACTCGGAGATGGACCAGAAGGTTTGAAGACTCGGAAGAATAAGGCAAGCAGCCCTTTGACCATGTTCGAGAAACTTTTTATGCATATCTCATAGCACCTTATTATCAATGCATCGGAATCATGTTGAGGTGGAAACCACTTTGGTTGCTACCTCTGTTACTTTACTATTGAAACTTGCATCAAACATGACCCTACCTTCCTATGAGGGTTATGTGGGTGGGAGTAGTTAGGTTGCTTTAATAGTGGCTACGCAAATGGGACGGGTATATGCATGGTGACAGAGGTAGGATACTTTCAAAAGACTTTTCGAAAACCCCGTCGGGTGCCATTTATGCCCAAGGGAGATGGTGAGATGGGTAACCACTTGATGACGAAGTGGTGTACCGAGGCAAGTGTGTGTGTTGTTTTGGAAACGGATTGGTTTAAGTTGCGACCATTATTCCAACCTTACATGCGCAACCACTCTACCCTTATATGGGAAAGGGCATTATTGATTACCTAGGTCGATACTAGCATGGTGCCCGCATTACTAGTGACGGGGGTGACATGAGGTCACTCTCGGGACGGGGTCGTGCTTGGATAGGCGGCCATGACTGTTTTCACAGGGCACCGAACACACCGTTGGTACCCCGTGTCCGTGGTATGAGATGAATATGGGAGCGAGTCTCCACAATTATTAAGATGTGAAATGTGGGCACGGGGGTTACTACCAATCGAGTGGACTCTATGTTAGTGTCGTCTAGGGAAAGATAGTGATCGGGTGCTTACCCCGGGTACTTGAGGTACCGCGGGTAGTGGATGACACGGAAGTTCCCCGGATCTTGTGTGTAAAGTGTGCAACCTCTGCAGAGTGTAAAACTATTCGAATAGCCGTGTCCGCGGTCAAGGACAGTTGGGTAACCGCTCTTGGGCTACGTCCAATGTTTGCGAAACCTGGTGTGTGTTTGAGAAAACAACATGGTTCTGTGATGTTGATGATGTGATTCTTGAGGAAGTCACAATGAGCTTGAACATGAGTTGATTACAACTCTTTCTCGATATTGATGTCTGTGACCTCCTGATACTTGTGACAGACACATGCATATCCATGTTATATGTTGATCATACTTGCATGTGAAAAATCTAGCTTTCCGCAAAACTGCCAATTTAGCAGTTGAGCCTTGCATAATTATTATGCTATCACACTTGGGTTGCTTGCGAGTACATTCAATGTACTCATTGGCTTGCCACTGGTTATTTTATTGGCCAGGCAGGAGAGAACAGGTTATGATGAAGATTTCTTGGTGACGAGCACGCGAGCTAGGATGCTTCCTAGTCAGAATGCCTGTAGGGTTAAGGCAGATGGCATGGGTCCAAGTTGTCGTTGAAGATTTCCGCTGCGATGATATACTCAAGACTTGACCATTATGGTCCTATTTGTGTAATACGGTATGTGTGGATGTAAGACTCTTGTTATTCAGCTTCTGTGTGTTCAGTGAGCATTGATCTCTGGGATCACTATACACGTGCATTCGGTGATCTCGACTTATGAGTCAGGGTCCCCACAGCGGGCCTTCTCCTCGGCGGGGTCCCTTGCCGGGGCGCTCTCCCTCGGCGGTGTGGTGGTAGCCCCCGCCGGCGGAGGGCTGCTAGCGCCATCCCTTGGCGGATTGCCCGCCCTTGGCGGGGTGCTCGCCCTTGGCGGAGTGTTCTCCCTTGCCGAGGAGCTCCCCCTTGGCGGTGTGGTCGAGACGTGCGGCACGTCAGGGGCGGTCTCCTGGCGCTCCTGATGCTGCTGCTCTGCTCCTGCACAAGTCGACAAACAAGATATCAGCAAGAAAAGAAGAAGCACCCACGCGCGCCCAACAGCAGAAGATGCACTGCACTTACGCTGGGGGCTGCGTTTGGGGCTGCTCTGGAGAACAGTTGCCGGGTCCGGCAAGCTTGTCTCAGGCGCGCCCCCTGCTGATGCGGCGGGCTCGTCCTCGATGACGATCACCGGGACCTTGGCCCTCTTCGCTGCCCTTTGAGCCAGAGTTCTGAAAAGAAGAACAGGTTCAGACTTAGGCAAAAGAGATACAAGACAAGAAAATCAAAGAGACACAAGGACTGCGAAGACTCACTCTTCTTCCTCCTCGTCGGAGCTCAGCGCGGAGAAGTCAAAATCCGGCTCGCGCGTCCCTGCGTGAGGAGGCGGAGGAGTGGGTCCCCTCGGCCGCTTGGCGGGAGCAGGGACGGTGGTCTGGGAAGACCCCGCTCCTGTTGCCGCCGAAGCACGAGGAACAGCGGGGACAGGGGCGCCGGTCCGGGAAGATCCCCCTCCTGTTGCCGCTGAAGCATGAGGAGCTCCCGTGGCGGCCTTGCTTGCCGCAGTAACGCGCGTCGCGCGGCGCTGCGGCTGTTGGCCCGTTTGCCCCCCATCACCTCCGCAGCCTTGCGGAGGCGTCTTCTCGGTGGAGCTGGAGGACTTGCTGGTGGTGGCGAGCTGCTCGAGGAAGAAGAAGAGGAGCCAATCTCTAGTGAGCCGCTCGAGTCCTCGGCAGGCTCACTGGACCCGGCACCCTGCTCGGCGGTCCCGCTCGACTCTACGCCCTGCTCGACGGGCTCGCTTGTCCCGGCAAGTTGCCCGGCAAGTTTCCCCGCCTTGAGGAGCTCTTCCTCCTCGGCGAGGATTGTCGCCTCCGCTGCCTCCGCCTCCTCCACTGTATACCCAAACTCGCCCGCGGCCGCGGCTGCCCGTGCCTCTTCCAGTCGGGTGGCAATATACGCCATCTCCTGGTCGGTGGTGTCGCGGGTGAGGCCCTCCTTCTCGTCGGACTTGACGGGCTGCTCCACCAAGTTGTCGAAGAAAGTTTGCACAGCTTCGTCGGAGGGCTCTTGCCAAGTGGGTTCGATCCCGTGTGAATCACACAGCGGCATCATTGCGTGGATGGCACTGAGCGATGAGTTGTTGCACAGTAGAACCACGCCCGGCGGCAACGTAAACCACTCAGGGTGGGCAGAGTCGTACTTGAACAACGCCTGGAGCATCGCGTTGAGCTCCAGGACAGTGAAATTCCAATTGAGGCCCGGGCGCAGCCTCATGATGGCTGCCGCGTTCTCGAACTCCCAAGCAGCCCTCTTCCTCTCCCAAGTCGCTCCGGTCGTTGCCGCGCACTACTGCGGCTTGGCGCCGGGAAGTGAATGGCTGCGGGTCATCTTCTACGATCCAACACCAGTTGGCTCTCCACTCATCCCATTTGCCGCGGAGCTCTCCCGTCAAGTACTCTTCCTTCTTGTGGGTCCTAGAGATCCAAGAGATTCCGCCAGACAAAGGCGACCCTGCCTCGACTCAGGGCGTGAAGTAATGGCGGAAAAGAGCTACATTGGGGTAGACTCCGACAAAGTTTTCGCACAGATGTGCGAAAACGGCCATGGTCAAGATGGCGTTGGGGGTGAAGTCAAGGAGATGAAACCGGTAGGTGTTCATGATATCACAGAAGAATTCGGAATATGGCGGGCAGAGCCCGCAGTAGAAGAACAGGGCAAAGAAGGCGTAGCCGTTCGGGAACATCTCGTAGGCTACGGCGGGGAGTACCTTGGTGCGTGGATGCGCCTTCGTCTCCCTCGACCAGAAAAGGTAGAAGGATTCCTTCAGCTCCTCCGCACTAAGCTTTGGCGGGAAGACCGCCATCCTCTTCCGCATTGCTGCTAGCCGCAGCGCCTCGGCGGCCTTCACAGACTTCCCCTTCTCGCCTTTCGGAGCCATGGCGGGGACGGAGGGGGAGGTCGACGGCGCTGGTGATGCTGGTGGCGGCGGAGGGCGGAGCGCTGCTCTCCTTTGGCCAACGGGAAGGAGGGGAGCGGCGGGGGTTTCTGAGTATTGAAGAAGCAATGGGCGAATGGAAGGAACTGCCCCTGTTTCCCCTGCTTTTAAGGGGAAAGAGGGGGACGTTCCGCATTTCCCATTAAAGAAACAGGCCACAATCTCTCCCACGACGCCGCGATTGACGCGTGCCGTTAAGGGAGGTCGCGGTGGATACGGAGTTGGATATGGCGTGCCGCGGGCCGCGCGTGCCCATGCACTGTTTTGGGCCTGGCCCAACAGCGCTCGGCACCGTGTCTGCTCCAGGCCCGGGGGCTCCTGTCGGTGTACTAAAGTAGGGGTACCTTAGTACCCCGAACTTGTGCACGGGCAGTTGCAGCGTCCTGCGGCAAGGCTAGCCAGGCGACCGCCAAGATCCTCCGTGGTTCCCTTGGAGCCATTCAAGAACAAAGTATCCAAGTCAAAGAAACAAGACCCCGACAAAAAGAGCTTGCCGGGATGGCCACTCAAGGCACAAAACCACTCAAGGTACAAGACCCTGGCAAGAGGAGCTTGCCGGGAAGGCCAATTAAAAGCACCTCAAGAGAACTTGCCGCGACGCGCCACGCGTCCCGGCATGGCCCGGTGAGCGACAAGCTCCCAGGCGCGACAAGCTAACTACCGCGGCAAGGCGCTTGCCGCGGCAAGCTTCCACTCAGTACCCACGCTCCAGCTCATCCACCCACGTGTTGCCCTGGGACCTTCCCAGGGGCACATGGCGGAAGGCTGTGCAGCCGGGGGAACACGGTGGCAAGCTGCGATGACTAGGCTACCGTCGTGGCGGACGGTGGCGCCCCTGACGGCCACTTTTTGCACTGTTTGGGGCGACGGCGACGGGCATTCAATGCCCTTGTCCCCTGCCGTCAGAGTTAGGTACGGGGCACTGTACAAACACTGTTACAACTACCACTCTTTTTTACTTTTTTAACCCCATCTGTGTTGCCACCTGTCAGTGACCCCTTTGACCTATAAAAGGAGGCCCATGCGCAACGAAGAAGGGGTTCGGAACATCGATCACTCTCACGCTCGGTCTTACCAGCGGTTAGAGCATACTGTAGCTCTCCTCGCTCCCGAGCCAAGAACTCAATAACAAACCAAAGCAGGAGTAGGGTTTTACGCATCCGTGCGGCCCGAACCTGGGTAAACTGCTCGCGTGCTCGCCTCGATCCGCTCTTTGTGCATCCTCCGCCCCCCGCCGTACCGAGAAGGGGCTCCGGTCCCATAGGTGTTCGTGGGCGATCAGTTTCCCCGACAGTGGTGTGGTTTGGAAACGAGCATCTTGCAATGTATACACATTGAACAAGGTCAGATTGGTTTGAATTTGAGATACCGATAGCAGACATCGTTTGGCCACATTGCATCTATGCATGGACACACTATTCTAATTGGAGATAATGGGTGGCTTTCGCATCACATATCTATATCTATACCCCTATATATATATATATATATGTATATATATATATTATATATTATATTTTTATATAGTGTGCGGATAAATTTAACTTTGAAAGATGGTCGTTGGATGAGGCCAATCCGATGGTGCAGAGCTGGCAAATTTGAGCACTACTGGCCGTTGGATATCATCTAGATTCCACCAGATTTTGCCACATGTACAATCTAGAAGACTCAATGATTGAACCTAAGCATAATGCACAAACCTCAAAACACAAGCACTTCTTCTTTGCTCTAGAATATTCCATATCAGAATTTCCCAAATGTTTTTCTACATGATTTGGTTTTACTTTATGCCTTACAATGCACAATTCCATGAATCTTAAAATAGATTAGCTTTCTTATAAAAACTAGATGATTTTGAATGAGATGAACTATACGAATTAAACGAACATCTACATCATGCATATATGACTCAGAGCTTACATGCTATAATCTGGTATTTATTCATAATTTGGTTGCCAAATCTCATGCGTGCAATGCATGTGTACCTTACTAGTCTAAATGGTGTGTGTGTGTGTGTTGTGCGTGTTAAACACATTGTACGTAGTATATCATACTAGTCTAAATTGTCTTTTTTGGCACACGTTAAGATTTTTCTCCTGAAATTTCAAGCCGCACCTTGTTATGCCAAAATTTCAAGCTAGCATCTTTGTCTATAGTGCTGCGGAACTCCAGCTTCTTGAACCCGTGCCTGGTTAGCCCGAAATATTTAAGATATACCTTTGTCTCGTTGTGCTCCGACAACTCCCTCCATCTCAACCCGTGCCTTGCTATTCCAAAATTTCAACGCGCGCGAAAACTCCCACGTCCTGTGAAATCCTGACACGCGAAATGCCCGTGATACCCCTGAACCGAAAGAACTGCCTCAAATCGGTGGGGGTACTTTCGTAATTTACCCCACATTTTGGACAAGCGCGTCCCTAAGCCATGGTTCGCCACTCCCATCCCATCCGCCCACCCATTCGTACACCGAGGCCGGCAAAACCCGCGAAGCCCCACACCCTCCTCCGTCCGCCACCCAGCCGGCGCCTCTTCCCCGACGACGTCATCCACAGCAACACCCCGACATCCCTCATCCACCGTAATGGATAAGGATCCGTCGTCGATCTGGTCGTCCCGCTGGTTCGGCCACCCCGTCCTCCACCTCCAAGGAGCTGCCCCGACGTTCCCCTCGTCTTTCGCGCCACCTCCTTTCCCACACCATCGTCTTCACCTGCACCACCGGAAGAGCATCATCATCACCGTTTCCTTGGCTGAAGCAGCGGCCTAATCGACGCCACCAAAGAGGTTGTACATTAATCCCTGCATTTTCTTCTTGATTCGATCTCACGGTGCTGCCGACGCTCGGTCGCGAGCCGACACGGCGCGGCTCCATCCATGGTGGCGTCGCCGACCACTTCCTCCACGGCGTCCCCCCTCTGCGGCGACATCCACATCAGTAGGAGTTGATGCCGCTTTAGCTCTCGCTCGCGCTGCTGCTCTGCTCTTGCTCTCGGTCCCCTACCTGGCCTGCTCTTGCCCCTGCTCTTGCTTGCCCTGCTGCTCTCGCTCTTGCTCTTGCTTGCGATGCTGCTCCGATTTAGCTACACTTCAGTCGACTAAATCAACTTTTTGGCCAGTAGATTTTCAGGGG
>LR738714.1:166473037-166515125 GCA_902687465.1 Secale cereale | reverse complement strand
GCTGCTATTTGTCCTGTGGTGGCTGGCGGCTCAAGGGGGTGGAGGTTGAAGATGAATTGCAGGCCCTTAATTTCGTATCCAACGGCTACAAAATCGACTGACCAGAGATGAAAAAGTCAGTCGACTGACGTGTAGCCTCACCTCTAGTGTGTTTAGTTTCGACAGTAAAATTCATCGACAGGAAAATTCAGTTTCGACAGTTAAGTTCAGTTTCCACAGTTAAATTCATTTTCGATAGGAAAATTAAGTTTCGACAGTTAAGTTCAGTTTCGACAGTTAAATTCAGTTTTGACAGTTAGGTTCATAGATGAGCGGCTGATGTATACATCTAGCACTTTGTGGTTATGTATTTTACGTCATCTATTGGAGATGCTATTGGAATTCCACTCAGGTTAACGTTGTCTCTCTTGTCCTGCTTCAGCCTCGGCGTCGTACAACTCACCGGAGCTGCTCCAATGACGAAACCCTCCATCACAGCGGAGCAGTACCTCGGGCTCCATCTACGGACGCCTAAGATCTTCTTCCCCTCCTCCGATAGTCAAGTCAGCCGGAGCATCCTCACCGGCCAACCCAATCAAGCTAAGATCGACATGGCTTCGCCAAAGAGGTTGTACACTTCTTGTGGTTTGACTTAATCTCACCATCCTTTTTTGCATCTTGTGATCTTCAAATTCTTGTGAACCAAACACCCAGATTGGCAGAAATCCTGTGTTTTGAAATTCTCTATTTTGCACGTGCATTCCTATCATATTCCTGTCTATTTCCTATCCCTGCATTGTTAGAATCCTCAAATTCAAACAATCCCTTACACAATTACTTCTGTTACAGATATGTGTCAAACAAAACCTTGTGTGGTTTGTCTTGCTCCTGCGGTGCTGTGTGCTACTTCTCGAGCTTGCGTTGTATTCCCTTGAAGAGGAAAGGGAGATGCAACACGGTAGCGTAAGTATTTCCCTCAGTTTTTGAGAACCAAGGTATAAATCCAGTAGGAGACCACGTGCGAGTCCCTCGCACCTGCACAAACAAATAAGAACTTCGCAGCCAACGCGATAAGGGGTTGTCAATCCCTTTACGGTCACTTACGAAAGTGAGATCTGATAGAGATGATAGTTTGATATATTTAGTATTTTTGATTATAAGAACAAAAAGTAAAAGCGGAAAAGTAAAGTAGATTGTAGATTGATATGTTGAGAATAGACCTTGGGGCCATAGTTTTATCTAGTGGCTCCTCTCATGATAGCGATATTCTACGGCGGGTAAACAAATTACTGTCGAGCAATTGATAGAAAAGCGAATAATTATGAGACTATCTAGGCATGATCATTATATATAGGCATCACGTCCGAGACAAGTAGACCGAAAAGATTCTGCATCTACTACTATTACTCCACACATCGACCGCTATCTAGCATGCATCTAGTGTATTGAGTTCATAAGAACAGAGTAACGCCTTAAGCAAGATGACATGATGTAGAGGGATAAACTCAAACTTAGTAATATAAACCCCATCTTTTTCTCCTCGATGGCAACAATACAATACGTGCCTTGCTGCCACTACTGTCACTGGGAAAGGACACCGCAAGATTGAACCCAAAGCCAAGCACTTCTCCCATTGCAAGAACTATAGATCTAGTAGGCCAAACCAAACCAATAATTCGCAGAGACTTGCAAGGATATTATAATCATACATAAAGAGTTCAGAGAGGAACCAAATATTTATCATAGATAATCTTGATCATAAACCCACAATTCATCGGATCTCGACAAACACACCGCAAAAAGAGATTACATCGAATAGATCTCCTCGAAGACCGAGGAGAACTTTGTATTGAGATCCCAAGAGAGAGAAGAAGGCATCTTGATACTAGCTATGGACCCGAAGGTCTGTAGTAAACTACTCACAACTCATGGTGAGGCGATGATGATGATGTAGAAGCACTCCGTGGAAGATCCCCCCTCCGGCGGAGCTCTGGAACATGCCCCAAGATGGGATCTCACCGGAACAGAAGGTTACGGCGGTGGAACTAGGGTTTTCTCTTTGTTCTGATGGTTTCGTGGTACGTAGGTATATATAGGAGGAAGGAGGTCATCGGGGGCCAAACGTGGGGCCCACGAGGCAGGGGGGCGCGCCCTATAGGGGGGTGCGCCCCCCACCCTCGGGGGCACCACGTATGCCCTACTCCGTGGTTCTCAAGTCTCCCGTGCGTGATTTTCTCCAAAAATATCTCTCCCGAACGCTTCATTCTGTTTGGACTCCGTTTGATATCCCTTTTCTGTAAAACCTTGAAACAGGCAAAAAACAGCAATCTGGACTGAGCCTTTGGGTTAGCAGGTTAGTCCCAAAAATAATATAAAAGTGTATGACAAAGCCCGTTAAACATCCAAAACATCATAAATAATAGCATGGAAAAATCAAAAATTATAGATATGTTGGAGACGTATCAAGCATCCCCAAGCTTAATTCCTGCTCGTTCTCGAGGAGGTAGATGATAAAAACAATTTTTTTGATGTGGAATGCTAACCAACATAGTTTTTCAATGTAATTCTCTTAATTGTGACATGAATGTTCAGATCTCAAAGATTCAAGACAAAAGTCTATATTGACATAAGAAATAATAATACTTCAAGCATACTAACAAAGCAATCATGTCTACTCAAAATACTATGGCTAAAGAAAGTTATCCCTACAAAATCATATGGTCTGGCTATTCTCCCTCTTCATCACACAAAATATTCATATCAAGCACAACCCCGATTTCAGCCAAGCACTTGTTTTCATACTCTATTCTTTCAAACCTTTCAACTTTCACACAATACATGAGCGTGAGCCATAGACATAGCACTATGGGTGGAATAGAGAGTTAGTTGTGGAGAAGCCAAAAAGGAGGGAGATAGTCTCACATCGACTAGGCGTATCAACGGGCTATGGAGATGCACATCAATAGACATCAATGTGAGTGAGTAGGGATTGCCATGCAACGGATGCACTAGACCTGAAAATGTATGAAAGATCAACAAAAGAAACTAAGTGGTTGTGCATCCAACTTGCTTGCTCATGAAGACCTAGGGCATTTGAGGAAGCCCATCGTTGGAATATACAAGCCAAGTTCTATAATGAAAATTCCCACTAGTATATGAAAGTGACTAAACATGAGACTCTCTATCATGAAGATCATGGTGCTACTTTGAAGCACAAGTGTGGAAAAAGATAGTAGCAATTGTACCTTCTCTCTTTTCTCTCATTTATTTGGTGGGGCTTTCTCTTTTTTTAGCCCCTCTCTATTTTTTGGGCCATCTCTTTTTTTATTGGCCTTTCCTCAGATGGGACAATGCTATAATAATGATGGTCATCACACTTTTATTGATTTACAACACGATATGACAACTCGATAGTAGAAGAAAGTATGACTCTATATGAATGCCTCCGGCGGTGTACCGTGATGTGCAATGAATCAAGAGTGACATGTATGAAGAATTATGCAGGGTGGCTTTGCCACTAATACGATGTCAACTACATGATCATGCGTGGCAATATGACAATATGAAGCATGTCATATGAGCGGAACGGTGGAAAGTTGCATGGCAATATATCTAGGAATGGCTATGGAAATGCCATGATAGGTAGGTATGGTTAATGTTTTGAGGAATATATATGGTGGCTGATTTGAGGAGGAATATATAGTGGGTGTATGGTACCGGCAAAAGTTGCGCGATACAAGAGAGGCTAGCAATGGTGGAAGGGTGAGAGTGCGTATATCCGTGGACTCAACATTAGTCATAAGAACTCATATACTTATTGCAAAATTTTACAAGTCATCAAAACAAAGCAATCGACGCATGCTCCTAGGGGGGAGGTTGGTAGAAGTTAACCATCGTGCACCCTGACCTCGACACAAAGGTTGACACTTTACAAATATCTCATGCTGTAACTTCGTCACATAGCGGTTCACCATACGTGTATGCTACATGAATCACTAACCTTAACACAAGCATTTCTCAATTTCATAATAACTCCACTAGCATGACTCTAATATCACTATCCTCATATCTCAAAACAATTATCAAGCAAGCAATTTCTCATCATATTCAATGCACTTAGTGTGAAAGTTTTACTACATTGATATTGGATGTCTTTCATGTGAAGACTAGTTTTATAGCCTAAGCACATTACCATGCTGTTTTAATAGAATCTTAAAAGGATATAAGTGAAGCAAGAGAGTTCAACAATTTCTTCAAAATATTATCACCACCGTGCTCTAGAAGATATAAGTGAAGCACTAGAGCAAAAACTATTCAACTCAAAAAATATAAGTGAAGGACATAGAGTGTTCTATCAATTCCTAGGCCATAATTAACTCTCTCAAATAGGTGTGTCCAGCAAGGATAATTGTGGAAAACTAAATAGAAGACACTCAAATTATACAAGACGCTCCAAGTAAAACACATATCATGTGGTGAATAAAAATATAACTCCGAGTATAGTTACCGATGGATGAAGACGAAAGAGGAGATGCCTTCCCTGGGCATCCCCAAGCTTAGGCTTTTGGTTGTCCTTGAATTTTACCTTGGGGTACCATGGGCATCCCAAGCTTAGGATCTTTCCACTCTTTGTTCCATAGTCCATCAAAGCGATACTCAAAACTTGAAAACTTCACAACACAAAACTTAGACAAAAATCTCGTGAGCTCCGTTAGTATAAGAAAGCAAACCACTACTCAAAGGTACTGCAATGAATTCATTCTTTGTTTATATTGGTGTTAAACCTACTGTATTCCAACTTCTCTATGATTCATACTTCCCAATACTACTCATAGATGCATTGAAATAAACAAACAACACACAAAAACAGAATCTGTCAAAAACAGAACAGTCTGTAGTAATCTGCAGATTTCGCATACTTCTGTATCTCCAAAAAAATTCAAACTAAATTGGTAAACGTGATTATTTTGTCTATTAATCATATGCAAAAAGAATTAACTAAATAGCACGCTCCAGTAAAATCCGACGACCAATCTAGCGAGCGCTAACAATTCTGTTTTTCACAGCAAGATCATATAAACTTCACACAAGTCTTCCCAAAGGTTCTACTTGGCACAAACACTAAGAAAAACACAAAACCGCATCTAAACAGAAGCTAGATGCAATATTTATTCCTAAAGAGAAGCAAAAACAAAAAATATAAAATTGGGTTGCCTCCCAACAAGCGCTATCATTTTACGCCCCTAGCTAGGCACGATACATGGATAGATCTAGGTATTGCCATCCTTGGAAGGCAATTCTTTAATTAAGCACTTGTGATTCTTAGGCACTTCTTTATCCCTGTTGATAATCAAACTATTGGGCATGAAATCTAGAAATTCTAAAGTGTCAAAAGGGTCTCTTGCAAAATTAAGAAAATTAGGGTGAACACTTATTTGATTTGAGATCCGCGATTCCTTTACTAAATGTTTCCCCCTTGTCTTGAGGAACACACATGAACTTAGATAATTTAGTGGTAGAAGTATTTGGAGAAGTTTGTATACCAGAAAGAGCAGAACCCACATTAGTAATAATATCCTCAAGCTTATTGATTCTAGTAGAATCCTGATCCAGCTTTTCTTTAACTATGGGTTCTTTTCCTTAAGATTTTTCAGAACAACTCCTACCTTGGATCCATATTGGGTAATTTCATTATGGATTTTTCTATCCAAGTTCTCTACCAGTTCTACCGTAGCAACTTCGTTTTCAATGATTTCTAGCCTTTGCATAACACGCTCCAAAGTTAAAACGGTCCCATTAACCATAAGAGGTGGTGAGCCAAATAATTCAGTCATTGCATTATAAGAATCAAAAGTATGGCTACCCAAGAAATTCCCTCCAGTAATGGTATCTAAGATAAATCTATTCCACAGACTTATGCCAACATAAAAATTGTGAAAACGCACAGAAGTGCAAAGCTTCCTAGTAGATCTATTTTGAGCATTGCAAATTCTATACCAGGCATGTTTTACGTTTTCTTCCTCCCTTTGTTTAAAGTTGAGGACCTCACTCTCGGGAGTGTTGATAATGATAGGTGTGCTAGACATGCTGACGAGCAAGCAAGCAACACACAAGTAGACAAGAAGCAAGTGAAGGGTAAACACACGGTAGAAGAAGGGCAAATAAAACGGCAAGGGTGAAGTGGGGGAGAGGAAAACGATAGGCAAAAAATGTAATGCGAAGGATAAGGGTTTGTGATAGGTACTTGGTATATGACTTTTGCGTAAGCCTCCCCGGCAATGGTGCCAGAAATTCTTCTTGCTACTTCTCGAGCTTGCGTTGTATTCCCTCGAAGAGGAAAGGGAGATGCAGCACAGTAGCATAAGTATTTCCCTCAGTTTTTGAGAACCAAGGTATCAATCCAGTAGGAGACCACGCGCGAGTCCCTCGGACCTGCACAAACAAATAAGAACTTCGCAGCCAACGCGATAAGGGGTTGTCAATCCCTTTACGGTCACTTACGAAAGTGAGATCTGATAGAGATGATAGTTTGATAGTTTTGGTATTTTTGATTATAAGAATAGAAAGTAAAAGCGGAAAAGTAAAGTAGATTGTAGATTGATATGTTGAGAATAGACCCGGGGGCCATAGTGTTCTCTAGTGGCTTCTCTAATGATAGCGATATTCTACGGCGGGTAAACAAATTACTGTCGAGCAATTAATAGAAAAGCGAATAATTATGTGACTATCTAGGCATGAACATTATATACAGGCATCACGTCCGAGACAAGTAGACCGAAACAATTCTACATCTACTACTATTACTCCACACATCGACCGCTATCCAGCATGCATCTAGTGTATTGAGTTCACAAGAACAGAGTAACGCCTTAAGCAATATGACATGATGTAGAGGGATAAACACAAACTTAGTGATATAAACCCCATCTTTTTATCCTCGATGGCAACAATACAATACGTGCCTTACTCTCCATACTGTCACTGGGAAAGGACACCGCAAGATTGAACCCAAAGCCAAGCACTTCTCCCATTGCAAGAACTATAGATCTAGTAGGCTAAACCAAACCAATAATTCGAAGAGACTTGCAAGGATATTATAATCAGACATAAAGAGTTCAGAGAAGAACCAAATATTTCTCATAGATAATCTTGATCATAAACCCACAATTCATCGGATCTCGACAAACACACCGCAAAAAGAGATTACATCGAATAGATCTCCTCGAAGACCGAGGAGAACTTTGTATTGAGATCCAAAGAGAGAGAAGAAGCCATCTAGATACTAGCTATGGAACTGAAGGTCTGTAGTAAACTACTCACAACTCATGGTGAGGCGATGATGATGACGTAGAAGCACTCCGTGGAAGATCCCCCCCTCCGGCGGAGCTCCGAAACAGGCCCCAAGATGGGATCTCACAGGAACAGAAGGTTACGGCGGTGGAACTAGGGTTTTCTCTATTTTTCTGATGGTTTCGGGGTACATAGGTATATATACGATGACGAAGGGCATCGAGGGCCAAACATGGGGCCCACGAGGCACGAGCGCGCACTATAGGGGGGAGGCGCCCCCACCCTCGTGGGCACCACGTATGCCCTACTCCGTGGTTCTCAAGTCTCCCGTGCATGATTTTCTCCAAAAATATCTCTCCCGAAGGTTTCATTCCGTTTGATATCCCTTTTTTGTAAAACCCTGAAACATGCAAAAAACAGCAATCTGGACTGAACCGTTGGGTTAGTAGGTTAGTCCCAAAAATATTACAAAAGTGTATGACAATGCCCATTAAACATCCAAAACATCATAAATAATAGCATGGAACAATAAAAAATTATAGATACGTTGAAGACGTATCATTGTGTTCCACCCCAGCTCAGCTGCTCCAACGATGGAAGGGTTCACCACAGCAGGGATCCGCTCTCCAGACTGTCTTTCGCTGCCTCAGATCTTCTTCCCCGCCGCGGGCAGCGACGACAACTGCATTACCATCATCAACTGAGCAGATGACCTTGAGGACTACACGGGTCCGCAAGAGAGGTCACACTCTTCCGTGTCTGCTTACGTTATGCATTGCTTAATATGATGACATGCTACTTTATCGTTGTGTTCACCTATTAGACTCTGACTTAGGTCCAAACTTGTGCTGAAACTTGAGTTTTTAAATGGTTGTGGGGTACATATTTGGGCAGCAATAAGTACTATCTGTCTATTATCTGGTTAATCTCAGGTGTCTACTATGAGTTACATGTTGGGTGCAAACAAACATTAATGGAGCCATTATCTGTATATTTTAACTAAAGCTATTATCTTCCTTCTATCATTGGTTTTGGGTCTATTCACAGTTTGCTACCTTCACTCTGGATTTGTGCATGCACTCCTTACATAATCTCACTATGTTTTATTCCTATGCACGTCAGTTATTGTACACAATGGAACTGAACATGTAGAGCAAAAGAGACGAGCCTTGCGTGGGAATAAAATTTCATGCAGACGTCGCTCCATGGTGGGCGTAAAGGCAGCCCCCCTCCACCCATTTCGGATCGTAATCAATAGGAAGATAACTCCTCAGATGAGGATTCAGAGACAGATGACCAGTCCTATGCCTCCCCCTTAGGTGCATGCTCTAACTTGGCAGGGTTATGTTGCTCATATCATGTGTATGGTATCTTGCATTGCTATGCCATTTGCTTAATTTAGACATGATTTGTGTGAATGCCACCTGTTTAGTGTCTAATTACCATAAATGTGAATTACGCAATGCCATCTTTTTGCAAGACATTATATATGTGAATTATGCGATGCTATCTTGTTGCAAGGCATTATATATTTGAATTATGTAATGCCATGTTGTTTAGCCAACCATCATATATGTGAATTATATCACGCCGTCCTTTTTTTGTATTTCTCATTGCTTTTGTCGACAATGTTTGTATATTCAACTGCTCTTCCTGTGAATCAGCCATTTGAATTGGTGATGGAGAAATCTGGAGTGAAAACAAGGTCTTCAGAGTAGACAATGCTACCTGGGGAAGCAACTATGTTGCTAGTTACAGATAGCTCTTTAGAGGAGGATTCAGAGACAGATGACCAGTCCTATTACCCCCCTGAGGTGTATGCTCAAACTTGGCAGGGTTATATTACTCATATCATGCATATGTTATATTGCAATGCTTAGTTTTTACATCATATACACGATATTGAATGCCATCTCCTTAGTTGACACATCATATATGTGATTGCCCTTTGCTCACTTCCTTAGTATATAAATCATATATTTGATTATATCATGCCATTATGTTTACATAGACAGCATGTATCTGAATTATGGCATGCCAACACATTTTCTAAAGACATAATATAGTTATATCATCTCATCCTGTTCACATAGTCATCATATTTTGAATTATGTCATTCTATCCGTGAATTATCATGCCATCATGTTTCCATCGACGGCATGTTTGTTATTTATGGCATGCCAACCACTTTAATAGACACATCGTATAGTTATATCATGTCATCCTATTTACATAGTCATCATATTTTGAAGTATGACATTCTATCTTGTTTAGTTAGCCATCATACATGTGAAATTGTGTCATGCTATCCTGTTTAATTAGCCATCATATATTTGAAATTATGTCCTGCTATTCTGTTTGGTTAGACAACATAAATGTGAATTATTTCATGCCCTGTTTTCTTCCCTACTATCCATCGCACCTGTCTATTTTACAATGTCTGTACATTCAATTACTTTTCTTGTTTATCATCCATTCCAATTGGAGGGGGTGATGGCAGTATCTGTGGGAGTAAAAACACGGTCTTCAAAAAAGGTCGTGCTACATGTCGATGGAGATAGAACCACAGTTGTACTTGCCCAAGAACCAGCCCCACCATGCATAACCCAGACTCACGCAGATTGTACCCCTACCCAATTGGACAGTGAACCAGCTACACCCCTTCTAACCCCAACCCCAGCAGATAGTAACCCAGTTCCCATTGACACAGCACAGTCTCCACCACAGAGCACCCAAACACGAGCAGTTAGTAAGGCAACTACGGTGCCCAGAGCATGAGGACCACCACTCCGAACCCCAAGTCAATGCTTAAAGCAGAAGAAGAATTGTTCTCAGGTCAGGTTCCGTAGCTATGGTTCATACTACGTTGCTCTTGCATCACTGTATTTACTCATACCAACTAATTTCAAATTTGAAGGATGCAATTGAAACTCCAATGGCGCAACAGGTACATTTTAAACCTGTTTCTTTAACGTGTCCACGAGATTCTTGCACCTCCAAAATCCGCGTATTCATGGTAAACCACATCACGCGGCACTAAAGATGGCGCCGGGAAGGAAAAATAAGCCAGGGTGCGCACCACCATAGGGTCATCCTGATGCCAGTGGTGGAAGCGACCAAAAGTGCAAATCGCATCAACAATATATGTCGTTCTTCTGTAATCCATAGGGATGCCAACTAACATAATCCAACCCCGGCAAAACCCTTGAACAGCTCTGAAATTAATACCCTCATCATGTGGCACAAAGCGCACGAACCTGTCCTTTCCTAGATCAAACGGCGGATGATCCACAAGTGCCTGTCTAGCAACTGCACTACGGAAGTGGAAGATGCCAACCCCTTGGATCCATGTTTGGGCATCTAGGACAGCAAGCCCGAGATTATTGACTACAAAATCACTAACCAGGTTGTGGTAGATGAGGACTTCTTCTTGTAGAGGAGCTGGCCCGACAATGGCAATGGCGTAGTCCTCGTTCTGCAGGTCAGGTGCCACTGCCGGAGAGAAGAAGGTGCGTGGGAGGCGCAAGGGGCCACCGTCGATGATGTTGAAGCCCGGCGGGAGGTACTCCATAGGGTCGAGCTCAAAGTTGGCCATGCCTGGTGGCGAAGATGATGGAGCTTTGGTGGTTACTAGAGGGGGTGGGGTGAGCGGCGGTGGCAAGGTAGGCTGGGGTGGAGTAAAGGGCGGTGGCTCGATAGGCAATGGCGGAGGCGACGGGGAGGCACGCTAGATGGGACTGGGCAAGGACCCAAGTAGGCCGGCTGGGAGGGAAATCGAGGCGGCAGGCAATAATATATCCTTTGACCGGACTTGGGACACCGGATTGACCCGCGGGACCCACTTGTAAGTTGGCGAAGGTGCAGAGCCGGTGCAACCTTTTGCTCTGTGTCCCAGTCGAAAACAATTGCGACATCGAATTTGCTTCGTGCACGAGTTAGTTGCATGCTTCATCGATAAACAATTCCAGCACTTCCAGACTTTGAACACCATATCATCAATGAAATCATTAACCCTAACAGAATCTATATCAGAATCCTGCAGATAATTGTCCAAAGTATCATGCTGACAATTTTCCAAAGGAGCAGGGGCAGCCAATTCCAACTGAGCCTCATTTGAAAAAACTTGGGCCGTAGGGATGCGCCGATCCAGGGCATCATGATGGGCCAACGAATCATGTCGGGCTGCGGAGGTTGGTGCAACCAAGAGAAAAGGTGCGACATCTTGGGGTGCATGAAGATCCCTTCCCAAGCCGGTAGGATCCGTTCCTGAAATGAAGGCCGTGATTTTTGCGGGTACGTTGATGGTTCCAAATGAGATGGGTGGCGTCGCCACTGTCCATTGGAGGTTGCTCGCCGGCAGCGAGGAGATGAAGACTCTTTCACGTGGATTCACGTCATAGCCAGCCTCAGCAATTGTGTCCACACACAGCTGAGTAGCTGGGTAGCGATAGCCCCTACAAGCTGTGTACTGCTGAAATGTGGCAAAAGAGAGCTTCTTTCCCGAAGATGATCCCGAAAGAAAGGAGGATTTAGTAGGAGGTTTATGAATAGAAAGAAGACCAAGAGTAGCACGCTTTTTAGAGGGACTAACAAGAATCCACTCAGCAAATCACTCTTTTTTCCAGATCACAAACTCACATCTCCAGTTAGGGCCACCATGCCCCCATAGATGAAAAGAACATTTGAATTGCATGCATGCAAAAGAACGCAACTGTAGGATGTAGAGGCCAACTTTCTTAAAGGAAAAACAGAAAGAAAATACCTTGTCCTTGATGCGAAGAACCATCAAATCAATTGCAGAACCTCCTAGGGTTGATTCCAAAGCAGCCACCACTAAATCTTCATCAAGATGGAAAATATGCCTGCTGAAAGACACCACCATAATGAAATGGCCCATGTCATCCGTGGGGTGGACAGTTTTCCCACAAGAGTTGAAAACCCTAGACGCAAAGATGGAGCCCGCTGAGAAATCCAGACCCAAAGTTGATCCACCAGAAGAACCCATAGGAGATGGGTATAGACGTGTAGATCAGAGCACGCCGGAGTAGATGAGTGGAAGAGATCCAGGAATCACTGGCTAGAGTTGGAGATCGCTGGAGGACCTAGGTCACGGGTGGGAGGGGTGGGTGGGTGGGAGTCGCCATGACATTTTATTTGGCAAGCATCATGAGGTGAGTGAGGCTATGGTGTTGATGTAGAAGCACTCCGTGGTAGATCCCCCCTCCGACGGAGCTCCGGAACATGCCCCAAGATGGGATCTCATGGGAATAGAAGGTTGCGGTGGTGGAATTGGGGTTTTCTCTGTTGCCTCGATGTTTTCAGGGTACATGGATATATATATATAGGAGGAAGGAGGGCATCAGGGGAGCCAGAGGGGGCCCACGAGGGTGGGGGCGCTCCCAGGGGGAGGGGGCGTGCCCTGGACCCTCGTGGCCACCTCTTCTTGTTCCCTCGAGTGTGCTCCAAGTCTTCTTGCTAGATACGGTTCCAAAAATAACTCTCCCAAAGGTTTCATTCTGTTTGGACTCCGTTTGATATCCCTTTTCTGCGAAACACTAAAATAGGCAAAAAAAACAGCAATTTGCATTGGGCCTTGGGTTAGTAGGTTAGTCCCAAAAAGAATATACAAGTGTAAAATAAAGCCCATTAAACATCCAAAACAGAATATATAATAGCATGGAACAATAAAAAATTACAGATACGTTGGAGACGTATCAAGCATCCCCAAGCTTAATTCCTGCTCGTCCTCGAGTACCTAAATGATAAAAACAGAATTTTTTTTGTGGAATGCTAACTAACATAATTCTCAATTTAATTTCTCTTTGTTGTGCCATGGATGTTCAGATTCGAAAGATTCAAGATAAAAGTCTATATTGACATACGAATAATAATACTTCAAGCATACTAACAAAGCAATCATGTCTTCTCAAAATAACCTGGCCAAAGAAAGTTCATCCCTACAAAATCATTTAGTTAGGTTATGCTCCATCTTCGTCACACAAAATACTCCAATTATGCACAACCTGGTTTTAGCCAAGAACTTGTTTCATACTTAATTTTTTTTCAAACTCTTTCAACTTTCATGCAATATATGAGCGTGAGCCATAGACATAGCACTATGTGGAATAGATTGGTGGTTGTGGAGAAGACAAAAAGAGGAAGATGGTCTCACATCAACTAGGCGTACCGATGGGATATGGAGATGCCCATCAATAGATATCAATGTGAGTGAGTAGGGATTGCCATGCAACGGATGCATTAGAGCTATAAATGTATGAAAGCTCAACAAAAGAAACTAAGTGGGTGTGCATCCAACTTGCTTGCTCACGAAGACCTAGGGCATTTGAGGAAGCCCATCGTTGGAATATACAAGCCAAGTTCTATAATGAAAATTCCCACTAGTATATGAAAGTGACTAAAGAAGAGACTCTCTATCATGAAGATCATGGTGCTACTTTGAAGCATAAGTGTGGAAAAAGATAGTAGCATTGTCCCTTTTTTCTTTTCTTTTCTCCCCCCTTTTGTTCTTTTTTTGGGCCTTTCTTTTTTCTTTGGCCTTTCCTTCTTTTTTTTTCATTTTTTCTTTGGGACAATGCTCTAATAATGATGATCATCACACTTATATTGATTTACAACTCGATATTACAACTCGATACTAGAACAAAGTATGACTCTATATGAATGCCTCTAGTGGTGTATCGGGATGTGCAATGAATCAAGAGTGACATGTATGAAAAATTATGCATGGTGGCCTAGCCACAAATACGATGTCAACTACATGATTATGCATGGCAACATGACAATGATGAAGCGTGTCATAGCAAACGGAACGGTGGAAAGTTGCATGGAAATATATCTCAGAATGGCTATGGAAATGCCATGATAGGTAGGTATGGTGGCTTTTTTGAGGAAGGTATATGGTGGGTGTATGGTACCGACAAAAGTTGCACTGTACAAGAGAGACTAGCAATGGGGGAAGGGTGATAGTTGGTATAATCCATGGACTCAACATTAGTCATAAAGAACTCACATACTTATTGAAAAAAATCTACAAGTCATCAAAACAAAGTACAACACGCTTTCTCCTAGGGTAAGGGTTGGTAGGAGTTAACCATCGCGTGATCCCGACCTCCACACAAAGGATGACACTCAATGAAATACCTCATGCATCAAATTTGTCACACAACGGTTACCATACGTGCATGCTATGGGACTTGCAAACCTTAACACAAGTATTTCTCAAATTCACAACTACTCTACTAGCATGACTGTAATATCACCATCCTCATATCTGAAAACAATCATCAAGTATCAAACTTCTCATAGTATTCATTCCACTTTATGTGAAAGTTTTTACTATACCCATCTTGGATGCCTATCATATTAGGACTAGTTTTATAACCAAAGCACATTACCATGCTGTTCTAAAAGACTCTCAAATAGATATAAGTGAAGCATGAGAGATCAACAATTTCTATAAAATAAAACCACCACCGTGCTCTAGAAGATATAAGTGAAGCACTAGAGCAAAACTATCTTGCTCAAAAGATATAAGTGAAGCAAATAGAGTGTTCTAATAAATTATAAATCATATTTATCTCTCTTAAAAGGTATGTCCAGAAAGGATGATTGTGGCAAACTAAAAATCAAAGACTCAAATCATACATGACGCTCCAAGCAAAACACATATCATGTGGTGAATAAAAATATAGTCTCAAGTATAGTTACCGATAGATGAAGACGAAAGAGGGGATGCCTTCCTGGGACATCCCCAAGCTTAGGCTTTTGGTTTTCATTGAATTTTACTTGCGGTGCCTTGGGCATCGCCAAGTTTAGTTTCTTTCCACTCTTTGTTCCATAGTCCATCAAAGCCATACTCAAAACTTGAAAACTTCACAACACAAAACTTAGCCAAAAATCTCGTGAGCTCCGTTAGTATAAGAAAACAAACCACCACTCAAAGGTACTGTAATGAACTCATTCTTTGTTTATATTGGTGTTAAATCTACTGTATTCCAACTTCTCCATGATTCATACCCCCCGATACTACTCATAGATTCATCAAAATAAGCAAACAACACACGAAAAATAGAATCTGTCAAAAATAGACCAGTCTGTAGTAATCTGTAACTCCAAAAAAATTGAAATAAGTTGGTAAACGTGAGGTATTTGTCTATTAATCATCTGCAAAAAGAATCAACTAAATAGCACTCTCCAATAAAAAAATTACAGCCAATCTCGTGAGCGCTAAAGTTTCTGCTTTTTACAGCATGATCATATAAACTTCACACAAGTCTTCCCAAAGGTTCTACTTGGCACAAACACTAATTAAAACACAAAACCACATCTAAACAGAAGCTATATGCAATATTTATTCCTAAACAGAAGCAAAAACAAAGAAAATAAAAATGGGTTGCCTCCCAATAAGCGCTATCGTTTAACGCCCCTAGAAAGGCATGATACAAGAATAGATCTAGGTATTGATATCTTTGGTAGACAATCCATAAGTTGCTCTCATAATATATTCATATGGTAATTTTATTTTATATCTAGGAAAGTGTTCCATACCTTTTCTTTACGGAAATTGGAATCTAATATTTCCTTCCTTCATATCAACAACTGCACCAATCGTTCTAAGAAAAGGTCTACCAAGAATAATAGGACATGGAGGATTGCAATCTATGTCAAGAACAATGAAATCTACAGGCACATAATTCCTATTGGCAACAATAAGAACATCATTAATCCTTCCCATAGGTTTCTTATTGGTAGAATCCGCAAGATGCAAATTTGAAGAACAATCATCAAGCTCATGGAAACCTAACATATCACACAAAGCTTTTGGAATTGTAGAAACACTTGCACCCAAATCACACAAAGAAAAGCATTCATGATCTTTAATTTTAATTTTAATAGTAGGTTCCCACTCATCATAAGCTTTCTAGGGATAGAAACTTCTAATTCAAGTTTTTCTTCATAAGATTGCATCAAAGCATCCACTATGTGTTAGGTAAAAGCCTTATTTTGACTATAAACATGCGGAGAATTTAGTACAGATTGCAACAAGGAAATACAATCTATTAAAGAGAAATTAGCATAATTGAATCCCTTGAAATCCAAAATAGTGGGTTCATCACTATGTAAAGTTTTAATCTCTTCAATCCCACTTTTAACAAAGATCTAAAAACTCGGAATCATTGGGACGCCTTTTAGCTAAAGTAGACTCGTCTCCAGTCCCATCGTTATCAAGATTCATACTAGAGAACAAGGATATAATAGGAGACACATCAATAACTTTCATATCTTCATATTTATTTTCATGATAACTAGAAGAACATGCGTTCATAAAGAAATCTTTTTTAGCACGCATCCTAGCGGTTCTTTCTTTGCACTCATCAATGGAAATTCTCATGGCTTTGAGAAACTCATTGATATCATGCTTAGGTGGAATAGATCTAAGTTTCAAATAATCAACATCAAGAGTAATTCTATCAGTGCTTCTAGCCAACTCATCAATCTTAAGCAAATTTTCTTCAAGCAAAGCATTGAAATTCTTTTGCGAATTCATAAACTCTTTAACACTAGTTTCAAATTCAAAGGGCATCTTACAAAAATTTCCATAAGAGTTATTGTAGTAATTACCATAATTATCAGAGGAATTTCTAGGAAAAGGCCTAGGATTAAAGTTTCCTCTAGAAGCATTGTTACAAAAATTATTCCTACCAACAAAATTCACATCCACAGATTCATTATTACTTTCAATCAACGTGGATAAAGGCATATCATTAGGATCAGAAGAAGCACTCTTAGTAGCAAATAATTTCATAAGTTCATCCATCTTTCCACTCAAAGCACTATAGCATGCGCTTTTTTAATAGTAGATCTTTTAGTGTGACATTGAGAGTAGTTTACCATAATATTATGTAGGACTTTGGTAGCTTCTCCTAAGGTGGTTTCCATGAAAGTGCCCCCGGCGGCTGAATCTAAAAGATTTCTAGAAGCAAAATTCAAGCCAACATAATTTTTTTGTATAATCATCCATAAGTTCAAACCATGTGTAGGGCGATTACGTATCATTAATTTCATTCTCTCCCAAGCTTGTGGAACATGCTCATGATCTAGTTGCTTAAAATTCATAATATAGTTTCTAAGAGAGATAATCTTAGCGGGAGGAAAAATACTTAGAGATAAATGCATCTTTGCACTTATTCTATGAATCAATATTATTTCTAGGCAAAGAGGAAAACCAAGTTTTAGCACGATCTCTAAGTGAAAACGAAAATAGCTTCAATTTAACAATATCATTATCCGTATCCCTCTTCTTTTGCATATCACACAAATCAACAAAGTTGATTAGATGGGTAGCGGCATCTTCACTAGGAAGGCCAGAAAATTGATCTTTCATGACAAGATTCCGCATCGGTAATATGACAAATCGGAGTGCTAATAAAATCATTATTGTTGGTATTGGAGAAGTCACAAATTTGGTATTGTTTTGAGCCATAGTGACAAGCAAGCAATCCAACACACAAGCAAATAAGAGGCAAGAGAACGGTAAACACACGGAAAAAGAAGGGCGAGTAAAACGGCAAGGGTGAAGTGGGGGAGAGGAAACCGAGAGGCAAATAATGTAATGCGAAGGATACGGGTTTGTGATAGGTACTTGGTATATGACTTTTGCGTAAGCCTCACCGGCAACGGTGCCAGAAATTCTTCTTGCTAATTCTCGAGCTTGCGTTGTATTCCCTTGAAGAGGAAAGGGTGATGCAGCACAGTAGCGTAAGTATTTCCCTCAGTTTTTGAGAACCAAGGTATCAATCCAGTAGGAGACCACGCGTGAGTCCCTTGCACCTGCACAAACAAATAAGAACTTCGCAAACAATGCGATAAGGGTTGTCAATCCCTTTACGGTCACTTACGAAAGTGAGATCTGACAGATAGGATAGTATAATATTATTGGTATTTTTGGGTATAAGAACAGATAGTAAATAAAGCAAAGTAAAGTATATGGAAGATTAATATGTTGAGAATAGACCCGGGGGCCATAGGTTTCACTAGTGGCTTCTCTCATGATAGTAGAATTCTATGGTGGGTGAACAAATTACTGTCGAGCAATTGATAGAAAAGCGCATAGTTATGAGAATATCTAGGCATGATCATTATATATTGGCATCACGTCTGTGACAAGTAGACCAAAACGATTCTACATCTACTACTATTACTCCACACATCGACCGCTATCCAGCATGCATCTAGAGTATTAAGTTCATAAGAACAGAGTAATGCTTTAAGCAAGATGACATGATGCAGAGGGATAAACTCAAGCAATATGATATAAACCCCATATTTTTATCCTCGATGGCAACAATACAATATGTGCCTTGGTGCCCCTGCTGTCACTGGGAAAGGACACGCAGATTGAACCCAAAGCCAAGCACTTCTCCCATTGCAAGAACTACAGATCTAGTAGGTCAAACCAAACCAATAATTCGAAGAGACTTGCAAGGATATTATAATCATACATAAAATAATTCAAAAAAGAATCAAATATTGTTCATAGATAATCTTCATCATAAACCCACAATTCATCGGATCTCGACAAACACACCGCAAAAATATTACATCGAATAGATCTCCTCGAAGATCGAGGACAACTTTGTATTGAGATCCAAAAAGAGAGAAGAAACCATCTAGATAATAACTATGGACCCAAAGGTCTGTGGTAAACTACTCACAACTCATTGGTGAGGCTATGGTGTTGATGTAGAAGCACTCCATGGTAGATCCCCCCCCCCCTAGCGGAGCTCCGGAACATGCCCCAAGATGGGATCTAACGGGAACAAAAGGTTGCAGCGATGGAATTAGGGTTTTCTGTGTTGACTCGATGTTTTCAGGGTACATGGATATATATAGGAGGAAGGAGGGCACCGGGGGAGCTAGAGGGGGCCCACGAGGGTGGGGGTGTGCCCAGGGGGAGGGGGCGCGCCCTGGACCCTCGTGGCCAGCTCTCTTGTTCCCTCGCGTGTACTCCAAGTTTACTGGGTTGATACAGTTCCAAAAATAACTCTCCCGAAGGTTTTATTCCATTTGGACTCCGTTTGATATCCCTTTTTTGCGAAACACTAAAATAGGCAAAAAACAACAATTTGCGCTGGGCCTTGGGTTAGTAGGTTAGTCCCAAAAATAATATAAAAGTGTAAAATAAAGCCCATTAAACATCCAAAAATGAATATATAATAGCATGGAACAGTCAAAAATTATAGATAAGTTGGAGACGTATCAAGGCTCTTCAGTATCTTCTTCAGCTTCACCATCATCATCATCTCTCATAGATGGCTTGCCAATCACTCTAGCTGTGTGATACGTCTCCAACGTATCTATAATTTTTTATTGTTCCATGATATTATATATTCTGTTTTAGATGTTTAATGGGCTTTATTATACACTTTTATATTATTTCTGGGACTAACCTACTAACCCAAGGCCCAGTGCAAATTGTTGTTTTTTGCCTACTTAGGTGTTTCACAGAAAAGGGATATTAAATGGAGTCCAAACGGAATGAAACCTTCGGGAGAGTTATTTTTGGAACCGTATCTACCCACAAGACTAGGAGTACACACGAGGGAACGAGAGAGGCGGCCACGAGGGTCCAGGTTGTGCCCAGGGGAGCAGGCGCGCCCCCACCCTCGTGGGCCCCATCTGGCTCCCCCGATGCCCTCCTTCCTCCTATATATATATCCATGTACCATGAAAACATCAAGGCAACAGACGGAACCCTAATTCCACTGCCGTAACCTTATGTTCCTCTGAGATCCCATCTTGGGGCCTGTTCCGAAGCTCCGCATGAGGGGGGATCGATCATGGAGTGCTTCTACATCAACACCATAGCCTCACCAATGAGTTGTGAGTAGTTTACCACAGACCTTTGGGTCCATAGTTACTAGCTAGATGGCTTCTTCTCTCTCTTTGGATCTCAATACAAAGTTCTCCTCAATCTTCGAGGAGATCTATTCGATGTAATCTTTTTGCGGTGTGTTTGTCGAGATCCGATGAATTGTGGGTTTATGATCAAGATTATCTATGAAAAATATTTGATTCTTTTCTGAAATCTTTTATGTATGATTATAATATCCTTACAAGTCTCTTCAAATTATTGGTTTGGTTTGGCCTACTAAATCTATAGTTCTTGCAATGGGAGAAGTGCTTGGCTTTGGGTTCAATCTTGCGGTGTCCTTTCCCAGTGACAGTGGGGGCAGCAAGGCATGTATTGTATTGTTTGTTGGAAATATGCCCTAGAGGCAATAATAAAAGTATTATTATTATATTTCCTTGTTCATAATAATCGTCTGTTATTCATGCTTGAATTGTATTGTACGGAAACAGCGATACATGTGTGAATATATAGACCACAATGAGTCCCTGGTAGCCCTCTAGTTGCCAGCTCGTTGATCAGCAGATGGTCACGGTTTCCTGACCATGGACATAGGATGTCAGTGATAACGGGATCACATCATTAGGAGAAAGATGTGATGGACAAGACCCAATCGTGAGCATAGCACAAGATCGTATAGTTCGTAATGCATAAGCTTTTCGGTGTCAAGTATTTATTCCTTAGACCATGAGGTTGTGCAACTCCCGGATGCCGTTGGAATACTTTGGGTGTGCCAAACGTCACAACGTAACTGGGTGGCCATAAAGGTACGCAACGGGTATCTCAGAAAGTGTCTGTTGAGTTGGTACGAACCGAGACTGGGATGTTGTCACTCCGTATGACGGAGAGGTACCTCTGGGCCCACTCGGTAAGACATCATCATAATGAGCTCAAGGTGAATAAGGAATTAGTCACAGGATGATGGATTACGTATCGAGTAAAGAGACTTGCCATGACGAGATTGAACAAGGTATCGGGAATACCGACGATCGAATCTCGGGCAAGTACCATACCGATGGACAAAGGGAATAACATACGGGATTGAGTGAATCCTTGACACAGTGGTTCATCCGATGAAGATCATCGAGGAACACGTGGGAAACAACATGGGTATCCAGATCCCGCTGTTGGTTATTGACCGGAGAGTGGGCTCGGTCATGTCTACGTGTCTCCCGAACCCGTAGGGTCTACACACTTAAGGTTCGGTGACGCTAGGGTCGTAGAGATACATGCACGTGGAAACCCTAAAGTTGTTCGGAGTCCCGGATGAGATCCCGGACGTGACAAGGAGTTCCGGAATGGTCCGGAGGTAAAGAATGATATATAGGAAGTCCAGTTTCGGCCATCGGGTGAACTCCGGGGGTCACCGGGAGTGTCCCGGGACCATCGGAGGGGTCCCGGGGGTCTACCGGGTGGGGCCGCCCATCCCGGTGGGGCCCCTAGGCCGCAAGGGGAAGGTGGCCAGCCCCTGGTGGGATGGCGCACCCTACTGGGCCGTCCCTCATGCGCCTAGGGTTGGAACCCTATGGGAGGGAGGCGCCCCCTATGCCTTGGGGGGCAAGTCTCCCCCCCAGGCCGCCGCCCCCCCTGCAGATCCCATCTATAGGGCATGGCACACCCCCCTAGCCCCCTATATATATGTGGGGGGGGGGAGAGGGCAGCCGCACCCAAGTCTCTGGCGCCTCTCCCCCTCCCGTCACACCTCATACTCTTCACGCAGGGCGTCGGCGAAGCCCTGCAGGATTTCCCGCTGCATCCACCACCACGCCGTCGTGCTGCTGGATCTCCGACGACCTCTCCTCCCCCCTTGCTGGATCAAGAAGGAGGTGACGTTGCTGTACCGGACGTGTGTTGAACGCGGAGGTGCCGTCCGTTCAGCGCTAGATCATCGGTGACGAAGAACGCGAAGAGTACGACTACTTCATCCACGCTTCTTCGAAAGCTTCCGCTCGCGATCTAAAAAAGGGTATGTAGATGCACTCTAATATGTTCGTTGCTAGAAGTCTCCTTAGATGAATCTTTGTGAAAGCGTAGAAATTTTTTGAATTCTGCTACGTTCCCCAACAGTGGTATCAGAGCCAGGTTTTTGCGTAGCATCTTGCACGAGTAGAACACAAAGCAGTTGTGGGCGTTGAGTTTGCTCAATTTTCTTGGCGTTACTAGTCTAATCTTGATTCGGCGGTATTGTGGGATGAAGCGGCCCGGACCGACTTTACACGTACGCTTACGTGAGATTGGTTCCACCGACAGACATGCACTAGATGCATAAGGTGGCTGGCGGGTGTCTGTCTCTCCTACTTTAGTCGGATCGGATTCGATGAACAGGGTCCTTATGAAGGGTAAATAGAAATTGACAAATCACGTTGTGGCTTTTGCGTAGGTAAGAAACGTTCTTGCTAGAAAACCTATAGAAGCCACGTAAAAACTTGCAACAACAATTAGAGGTCGTCTAACTTGTTTTTGCAGCATGTGCTATGTGATATGGTATGGCCAAGAAGATGTGATGAATGATATATGTGATGTATGAGATTGATCCTGTTCTTGTAATAGAGAATCACGACTTGCATGTCGATGAATTTGACAACCGGCAGGAGCCATAGGAGTTGTCTTAATTATTGTATGACCTGCGTGTCACTGAATAAACGCCATATAATTACTTTACTTTATTGCTAAACGTTAGCCATAGTAGTAGAAGTAATAGTTGGCACGACGACTTCATGAAGACACAATGATGGAGATCCTGATGATGGAGATCATGGTGTCGAGCCGGTGACAAAGATGATCATGGTGCCCCGAAGATGGAGATCGAAGGAGCAATATGATATTGGCCATATCATGTCACTTTAATTGATTGCATGTGATGTTTATCATGTTTTTGCATCTTGTTTACTTAGAACGACGGTAGTAAATAAGATGATCTCTCACTAAAAATTTCAAGAATTGTGTTCCCCCTAACTGTGCACCATTGCTAAGGATCGTTGTTCCGAAGCACCACGTGATGATCGGGTGTGATAGGTTCCAACGTTCGCATACAACGGGTGTAAGGCAGATTTACACAAGCAATACACTTAGGGTTCACTTGACGAGCCTAGCATGTACAGACATGGCCTCGGAACATGAGTCGTATAGAAGATACGATCAAAATGAAGATGTTCACCGTTGATGACTAGTCCGTCTCACGTGATGATCGGACACGGGCTAGTCGATTCGGATCATGTATCACTTAGATGACTAGAGAGATGTCAATCTGAGTGGGAGTTCATTAAAATTTGATTAAGATGAACTTAATTATCATGAACTTAGTCTAAATTCTTTACAATATCTCTTGTAGATCAAATGGCCCACACTCATGTCACCCTCAACTTCAACGCGTTTCTAGAGAAATCCAAGCTGAAAGATGATGGTAGCAACTACACGGACTGGGTCCATAACCTGAGGATCATCCTCATAGCTGCCAAGAAAACTTATGTCCTAGATGCACCGCTAGGTGACGCTCCCGCCCCGGCAAACCAAGATGTTATGAACGCTTGGCAGTCGCGTTGTGATGATTACTCCCTGGTTCAGTGCGGCATGCTTTACAGCTTAGAATCGGGGCTCCAAAAGCGTTTTGAGCACCACGGGGCATTTGAGATGTTCCAAGAGCTGAAAATGGTTTTCCAAGCTCATGCCCGAGTCGAGAGATATGACGTCTCCGACGCATTCTACAGCTATAAGATGGAGGAAAACAGTTCTGTCAGTGAGCACATCCTCAAGATTTCTGGGTTGCACAACCGCTTGTCTTAGTTGGGAATGAATCTCCCAGACGAAGCGGTCTTTGACAGAATCCTCCAGTCGCTCCCACCAAGCTACAAGAGCTCCGTGTTGAACTTCAATATGCAGGGGATGGAGAATTCCATTCCCGAGGTGTATTCGATGCTGAAACCAGCGGAGGTGGATATCAAGAAAGAACATCAAGTGTTGATGGTCAATAAAACCACTAAGTTAAAGAAGGGCAAGGGTAAGAAGAACTTCAAGAAGGACGGCAAGGGAGTTGCCGCGCCCGGTAAGCCTGTTGCTGGGAAGAAGCCAAAGTATGGACCCAAGCCTGAGACAGAGTGCTTTTATTGCAAGGGAACGGGTCACTGGAAGCGGAACTGCCCCAAATACTTAGCGGACAAGAAGGCCGATATCGTCAAAGGTATATGTGATATACATGTTATTGATGTGTACCTTACCAGCGCTCGTAGTAGCTCCTGGGTATTCGATACCGGCGCAGTTGCTCATAATTGTAACTCTAAGCAGGAGTTGCGGAATAAGCGGAGACTGGCGAAGGACGAGGTGACGATGCGCGTCGGGAATGGTTCCAAGGTCGATGTGATCGCCGTCGGCACGCTGCCTCTACATCTGCCCTCGGGATTAGTTTTAAACCTCAATAATTGTTATTTAGTACCAGCTTTGAGCATGGACATTGTATCTGGATCTCGTCTTATGCGAGATGGCTACTCATTTAAATCCGAGAATAATGGTTGTTCTATTTATTTGAGAGATATGTTTTATGGTCATGCCCCACTGGTCAATGGTTTATTTTTGATGAATCTCGATCGTGATGATACACATATTCATAGTGTGAATGCCAAAAGATGTAAAGTTGATAATGATAGTCCCACGTACTTGTGGCATTGTCGCCTTGGTCATATTGGTGTCAAACGTATGAAGAAGCTTCATGCTGATGGACTTCAGGAGTCTCTTGATTATGAATCATTTGACACGTGTGAACCATGCCTCATGGGCAAGATGACCAAGACTCCGTTCTCCGGAACAATGGAGCGAGCAACCAACTTATTGGAAATCATACATACCGATGTGTGCGGTCCAATGAGTGTTGAGGCTCGCGGAGGCTATCGTTATGTTCTCACCCTCACGGATGACTTGAGTAGATATGGGTATATCTACTTTATGAAGCACAAGTCTGAGACTTTTGAAAGGTTCAAGGAATTTTAGAATGAGGTTGAGAATCAACGAGACAAGAAAACAAAGTTCTTACAATCGGATCGTGGGGGTGAATATTTGAGTCATGAATTTGGCACGCACCTTAGGAACTGTGGAATTGTTTCACAATTGACACCGCCCAGAACACCTCAACGTAACGGTGTGTCCGAACGTCGAAATCGTACTCTGTTGGACCTGGTGCGATCTATGATGTCCCTTACCGATTTACCGCTATCTGTTTGGGGTTATGCTTTAGAGACTGTCGCATTCACTTTAAATAGGGCTCCGTCGAAATCCGTTGAGACGACACCGTATGAACTTTGGTTTGGCAAGAAACTGAAGCTGTCGTTTCTGAAAGTTTGGGGTTGCGATGCTTATGTCAAGAAACTTCAACCTGAAAAGCTCGAACCCAAATCGGAAAAATGCGACTTCATAGGATACCCAAAGGAAACAATTGGGTACACCTTCTACCACAGATCCGAAGGCAAGGTATTTGTTGCAAAGAATGGATCCTTTCTGGAGAAAGAGTTTCTTCCGAAAGAAGTGAGTGGGAGGAAAGTAGAACTTGATGAGGTGAGAGTCACCCCTCCCGAACCGGAAAGTAGCGCATCGCAGGAAATTGTTCCTGAGGTGCGTGCACCGACAAGAGAGGAAGTTGATGATGATGATCATGAAGAAATAGATCAAGTTACTACTGAACTTCGAAGGTCCACAAGGGCACGTTCCGCACCAGAGTGGTACGGCAACCCTGTCATGGGAATCATGTTGTTAGACAACGGTGAACCTTCGAACTATGAAGAAGCGATGGCGGGCCCGGATTCCAATAAATGGCTTGGAGCCATGAAATCCGAGATATAATCCATGTATGAAAACAAAGTATGGACTTTGGTGGACTTGCCTGTTGAAAGGCATGCCATAGAAAATAAATGGATATTTAAGAAGAAGACAGACGCAGATGGTAATGTGACCATCTATAAGGCTCGGCTTGTCGCTAAGGGTTATCGACAAGTTCAAGGGATTGACTACGACGAGACTTTCTCTCCCGTAGCGATGCTGAAGTCAGTCAGAATCATGTTAGCTATTGCCAGATTCTATGATTATGAGATATGGCAAATGGACGTCAAAACGGCATTCCTTAATGGCTTCCTCAAGGAAGAGTTGTATATGATGCAGTCGGAAGGTTTTGTCGGTCCAGAGAATGCTGACAAGGTGTGCAAGCTCCAGCGCTCGATTTACGGGCTGGTGCAAGCATCTCGGAGTTGGAATATTCGCTTTAATGATGTGATCAAAGCGTTGGCTTTATACAGACTTATGGAGAAGCCTGTATCTACAAGAAAGTGAGTGGGAGCTCTGTAGCATTTCTCATATTATATGTGGATGACATATTGCTGATGGGAAATGATATAGAATTCTTGGAAAGTGTAAAGGCCTACTTGAATAAGAGTTTTTCAATGAAGGACCTTGGAGAAGCAGCTTACATATTAGGCATCAAAATCTATAGAGATAGATCAAGACGCCTCATCGGTCTTTCACAAAGTACATACCTTGACAAGATATTGAAGAAGTTCAATATGGACCAGTCCAAGAAGGGGTTCTTGCCCTTTTTGCAAGGTACGAGATTGAGCAAGGCTCGGTCGCCGACCACGACAGAAGATAGAGAAAAGATGAGTGTCATACCCTATGCCTCGGCCATAGGTTCTATCATGTATGCCATGCTGTGTACCAAACCTGATGTGAACCTTGCCATAAGTTTGGTAGGGAGGTACCAAAGTGATCCCGGTATGGAACACTGGACAGCGGTCAAGAACATCCTAAAGTACCTGAAGAGGACTAAGGATATGTTTCTCGTTTATGGAGGTGACGAAGAGCTCGTCGTAAAGGGTTACGTCGATGCTAGCTTCGACACAGATATGGATGACTCAAAGTCACAAAACGGATATGTGTATATTTTGAATGGTGGAGCAGTCAGCTGGTGCAGTTGCAAGCAGAGCGTCGTGGCGCATTCTACATGTGAAGCGGAGTACATAGCTGCTTGCGAAGCAGCACAGGAAGGAGTCTGGATGAAGGAGTTCATCACCGACCTAGGAGTCATTCCAAGCGCGTCAAGCCCGATGACTGTCTTCTGTGATAACACTGGTGCTATTGCTATTACCAAGGAGCCCAGGTCTCACAAGAAGACCAAACACATCAAGCGTCGTTTCAACTCCATCCGGAATTATGTTCAAGATGGAGACATAGATATTTGTAAAGTGCATACGGATCTGAATGTAGTAGACCCGTTGACTAAACCTCTTCCACGGGAAAAACATGATCAACGCCAGGACTCTATGGGTGTTCGATTCATCACAATGTAACTAGATTATTGACTCTAGTGCAAGTGGGAGACTGTTGGAAATATGCCCTAGAGGCAATAATAAAAGTATTATTATTATATTTCCTTGTTCATAATAATCGTCTATTATTCATGCTTGAATTGTATTGTATGGAAACAGCGATACATGTGTGAATATATAGACCACAATGAGTCCCTGGTAGGCCTCTAGTTGCCAGCTCGTTGATTAGCAGATGGTCAAGGCTTCCTGACCATGGACATAGGATGTCAGTGATAACGGGATCACATCATTAGGAGAATGATGTGATGGACAAGACCCAATCCTGAGCATAGCACGAGATCGTATAGTTCGTAATGCATAAGCTTTTCGGTGTCAGTATTTATTCCTTAGACCATGAGGTTGTGCAACTCCCGGATGCCGTAGGAATACTTTGGGTGTGCCAAACGTCACAACGTAACTGGGTGGCTATAAAGGTACGCAACGGGTATCTCAGAAAGTGTCTGTTGAGTTGGTACGAACCGAGACTGGGATGTTGTCACTCCGTATGACGGAGAGGTACCTCTGGGCCCACTCGGTAAGACATCATCATAATGAGCTCAAGGTGACTAAGGAGTTAGTCACGTGATGATGGATTACGGATAGAGTAAAGAGACTTGCCATGACGAGATTGAACAAGGTATCGGGAATACCGACGATCGAATCTCGGGCAAGTACCGTACCGATGGACAATGGGATTAACATACGGGATTGAGTGAATCCTTGACACAGTGGTTCATCCGATGAAGATCATTGAGGAACACGTGGGAATCAACATGGGTATCCAGATCCCGCTGTTGGTTATTGACCGGAGAGTGGTCTCGGTCATGTCTACGTGTCTCCTGAACCCGTAGGGTCTACACACTTAAGGTTCGGTGACGCTAGGGTCGTAGAGATACATGCACGTGGAAACCCGAATGTTGTTTGGAGTCCCAGATGAGATCCGGACGTGACAAGGAGTTCCGGAATGGTCCGGAGGTAAAGAATGATATATAGGAAGTCCAGCTTCGGCCATCGGGTGAACTCCGGGGGTCACAGGGAGTGTCCCGGGACCACCGGAGGGGTCCCGGGGGTCCACCGGGTGGGGCCGCCCATCCCGGTGGGGCCCCTAGGCCGCAAGGGGAAGGGGGCCAGCCTCTGGTGGGCTGGCGGACCCTACTGGGCCCTCCCTCATGCGCCTAGGGTTGGAACCATAGGGGAGGGAGGCGCCCCCTATGCCTTGGGGGCAAGTCTCCCCCCCAGGCCGCCGCCCCCTGCAGATCCCATCTGCAGGGCATGGCGCACCCCCCTGGCCCCCTATATATATGTGGGGGGGGGGGAGAGGGAAGCCGCACCCAAGTCTCTGGCGCCTCTCCCCCTCCCGCCACACCTCATACTCTTCACGTAGGGCGTCGGCGAAGCCCTACAGGATTTCCCGCTACATCCACCACCACGCCGTCGTGCTACTGGATCTCCGACGACCTCTCCTCCCCTCTTGCTGGATCAAGAAGGAGGTGACGTTGCTATACCGGACGTGTGTTGAATGCGGAGGTGCCGTCCGTTCGGCGCTAGATCATCGGTGACGAAGAACGCGAAGAGTACGACTTGTGCTGTAATCGTTGTCTTAACATCAAGCAGCCCCCACTTGTGCTGTAATCGTTGTCTTAATCGGCCATCGGCTTCTACCTCTCCCGGCATTGGCTGGGTAGTGTTCCGTACTGTGTGACCTGAGGTAACAGAAAATCACTTCGGAGAACCAGGCAATCCAGCCATTTGGTGTGAATAGAAAGAACATGCACTAGTACGCGTCGGTGCTATACAAATGGTTTCAACCCCTTTCCGCAACGACATTTGGAACCATCAGCTAGTGAGTGTGGGTGATAGGGGGGTCCTTCTCACACGACCCAGAAAGCATCGGAGATATGCCCTCCTGGCACACACGCTCGGCAAAATGCGGTCATGTGCGACCGGCATACGGAAATACGTATAGTAGATCTAAAAAAATACAATTATATAGGCGAAATTGATTCCGGTCGCAAGTACATCCCACACAGTACGTCCTCGCTAATCGTTTCTGTTTGTATGTACATCCCACACAGTCGCTGCAAGGAAACCGTTTCCGTTCATAGGTATATCACACACAATTTTTCCCGTTAAATCGTTTGATAGTATTGCCATTGCACACGATATTAACAATTTTATCATTTTCGTTATTGAATGCATCACACATGGCGCACAGAAGAAACTGTGTGGCAAAGTCTATCCATAACACACATTTTTATGTGGTAAACGTTTGCGCAAGGCGGCCTAACGCAAACAGTTTTCAAGAGAAGGTCGTCTGTGATTGTTCATTGATCCAACACAGTTTATTCCTAGAAACTATGTGTGTTGCCTGTGCTCATCGCCCACGGTATTTTCTCACCGTTTGCATTAGCAAAACCCAATTAGTAGGCTAATTGTCTATTATTAATAATCCATTTATTAATCTAATTGACATTCATATTAAGCACATAAGATATTTCATTCCCATATTAAGCAAGTAGGATTTCATAACTGAAATACATCAGAGTACAACATGATATAGCTTCAGCACTCAGCTAGCCCTTTACATAACTGCACCAGCACCAAGTTTCACATGCAACATGTGGAATCTTTCGAAATGAGCATCATAGACAGTATATAGACAGATGCATCTCATCTGGAAAACTGCTGAAGCGGAAGGCGAATATTGATCCTTCATTCATGTTGAAGGTATTTGCAACTTTAGGCCAGTGCATGTGGATGATTGACCGTCCATCCTTCTTCCTCTTCACAAACAATTCAATATTGAACCGTGGGTGTTGTATGAAAACCTTCCTCGCCTCCTGACCATTGAGGTGGTTTGAGAAGTAATCATCAGTGAACTGCTTTGGAAAGGCTTGAAAACAAGGATGTGCATAAATATCTTTTCTATACTGGAAATGGGGAAAATGTATAAAAAAGGCAAGTTATAATAGTTAGTACCATCTTGTAGTGAACTGATGTCTTCTTCATTGTGCAGACAAAGATCTTGTTGTTTTTTGTCGCTAATTTATTTATCCTAACAATCTTTCTGAGTTTCTTGACTTGATTGATACTCATGGACAACTCATTTCCCCATATGCAAAAAGGGTCGAACAGTGGGTCAAAACCTCTGACAGCATGACCTACATGTGCGGGACCAAATTGTTAAAAACCTAAATACCAGAATGGTTCTTGCAATTGCACAATAATGTGCTATTAGACAACGGACAATGCACGTGCAGTTAACTAAACATCACAACAAATGAACCAAACATTAACTAAGCACCACATTGCACAATATAACATACTCCTAATAGAAGACAAGACAGTTAACCAAACCAAGCATGCTTAACAACTTGGAAATATAGAAATTGTATTTGTTTCTCATGTATTTTGTACAGCCAAATTCGATTTATTTCTCACATGGTATACAATAACAGAATGCGGCCACAACAATTGAACATCGCATTGCAAAATTGAACCATGCAGTTAAGTAAACACCACAACAAATGAACCAAATGTTAACTGAGCACCACATTGCACAATATAACATACTCCTAATAGAAGATCAGACAATTAACCAAACCAAGCATGCTTAACAACCTGGAAATATAACAATTGTATTTGTTTCTCACATATTTTGTACATCCAAATTTGATTTATTTCTCACATGGTATAGAATAACAGAATGCAGCCACAACAATTGAACATCACATTGCAGAATTGAACCATGCAGTTAACTAAACACCACAACAAATGAACCAAATGTTAACTGAGCACCATATTGCACAATATTACATACTCCTAATAGAAGATCAGACAGTTAACCAAATCAAGCATGCTTAACAACTTGGAAATATAGCAATTGTATTTGTTTCTCATGTATTTAGTACAACCAAATTCTATTTATTTCTCACATGGTAAACAATAACAGAATGCACCCATAATAATTGAACATCGCATTGCAGAATTGAACCAAACAGTTAACTAAAGACCACAACAAATGAACTAAACATTAACTGAGCACCACATTGCACAATGTAATATACTCCTAATAGAAGATCGGACAGTTAACCAAACCAAGCATGCTTGACAACTTGGAAAATTGCACCCTGAAGAATTGAACATCACATTTGCAGGATTGAACCAAACAGTTAACTGAAGACCACATTGCACGACATATAGAACATATACTCTAGAGAAGAAGATTGCATGGTAATAGTAGATAACACAATTCACTAGAATTTGTTAAGGAAAGGCAATAGCTAGCAAACTGAACATGGGTTCTTATAGTGAGTTAATAAGACAAGCTACTCCCCATTGTAGGAGATATCGATGACGATTGGCTCCTTGGACATGTAAGAGGGTGAGGCCTCCGCTTCGTGGGTGCCCTCGTCGTAGTGGTGAGTCACCTGAGCCGCTCAGAGCGCCAACCTGCTGGCTCTCGAGATGAGGTAAGCACGTGCACGCTGAGAAAACACATTGTGTTCTTTGTCACAGGCACCGACGGTGGCCTTGAGAAAATGCCACAAACTATCGTTTAAAGCAGCCAACCGCGTCGCAGCGTCGGCGCGTGAGGCATTGACGGTGGCGTCAATGGCAAAGTGCTCCTCCAAGATATGGCGGTCAGCACGAATGGCATCCATGGTGACCCCATCCGCGTGTGCGGCCATGATTTGCTTCTCCGCTGCCAAATGCTCCTTGAGATCCTAGCTATACTACGTGCACCACGGCTTAGGGCGGTGCTTATTTGGTGGAGGGGCCGGTGCTTTGGGTGGAAGGTGTCACGCTCGCACCGGTGGTCAGGGCATGTGGGATGTGGAAGGAGGAGGAGGATGGGGGGCGGGTGTGGATTACCTGCCTGGATAGACGAGGTCGAGCAGCGTGAAGGAGGGTCATCGGCGAGGAGGCGGCACTACAAGCAAGGAGTGAAGCTTTCAACTTGGAAAGGAAGGCAAATACAGGATAAATGTGGCTTTTGGTAAGGGGGAGGGGGCGGGGAGGTAGATATTTCCGCGGAAGCCAAAAATTTGGAATCGCTTGAGCGAAAAAACTAGCGCGCAAAGTGTCATCAAACACGGCCCCTTATTTAGAACTGTGTACGATATGTGAACATCACAAATGATTCAGATATATTAACCCATGTGTGATGAGTTTAAACATCAAAAAATTTGGATCGAATTTCCATGGTTACATTGGTCATCCACGTCATTGCATAATTTGGGTACACAAAGGAGACTACAGCACACCCACACTTCTTAATCGAGCAAGTTCAGCAATTAAACAAAGCTAGCTGACCTAAACATTACTCTAACAAATTAAAGACCGACGCTCTTAATTAAACAAAATAAAGAGTACTACTACGGATGGTGCTCGTCAATCTCCGCCGCCGCCTCCATGTCCAGCTCACGTCGGACGGTCTCCTGGGGAAGGGGCTCCATGGCATCAATCGCACCATACTCGTCAAGCATCTCGCCATCCACGTCTACCATATCTTTGGAATAGGGCGCCACGAGCCGGGCATGGGCGGCCGCGATCTAGGCTTTGGCGGGCTCCGTCGTGGAAAGGTATGCCGGGCAGGAATGGACGGCTGCTCGAACGCTCTCGGCGATTGCCAACTCTTCGGCCGTGGGTTGCCGACCGTTGTCAGAGAAGCTTCGTTCCATTTGTGTGGTGACCGCCATGAGCTGGGCGTCATGCTCGTGGGCGGCCTCCATCAGTGCTAAGGCTGCCGCTGCAGAACGGACAACTGCTGTGCCGCTCTCGCCAGTTGCTATCCCCGAGGCAGATGTTGCTGGCGCTGCCTGAGAAGCAACAGCGGCCGTGTGGGCTGCCTTGGCCACCCGGTCATAGATTGCGGCCGCGCTCACGAAGCTTGTTAGCATGTGCATGGCGGCTGTGGTTGCGCTCTCGCCGGAGTGGGCCACCGAAGTTGCCCTCACGACGCGGGTCCACGTGCCCATCTTTCACCGGCGATTATTGAACAGTGAAATGATATTTAGGGAGTGAGCTAGTGTGCTTGAGACGCCGGCTCTGGACTATAGCCGACGCACCTTCTCGCGTAATCCATAGGTGTACTATACACCGACGATGCTCCAGGATATTTTGTGCTGCATCTCACACGATTGGTGATAATAAACTATGTGCGAACTACTTGATTTTTATCTTGATTTGAATTACATAATGGGGTCACAGCGGCAATGGATGGTGTTTGAATTGCTAGACCTTTTATCTGCAGTGAACATGCAACTATATGTTTGTCGTAAAAGTATTGGAATTATTCAGGGTTCGTTTGAACATTTTATACATTAAATTGGTTTTATAGCCATTTCAAGTGCACAATTCAAAATTAAACTACATGCACATGCTCTGGTGCACCAACATGGGTTGTAACATCATATATGTGTCCATGGGTTTATGCTTATGTCCCATGCAAGAAATGGGGATGAAATTCAAACACCACGGCACTGTGGCTCTCAGGCAAACGTCGACGTACTTGCTTTTGTAATTATAGTAAATCTAAAATTCGTCTGAAATTCATGAAACTTGGCATGCTATCATGGAGCGCCATCAACATGCCGTGGTAATTTTTTTGTCCCATTTGGGGCAAGTTTGGGTATAAGCTTGTCATAAACAAGAGCTTCTCACAACAAGTGTGATGGTTTTGGTAGGGAACGTTCCACCTTTCTGGATGAAACGATATCCGTCGCCTCTTCTCGATTAGAATTTTTTTTCCTAGTGTCAACATAGAACAACAGGACTGTTGTGTCAATTTTTAGGATTTTTTGGGGTTCGCTTGGACATTTTTATACATTTACTAAGTTTTCTATGCATTTATGTGCATAATTCAAATTTGAACTACAAGCACATGCTCTAATGCATATAAATTATTTGAAAATTCGAATACGTGTCCTTGGTTGCCTGCTTAGGTACCATGGAAGAAATGGGAATGAATGTCAAATACCCTACCATGGTCACTCGGCCGCAAACATTGAGATACCTGGTTTTTAAATTCTAGTAAATCCATATCTCATGTGAAATTCATGAAACTTGGTATGCTGTCATGGAGCGGCATCCACATGTCGTGGTATACTTTTTGTCCCATTTGGGGCAGGTTTGGGGATATGCTTCTCACAAACCAGAGCTTCTCACAACAAGCCTGCTGGTTTCGGTAGGGAACGTTTCACCTTTCTGGACGAAACGATATCCATTGCCTCTTCTAGATTTCAGTTTTTTCCTAGTGTCAACATAGAACAATAGGAGTGTTGTGTCAATTTTTGGGATATTTCGGGGTTCGTTTGACATTTTTATGCATTAATTGAGTTTTCGATGTATTTATGTGCATAATTCAAATTTGAACTACATGCACATGCTCTAATGCATATAAATTGGTTGAAAAATCAAATATGTGTCCTTGGTTGCATGCTTAGGTCCCATGCAAGAAATGGAATTGAATGTCAAACACCCTACGACGGTCACTCGGTCACAAACATTGAGATACCTGCTTTTTTAATTCTAGTAAATCCACAGCTCGTCTGAAATTCATGAAACTTGGCATGCTATCATGGAGCGACATCAACATGCCGTGGTAAATTTTTTGTCCCATTTGGGGTAGGTTTGGAGATATGCTTCTCACGAAGCAGAGCTTCTCACAACAAGCCTGATGGTTTCGATAGGGAACGTTTCACCTTTCTGGACGAAACGATATATGTTGCCTCTTCTAGATTTCATATTTTTTCCTAGTGTCAACATAGAACAACAGGAGTGTTGTGTCGATTTTTGGGATTTCTCGGGGTTCGTTTTGACATTTTATGCATTCATTGAGTTTTCAATGAATTTATGTGCATAATTCAAATTTGAACTACATGCACATGCTCTAATGCATATAAATTGGTTGAAAAATCAAATATGTGCCCTTGGTTGCATGCTTAGGTCCCATGCAAGAAATGGGAATGAATGTCAAACACCCTGCCACGGTCACTCGGCCGCGAACATTGAGATACCTAGTTTTTTAATTTTAGTAAATCCAAAGATCGTCTGAAATTCATGAAACTTGGCATGCTATCATGGAGCGGCATCAACATGTTGTGGTAATTTTTTTGCCCCATTTGGGGCAGGTTTGGGGATATGCTTCTCATAACAAGCCTGACGGTTTCGGTAGGGAACGTCCCACCTGTGGGGATGAAATGATATCCATTGGCTCTTATTGCTTTCTAAAAAATTCTCGTGTCAACATAGAACAATAGGAGTTTTGTGTCAATTTTTGGGATTTTTCGGGGTTCGTTTGGACATTTTTATGCATTAATTGAGTTTTCGATGCATTTATGTGCATAATTCAAATTTGAACTACATGCACATGCTCTAATGCATATAAATTGGTTGAAAAATCAAATATGTGTCCTTGGGTGCATGCTTAGGTCCCATGCAAGAAATGGGAATGAATTTCAAACACCAGGGCACCGTTGATTGCCGGCAAAATGTTGAGATACTTTGTTTTTAAATTCTTGTAAATCCAAAACTCGTCTGAAATTCATGAAACTTGGCATGCTATCATGGAATGGCACCCGATACATTGTGGTATTTTTCGCGTCCATTTTGAGAGAAGGCGTACTCGAATAACAGCCAAAAAAAGGCATTTTGAGAAAATAGCTGCCACTTTATTATCTCAAATGTTTGTATAATTCAAATCGTGTGCGTTTTGTTAACCATTCACGTGACGCCATGTGTCTTCGTTTTAATGGCTATAGGAGGTGTCGTGCTGCTTGACCTTGACTGAACGGGAGGCGTGCGAGCGAAATCCGGTGCGCAGGTTGATCGAGAGGCGTGCAAGCTGTCCTCCAATGCGTAGGCTCACAGGGAAGCATGCGAGTTGTAAGCTGCGCAGGCTCACTGAGAAGCGAGCCATTTGACTTCCATGGCTGCCCGCCTTCCTCTCCATTAATGTGCCCGAGCCGCTATTTAATACGGGCAGCCTTACTGTTTGCCTCCCATTCCCCTCCCTCCCGCGGACCTGCACCAACGGCACTGCGCAGAATGATCATCTGCCACTAGTCTTCAAGTTTGGTGAAGTTGGCTCCGAGCCAGAGGAGCTAGAAAATAAGGAGGTATAGAGCCTCATGGACATGGCCCAGAATGAGCTGGTTGCGGTAGTTGCTGCCCCCGCTCCCGTCCCAGCTCCCATCCCCATAGCATTGACGGGCTGGTCGCCGAGAACTATTGCTGAGTTGGAAGCTGCGGGCCTCAGCGAGGTCTCTGCGGACCCGTGTGAGCTCATGTACATGCCAGCGCCAGCACCTGTGCCAGTGAGTGCCCCTCCACCAACTGTGGCGCCGGCCCCCGTGCGTTTGGCTGCACCCACCGTGCCCGTGCCCCTGCCCGTGCACGCCCCTCCACCCACTGCGGCGCTGGTCCCCGTGCGTTTGAATGCTCCCGCCGCGCCCGTGCCCGTGCGCGTGCCCCCTCAGTGGCATGGGACGCTACCGTCGACCGCTACCTCTCAGCGGTGCCAGTTGCCATCCTCCCACACCCTGCCCGTCGATCACGTGATGAAATGATGTTTGATTTACAAGTGAAGAATATTTTGTGCTGCCTTGAAGACTTCAACAAGGACGTCCCAGAGGACGACAACGACAACGACGGCGCGGCACGCCGCCTCCGCCACCACTGGAAGTAGTTTTTTTGGGGTTTAATACTATATCTCGAATTCTCGATCATATGAATATAAATTTGAAGTGTGACTGAATGAAATATATGGTTTGAACGAACTTGTGTTTTTCTCTCTTAATGTACAAACTGATCAAACAATTTTCTTTTGAAAAAAAACGTCAATGGTTTTTAAATAGAAAACACTCATGGCAAACGTTTTAGTTAGAACACCCGTATGCAAACCAACAGCTTCCCCAAGAAGCCAAGGGAAAATGTGCCGAGCTGGATTTGTGCAGCTCTTGATCGCAAACATTTTAGATAGAACACCTGTATGCAAAGTGAGAGCTATGGAAAAGTTGCAGTGCAGGATTTGTGCATCCCTTCAACGCAAATGGTTGTTTTGGATGACCCGTGTGCAACCACGTAGAAACAATTGGGTAAGATTTGCATCTGTCATATTGGGTATGTTGTCATTTGTCAAACTGGAAAGACCGACATTTGTTTATCTAGTAACATTGCCATTTGTCAACCTTGTAACACAACAATTTGTCAAAATATGTAGATAAAAATTACTAGCACTATCTAATTTTTCCAACTAAAATCAGTAGCACTGTTCATACGGACACAAATACAAAGTGGCATTGTACTTTTTTGTCATCCAAATAGAAAAATAATATATATTCTGCCACGCGACCCGTGTGACGTGCGAGCAGGCATGAGTTGATGGGACGCATATGCAAATGTACCATTCATTACATACAACAAGTCATCAACACACAACAACAACGAGGATACATGTTGGATTATAGATTATTTCTAACAAAACATTCTAGTAAAGTAAAGTTTTTCTCACACAACAAATAACAACGTGATGAAATGAACTTCAGCTCAACAAATCATCGGCATTGGAAATGCTTTCTTTGAACCATAACTGATAATCTGGGAAGGGCCAGCTATTGTCAATCTCGAGACCAACACAGGGTTGATCATCCAGGCTGAAGCGGCCTATATCAGGACGCATATTGTGATAGCCAGGGTAGGGAACCATAGCAATGTCCAAGCTATAGATACAGTTGCTTCTCATAAATGGTAGTAACGTTGTGTCAACAGCAGCTAGATAGCCTTTCACCATCATTGGATATTTTTGTCCAAGGAAGAGCAAGTTTTCTCCAGGAAAATCAATACTGAACAAGGGAGAAGGAGGTGTTGGCGCTAGTACACTAGTATCCATCCGGAATACCCTGCAACGGATGTTGGAATATGTCCGGATAGTGCGACCATGGGAGACAACACCTGCTTCGTTAGTAACATCAGCAGTGCCATGTATACATACAAGAAGAGGTGATCCATCAGAATAAGTTCCCAGGCACCACTAAGTATATAGGTCCTGCTCGTCCTCATGCTCGTGATCATCACCATCGTCATCTCCCCCTTGGTTATAAATTTTTAATGTATAGGTGGTGGAATGTTCACGGACCTTGGAAACACAAGAAGGTTAATTAGTACGGTGATACTAACTAGCATGCATGTGGATGAAACAATTCTAATTACGGTGGAAGACAAACGTATTGAAACGATAAGGATCCCATGCAAAAACAATGCCACGAGTGTTGGCAGCAAACACAAGACGCTTGTATTGAATTGCATCGCAGTACTCATTCGTGTATAGAAATTGATTTTTGAGCAATATCCATCCATCCGTGGAAGCAGAGACGGCAACAATCTTGTCGAAGATAGCAACAACATCATAGTTTTTGTAAACCCAAGAGCGGTTGGGAACTCGAGAAATTACTATCTTCCATAGACGACAATCATGATGATCGTATCTGAACGTACGTAGACTATCTATGTGCTGAACCTCATGGGAGTCTGAGATTTTTGGAAGTGGATCCCGGTGACGATTGTAAACATTCACGAGTTCCCACTCGCAGTTGTTCCCAATATAAACAACCCAATCTCCATTTGCGCCTGCCCATGCCTTACCCTTAAGCGATGGCATCATAACATCACACGCATCTTTATCAAGAGGCATCAACTTCTACAAGGCAAGGCTTCTGTCGTCCTCGCGACAGCGAGCGGTCATGGCGAAGAACATAGGGGAGATCAAACCACTCCCGAGCCCTTCGGTTATTTGTAATGATCCTATTTGTTGAGTCGAGAATGGTCTTGTATGAACCTGCCATGCTGGCCGAGGTGATGACGTCGCACCGATCAATGAATTCCTCCACCATGTCATATTTCAGATCAGGGCAAGAATAATGGGGTCGTTTCTGGCCTGTTCCCTCCATGGAGAAGACAATCAAACAATGGCAGAAGGAAGGGTGAAGGCAAATGGAGGGAGGAAGAGCATGCGATAGCGGTTAGAAATCAAGAGGGAAAGGCGAAGAGGTGGTGGATGGCTGCCGCGGTACAAGAAGAGGATAGTGGGGAGTGAACGGTTGCCACAGAGGTCACACGCTGATGACAAGGCTGAGTGAACCGCATGCCGTATATCGCACACACCTTGATCTGGCTGACCGTTTCTTTGTGTTGCCTAATCACAAACAGTTCATCCGAGTGAACCATATGATGTATATCGCACATGCCATCATTTGGCTGCTCGTTTCTTTTGTGTTGCATCATCACAAATAGTTAATTGAACTGAACCGTATGTCTTGCATCGCACATGCAACTAAAATCTGAACCTTGTTTGATCCTTCCATCATCGCAAATGTTTTACACCTTTTTGACGGGTTTTTTTACACCACCGTTTGCGATTATTCCATTGCACATAGTTTTGTCGAAGGGTCTCTGATCATAGTGTCTCGTTACAAGCATCCTTAAGTAGTGAGGCATGGGAGTTATGTTGCATTACTTTTTCACGTAAGAAACATCTTCCAAAGAAAATAGTTCCTGCATGGGTTCCTTTGTTTGGGTTGTTATGTTGACTATAAGCTTTTTAACCGAAAACTCGTGGTAGGCGGGTGGTGGTCAGTTTGAGAAAATAGACCCGGGTGTTTGGGGATAATCATCGACAATTTTACTTCCCACGTAGTCAACCAATTATGTTCTTAAGGATGCTAGGTTTCAGCTTCACCTGTGTGAGGTACGTATTCAGGTAATCCGGTCATAACAATCGTAGAGGTGCTCTCTGTACCCTCTAGTCAAACAATCGGGAACGTAGAGGGTAAGCACATGAGCGAGGCAACCAAGCTTGGCCAAAACTTAAGTCAAATTGATTAATATGATGGCTTAAAAACGATATTGGAAGCGTGCAAGTACGACAAAGGTGAATGAATGCACGAAGGGTATATTAATTGGCTTCGTTGAAGAAGGCCCCATGCATTACCGGGTAGTACATTTAAAGATGAGTGCCTGAGGAATCTTATCATAGTTCGGTTAAGCCGAACACATCCTGGGAGGTGCTAACCACCCGGAAAAGGTAAGAAAATAAAAGGAAAAGTGAAGCAGAAGGAAGGCTAGCTAGTTTAATTGACACCGGACTAGCCGTAGAAGCGCCGAAGCCGAGCTCCATTCCATTAGTTTGGTTCGAGGCGATTGTCCCCTGTGTTGTGGAGACGTTACGCTCCTCCTACTAGTACTTTATCAATTATGAAAGTACCCTCCCGTTTAGGTGAGAGCTTGTTATTCTGCTTAACGGGGAGACATAGGACGGGCTCGCCTACGTTGTATGCCTTCGTCCGAACATCCCTACTCTCGTAGCGTCGTGCCAACTATTGCTATAATGTAGAGAGGGCCCGAGCTATATCGCACTCTCCTTCCAGGACGTCCAGGTCATCCTACCGATCTAAATTGGCTTCCTTTTCTTCGTACATGCGCACTCTAGGCACGTCGTCAATAAGGTCACAGGGGAGGACTGCCTCTGCATCATACACCGTAAAGAACGGTGTGTATCCCATTGATCGATTAAGGGTGGTGCGCAGGCCCCACAGTACGGAGTCAAGCTCCTCACCAAGTGGCAATAGGATTCTTTCAGGGAACGAACCAGGCGAGGCTTAATGCCGCTCATGAGTAGGCCATTGGCCCGTTCGACCTTTCCATTTGTCTGTGGGTGATATACCAAAGCATAATCGAGCTTGACGCCCATGTTAGCGCACCAGTCCTTTACCTCAGGGGCTGTGAAATTGAATCCATTGTCTGTTACTCCCTCCATCCGACAATAAGTGACTCAACTTTTTGCTAACTTTAGTACAAATTTGAGTCACTTACTTTGGGATGGAGGGGCTATTATACCATGGGGGACACCGTAATGGTGGACCACACCGGATATAAAGTCGATGACTGGTCCGTACTTAACTTAAGTTACTGGTTTCGCTTCAATCCACTTAGTGAATCTGTCGACCATGACTAGTAGATACTTATTCTTCTTGTTCCCCATTTTAAGAGGTCCGACCATGTCCAGCCCCTACACCGCAAAAGGCCAGGTAATGGGTATTTACCGGAGAGCCATGGGAGGCATGTCGCTTTGATTTGCAAAAAGCTGGCATCCAACGCAATGTTGACTAGTGTCTGTGCGTTCACGCGAGCGGTGGGCCAGAAGAACCTAGCTCGGAAGGTATTGCCGACCAGGGCCCGAGCTGCTGATACGTCCATTTTGCATCACGTTTTCTTACTGTTACTTTCAGTGTCTATTTCTATTATAACACTTTTGGGAGTAATTCTAATGCCTTTTCTCTCATAATTTGCAAGGTTTACACAAAGAGGGAGATTACCAGCAGCGGGGATTCTGGACCTGAAAAAGCTACATTAGAGATACCTATTCTACACATCTCTAAATGGGCTGAAATTTTACGGAATTGTTTTGGAATATATAAAAAAATAATGGAGAAAAGAGTTACTCGAGGAGGCCACCCAGGTGCCCACAAGAGGCACTAGGACCCACCCC
>LR738714.1:166437928-166472999 GCA_902687465.1 Secale cereale | reverse complement strand
CCCGAGGCGTGCCCTGGTGGGTAGTGGGCCCCTGGCCCACTTCTGGCGACCATATTATGGTATATATTCACATTTGCCCTAGAAAAAATAAGGAGAGGACTTTCGGGACGGAGCGCCGTTGTCTCGAGGCGGAACTTGGGTAGCAACACTTCTGCTCTCCGACGAAGAGATTCCGCTGGGGATACTTCCCTCCAGAAGGGGGAAATTGAAGCCATCGTCATCACCAACGACCCTCACATCGTGGGAGGATCAATCTCCATCAACATCTTCACCAACACCATCTCATCTCAAACCCTAGTTCATCTCTTGTATTCAATCTTTATATGAAAACCTTACATTGGTACCTGTAGGTTGCTAGTAGTGTTGATTATATCTTGTAGTTGATGCTAGTTGGTTTATTTGGTGGAAGATAATATGTTAAGATCCATTATGATATTTAATAATCCTATGGTCTTGAACATGAATATGCTTTGTGAGTAGTTACTTTTGTGCTTGAGTACATGGGAGAAGTCATGTCATAAGTAATCACGTGAATTTGATATTCGTTCGATATTTTGATGATATGCATGTTGTTATTCCCTTAGTGGTGTCGTGTGAATGTCGAGTACATGACACTTCACCATCTTTCGGCCTAAGGGAATGCATTGTGGAGTAGTTATTAGATGATGGGTCGCTAGGGTGACAAAAGCTTAAACCCTAGTTTATGCGCTACTTCGTGTGGGGCTGATTTGGATCCATCCCTTAATGCTATGGTTAGAGTTTATCTTAATTCGTCTTTCGTAGTTGCGGATGCTTGCGAAGGGGGTTAATCATAAGTGGGAGGTTTATTCAAGTAAGAACAGCACCCAAGCACTATTCCGCCCACATATCAAATTATAAAAGTAGCGAGCGTGAATCAAACCAACATGATGAAAGTGACTAGATGAAATTCCCGTGTGTCCTCAAGAACGCTCAGCTTATTATAATAGACCGTTCCGGCCTGTCCTTTAAGCCAAAAGGATTGGGTTATCTTGCTGCACCTATTGTTACTATTGCTACTTGTCACTTGCTGCAAATTATTTTGCTATCAAACAACTTGTTACCAACAACTTCAGTGCTTGCAAAAATTAACTTGCTGGAAATCGCGTGTCATTTCCTTCTGCTCCTCATTGGGTTCGACACTCTTACTTATCGAAAGGACTATGATTGATCCCCTATACTTGTGGGTCATCAGCTGCCGCATGGTGACCGCCCATGCCGGCGTGTATCTCAACCAAAAGTTGCTACCCTTCTTCTTGAGATATGCATCTTTGGAGGACTCCGGTAGTGCTTTTTTGTACAGTTCACCCTCGTGGACCTTATAAGCTTTAGATGATCAAATTATGCGTCGTGCCTCCGTCTGGTCATCGGGAAGCTCTTGACCGAGAAGATAGGCGAGGAAGGCCTCTGTCCACAGTGCGATTAATGACATAACTTCGTGAGCCAAAGGTGTTCCTTCAAGTGTCGAGCCTCCAATGATTTCCTCATCTGGTTCGATGATAGGAGGGATGATTTTTTCTTGGCGGTTAACTCCGGCGTCCTTGTCTGTGTCCTGGCACACCATAAATGGCTTGAAAATCCATTCCAAGAAGGTGTTCTTAGGGACTGGGTCACTCTTTGCGCCCATACGAGCAATGACATCAGCAACTTGGTTGTTGTCTCTCGAGACATGGTGAAATTCCAACCCTTTTAATCGGGTGGATATTTTAAGGACGACATTTTGATATACCGCCATCTGGGTCTTTAGCATCGAATTCGCCGTTGACTTGGGAGATGGCGAGGTTAGAATCTCTCTGCACCTCGAGCCATTGTACACTCATTGACGTTGCCATCCAAAGTCCATGCAATAGAGCCCCATATTTGGCCGCATTGTAGGAATCGGTGTACATAATCTCGAGCATGTACCAGATATTGTCACCGGTGGGCGATGCAAGGATCACCGTAGCCCCCAGTCTGGCTAGCATTTTCGAGTTGTCGAAGTACGTCGTCCAATTTGAGTATGTATTGCAATCTCTGGGAGCTCGACTTCTGTCGAATCATCGAGAAAGTCATCCAACACCTAAGATTTAATAGCTCGGTGTGGTTTGTACATGATTTCTATAGGAAGGAGCTATATAGCCCATTTGGCAATGCTAGTAGTGTTGATTACATGTTTTAGTTGATGCTAGTTGGTTTATTTGGTGGAAGATAATATGTTCAGATCCATTATGCTATTTAATAACCCTATGATCTTGAACATGAATATGCTTTGTGAGTAGTTACTTTTGTGCTTGAGTACATGGGAGAAGTCATGTCATAAGTAATTATGTGAATTTGATATTTGTTGGATATTTTGATGATATGTATTATGTGGTTCCCATACTGGTGTCGTGTGAATGTCGACTACATGGCACTTCACCATCTTTGGGCCTAAGGGAATGTGTTGTGGAGTAGTTATTAGATGATGGGTTTCTAGAGTGACATGAGCAACCCTAGTTTATGCGCTAATTCATAAGGGGTTAATTTGGATCCATTCACTTAATGATATGGTTAGATTTTATCTTGTTTCTTCTTTCGTAGTTGCGGGTGCATGTGAAGGGGGTTAATCATAAGTAGGAGGCATGTTCAAGTAAGAACAGGACCCAAGCACCGGTCCAACCACATATCAATTTATCAAAGTAGCGAACGTGAATCAAACCAACATGATGAAAGTGAATAGATGATATTCCTGTTAAGGATTGGGATATCTTGGTACACATATTTTTACTATTTTTACTTATCAGTTTTTACAAATTATCTTGCTATGAAACAATTTATTACCGACAATTTCAGTGCTTGCAGAAATTACCTTGCTGGAAACTGCTTGTCATTTCCTTCAACTCCTCGTTGGGTTCGACAGTCTTACTTATCGAAAGGATAACGATTGATGCCCTATACTTGTGGGTCATAAGGACTCTTTTCAGGCACCGTTGCCGTGGAGTGAAGCACCTTTGCTAAGCGGAATTTGGTAAGGAAAAAAAATTTAGTACGTGATGAAATTTACTGTTACTTGTCACTATGGAAAACAATCTTTTGAGGGGTTTGTTCGGTTATCTTTACCTTGAACGAAAGCACAAAGAGTTTCCCCTCAACCTACTGCACCTACTGAAAATATTGGCTATGAGACTCCTTTAGGTATGATAGAGAAACTACTAGTTAATCCTTATGCACGAGACAGAACACTACATCCTGATATGCATCTAATCTATGTGGATGAAGTTTGTGGATTATTTAAGCTTGCAGGTTTACCCGGAGATGAAGTCAAGAAGAAGGTTTTCCCTTTATCTCAGGGGGGGGGGGTGGAAGCCTCGACATGGTTTAGGCTTTGCGATGATATTGGAGCTTGGAGCTGGAATTGAATGAAATTGGAATTTACCCACAAGTTTTATCCTATGCATCTAGTATCGTGATCATAATTATATCTATATTTTTTTGCCTCGTGAAGGAGAAATTATCCCTCAAGCTTATGGGAGGCTTAAGTCAATGTTATATTCATGCCCCAATCATGAGCTCTCGAGAGAAATTATTATACAAAAAAATTATGCTCGGCGTTCTCGTAATGATCAATCCATGCTCAATACTTATTGTACTGGATCCTTTATGAAGGAGACTATTGAATCCAGGTGGGATCATCTTGAAAGAATTAAACACAATTCTGAACATTACAAGGAAAAGGCCTACTAATGGCGCACCTATTTTGGCCATTAATGACGCATTAGTGGTGCGCCATTAGTGGTGCGCCATTAGTATATTTTACTAATGGCGCACCACAGATGTGCCATTAGTATATACCACGGTGTACCATTAGTATGCCTCCCAGGGGGCCATATATACACAGGTGCTTTGGCATACTAATGGCGCACTCTTGCCTGATGGGCCATTAGTAACTTAGGCATACTAATGGCGCACTGTTGGATGATGCGCCATTCGTATCCTTTGGCATACTAATGGCGCACTGTGATGTGATGCGCCATTAGTATGAATATTAGGTTTTTTATTTATTTTTTAATTTTGTTTTTTGCACAGGTTACAAAATGTATTATTGGATAGAATATAGACAGCAGCACACAACAACAACAGATTCATCGAATACAATAGAAGATTAGTCTCTGAATACAATTCATCATATTAGTCTCCGAATACAATTCATCATATTAGTCTCCGAATTCAAAAGACCGAACAAATATAGAACATTATATTACAAGTCTCGAGACCGCGAGTAGCGAGTTTGTCTTCACATTACAAGTCGATATCGATCATCTAAACTACCATCACATAGAAGAGAGCTGCGGTCATCACGATGAGCATCATCACGATGAAACTCGTCTTCATCCGGTTCCTCCAACGCTCCCTCCCCTCTCCCGCTAGATAGCGTGCGTATCTAGATTCTGCCTCGGCCCTAGTGGTGTATCCTTCGTAACTGTTATCGCTGAATCGGTGAACCTATCTCCGAAACTCCTCCCAGTCGTCGTAGACTCCGGGAACCTTACCCTTGTACACGACATACGACGGCATCGCTATGCACTAGCCAAACGAAACGTTAGTACCAATTCACAGACAATACATAAGCAATATATAAGTATGCAACAGAACGATCGGAAGAGAAAAGCAAGACATTAATAGCATCGATTACATCTAAGTTGAACGACTGTCGAAACCAAAGAGACATAATACAAGTTCATTAAAGTTTAATTACAACAAGAGCCAATCGATGTTTCGGAACTAGACACAGCATCAGTACTTTCGACTCCACTCAAGGGACCGGAGCGTGGATGAAGCCGTCGTCTATCGTGGGAGTCATGAAATCGCGGGTGTTGTCAGCCTGCATTTGTAGCATTGTGTCGATGTCACTGTTGGACGGTTGATTTCTGAGGTAGAACTGCCCCGAGGTACGAAGGATATCTTGATGGATGATTTCCGCAAACTCCGACTGGATGCGAAAGAATTCTTGTCTGATGTCCGCGTCCTGGATTCCCGACACGCTCGCGGCCCAATCTTTGAGTTTACTCGGTAGCAGAAGTTGATGATGGTCCTGTACGATCGCCCGCATGTGATGGATGGCGTAGTAGGCACCCTTCTGACCGCCAGGCGGCTGCTTGACGCAGCAGAACGTCGTATTGTGGGAGAACACGTGCTTGCCGTACTTACGAATAGGCCTGGTGAAGGTGCCTCCAGATTTGGCGTAGCCGGGAAGAACATCATCAAGAACATTCTTGAAATTTGTGTAGTCTACCTTCGACTGACGGTCCGAGTCGAAATACGTGGCCATGGAATATTTGGGGCTTAGGAGGATGAGTGTGCAATGTGTGTCACTGCACAAAACACGGAATGTTAAAAGAAAAACGATCGAAATCTAAGAATTCATATGTTATGGGGCGGTTGAGGGGATGACTTACTCAGGAAAGTAAGGCACTAGGAAGTTATCCTTATCTCGGTTTGCCAGAATGACGCCTTCGAGGTAAGAACTCGTGACTTGCCGGTCCCCAGCGCTGCCCAAGATCTTGGCACGCATGTAGAAGGGGTCGACTATCACGATGTCCGGGGTCTTGTCGCGAATGATCCGCATCTCCATACTCACCGAAAATAGCCGAACGAAGGTGTAGTGCAGCGGATGAAGGTTCAACATAGCGTAGATGTCATCAAACCGTAGGACGATCGTACCCCCGATGGATTTATCCACAAAGCCCTTGCCCTCTGGCACCTTGGCCGCGAAAACCGGGTATGCCACATCCTTCTCTCTGAGACGCCGCTTCTGCAAAGAAAGAACACTGTCATGCAGACTCTACATAGCACCGGTTGCAGCATTGAGCATATTTCTCGGTAGCATCGGCCTACCCGCCACATGCACCCTCCTCATTACTTCCTCAGGTGAAGGTGGCCCTTCCTGAGCACGGATCGTACTCGGTGCCGGCTGGCTCGCACCCTTGTTAGTCTTTCTTTTCCGTGCCTTCTTCTTCTCCTGTAATGGGACCAAGTTCTGCTCACAGACTGCCTTCTTGAGTGTGTTGGGGCTGATAATATTTCGCACCTCGCCTATCTGAGGCTCGGTGAAGTCGGCAGCTGGAGGCGTCTCCTGAGAACTGAACGGCAGACGACGCCTGTTGCAACTTCGTTTCTCCGCGGAACCAGCTAGATCGCACACATCTTTTGTAGGGTTGGGTTCTTGAGAAGGAGGCCCCTTGAAGTCACCACCGTACCGATGATCGGCCAAGTTCTGATCGACGTTGGCAAATGTATCGTCGTCGTTGTCGTCGTCGTCGTTCGGATCCTATGCCATATGCATGTTTGGATCCAGTGGCATAGGGATGTCCGGCACCGTTGCGGCGGTCTTGCCATGGGGCCGACTTGGCGCCGGCACGACTAGCGGTGTTGTCTTTGGGGTGGTATCAGCATGTGATAGTCGTGAGACTTCATCCCGCTGAACTTCTGCTTCGCTGGGTCTAGGTATCTGCTTATCTTCCCCGCGTAACCATCAGGAAGTTTTACTCCTACGAGGCAGGTGAAAAACTGCTCGATCTCCTCCTGACATAGAGTGAAGCACGCGGGAGGGTAGTCATTTCCGGTCTTCTTGGCCTTTTTGCCTTTGCGACGACTTTCCGTGTCTAGCTTCGCCTCATCAGCATCATCATCATCATCATTAGCGTGAAGCTCCTGCCTGATGCCCATTGATTTCAAGTCTGCCCTTGCTTTCGGCCCATCTTTGGTCCTCTCTGGCATGTTGATCAGGGTACCAAGCAGACTCTCGCACACGTTCTTCATGATATGCATGACATCTAGGCTGTGAGGCACACGGTGGATCTTCCAGGACGACAAGTCCCAGAAAACAGACCTCGTTTTCCATACCTTCAGCAGCGGCTCTGGCGCCTTGCGCTACTTCCCGGCTCTGGCGCCTTTTGCTTCTTTCCCGGTAGTGGGCAATCTTGCCCATTTTTCAATAGCTCGTCTATTTCCTCGCCGCTCCTCGTACGCGGGCGTCCTCGGGGTTCGGTTTCACCATCGAACAGATCCTTGCCTTTCTCCACAGGTCATCGTCGCGAAGCCACCTTCGATGTCCCATGAACACGGTTTTCGAAGACCCGGGATCTCTATCTAGCTGGCGATACGTTGTGTCATCCATGCACCTGACGCATCCAGAAAATCCGTGGACCACCTGCCCCGCGACATATCCGTAACCGAGATAGTCGTGCACCGTCGTGAGCAGTGCGGCTCTCATAGGGAAATATTCTTTCTTTGCAGCGTTCCACGTATTGGCTGGCGTTTTCCATAGCGTGTCTAGCTCCTCTTTCAGTAGCCCCAGATACTGATTGATGTCGTTCCCTGGTTATTTCGGTCCTTCAATTAGCATACTCATGTGAATGTACTTCCTCTTCATGCACAACCAGGGGGGAAGATTGTACATCCACACAAACACAGGCCAGGTGCTATGTGTGCTTCTCTGGCTGCCAAACGGATTGACTCCATCGGTTCTTGTGCCCAGCATGATGTTCCTTGGATCGTTCCCAAATTCTAGGTCTTCGAAGTTCAACGCTTGCCACTGACTCGCATCCTTAGGGTGACTCAACATCTTGTCTTTTTTATCTATCTCCGGATCATTTGCGTCATCTTCTCGCTTCTTCTCCTCCCTATCCGCGTGCCAACGTAGGAGCTTTGCTACCTTAGGGTCCGTGAAATACCGCTGCAGACGAGGAGTGATCGGAAAGTACCACACCACTTTTCGAGGAGCTTTCTTCCTCTTCTTCTATCGAGTGACGCTGCACACCAGACATATGGTAGACTCCACGTGCTCGTCCCGATAAATGATGCAATTGTTCATGCACACATGGTATTTCACGTGCGGTAAATCCAGAGGACACACGATTTTTTTCGCCTCCTCGAAACTGGTCGGGCACTTGCTCCCATTGGGAAGACGTTCATGCCAGAATGACATGTTCTCGTCGAAGCATGCGTCGGTCATTTTGTGTTTTTCCTTCATCTCCATTGCCATGAGCGTTACTTTCAGGCGGGTATCCTCGGGCATGCATCCTTCATACAATGGAGTAACCGCGTCTATCTCCAGTTGATCCATCTTGGCTTTCTCTCGGGCGGAAGCTCTTGCGTTATCCGTCTGCTTGAGAAGCAGCTCTTGAATATGAGGGTCCAGCACCCAGCCCATCAATGGTCCAGCGTCGTCTGCTCTGCCGGCATCATCATCTTCATGATCATGCCCGTCGTCTCCTCCGGCATCTTCCTCATCATCATGTCCTGCATCTTCTACAAGATGACTGTGTACAACATCACTGTCGTGATCATCTCTTGGAGATTCTTCGTCTTCTCGCCCGCCTGAGCCGTGGTGGTTGTCTTGCTGCCCTTCCTCATTTCTTCCCCGGACCCCATGGACGACTTCATAGTCATCTTTATCACCTTGACACCGATAGCCATCCATGAAACCACGCAAGAGCAAGTGGTCCCGCACCTGCCCGGATTCCGGGTCCGCAATAAGGCTCTTCAGCTTGCATCTTCGACACGGACATCTTATCTCCGTCTCGTTCTTTTGAAGCATCTCGGCCTTCGCGGAGCTCAAAAACCTATTCACGATGCCTTCGGTCAACGTGCGGACCATGGTCGCCTGCGGGGTAGAGCAAAACGATATTTTAGAACCAAGAAAAAATATGGCATGACTTTCCCTAAAAATAGGGCCGAAAAGAATGCTTAATGCCAAAATTCTCGCCGAAATGGAAATGAATCAACATTCCAGCAAAATATTGGCAACTATCGCATTTCAAATACCGGTACAGCTGCAAACACAAACACATATGCAACACCACAAACATATGCAACACCACGAACATACATAGATCTAGCTAGGCCATAAAAAGTGCATGTGCACATTGTTGTAGGGAGAACAACATAAATATAGCTTCCCCCCTTACTTACCTATCAAAAAAGGTAATTTAACCACTTAATTTGAATGAATCTATGGTGGAAATGAGGTGACAAAGAGGAGGCACCCGAGACAAGCTTTGGAGGAGGAGGTGGAGAGAATGAAGTGGGGAGAAAGTGAGTGCGTAGGAGTGGCTGTCCAAAATATCTTGTTGGTGCCCACTTACTAATAGCGCACCACCTCCAAATGCGCCATTAGTAACCAGGTTACTAATGGCGCACCTGCTGTTGGTGCGCCATTAGTAGTTTTGCAAAAAAAATTAATAAAAAAACATACTATTGGCGCACTATGCCAAAGTGCGCCATTACTAGTTTAAACTAGTAATGGCGCACTGTGGCATAGTGCACCATTAGTAGTTTTGCAAAATAAAGAATATAAAATATAATAAAAAAACAACAGTAGTGGCGCACTGTGTGACAGGTGCACCATTACTAGTTACAACTAGTAATGGCACACTGTGTCTGGATGCGCCATTAGTATGTTTGGAAAAGGAAAAAAATTGATACTAATGGCGCACCCTGAGCCAGGTGCGCCATTAGTGTATTCCACTCTAATGGCGTACTAGCAAGTGGTGCGCCATTAGTATATACTAATGGCGCACCGCATGTCTGGTGCGTCATTAGTGTCAATCCCATCTATAGCCCTTTTTCTAGTAGTGAAAGATTGGGAACTCGGTGAAGGTAAGGAGTCAGGTATAAAACTTGAGTTCGATTGTGTTAAAATGTTTATGAGTACCGATGCTTTCAATGATTTTAGCACTAAATATGGACTTGACTCTGAGATAGTAGCCTCATTTTGTGAATCCTTTGCTACTCTTGATCTCCCAATGGAGAAGTGGTTTAAATATCATCCACCTATTAAATAAAAAGTTGAGGAACCATTTAAAGTTAAAGAGGAAACTATCATTTATAATGTTGAGCCAGTAGTGCCTACTACTTACATTGAGAAACGACCTTTCCCTGTTAGGATAAAGGAACATGCTAAAGTCTCAATCGTGGTTAACAAAAGTAATATTAGAGGACCTATGTCGGCATTCTGGGAACCGTGGTAACCTGTCTTGCCTGCCTACAGCCCACGACGCGGCTTCATCACCGGCCTGGCACGGCCCATCTTCAGCATCAAAACAGAAGACTCTCGCGACGGGCCGAGCCTCGAGAGGCGGACAACGCCAAGGCCTCTGAAGGGAGTAGCCTCTCTAGGCTGGCTCTGAAGGAAATATGCCCTAGAGGCAATAATAAAGCTGTTATTTATATTTGCTTCTATCATGATAAATGTATTTTATTCATGCTAGAATTGTATTAACTGGATACTTGATACATGTGTGGATACATAGACAAAACTCAGTGTCCCTAGTAAAGCCTCTACTAGAATAGCTTATTAATCAAAGACAATTGAGTTTCCTATCCATAGACATGCGTTGTAATTTGATTAACAGGATCACATCATTAGGATAATGATATGATGGACATGACCCATCTGTTAGCTTAGCGTATTGATCGTTCAGTTTTATCGCTACTGCTTTCTTCATGTCAAATACATATTCCTCAGATTGTGAGATTATGCAACTCCCGGATACTAGAGGAATGCCTTGTGTTCTATCAAATGTCACAACGTAACTGGGTGACTATAAATATGCTCTAAAGGTATTTCCGAAGGTGTTTGTTGTGTTGGCATAGATCGAGATTAGAATTTGTCACTCCGAGTATCGAAGAGGTATATCTGGGCCCTCTTGGTAATGCACATCGTAAGAAGCCTTGCAAGCAATGTGACTAATGAGTTAGTTACGGGATGATGTATTACGGAACGAGTAAAGAGACTTGCCAGTAATGAGATTGAACTAGGTACGAAGATACCGACGATCGAATCTTGGGAAAGTAACATACCGATTACAAAGGGAATAACATATGTTGTCATTATGGTTTGACCGATAAACATCTTCGTAGAATATGTGGTAGCCAATATGAGCATCCAAGTTCCACTCTTCGTTATTGACCGGAGAAGTGTCTCGGTCATGTATACATAGTTCTTGAACTCGTAGGGTCCGCACGCTTAATGTTCGATGACGATTTGTATTAAGAGTTGTGTGTTTTTGGTGACCGAAGATTGTCCAGAGTCCCGGATGAGATCACGGACATGACGAGGAGTCTCGAAATGGTCGAGAGTTAAAGTTTGATATATTGGATGATGGTATTCGGACACTGGAATGGTTTCGGGACGTTTCAGATATTTATCAGAGTACTGAGGGGCTACCGGAACCCCCTGGGGAAGTATTGGGCCTACATGTGCCATAGGGGAGAGAGAGGGCAGCCCACAAGGGGGTGCCCCCCCAAGGGGAGTCCAAATTGGACTAGGGGAGGGGGCGCCGCCCCCCTTTCCTTCTCCCTCTCATCCCCTTCCCTCTTTACAACTCCAAAAGAAAGGAAAAGGGGGGGGGGGCAAATTCTACTAGGAGTGGAGTCAGTAGTACTCCCCCCATGGCACGTCTCTAGGTCGGCTGCCTCCTCCCCTCCTCCTTTATATACAGGGGCAGGGTGCACCCCAAGGCACATTAGTTATTCTCTTAGCCATGTGAGGTGCCCCCCTCCACAGGTTTACACCTTAGGTCATATTGTCGTAGTTCTTAGGCGAAGCCCTCCACGATCTATTTCACCATTACCATCAACATGCCGTCGTGCTACCGAAACTCTCCCTCGACCCTCTACTGGATCAAGAGTTCGAGGGATGTCATCGAGCTGAACGTGTGCAGAACTTGGAGGTTTCGTACATTTGGTGCTTGATCAGTTGAATCGCGAAGACGTTCGACTACGTCAACCGCGTTAATCGAACGCTTCTGCTTTCGGTCTACGAGGGTACGTGGACACACTCTTCCGGTCTCATTTCTATGCATCTCCTAGATAGATCTTGCATGCTACGCTCCCAACAGTGGCATCATGAGCTAGCCGGTCTATGCATAGATGATATGCACGAGTAGAACACAAAGGAGTTTTGGGGGGTGATGTTCATACTGCTTACTACCAACGTCTTATTTTGATTCGGCGGTATTGTAATATGAAGTGGCTCGGACCAACATTACATGACCTCGTTCATGAGACCGGTTCCACCGTTACGTGCAACTTGTTTGCATAACGGTGGCTAGCGGGTATCTGTCTCTCTTTCTTTAGTTGAATCGAATTTGACTGCAGACGGTGCTTGTTGAAGGTTAAAATAACAAACTTCATAAATCACCGTTGTGGTTTTTGTGCTGTAGGTAAGAACGGTTCTTGCTAGAAGCCCGTAGCAGCCACGTATAACTTGCAACAACAAATTAGAAGACGTCTAACTTGTTTTTGCAGGGCATGTTGTGACATCATATGGTCAAGACGTGATGAGTTATACGTTATTGTATGAGATGATCATATTTTGTAAATTATCGGCAACCGGCAGGAGCCTTATGGTTGTCTCTTTATTGTATGAATTGTGAATGCCATGTAATTGCTTTACTTTATCACTATGTGTTAGCGATAGTAGAAGAAGCAATAGATGGTGAGACGACCACGACGCTATGATGAAGATCATGGTGTCAAGCCGGTGACGATGGGGATCATGACGATGCTTTGGAGATGGAGATCAAAAGCACAAGATGATGATGGCCATATCATGTCACATATTTTGATTGCATGTGATGTTTATCTTTTTATGCATCTTATTTTTCTTAGAACGACAGTAGCATTATAAGATGATCCCTTACTAAAATTTCAAGGTACATGTGTTCTCCCTGAGTATGCACCGTTGCGACAGTTCGTTGTGCCGAGACACCACGTGATGATCGGGTGTGATAAGCTCTACGTTCACATACAATGGGTGTAAGACAGTTTTGCACATGCAGAATACTCGTGTTAAACTTGACGAGCCTAGCATGTACAAAGATGGCCTCGGAACACTGGAGACCAAAGGTCGAATGTGAATCATATAGTAGATATGATCAACATAAGATGTTCACCATTGAAATCTACTCCATATCATGTGATGATCGGACATGGTTTAGTTGATTTGTATCATGTGATCATTTAGTTGACTTGAGGGATGTCTATATAAGTGGGAGTTCTTTAGTAATATGATTAACTGAACATAATTTATCATGAACTTAGTCCTGATAGTTTTTTTTGTATATCTATATTGTAGATCGATGGCCTCTGCTACCGTTCCCTTGAATTTTAATGCGTTCATAGAGAAAGCTAAGTTGAAAGATGATGGTAGCAACTACACGGTCTGGGTCCGTAACTTGAGGATTATCCTCATTGCTGCACAGAATAATTATGTCCTTGAAGCACCACTAGCTGAAAGGCATGCCGCAGGAGCAACTGCTGATGTTATGAACGTCTGGGAAGCTCGATCTGATGACTACTTGATAGTTCAGTGTGCCATGCTTTACGGCTTAGAATCAGGACTTCAGAGACGTTTTCAACATCATGGAGCATATGAGATGTTCCAAGAGTTGAAGTTAATATTTCAAGCAAATGTCCAAGTTGAGAGATATGAAGTCTCCAACAAGTTCTATAGCTGCAAGATAGAGGAGAATAGTTCTGTCAGTGAACACATACTCAGAATGTCTGGGTACCATAACCACGTGACTCAACTCAGAGTTAATATTCCAGATGATAGTGTTATTGACAGAGTTCTTCAATCACTGCCACCAAGCTATAAAGGCTTCTTGATGAACTATAATATGCAAGGGATGGAGAAGAAAATTCCCGAGCTCTTCGCTATGCTCAAAGCTGCAGAGGTAGAAATTAGAAAGGGGAATCAAGTATTGATGGTTAGCAAAACCACTAGTTTCAAGAAAAAGGGCAACAGAAAGAAGGGGCCCTTCAAGAATAATAGCAAGCCAGTTGCTACTCCCGTGAAGAAACCCATGTCTGAAGCCAAGCCTGAAACTGAGTGCTTCTACTACAAAGGAACTGGTCACTAGAAGCAGAACTGCCCAAAGTATTTGGGGGATAAGAAGGATGACAAAGTGAACAAAGGTATATTAGATATACATGTTATTGATGTGTACCTTACTAATGCTCGTAGTAGCGCCTGGGTATTTGATACTGGTCTGGTTGCTCATATTTGTAACTCGAAACATGGGCTATGGATTAAATGAAGATTGGCTAAGGACGAGTTGACAATGGGTGTGGGAAATGGTTCCAAAGTCGATGTGATCGTCGTCGGCAGGCTACCTCTACATCTACCTTTGGGATTAGTTTTGGACCTGAATAATTGTTATTTGGTGCCAGCACTGAGCATGAACATTATATCTGGATCTTGTTTGTTGGGAGACAGTTATTCATTTAAATTAGAGAATAATGGTTGTTCTATTTATATGAGTAATATCTTTTATGGTCATGCACCCTGTATGAATGGTCTATTTTTGTTGAATCTCAATCATAGTGATACACATATTTATAATCTTGATGCCAAAAGATGCAAAGTTGATAATGATAGTGCAACATATTTTGCGGCACTACCATTTAGGTCATATTGGCGTAAAGAGCATGAAGAAACTCCATGCACATGGACTTTTGGAATCACTTGATGATGAATCATTTGATACTTGCGAACCATGCCTCATGGGCAAGATGACTAATACTCCGTTCTCCAGAACAATGGAGCGAGCAACTGACTTATTGGAAATAATACATACCGATGTATGCGGGCTGATGAGTGTTGAGGCTTGCGGCAGGTATCATTATTTTCTAAACTTCACAGATGATTTGAGCAGATATGGGTATATCTACTTAATGAAACACAAGTCTGAAACATTTGAAAAGTTCAAAGAATTTCAGAGTGAAGTAGAGAATCATCGTAACAAGAAATAAAGTTTCTACGATCTGATCGTGGAGGGAGCTATTTGAGTTACGAGTTTGGTCTTCATTTAAAACAATGCGGAATAGTTTCACAACTCACGCCACCTGGAACACCACAGCGTAATGGTGTGTCCAAACATTGTAATCGTACTTTATTAGATATGGTGCGATCTATGATGTCTCTTACCGATTTACCACTATCGCTTTGGGGTTATACATTAGAGACAACTCCATTCACGTTAAATCGGGCACCATCTAAATCCGTTGAGACGACACCGTATGAACTATGGTTTGGCAAGAAACCTAAGCTGTCATTTCTTAAAGTTAGGGGTTGCGATGCTTATGTGAAGTGCGTCTTCATAGGATACCCTGATAAGCTGGAACCCAAAACAGAGAAGTGCGTCTTCATAGGATACCCAAAAGAAACTGTTGGGTACACCTTCTATCACAGATCCTAAGGCAAGACTTTTGTTGCTAGGAATGGATCTTTTCTAGAGAAGGAGTTTCCCTCGAAAGAAGTGAGTGGGAGGAAAGTAGAGCATGATGAGGTAATTGTACATTCTCTCGAATTGGAAAATAGCTCATCACAGAAAATCGTTCGCGTGAAGCCCACACCAATTAGTGATAAATTTAATGATGATGATCATGAAACTTCAGATCAAGTTACTACAGAACCTTTTAGGTCAACCAGAGTACGTTCCGCACCAGAGGGGTACGGTAATCATGTTCTATAAGTCATGTTACTAGACCATGACGAACCTACGAACTATGAGGAAGCGATGATGAGCCCAGATTCCGCAAAATGGCTTGAGGCCGTGAAATCTGAGATGGGATCCACGTATGAGAACAAAGTGTGGACTTTGGTTGACTTGCCCGATGATCGACAAGCCATTAAAAATAAATGGATCTTCAATAAGAAGACTGACGCCGATGGTATTGTTACTGTCTACAAAGCTCGACTTGTTGTGAAAGGTTTTCGGCAAGTTGAAGGAGTTGACTACAATGAGACTTTCTCACCCGTATTGATGCTTAAGTCTGTCCGAATCATGTTAGCAATTGTCGCATTTTATGATTATGAAATCTGGAAAATGGATGTCAAAACTGCATTCCTTAATGGATTTCTCAAAGAAGAGTTGTATATGATGCAACCAAAAGTTTTTGTCGATCCTAAAGGTGCTAACAAAGTGTGCAAGCTCCAGTGATCCATATATGGACTGGTGCAAGAATCTCGGAGTTGGAATATACGCTTTGATGAGGTGATCAAAGCATATGGTCTTAAACAGACTTTCAGAGAAGCCTGTATTTACAAGAAAGTGAGTGGGAGCTCTGTAGCATTTCTAATATTATATGTGGATGACATATTATTGATTGGAAATGATGTAGAATTTCTGGATAACATAGAAGGATACTTGAATAAGAATTTTACAGTGAAAGACCTCGGTGAAGCTGCTTATATGTTGGTCATTAAGATCTATAGAGATAGATCAAGACGCTTAATTGGACTTTCACAAAGCACATACCTTGATAAACTTTTGAAGAAGTTCAAAATGGATCAGTCAAAGAAAGGGTTCTTGCCTGTGTTACAAGGTGTGAAGTTGAGTCAGACTCAATGCCTGACCACTTCAGAAGATAAAGAGAAAATGAAAGACATTCCCTATGCCTCAGCCATAGGTTCTATCATGTATGCAGTGCTTTGTACCAGACCTGATGTGTGGCTTGCAATAAGTCTAGCAGGGAGGTACCAAAGTAATCCAAGAGTGGATCATTGGACATCGGTCAAGAACATATTGAAGTACCTGAAAAGGATAGAGATATGTTTATCATTTATGGAGGTGACAAAGTACTCGTCGTAAACGGTTACGTCGATGCTAGCTTTGACACTGATCCGGATGACTCTAAGTCAAAAACCGGATACATATTTTTGTTGAACGATGGAGATGTCAGTTGGTGCAGTTCCAAGCAGAGGGTTGTGGCGGGATCTACGTGTGAAGCGGAGTACATAGCTGCTTCGGAAGTAGTAAAGGAAGGAGTCTAGATGAATGAGTTCATATTCGATCTAGTCATAATACCTAGTGCATCAGGTCCAATGAATATCTTTTGTGATAACACTAGAGCAATTGCCTTGTCGAAGTAATCCACGTTTCACAAGAGAACTAAGCACATCAAGAGACGCTTCAATTCTATCCACGATCAAGTCAAGGACGGAGAGTTAGATATTTGCAAGATACATACGGATCTGAATGTAGCAGACCCATTGACTAAACCTCTTCCACGAGCAAAACATGATCAGCACCAAGACTCCATGGGTGTGCTACTTCTAGAGCTTGCGCTGTATTCCCTCGCAGATGAAAGGGTGATGCAGCACAGTAGCGTAAGTATTTCCCTCTGTTTTTAAGAACCAAGGTATCAATCCAGTAGGAGACCACGCGCGAGTCCCTCGCACCTGCACAAACAAATAAGAACCTCGCAGCCAACGCGATAAGGGGTCGGCAATCCCTTCACGGTCTCTTATGAGAGTGAGATCTGATAGATAGGATAGGATAATATTTTTGGTATTTTTGGTATAGGAACAAAAAGTAAATAATGCAAAGTAAAGTAGATGGAAGATTAATATGATGAGAATAGACCCGAGGGCCGTAGGTTTCACTAGTGGCTTCTCTCATGATATCAAAATTCTACGGTGGGTGAACAAATTATTGTCGAGCAATTGATAGAAATGCGCATAGTTATGGGAATATCTAGGCATGATCATTGTATATAGGTGATTGATGTCTACACACGCTTCTACTCTTGTAGACTATGTTGGGCCTCCAAGCGCAGAGGTTTGTAGGACAACATCAATTTCCCTCAAGTGGATGACCTAAGGTTTATCGAACTCAGGGAAGTAGAGGTTGAAGATGGTCTCTCTCAAGCAACCCTGCAACTAAGATACAAGAAGTCTCTTGTGTCCCCAACACACCTAATACACTTGTTAGATGTATAGGTGCACTAGTTCGGCGAAGAGATGTTAAATGGCAAGTGATATGGATGGCAAAACAAAGTAATATAAATCTGTAATAAAAAGTGCAGCAAGCAAACAAGTGGTAAACGTGAGCACAAATGGTATTGCAATGGTGGAAACAAGGCCTAGGCTTCATACTTTCACTAGTGGCAACTCCCAACAACATTAACATAATCGAATCACATGATATTTCCCATAAAACATGCAAAGGGGACGCACTCAGAGGTCATTCCTTCGTGGTTAAGAGAGGACGAGAATTATGTAGGGCTACAAAAGCACACCTCAAAGTTCGTAGTTCTCAATCTAAGGATTTCCCAATGTCACCGCGGCCATCCAAAGAGAGTCCCACAATCACCACAACATATCTAAAGGATAGTCAAAGACAAGCACCAAGAGACTCTCAATCTTCAATCAACACACAAGAGAGGAAATCACTCATGAAAATATTGTTCTAATCGATGTCCAATAGACCGCTGTCACCTTGGTCTCGGGGATTATACTAGATAAAGACAAGTGAGTACATCAATCCAATACATAGAGGAAGGGGAAATATCATGGGATCACCCTAGATTAACATAGCCTATGATCACAACGAAGATCACATCATGGGAGAGAGAATTGACCACATAGCTACTGGTAAGAACCTCAGCCCCGAGGAGGACCTACTCCCGCATCATGGAGGGAGGAAGCAACGTCGATGGAGATGAATCCGGGGGCACTTCCTTGTCCCGGCAGGGTGCCGACGCAGGAATTCTGGTCCCCCGAAGCTTGATGGCGATGGCGGCGGAGATCGGAAACACGTCTGGAGAAAAGGGGTCTGGAATCAGGGTTTCCGCGACACGGTGTAAATATATGCCAAAGGGGGGCATCAGAGGGGGTCAGGGGTGCCCAGGCGCCCCCCCGGCGCGGCCAGGGGGGCCGCGTGGGCAGGCCGCCTGGAGCCCCTGTGGGTCCCCTCCGGCCCTACTTTGGCCGCATGGAAGCTTCCGGAACGCTGATTTTTTATATAATTTTTCTGGATTTTTTCTGGCAGTTCTCGTAATGTGAAAACCTAAAATTCAAAAACAGCCGAAAACAGAAACTGGCACTGGGGTGCACTGAGTTAATAGGTTAGTCCAAATATGATCAAAAGTGTATGGAAGTGTATAAATAACATAGCAACATCACCCAAAAGAGGCATGGAGCAAGCAAAAATTATAGATACGTTTTGGACGTATCAACATCCCCAAGCTTAATTCCTGCTTGTCCTCGAGTAGGTAAATGATAACAAGAATAATTTCTGTGGTGACATGCTATTAACCATATAGGACTTTTTCATAGTCATATGACAAAAGCTTACTGAGACAATGAATCTATAGTAATTAAGTTGCCTCATGAGAAAATCACAAAGAACTGAAAGTTTTACAATATGATATTGAAACATCAAATAGATTTGTAATGAACATGATGTGCAAATATGATAAAGTGATATCTAGCTTGCCCCCTTTAGTGAAGCAAAACATAAATGCAGGGGCACCTCCAAGGTTTAAGTGATGACTAGATACAATGATTTCAAAATAAACGATATCACAATCATGCAAAAGACAATGCTACTTTGGGACAATGCACATTACACTCAGAATGACAATCATGCTCTCAGTAGTTGGTGCTTTTAAAAGAAGGTGGAGACTCTCGAACCGTGGCTTTTGTTGGCAAGGTTGAAAACCCGTAGTCGGAAACAAAGACAAAACATGTACCAGAGCTCTTGGTTTTAAAACAGAGGTAATAATTTTTTTAGATCATGCATGTTTCGTCAACGAATGCTAGCAGACAACTCAATCACTTTTCGAGATGGACAAGTTTCGAGGAACGGCTCCCGAATGAGGTCGATCACATCCTCTTAATCTCCTTTGTTTATCACTGCCAAAGTTTTCTGATTTCTCATGAACAAAGTGTGAAGGAGGGTTTGTTTGTTATATTATCTTTTTGAGCCGGGCGCACTCAATGCCAGTTCCTTCTCGTATTATGGGTTTGCACATTATACATGCAATCCCGGGGTGAAGCTTGTCCAACTTAAAAAGGTCATGAATTAACCACTACTTCCTCATGAACTGACAACAGAGGCAAAAAATAAGAATGCTTTTTCTTTGAATAATTTCAAGATGGAACATGCAAGTCTCCGTTAGGAATGGCAGGTAAATACCATGTAGGAAGGTATGGTGGACTCATATGGCATAACTGGATTAAAGGATGTGGATGCACAAGCAGACAGTCCGCTTAGTACAGGCGAAGGTTAGCAAAAGACTGGGAGCGACCAACTAAGAGAGAAATGATGGTCATAATCATGCAGAGCGACAAAGCAACATTGAATCAGGCATGGTAGTTATATCGCTACTCAGAAACAAAAGATCATCAAGGCTTGACAGACTTTCTTTACAGTCTTAAATATGCGTGAGCATACGCCAAGTCAATCAAAATAAATTCTCGAAGGAAGATATTACTAAACCATACCACATCATAGGCAAACAAATCATGTTGGTACTCCAATAACACATTGGGAACCCTCCAGCTATTTGAGACTAACCATAAGAAAACATGAACTACTAAGCGCCATCATGCACGTAGCATCTTTATCATAGACATATCAACCAATGCAACGGAAGCAAACTCTTTTATTAAGATAAACATGATAACTAAAGAGAGTTCAAGCAACCAACTAAACGAAAGCTCTTTAAAAAGATAAGCATGAAAGTTAAGAGCTAAGCATGATAGTAGCTATTGAAAGACAAAGAACACACACAGCAAAGATAGACATGGAAATTCTATGTTATGTTCTAGGTAGAAGTGGAGCGTGTTTCTCTCCCACATAAAGAAAGCTGAGTTCCAACTCTTTATGAAAAGCTAAAGAAAACTAAAAGGAAAACTAAAACAAGACGCTCCAAGCATAGCACATAACACATGAAGTGATTAAAATATAGTGGAACGAAGGACGAACTGATAATGTTGATGGAGAAGGGGATGCACGGGGGCATCCCCAAGCTTAGACGCTTGAGTCTCCTTGAATATTTCTTGGGGGTGCATGGGGGCATCCCCAAGCTTGAGCGTTTGACACTCCTAAATCTTTTTATCATCTTCCCTCGCACACTTGAAAACTCCATTCATACATAACTCATCATAATCTGATTAGCGAGGTTAGTACCCATAATAAAATAATTGTTCCTTGCTGGAAATAAAGATATTCTTGAAGTTCTACTGTTTCTCAAGATTGCCAAAAGGTTTTTGCAAAGAAAAAGCAAGCTCTAGGTTTGCAAAATGAAGGAAAGGCAAAACAGGACAGAATCTGTGAAAAACAGAACAGCAGGTAGTAAATGATTTTTCCGGGGCACTTCTGCAACTATAATCAAAAAACTCAAAACAGAAGCACGAAAGACAATTATATAGAGCACGCTGTCGAAAAAATTCAGACCAAAAAGATGATCTGGTGATTTTATACGAATTTTTCTATCCAAGGACAGAATCTGTTTCCTGGACAGCACGTCACAACTTTTGAACTTTCTTGCAATCAGGGGCTAAACTTGGCACAAAGCTGAAAAATAAAGATACAATGATGTTGCTACAGTAGTAACAAACATCAAGACCACTAAAACTGAAAGTAAACATAACAATGGTTGTCTTCCTAGAGCTCTTTCTTCATAGCCATAAAGATAGGCTTAAGACTTTAATGATGCTCTCGTAGGAATAAGAGCTGAAGAACAAAAGAGAGCATCAAGAAGCAAATACCAAACAGATTTAAGCCTAACATGCTTACTATGCATAGGAATATTGCAATAGAATAATTCATTGAAGCACAAAGCAACTAGCATAGGAAGGCAAAACAAGCATAACTTCAAAATATTCACCGTAAAGAGAGGAAACTTCTTATTATCAAGATATTTAGAACCAAGTCTCCCTCTCTCATTATAAATTTCAGTGGCATCATGGATGAACTCAACAATATAAGCATCACGTAAAGCATTGTTACCATGATCCACATGCAAAAAGGTACTCTTACTCTCCACATAAGCATAATCTTTCTCATTGGTAATAGTGGGAGTAGGACTATCATAAACAACTTGAACACTATAGATTACTTGTGTATTAGGAGGGTGGTGTTCAACAAGGGAGTAATTCCCTCCATGATTATGACAAGTTTCATAAGGATAATTTCTCCTTATGTCATAGGTACCTTTATAATCACTATAGGTTGGAGTTATGACATCATCATAGTAGAGAAGAGCATTATCATTGCTAGCAACTATATTTGTAATCATGTTGTCTTTATTCTTACTAGCAAAAGAATTATCAATTATCACATCACTAGTGGGTAAAGGATTTGCAATCCTATCATCCCCAAGATTAGAGCTTCCCACATCATCACTTTCAGAGTTGGTACCAAAAAGATTTTCAAGATCATATGTAGTATTATCATCATTTTCCCAATCACAATAAGTAACATGCATATCATAATCAAAATCATCTTCAATAGTACCTACGGACGTATCATCAAGATGATAATTAAGGCAATAAACTTCACCTTCTTCTTTAAACTTACAATCGTTAGGATAAAAGTTGATGGGAGGAATATGCTCAGGCCAGGTTGATACCCATTCTTCTTCTTTCTTGGTCCTCTTCCTCCTCCTCTTCTTTTTCTTCTTCTTAACCTTAGGAGGGAGTGGTTGGAGATGAAGCTTCTCCACATATCCTGGTTTATCATTAGAAACAATAGGGGAAACTTGGGAGAAACTCTCCTTTTTATTAGCAGAAATATAAGAGACATTTTTATACTTTGGTAAAGTTCCCTCCTTTATAATCTTACCTATGTAATCATTTTCATGGCAATTAACAACACAATAGAGATGGCAATTTTGCAAAGTGTTTTTTATTCCTATGGCGTTAACATCTAGCCATGAAGTCTTTTCTGATAACTCTTCACACATCAAAAATAACATAAGCTCATCATAAAGATCAGACGTGATCATGTTATCACACAACCAGTTAACAGTTATGTTTTGAAAGTTCATGCATTGAAAATTAAAGTGACCCTCTATACGGAAAAGTTCACAAGTAAAAGGATAAAGGTCACACAATTCTCTAGCAATTTCATTTAAATCTCTGACCCAAGTGATTGTTCTTTCATGCTTATGTTGCTTACAATACTTCTCTTCTTCAATCATAGGCCTTTCACAAGGTCTATGCACTCCACAAAAATTGACATGCTTATATAAAACTTCATTTTTAGGAATTGGATCATGCATGTTGCAATCATCATGAACAATTTCATTTTCTTTGCAAGTCTCTTTAAAAGGTTTATGATACTTGATCCAATCCTCCTTAGGCATATTAATATGTGAAGCAAAAGATTTGAAGAAATCAACAAGGAGTTGAGAATCAAGCCCAAACTTAGCACTAAACTTATTAAAACTTGTAGTTTCAATAAAGGACTTAATGCAATCATATTCATAAATTATACCTGACTCTTTACCTTTGTCGATCTCCCAATCTTCAGTGTTGCGTTGAATTCTTTCAAGGAGTTCCCATTTAGCATCAATCTTTTTGTTTGTGAAAGAACCCATAGAGGAAGCGTCGAGCAAATCTTTATCCTGTCGAGAAAGCCTCGCATAGAAATTAGTAATAATCATATCTTTGGGGAGCCCATGGTTAGGACATTTTAGCATTAACGTTTTCAGTCTCCCCCAAGCTTGAGCTATGCTCTCTCCATCATGAGGATAAAAATTATAAACATAATTCCTATTCTCATGGACTTCATGAAGAGGATAAAACTTGGAGTAAAAGAGAGACTGGATCTCTTCCCACTCCAGCAGGTGAGAGTCATTTAGTAGCCTATACCATTCCAATGCTTTTCCTTTCAGTGACAAGGCAAATAATTTCCTCATGACAAACTCCCTTGATACACCTGCAAGCTTAAATAATGAACATAGTTGTGACAGATATAGCAAGTGTTCACCAGGATGTCTGTCTCCTGCATAACGATCAGCCAAAACATAATCGATAATACCAGCTGGTATTTTATAGGGCACAATTTCAGTAGGGGGAGGAGCAACCACCACAGGTGTGGGGCGTCTTCCCGCAAGCAACGATCCAATAACAAGGTTGTCCATAAGCATAACTAGTGAAATAAAAACAAGAAACAAACAGATTTAATTGCAAGATCTAAAGATATACCTTCAAGCGCTCACCTCCCCGGCAACGGCGCCAGAAATAGCTTGATGTCTACACACGCTTCTACTCTTGTAGACTATGTTGGGCCTCCAAGCGCAGAGGTTTGTAGGACAGCAGCAATTTCCCTCAAGTGGATGACCTAAGGTTTGTCGAACTCAGGGAAGTAGAGGTTGAAGATGGTATCTCTCAAGCAACCCTGCAACTAAGATACAAGAAGTCACTTGTGTCCCCAACACACCTAATACACTTGTTAGATGTATAGGTGCACTAGTTCGGCGAAGAGATGTTAAATGGCAAGTGATATGGATGGTAAAACAAAGTAATATAAATCTGTAATAAAAAGTGCAGCAAGCAAACAAGTGGTAAACGTGAGCACAAATGGTATTGCAATGGTGGAAACAAGGCCTAGGCTTCATACTTTCACTAGTGGCAACTCCCAACAACGTTAACATAATCGAATCACATGATATTTCCCATAAAACATGCAAAGCGGACGCACTCGGAGGTCATTCCTTCGTGGTCAAGAGAGGACGAGAATTATGTAGGGCTACAAAAGCACACCTCAAAGTTCGTAGTTCTCAATCTAAGGATTTCCCAATGTCACCGCGGCCATCCAAAGAGAGTCCCACAATAACCACAACATATCTAAAGGATAGTCAAAGACAAGCACCAAGAGACTCTCAATCTTCAATCAACACACAAGAGAGGAAATCACTCATGAAAATATTGTTCTAATCCATGTCCAATAGACCGCTGTCACCTTGGTCTCGACGATTATACTAGATAAAGACAAGTGAGTACATCAATCCAATACATAGAGGAAGGGGAAATATCATGGGATCACCCTAGATTAACATAGCCTATGATCACAAAGAAGATCACATCATGGGAGAGAGAATTGACCACATAGCTACTGGTAAGAACCTCAGCCCCGAGGAGGAACTACTCCCGCATCATGGAGGGAGGAAGCAACGTCGATGGAGATGAATCCGGGGGCACTTCCCCGTCCCGGCAGGGTGCCGCCGCAGGAATTCTAGTCCCCCGAAGCTTGATGGCGATGGCGGCGGAGATCGGCTGTCGGTGTACTAAGATAGGGGTACCTTAGTACCCCAACTTGTGCACGGGCAGTGGCAGCTTCCCGCGGCAGGGTCTACCACGTGCTTGCCGGAAACCTCTCTGGATCCTTATTAAGCCATTCAAAAACAAAGTATACTAGACAGAAGATCAAGGCCCCGGCAAGTGGAGCTTGCCGGGGAGGCCATCCCAGGCTCAAGACTACCACCTTAACACAAGACCCTGGCAAGAGGAGTTTGCCAGGAAGACCAGAAGATTGCCTCTTAGAAGATACGCCTCGGCGCACCTTTGCACCCCGGTAAGGCCCGGGGAGCGACAAGCTTTCCGGCCCGCCAAGATAAAGACCCCGGCAAGGCGCTTGCCGGGGGAGACCCACGCTGTGTGCCCGCGCTCCAGCTCATCGACCCACGCGTCGCCCTGGGGCCATTCCAGGGACGCGTGGCGGATGGCTGTGCAGCCTGGGGGACACGGTGGCACTCCACGGTGACGAAGCTACCGCCGTGGCGAACGGAGACGCAAGGGCGGGCGCTTTTGGGGTCGACGGCGACGGGCATTTAATGCTCTTGTCCCCCACTATCAAAGTAGGTGATGACCACTGTTCATCCACTGTTCATGCACTGTTCCCGCACTGTTACAACTACCACCAAAGTTACATTTTTACCCCTTCTTCTACGTTGACACCTGTCGGTGACCCCTTGAGCTATAAAAGGAGGCCCATGCACAACGTAGAAAGGGTTCGGAACCTTGATAGCTCTCTTGCTCGGTGTAGCTAGTTCTTCAAGCTCCCGAGCTCCAACACTCAATACAATCTAAGCAGGAGTAGGGTTTTACGCGTCCGTCGCGGCCCGAACCTGGGTAAACTGCCCGCGTGCTCCCCTCGATCTGCTCTTTGTGCTCCCTCCGCTCCCTTACTGCAACGTACAAGGGGCTCCGGTCCCATAGGTGTTCGTGGTGGACAGTTTCCCCCGACATCTTTGGCGCGCCAGGTAGGGGGCGTCGAGGTTGTGCGAACCTGATCCGGCGTTCACGCGGGCGCATTCTTCATCAACCTCTTCAGCTTCATCAACTTCATCAGCAACAGCATGGCCCCGAAGAAGAAGGCTTCGGAGGTCGCGGGCCCGTCTGCGTCTCATCCACCGCCACCAGAACCAACGGTGGGTGGAGGAGACGTCGGCGGAAGGGTGGTCGCCGGCGAGGAAACTCGCGGCACTACCAAATCCAAGGACAAGACGGACGACCGAGCCTCGGTGTCCGTAGATGCGCCACGTCCATCTCAGCAGACGACGACCCAGCAGCACCGTGGTACAGGAGGTACCATCTGCTTGCTGGGACAAGGGCAAACCGGAGGTTCGCGGGATGCTCCAGACCACCGTCCTGGCATGAGCAAGGTGCGGTAACCGGGGCGGGAAACTGCTCCTTCTAACCCTGTTAGGAGTCCGAGCATATCCCGCTCCTCGCACCGCTCGCCCCCGCTCCCCTCCTCTCCAGCAGAAGCGCTCGCAAGAGCGCAACTGCTCCTCGATTTCCCTCCAGCGGCAGACAAGGCCGAAGACTGGAGGGTAACAATCCAAAGCCTCATCGCCTTTGCCAACAACGACACGCCGCAGCAGCCGGCGACATCGCGGCCACGGCAAGTCGAGAAGACGAAGGCCGACGGCGACAAGACCGCCGGGGGTGCAACCACCGTGCACTCCCCGCCGCGGAAGCAGAAGACGCCTCCCCGCCGGATTAGCGTCGACGACGATTCCACGGCGTCGTCGGATCCGCGGGCTCGTCGGGACCAGCGCCAGGTCCTTGACGACCGGCGGCAAGAAGACGCTCGAACGATAATCGAGCGCCGCCGAGAAGCCCGGCGACAATCAGATCAGCGTGCTGGGACCGCTGTCGACACGCACGCGCCCGGTGAACCAGGCGACTTGCCGTACGCGGCAGGTTGCCCTTCGTTCACCCGCGAGCTGCGGCGCGTCCAGTGGCCCAGCATGAAGAACTTCAAGCCCGACGTATCGGAGAAGTACGACGGCAAGACGCACCCCTCGGAATTCCTCAGTATTTACACCATCGCGGTGCAGGCTGCCGGGGGGCGCGACGAGAAGATACTGGCAAACTACTTCCCGCTGGTGCTTAAGCCAAATGTCCGTTCTTGGCTTATGCACTTGCCGGAAGGCTCCATTTCTTCTTGGGCAGATCTTTGCCACCTGTTTGTTGGCGCCTTCACGGGCGGCCACAAACCCCATGGCCAGGAGAGTGATCTCCACATCTTGGCCCAGAAGGAAGGAGAACGCCTGCGCAAGTACATCCAACGATTCAGCCGCGTGCAGCACAACATCCCCGACGTCCACCCTGTCGCGGTTATTAGCGCGTTCCACCAGAACGTGCGTAACCGCCGCATGCGTGAGGAGATGGCTATGACAAAGATACGGGATGTCAGCGAGCTCTATGCTCTAGCTGATAAGTGCGCGCGCGCCGAGGAAGGAAGGAGACTCCCCGGAGAGGATGCTGGCGCGGGGGGAAGCGACAGCGAGGATGCCGCCCCGGCAAAGAAGAGCCGGCGGCGGAACAACAGAAGAAAGAAGAGCAAGGAAGTGCTTGCCGTCGAGAAGTCCGGCAAGGAGGCTCCCGCCAAGCAAGCGCAGGCTGGCGGCTCCGGCAAGGAGCCTGCCCCTGTGGCGGCAGCCGACAAGCAGGACGGCTCCGACAAGCAATACTGCAAGATCCACCGCAACAAGGTACATGACCTCTCCAACTGCAAACGCGTCGAGTACCTCGTCGAGCAGCAGAAAGCTGAGTACGAGCGTCGTGACAAGGAGAAGGCCCAAGGTGGCGGAGGAGAGCCAAGCAAGAAGCGGCCATTCAATTGCCGGGGAGGACGCCGCGGCAAGGCCAAGCAGCGGCAAGGTGATCGACCTCCCCGGGGCCGCGACAAGGACGAAGAAGACAACGACGATGACATGGAGGAAGAAGATAACATCGAGCAGGAGTTCCAGAAGGCCACGGAAGTCCTGTGTGTCGACGGGGGTGCCTCTCTGCATACTTCCCACCGCCAACTCAAGCAGTGGGTGCGGGAAGTAAATGCAGCTGAGCCGCCCGTGGAGTCGCGCAGGCTCCTCAAATGGTCCAGCACGCCCATCATTTTTTATCTTGAGGATCACCCTGACCGCACCACTGCGGTCGGGTGCTTGCCGATGTTGGTCTCACCAACCATCCGCAACCTCAAGGTCACCAAAATGTTGGTTGACGGCGGGGCCGGCCTAAACTTGATCTCCTCGGCTATGATCAAGAAACTCCAGATCCCAGATGGCGAGCTCGAAGAGACCGGTTCGTTCCAAGAAATAAACCCGGGAAGGAGCAAGCCCAAGGGGAAGATAACTCTGCCAGTGACCTTTGACGGGGAGCTGAATTTCAGGACGGAGAGGATAACCTTCGATGTTGCCGATATCCCATTGCCATACAATGGGATACTTGGACGTCCTGCCCTCGCCAAGTTCATGGCAGCTTCCCACTACGCCTACAATGTACTCAAGATGCCGGGGCCGATAAGCGTCATCTCTGTCTATGGCGACAAGAAGGACGCGCTTATCTGCGCCGACAAGATCTACCGGGATGTAGCAGCCGCGGCGGAGAGCAGCACACTTGCCGCTGAAGCTCCCGGGGGGGAAGAAGACCAAGACCAAGTCCGACAAGTGCTCTGGGACCCACTCCGGCAACCGCACCTCTTCGGAGTGCTGCGCTGCCGTCGAGGACGTTCCATCGAGCTCCACCGGCAAGTGCAAGAAGGGGATGGCCGCTCCACCGGCAACCAAGAAGGTGTCCGCCAAGGAGGACGGCACTGGTGGTACTTTCACCATCAGTGCTACGCTTGATAGCAAATAGGAAAGCGCGCTCGTTGCCTTCCTGCGGGCGAATGTCGATGTGTTTGCCTGGCAACCATCTGACATCCCCGGTGTTCCCAGGAAGGTAATTGAGCACAAGCTTGCTGTGTGTCCTCATGCGCGGCCCGTCAAGCAGAAGGTCAGAAAGCAAGCCGTGGAGCGCCAAGAATTCATTGCCGAAGAAATCAAGAAGCTAGAAGCAGCAGGCCTGGTTAGAGGCGTGATCCATCCGACGTGGTTAGCAAATCCAGTTGTCGTGCGTAAGGCCAACGGGAAGTGGAGACTGTGTATAGACTTCACCGATGTGAATAAAGCATGTCCCAAGGATCCGTTTCCCTTGCCGCGCATTGACCAGATTGTTGACTCCACTACCGGATGTGAGCTGCTCTCTTTCCTTGATGCATATTCAGGCTACCACCAGATTTTCATGGCCAAAGAAGATGAAGAGAAGACTGCATTTATCACTCCATGCGTCACATATTGTTTCATACGCATGCCCTTTGGATTGAAGAATGCAGGCTCTACATTTGCAAGGGTAGTGCACACCGCTTTTGAGCCACAGATCCACAGAAACGTAGAAGCCTACATGGATGACATAGTGGTGAAGAGCAAGAGTAGAGGTACCCTGATTCAAGATTTGGAAGAAACTTTTGAGAACCTGCGCAAGATCCAGCTTAAGTTGAACCCCGAGAAGTGCGTCTTTGGAGTCCCCTCCGGCAAGCTTCTCGGGTTCTTTGTGTCCCAGAGGGGGATTGAAGCCAACCCCGACAAGGTTAAAGCCATCGAGCAGATCGAAGCCCCGAAGCGCGTCAAGGACGTGAGGAGGCTTGCAGGTTGTGTAGCTGCCCTCAGTAGGTTCATTTCGAAGTCTGCAGAACGCGCCCTGCCTTTCTTCAAAATCTTGAAGAAGGCAGGTCCTATGAAATGGACTCCGGAAGCGGAGGCAGCGCTGCAAGACTTGAAACGGTACCTATCCTTCACTCCAATACTTGTCGCACCTAGGCCACAAGAGAAGTTGTTGTTGTACTTGGCGGCAACCAATCAAGTGGTTAGTGCTGCGTTGGTAGCGGAGAGGGAGGCAGAGGAAGAGTCTACACCACCGGCAAGCGAACCCAGCGACAAGCAGGGGGCTGTTCCGACAAGCTCTGGCCCCGACAAGGACAACTCTGCGCAGGAACAAGGAGAAGTGCGGAAGTAGATGGTGCAGCGCCCAGTGTATTTTGTGAGTTCCCTCTTGCAGGGGGCTAGATCAAGATACTCTGGGGTGCAGAAGTTGCTTTTCGGCCTCCTCATGGCCTCGAGAAAGCTGCGCCATTACTTCCAAGCACACGAGATAACAGTGGTCACTCGCTTTCCGTTGAAGAGGATATTGCACAATCCAGAAGCAACAGGCAGGATCGTCGAGTGGGCACTGGAGCTGTCAACCTTTGGTCTCAAGTTTGAGAGTACTTCAACCATACAGAGCCGAGCTTTGGCAGAGTTCATAGCTGAATGGACCCCAATGCCCGATGAAGAAGTCCCAGAAACAGGCGCTCCCGTACAAGAAGCGACGAGTGAATGGGTAATGTACTTTGATGGTGCCTTCTCGCTGCAAGGCGCCGGTGCCGGCGTGGTACTCATAGCACCCACCGGAGAACACCTCAAGTATGTTATCCAGATGCACTTTCCCAGGGAACAAGCGACAAACAATACTGCTGAGTATGAAGGCTTGCTTGCCGGCCTCAGGATTGCGGCCGAACTTGGGATTAAGAAGCTGATTGTGCGGGGAGACTCTCAGTTGGTGGTCCGACAAGTTAACAAGAGTTACCAGAGCCCTTTGATGGAAGCTTATGTAGATGAAGTGAGGAAGCTTGAAGAACACTTTGAAGGTCTGCAAATGGAGCACGTTCCAAGAGCTCAGAATGAAATTGCAGATGGCCTTTCAAAGTGTGCTGCGATGAAGTTACCTGTGGAACCAGGGACCTTCTTGCTCAAGTTAACTCAGCCATCCGTTACACCATCAATTGGGCAGCACAAGAAGAGGAAATTGGTCTCCGGCGACTACTTGCCGGCGGATCTCCCCGACGCCGCCGCCAAGGTCCCCAAGATCAACGATCAGAACGCTGAGGAACAATTTGCTCCTGCAGATCCAAGGGTCTGTGCAGTTGAAGCAAGCGTTCCCGACAAGTCTTGCTCCGGCGAGCTTGCCGGGGGACCATCAGCTCCGACAGAACCAGAGGTTCTTGCCGTAGAAGCTGGGGTTCCCGCAGCGGCCCTCATGCCTTTAGTCCTTGCCGTCGAGCCACGCGCTCCGGCATGGGCATAGCAGATTGTTCGTTTTCTACAAACTAGAGAACTTCCCGACGACCCAGAAGAGATAGAGAAGATAACCAGGCAGTCAAGTATGTACCAGTTCGTCGACAACGAACTATACAGAAGAAGACTCAATGGTGTCAGGTTGAAGTGCATTTCCAGAGAAGATGGACAGAAGCTGTTGGCAGAGATACATGGAGGCATATGTGGTCACCACATTGGCGCAAGGGCACTTGCCGGGAAGGCGTTCCGGCAAGGGTTCTTCTGGCCAGAAGCTCTCCAAGATGCAACTGCACAAGTAACCAAGTGTGAAGCGTGCCAGTTCCATGCTAAGCAAATTCATCAGCCAGCTCAAGCTCTCCAGACGATCCCTTTTTCCTGGCCCTTCTCGGTCTGGGGGCTCGATATCCTCGGCCCTTTCCCTCGTGCTGTCGGGGGCTTTGAGTACTTGTACGTTGCAATCGACAAGTTCACAAAGTGGCCAGAAGTGGAACCGGTGAGAAAGGTGATAGCACAGTCAGCGGTCAGGTTCTTCAGGTCGATTGTTTGCCGTTTCGGGATCCCTAACAGGATCATCACCGACAACGGCACGCAATTCACTAGTCGCACCTTCATGCAATACGTCCAAGACCTTGGCGCCAAGGTCTGCTTCGCTTCCGTTGCTCACCCGAGGAGCAACGGTCAAGCGGAGAGGGCAAATGCTGAAGTGCTGCACGGACTCAAGACAAGGACCTTTGACAGGCTGCGCAAGTGCGGAAGAAACTGGATAGAGGAGTTGCCGGCGGCTCTTTGGTCAATCAGAACGACACCAAGTCGAGCCACCGGACGGACACCCTTTGCTCTAGTCTACGGAGCAGAGGCAGTTCTCCCCACGGAACTCGTATACGGATCTCCTCGAGTGCTCGCTTATGATGAGCTCGAGCAAGAGCAACTGCGACAAGATGATGCATTACTCCTCGAGGAGGAACGTCTCCAGGCTGCTGTACGAGCTGCTCGATACCAGCAAGCCTTGCGCCGCTATCACAGCCGCAAGGTTAAGGCCAGGAGTCTCGAGGAAGGCGACCTTGTTCTTCGTCGTGTTCAGTCCGCCAAGAATTCCAACAAGTTGACGCCGAAGTGGGAAGGCCCTTATCGGGTGAGACAAGTCACAAGGCCCGGCGCTGTCCGCCTTGAGACCGAAGAAGGCTTATCGGTGAGCAATTCCTGGAACATAGAGCATCTTCGCAAGTTTCACCCATAAGGCGCGGTTGCCGTGATCCGCTCCGGCAACCACCTTTTTGTACGAGTCTTGCCGCTGTTGCATGTAATCCTTTGTACAAAGCCGGGCGCAGACCCCGTGCATCAGTAAAGCTCTTGTGTTTTGCACTATTTGCCTTTTCCATGCTTTTCTTCGTTATTTGCATGCATTGTTTGGCATCTTGTGCAACACACGTACCCGGTAAGCATCAGCACGCCGAAAGGCCATATACTTGTTTTCCCTCCTCTTTTTCTTTCCCTCTTAAGCAGAAGGAATGTTCCTAGCGCACAAGTTTGCCGGGGGGGAAGGAGATGAAAGATGAACCAAGTGCTGTTCAAGAAAGAGAAGCCTTGTCGGGGAAGCAAGCAATATATGAAAGCTAAGTTACCAAAATTTGAGCAGTTCAAATTTTTAAAATTTAGTTATCTTTCTTGAACAACCACACTTTGTATGGAAAACCTGTGCGCGGAGGAACCTACCCGTGGCTAGCCGCACCCTTATCTTGTTTTCGAGTACGCTCAACGACTTAAGTGAGCTGCGACAAGTGTCGCGCCCTTGCTTCGTTTTCGAGTTCGCTCAGCAAGCTAAGTGCGTTGCGACTAGCTACGGCAAGGTTACTTGCCGGTAAGACCTTGGCCAGCAGGCTGCTCAGAGTCCAGCACTCAGCGCTCGCGGCAAAGGCCCCTTGCCGGCAAGTCCCCTAGAAGCGTAGGGTTAAAAACATACAAAGTAAAGGACCAAAGCAAGGGAGATAACACAGCACTGATTAATCAAAATGAGATAATATATTACAAGGGATAACTTGTCGCAATCACTAATAGATTCATGTCTATGGCACACTTTGCAGCAGCAAGGGAAATAAAAAGGAAGATGCCTAGTCTACGCGATCGCCTTCACGCCTGGAAATCTTGTTCACCTTGGCGATGATGTGGGCGACCTGCGCCTTCAGTGCCTCCTGATCTGCGTCGGCCGGCAAGCTGCGGAGGACGTTGACGAGATTAATACCAGGATTGCGGTAAACAATCTTGGTCAAGACACGCTCCAAGGTACCCGTGCAGAGCTGGCGCGACTCCTCGGCCAGCTGCGCGGGGAACTTCTGCTGCAAACGTGCGAGCGCCGGCGCGATCCCCCTGAAGAAAAGACTGAGCTTGGCGCTGTGGGGGAGATTTGGATCCGGAGAGTATATGAGGTGTTCCATCCTCAGCGCCATCAGCTCCTTGTCGATGTTGCCAGCAGAAGCCACCAGATCTTCAGTCCATATGTCGACGGTCCGGCGGAAGTTGTTAGCTGAAGTGGCGGCGCTCTCCACCAGGCCTCGCTCCTTGCAGAGCTCGTCCTTCAGCTTGGTTTCGCGGTCCCGGACGGCGTCGAGTGAATCTTTCAACGTAGAGACCTTTAACTCCAGATCAGCAATTGAGTCCTTGGCGGCCTTGAGCTCGTCGCCCTGCTTGGAGAGGCGTACCTGGAGTTCTGAGTTGGTATGGGCGTCCTTCTCGCGCTCTATGTTGAGCGCGATGACCCTTTCCGTGCTCGCCTTCAGGTACTCCTCCAGCTGCACCACCTTAGCTTCGAGGTCCTTCTTGGCGGTCTCCACAGTGGCTGCGGCGGCCTTCGCTTCCTTCAGTTCTCCGCCAAGGGCCTACTCCCGGGCGGTAAGGTCTTCCTCGTGGGTGTCGAGGTCGACCTTCCGCTGGGTGAGCTCTCCTTCTCGCCGGGACAGCTCTTCACCGACCAGCCACTGCTGCTCCTCGGCCTCAGCCTTCTCCAGAAGAAACTCCTGCTGCTCTCCGGCAAGCCTCTCGCGCTCCTCCGCCAAGTCACGGAGGGCCGCCTGGTTGGCGGCGCGGAGTTCAGCAGCGCCCTTCTCCAACTCTGCTACAGCCTTGGCGGTGAGGACTTCCCGAGACTCTAGTTTCGCCTGCCTGGCCCGGTAAAGGGCCAGGAGCCGGTGAAGCAGTTTCTCCTCCTCGGGCTCGTCGCTCCCGCCAGGCGCTTCGACGATCTTCAACCCCGCGGAGGCGAGGACCTCTCCATCAAAGGCCTCTCCCTCCTAGGGGGCTCGCGATGAAGACCCCCACGGCACTTGTATGAAGACGCCGTTGGGGGCCTCAAGATAGAAGCCCGACTGCTCCTTGCCGGTGGAGGGGTCGGCGGCCGGCGCAGCGCTCGACGCTCCTGCCGCCTCCGGGCCGGTAGTGTGGCCGCCGTCCCCTTCCCCGGCCGCGGCGTCTGCGGTCGGGGCAGTCTCCTCTGCGACAGGCTCGTCGGCTCCTGCCATGTCCTCGACGACAGTGGCGTTGCCGCCGTCGCCTTGCGCGCCCTCCTCGCCGGTGGCCTCGGTCTCCATCCGGTCCGGCGCGGGAGGGTCTAGAAGAAAAAGAAGAAAAGAAAGATCAAGCAAATATCCAAAAAGACAAGTCCAAGAAGATAAAGCTACAAGACTTACCTTCGCGGACTTCATCGACAACTGGCTCCCTCGCCGGGGAGTCCACTCTTGGCGGGGTGGCCACCCTCGTCGGGCTGCTCGTCCTTGGCGGGGTACTCGCCCTTGGCAGAGTAACCGTCCTTGGCGGAGCGCCCTCCCTCGCCGGGGAGTCCGTCCTTGGCGGGGGGGGG
>LR738714.1:166282976-166437788 GCA_902687465.1 Secale cereale | reverse complement strand
GGGGGGTGGAACCTGTGGCTCGCCGGAAGCGGTCTCCGGGCGCTCCTGTGGCTCGCCGGAGGCGGTCTCCGGGCGCTCCTGTGGCTGCGGCTCCACCTCTGCACAAGACAAGCAAGACAAACAGAGCAACGAGATGTTAGTACAAGGCAAAAACCTCAAGTGCGCCCGACGAGCAAACAGCTCAAGACCAGACTTACGCTGGGGGCTGCGCTGGGGGCTGCTCCTCGGAGCAGCGGTTGGGTCCGGCAAGTTCGTCGCCGGCGCGTCCCCTGTCGCCTCGACGGGCGAGTCGTCCTCGACCACTACCACGGGAACCTTGGCCTTCTTCGCCACCCGCTGGGCCAGGGTCCTGAAATCAAAGCAAGAAGCAAAATCAGAATCATCAACGAAAGAATCAAGACAGAATTGAAGAAGCTACAAAATACAAGTGCTTACTCCTGTTTCTCGTCGTCGTCGTCACTCAGGGCGGAGAAGTCGAACTCCACCTGAGGTGCTTCCGCGCGAGGAGCAGGAGGAGAAGGCTCCCTCGGGCGCTTGGCGGTCCCCGGGGCTGGGGGCTGCGAAGACCCAGCCTTTGTTGACGCCGAGGCCCGGGGAGCAGGCGGAGCAGCCGCTCCGCTCTGGGAGGCCCCTCCTCCGCTTGGTGCTGGTGCGCGGGGCGCCTCCGTCGCGGTTTGGCTCGCCCTGGTGGCGCGCGCCGCCTGGCGGGCGGGCTGCTGTCGGGGCGCCTGCGTCCTCGTCGCCGTAGCCGCCTTGCGGAGACGCTTCGGCGGTGTTCGTTTGGGACTTGCCCGGGGCGGGGAGCTCTCCGAGGACGAGGAGACGTCGTCGTCGAGCCCCAGAGATCCACCTGTATCCTCGTCGGCCCCGGCGTCCTCCTCCTCCTCCTCCTCGGCAGGCTCGCTAGGCCCAGCGCCTTGCCCTGCGGCCCTGCTCCCTCCGGTGGCTCCGCTCCCTCTGGCACCTCCGCTCCCTCCGGCACCTCTACTTCCCCCGACAACCTCGCCCCTTGCGGCGGCCTCGCTCACAACCCCGGGGATCCCGGCATGCCTCAGTGAGGGGACCCCGGCAAGCTCGTCGGGTGGAAGTTTGAGAAGTCTCCGGATCTCTGCCTCCTCGGCCTGGCACGACGCGTCCTCGGCCTCTGCCTCGTCGACGGTGAACCCGAAGTCTCCTGCCGCTGCGGCTGCGGCGGCCTCTTCCATCCGGGAAGCAATGTAGGCTATGTCCCGATCCGTGGTGGCCCGGGTGAGACCCTTGATCTCCTCGGAGTTCTTCGCCACCTCCACCAAGTTATCAAAGAAGCTCATGATTGCATCCGGCGTGGGCACTATCCAAGTGGGGTCTACGCCATGAGAGTCACATGCGGGCATCATTGCGCGCAGAGCGTCCCGGGCGGTGCTGTTGCATAGCGGTACTACTCCCCGGGGAGGTCTAAACCACTCCGGGTGGGCCGGGTCGTGCTTGAAAAGCTCCCGGAGCATCCCCTTCAGCTCCAGCGCCGTGAAGTTGAAGTTCAAACCTGGGCGCAGCCTCATAATGTCCGCCGCATTGCCAAACTCCCATGCTGGCCTTTTCCTCTCCTGTAAAGGGGCAATGCAGCGGCGGAGGAAATCTGCTCCTACCTCTCCGATGGTCAACTTGGCTGTCCGGAGACGAAGTATTCTGACAAGGGCAACGTTGAGCTTGACGTCGTCTGCGGCCAAATCACTCCAGTCCCTACCGCGCACTATGGCCGTTGTGCGCGGCGCAGTGAAAGGCTGCGGCTCGTCCTCCACTACCCAGCACCAATCCGCGCGCCACTCTTCCCACTTGCCGCGGAGTTCCCCTTTCAGATAAGATTCCTTCTTGTTCAAGCGGAAGACCCAAGAGATACCTCCGGAGAGGGGGCGCCAGCCTCTGCTCTAGGCATGAAGAAATGCCGAAAGAGCACTACATTTGGATAGATCCCTATGTAGTTTTCGCACAGATGTGCGAAAACCGCCATCGTAAGGATGGCGTTGGGGGTGAAGTCTAGAAGATGGAGGTTGTACGTGTTCATAATATCACAGAAAAACTCCGAGAACGGAGGGCACAAGCCGCAGTGGAAGAAGACAGCGAAGAAGAAATACCCGCCGGGGTACAGATCTCTGGCGGTGGCCGGGTAGACTCTGGTGCGGGGGTGCGCCTTGGTCTCCTTGGCCCAGAACAGATAGTACTTGTTCCAGAGCTCCCTTGCGCTGAGCCTTGGCGCGAAGACGACGTTCCTCTTCCGCAGGGCGACAAGCTTCGCCGCCTGCTCGGATTTCTCCCTCTTGGCCTTCTCCGCCTTCGCCTTCTCGGCTTTCGGGGCCATGGCGGGGGCGGCGGGGGAGGGGGCGAGAAGTTCGACGGCGCCGCGAGTGCGGAAGACGGCGGAGGAGGTATGGAGGCGGAGCGCAGAGGGGGATTTCTGAAGGTGGAAGAAGCAATGAAGACGAAGTAAGGTAACGGCCCCTGCTTCCTCTGCTTTTAAGGGGGAAGTGGGGGACGCTCCGCATTTCCCATTAAAGAACGTGGCCACGATCTCAACCACGACGCCGCAATCGACGCGTGCCGTTAGGGAGGGACGCGGCGGATGCGGAAGGGGAATTACGGCTTGCCGTGGGCCGCGCGTGCCCGTGCACTGTTATGGGCCTGGCCCAACAGCGCTCGGCACCGTGTGTGGCCCAGGCCCGGGGGCTCCTGTCGGTGTACTAAGATAGGGGTACCTTAGTACCCCAACTTGTGCACGGGCAGTGGCAGCTTCCCGCGGCAGGGTCTACTACGTGCTTGCCGGAAACCTCTCTGGATCCTTATTAAGCCATTCAAAAACAAAGTATACTAGACAGAAGATCAAGGCCTCGCCAAGTGGAGCTTGCCGGGGAGGCCATCCCAGGCTCAAGACTACCACCTTAACACAAGACCCTGGCAAGAGGAGCTTGCCAGGAAGACCAGAAGATTGCCTCTTAGAAGATACGCCTCGGCGCACCTTTGCGCCCCGGTAAGGCCCGGGGAGCGACAAGCTTTCCGGCCCGACAAGATAAAGACCCCGGCAAGGCGCTTGCCGGGGGAGACCCACGCTGTGTGCCCGCTCTCCAGCTCATCGACCCACGCGTCGCCCTGGGGCCATTCCAGGGACGCGTGGCGGATGGCTGTGCAGCCTGGGGGACATGGTGGCACTCCACGGTGACGAAGCTACCGCCGTGGCGAACGGAGACGCAAGGGCGGGCGCTTTTGGGGTCGACAGTGACGGGCATTTAATGCTCTTGTCCCCCAATGTCAAATTAGGTGATGACCACTGTTCATCCACTGTTCACGCACTGTTCCCGCACTGTTACAACTACCACCAAAGTTACATTTTTACCCCTTCTTCTACGTTGACACCTGTCGGTGACCCCTTGAGCTATAAAAGGAGGCCCATGCACAACGTAGAAATGGTTCGGAACCTTGATAGCTCTCTTGCTCGGTGTAGCTAGTTCTTCAAGCTCCCGAGCTCCAACACTCAATACAATCTAAGCAGGAGTAGGGATTTACGCGTCCGTCGCGGCCCGAACCTGGGTAAACTGCCCGCGTGCTCCCCTCGATCTGCTCTTTGTGCTCCCTCCGCTCCCTTACCGCAACGTACAAGGGGCTCCGGTCCCATAGGTGTTCGTGGTGGACAGTTTCCCCCGACAAACGCGTCTGGAGAAAAGGGGTCTGGAATCAGGGTTTCCGCGACACAGTGTAAATATATGCCAAAGGGGGGCATCAGAGGGGGTCAGGGGTGCCCAGGCGCCCCCCCCCCCCGGCGCGGCCAGGGGGGGCCGCGTGGGCAGGCCGCCTGGAGCCCCTGTTGGTCCCCTCCGGCCCTACTTTGGCCGCATGGAAGCTTCCGGAACGCTGATTTTTTATATAAATTTTCTGGATTTTTTCTGGCAGTTCTCGTAATGTGAAAACCTGAAATACAAAAACAGCCGAAAACAGAAACTGGCACTGGGGTGCACTGAGTTAATAGGTTAGTCCAAATATGATCAAAAGTGTATGGAAGTGTATAAATAACATAGCAACATCACCCAAAAGAGGCATGGAGCAAGCAAAAATTATAGATACGTTTTGGACGTATCAGTGGTGGCTTCTCGCCCCTCGTTGGTTACCCCAAGTGGAAGGTTTGAGATGCAGTGTAGCGGAAGTTTTCCCTTGGCAAAGATACCAAGGATCGATTTCCCCTGAGACTCCCAGTTTCAACAAGAAGGTGTCAACTGCTAACGGCGCTAGATATTAGCAATCAACGTGGACCTGCACACAGATACAAATAACTTTGCTCCCAACGAGTACAGAGAGGTTGTCAATCCCTCCGTCCTTGTCGTTTACAAAGGATCAAACGCAAGTGATAATAGTGATAGGTATTGCTGCAAATAGTAAGTAAAAGCGGAAAGTAAATAGCGGATGTGATCAGTGATGTTAATATGGACCGGGGTCCCATGATGTTCACTAGTGATGTCTCTCTCTGTAATGCCCAGGATGGGACTATATCTCTACGTGTCGAGGCACGACTTAAAGATATAAGCCCATCCTAGAATGATCTCAAGTTTGGTATCTTTGCACGACTCATGTAAAAGAGGGATTAAATTGCAAAAGGAGATAGTTGGCTTACACTCGCCACTTCACACAATACATTACATAAACAATCATCATTCAAAACATCACAACCCGACTACAGGTGAAGATCCAAAAGAAAGATACCAAAACAACATAAAGCCACAGGTCAGGATCGAATCCTAGTAGAAACCACTACTGATCGTCGAAACATAACAAGCATACGGCCACTCTCTTCATCGAGCTCCCAGTGTAGAACTTGAACCAACTCATGCATCTTTCTCGGCTGAACCTGCATCTGGTGTTGTAGTATCTGTGAGCCACGAGGACTCAGCAATCCCATAACCATGGGTAACAATACTAGCAAAGCTTTGTGGGTAGGAAGAGGTAAAGTGGTGAGGTTGCAGCAGCGGCTAAGCATAATATGGTGGCTAACTTACGAGTACCAGAATAAGATGAGCATCTAAGCAAACGGTCGCAAAAGGTGATCGCTAAAGATCCTAACTACATACGTTCAAACATAACCCCACCGTGTTCTCTTCTCAAAGTGAAAAGAGACAGTCACGGTTACTCACACAGTTGTGTGTTTTACTTCGGATCCTCTGTCAAGTTTTCTACAACCGGACATTAACAAATTCCAATCTTCCACATAACCGCGGGCACGGCTTTCGAAAGATCATAACCCTGCAGGGGTGTCCCAACTTAGCCCATCACAAGCTCTCATGATTAGCTGAAGTGATAAATATAATATCATCACCCCTTATCTTAGGGAAAATCCGATCAGGCTCGGCATCCCGGTAGCACAAGTCATTTCGACAATGGTAAAACAAGTCCAGCAAGACCTCCCGGCGTGCCGACACCCTGATGGTAGCCGCGCGCATCTCGTCTCAGGCCACGTCCGGATGAGCGCTACGTACAGATACCGAAGACCCCAGCGAACTGGGTAGTATCCGCAAGTGACTCTAGTTTGGGACCAACACCATCAGCACTGGCCCCCCCTGCTATGTAGAATTAAGAATCCTCGGGGACGCGACCCCCTATGCAAAATTTAATTATTTAAATAAGTTGTTATTATGAGGCAAATTAAAACCAATGTTGGGCCTTGCTGGAGGAGTTTTATTCAAAGTCGAACTGTCAAGGGGTCCCCATTTCACCCATCGTGTAAGGAACGCAAAATCAAGGAACATAATGCCGGTTTATCGGCGCCTAAGGTGGCATGAGTGGAACAAAACACCGAGCAAAAGGCCAAGCCTTCCACCCATGCCCAGTATATAGGTGTGTTAATAATTATTATAATAGATATTGTGATATATCCAACAACAAGTTCCAACCTGGAACGAACTTCATCTTCACCTGCAACTAACAACGCTATAAGAGGGGCTGAGCAAGCGGGTAACATAGCCAAACAGTGGTTTTGCTAGGAATGTTTCAAAGGTTAGAGGTTTCATGGCAACAAGGAGAGGGCTGACATAAAAATGGGTAGTGCGACATGTAACGATAGCATCGAGACAACTAAGCATGGCAATGGTAGTAAAGGTATCCAAGGGTATGATCATCTTGCCTGGGATTCCGCAAGGGAGAAGAACAAGATCCATGAAGTAGACGGAGCACAGTCGAGCGAATCCTCACAACTCCGGAACAAAACCGAAGCTAACAAGAGACGCAACCGGAAAGAAGAAACAACTCGGTAAACACAGAAGCATAAACATGGCATACGATGCACATCCAAGTATGATGCATGTCCGGTTTAATTATGCATGGCATGGCAAAATGCACAAACAACACTACAAGTTAAGTGGAGCTCAATATGCAACGAGTTGCATATTGACGAAACACCACATTTTAATTAACTCTTGTTATTTACAAGACAAGATTAAATGTTGGTTAACATGGCAAGAGGTGAAGCAAAAACAAACTACCTATTAAGACATTTTAAATGAGGCCGGAAATAACAACAACATATCTGGAAAATCCCCATGGGCATGTTTAGTAATTATAAAGCAAACACAATTAAACATATAATGTTGTTAACATGATGCGGATGACATGATCAAGTTTATGCAATTATTAAAAGGTTGACTTAAAAGAGATAAGAAGTATTGTCACCGTGGTGGAAGAAAAAGGGTGCCACGGCAACGATTTCCGAAAATGATGCCACGGCAACATATCGGTTCCGGTAACTCGTTGAGAGACCGGTGCAAAAGGAAAGATGGCGTGAGCGAGTTGAACGAGATGAAAGTGGGTTGATCCCGTCACCGGGTTCCCACGAGTCGACGACGAGGCAACCGAGGAACATGACAAAAGATGGAACGGGCACGAAGCACAAGTGGAGCACAACTCATACAACACAACAAGCATCACACGGGTCATCCACGGGGTCGTCTCGTTATACCTTCGGAACAAAACGTTCATGGGGCGGTTCGAGGCGTAGAGGAAGAAGGCGTTCTTGCGGGTCGTAGAGGAAGTAGTTGTACACGAGGCGACGGTCGTGGAAGTAGACGTTCTCGTTTCGGAGAGGAACTTGGCGAATCTCTCGTCTCCGGGGCGACGGTAGTCGTACACGTTGGCGTTTCCGTTTTCGAAGAGGTACTTGTCGCGTCGTCTTGTGTCGGCGTTCTCGTATCGTAGATGTTCACGTCACGTGTAGAGGTACTTGTCGGGGTCGTGGTCTCGGCATCGTAGTTGTACTCGGTCGTCGTGGTACTTGGTCGAGGTACTTGGCGGTAGAGGTACTTGTCGTCTCATCGTGTAGTCGAACTCATTCCGTAGAGGTACTTGAGGGTCTTCGCACTCGCCGGTCCTGAGGTTCCAATCGCAGCACACAAAAGAGCAAACAAAAACAACAGCACGGGGCACTCAAGGGTAACTCGCAGCTGCCGACGAGGAACGGTAGAGGAACGGAGGCTGCATCGGGGCTATGAGGCCATGGCAGCGGCATGGCGACGAGGACGGACGAGGCAGGGGCCGGTTGCTGAAGGAACGGCGTGAGGTGGCGATGAAGACGGCGCACTGCTGAAGATGGAGGCGCGGAGGAGAGGCAGCAGGCCTCGGGTGTGCAGCACCTGGCGAGGCGGGCGCGGACCATGGCGCGAGGCAGAACGAGGCGGCGCTGGCTGGCCTCGGCCATGGCGCGGGCGCGCTTCGAGGAGAAGGGGCTCGGGCGTCGGGCTCGCAGAGGAAGACCACGCGCGCAGGAGGAGCCGCTCGAGGCGCTGCGGGCGACCTGGCGAGGAAGGATAAGGGGCCAGGGAACGGGATCGAGGGAGCTGCAGAGGGGATCGGGAGGCTCGGGGCCGGCGCTCGCGAGGAGGAGAGGCGAGGGCTCGAGCGAACGAGGGGGTCGGGGACAGAGGAGAGAGCGAGGAGAAGAGGGCCAGCGAGCGAGGGAAAGGGGGTCGGGCGAGCGAGGCTGAAAGCGCCGGCGGCGCTGAGGGATCCAGAGGGAGGAGCGAAGTGCGGGCTAGGGTTAGGGGGGTCGGTCTGGTGGGCTTGGGCCTAGAGGGAGGCCTGGGCCGGCTGGGGGGGAGGCTGATGGGCCAGGCGGCTGGGAGCTGCTGGGCTCTCTCTTGCTGATGTTTCTAAATTAAAAAGAATACCACAAGAAGAAAGAAAAGAAAGGAGGTGGCTAGGGAAGAACTAGGACAAGGGACTAATTTTCTCGGGCTCATAAAAATGAGCACGGTCTGAGAAAATAGAAAAAGGCATGATCGGAAAATAATCCGAACATATTTGAATTTAATTCAAATGGGTTTGAACTAAGACTTGAATATAGAAGTGTCCAAAAATGTTCGAATTTTTGGAGGAACCTCAAAACAACGGAAAAGAATTATTGGCAAGGTTTTGACGGCAAGGAATGCGAAAGAGAAGGCATGGGGAAATTGTTCAAGTGTGTTACGGTGAATTCCAAAAAATGGAATATTTTAAATATAGCTCCCTAAAATATTGAGAGGCTTTTATATGTTTTAAAGAGAAGACATTCTTCCCTCGATTTAAATGGACCGAAGGTCCACACAATTTATTTAAGTTGAGATGCAAAAATTAAAATGACATGATGGCATGATGACATGATGCAATGCAAAAATAAATAACACAAGCTCAAAAGAAACACACGGGCAACCCGGAACATCTGGAATCTTCTGGAATCTTCTGGGACGTCGGTCTCGGGCGTCACACTCTCCCAAAAGACGATAAAACAGCTATGTGAGGTAAACGAATTACAGATGGGCAATTGACAGAATTATGTGCGCAAACCAATGCTAACTATGTTGCAAGAAAGGTAGAGGTTCAAAGCATGGGCGGTACTCCAAGGCAAGTAGACCGAAATCCATCTGCATCTACTACTAAACATCCACCTTGAGATATCTATCCAGAACATCTCGCTGGTATTAAGTTGCGAGTCCCACCCATAGTGTAAACTCAAAGCAACAGACAACTTCATTAAAAGAACTTTGCTTAAAGTAAACAATCCTTGCACCCGCGGGCACAAGCACCGTTGTTTTCCCCCTTGTGGCAACAACACATCCCCTAGACTCATCTTTCTGTCACTCAAGCTAGTCATCGAGGGGCATGAACCCACAATCAAGCATAACATTCCCTCTTGGAGTCACTACCTACTACTCGGCCAAAGCAATAAATAGCAACGGAGAACATGCAAGAATTACTTACGAACATAAATATAAAAGAGGTAAATCAAATATATTACTCAAACACAATCTGAACATAATCTCACAATCCATCGAATCCCAGCAAACTCATCATAGCAACAGCATAAGGATTACATATGTGCCTCGATCATGTAGGGCAGCTCACGAGGACTAATTAGTGAAGCACAAGAAGGGGAGGAGAACATCACATAGCTACTGGTCATGGATCCATGGTCCAAGGGAGACTACTCACAACTCATCCGGGAGGCATCCATGGTGGTGGAGAGGCTCCGTTGGTGATCCTCCCCTCCGGCAGGGTGCCGAGAAGAGTTCTCCTGGTGCTCCCGATCTTGGAAGCGCGGCGACGGCGGAACAGAGATGAGATCGCGAAAAAGGGTTCCCGTCTCGAGGGTTTCGGGACACGATATAAATATATGCCAAAGGAGGGCATCAGCGAGGGCCTGGGGGGCCCAGGCGCCCCCCCGACGCGGCCAGGAGGGGGGCCGTGCCACCAGGGCGCCTGGAGCCCTGGAGGCCCCCCTCCGGCTCTACTTCGGGTGCTGGGAAGCTTCTGGAACGCTGATTTTTTATATAATTTTTCCAGGATTTTTCTGGCAGTTTTCGTAATGGGAAAACCTGAAATACAAAAATGGCAGAAAACAGAAACTGGCACTGGGGTGCACTGACTTAAAAGTGTGTGGAAGTGTATAAATATCATAGCAATATCACCCAAAAGAGGCATGGAGCAAGCAGAAATTATAGATACGTTTTGGACGTATCAACATCCCCAAGCTTAATTCCTGCTCGTCCTCGAGTAGGTAAATGATAACAAGAATAATTTCTGTGGTGACATGCTATTAACCATATAGGAGTTTTTCATAGTCATATGACAAAAGCTTACTAAGACAATTGATCTGTATTAATTAAGTTGCCTCATGAGAAAATCACAAAGAACTGAAAGTTTTACAACATGATACTGAAACATCAAATAGATTTGTAATGAGCATGGTGTGCAAATATGATAAAGTGATATCTCGCTTGCCCCCTTTAGTGAAGCAAAACATAAATGCAGGGGCACCTCCAAGGTTTAAGTGATGACTAGATACAATGATTTCAGAATAAACGATATCATAATCATGCAAAAGACAATGCTACTTTGGGACAATGCACATTACACTCAGAATGACAATCATGCTCTCAGTAGTTGGTGCTTTAAAAGAAGGTGGAGACTCTCGAACCGTGGCTTTTGTTGGCAAGGTTCAAAACCCGTGGTCGGAAACAATGACAAAACATGTACCAGAGCTCTTGGTTTTAAAAACAGAGGTAATAGTTATTTTTTTGATTATGCATGTTCCGTCAACGAATGCTAGCAGACAACTCAATCACTTCTTGAGATGGACAAGTTTCGAGGAATGGCTCCCGAATGAGGACGATCACATCCCCTTAATCTCCTTTTTTTATCACTGCCAAAGTTTTCTGATTTCTCATGAACAAAGCGTGAAGGAGGGTTTGTTTGTTATATTAATTTTGAGCCAGGCGCACTCTTTGCCAGTTCCTTCTCGTATTATGGGTTTGCACATTAGACATGCAATCCCGGGGTGAAGCTTGTCCAACTTAAAAAGATCATGAATTAACTACTACTTCCTCATGAACTAAAAATAGAGGCACAAAATAGGAATGCTTTTTTTTGAATAATTTCAAGATGGTACATGCAAGTCTCCGTTAGGAATGGCAGGTAAATACCATGTAGGAAGGTATGGTGGACTCATATGGCATAACTGGTTTAAAAGAATTTGGATGCACAAGCAGTCAGTCCGCTTAGTACAAGTGGAGGTTAGCAAAAGACTGGGAGCGACCAACTAAGAGAGCAATGACGTTCATAATCATGCAGAGCGACAAAGCAACATTGAATCAGGCATGGTAGTTATATCGCTACTCAGAAACAAAAGATCATCAAGGCTTGACAGACTTTCTTTACAGTCTTAAATATGCGTGAGCATACGCCAAGTCAATCAAAATAAATTCTTGAAGGAAGATATTACTAAACCATACCACATCATAGGCAAACAAATCATGTTGGTACTCCAATAACACATTGGAAACCCCCCCAGCTATTTGAGACTAACCAGAAGAAAACATGAACTACTAAGCACCATTATGCACATAGCATTTTTATCATATACATATCAACCAATGCAACAGAAGCAAACTCTCTTAATAAGATAAGCATGATAAATAAAGAGAGTTCAAGCAACCAACTAAACAAAAGCTTTTTAAAAAGATAAGCATGAATACTAAGAGCTGAACATGATAGTAGCTATTGAAAGACAAAGAACACACACAGCAAAGATAGACATGAAAATTCTATGTTATGTTCTAGGTAGAAGTGGAGCGTGTATCTCTCCCACATAAAGAAAGCTGACTTCCGATTCATTATGAAAAGCTAAAGAAAACTAAAAAGGAAACTAAAAGCAAGACGCTCCAAGCATAGCACATAACACATGAAGTGATAAAAATATAGTGGAACGAAAGACGAACTGATAATGTTGATGGAGAAGGGGATGCACGGGGGCATCCCCAAGCTTAGACGCTTGAGTCTCCTTGAATATTTCTTGGGGGTGCATGGGGGCATCCCCAAGCTTGGGTGTTTGACACTCCTGAATCTTTTTATCATCATTCCTCGCACACTTGAAAACTCCCTTCATACATAACTCATCATAATCTGATTAGCGAGGTTAGTACCCATAATAAAATAATTATTCCTTGCTGGAAATAAGGATATTCTTGAAGGTCTACTGTTTCTCAAGATTGCCAAAAGGTTTTTGCAAAAAAAAAAGCAAGCTCAAGGTTTGCAAAATGAAGGAAAGGCAAAACAGGACAGAATCTGTGAAAAACAGAACAGCAGGTAGTAAATGATTTTTTTGGGGCACTTCTGCAACTCTAATAAAAAAACTCAGAACAGACGGACGAAAGACAATTGTATAGAGCACGCTGTCAAAAGAATTCAGACCAAAAAGATGATATGGTGATTTTATACGAATTTTTCTATCCAAGGACAGAATCTGTTTCCTGGACAGCACGTCACAACTTTTGAACTTTCTTGCAATCAGAGGCTACACTTGGCACAAAGTTGAAAAGTAAAGATACAATGATGATGCTACTGTAGTAACAACATCAAGACACAACAAAAGCAAAATAAAATTTTATTCATGTGGGCTGCCTCCCAAAAGCGCTTTCTTTTATGCCTTTAAGCTAGGCATAATGCATAGAGATCAAGTTATATCAATTGAACCATCATCAAGATCATCAAAAAGCTCTTCAATAGTACAACTAATCTTAAGATGACTTTCAAATAAAGGCCTCATAGAGATACTTCTAGGGAGAAGACCAAAAGGATAAAAGTCAAGGGAAGATTCATTTATAAATTCATCAAAGAGAGGTGTTTCTTCCAAAGTCTTTACAGTTTCAACCCCTTTGGCAATAGATGGATTACTTTTATAACGGGGAGCCTTTGGAACGTGAACAAACTTAGGCACCTTCTTTGCCGGAGTTTCTACCTTTTTGGTTTTGATTGAGGAGAAAGTAGTTCGTAGAGTATCAAAGATTTCCTCAATCTTGTCTATCCTAGAAGAGTCCAAATCATGGGATTTGATGGTCTCCAAAGTTTTGAAAATTTTATGCATGGAGATATCAAGCCTATTCAAATTCCCTTGGATCTTACGATCCAACTCATTTATCTTATTAATATTTGGCATCTCTAGCTCTATCTTTTCAAGTTTTTTCATAATGTGAGCTAGGGTGATGTCCTCTTGAATGCTAACAACAGGGGGACTTCCAACAAGATTTTCAATAATACTAAGAGACTCCCAAACTGGGGCCTCTAGGAAATTTCCATTGATAGCAGTATCTAGAATAAAACTATTCCAAGAAGTAATTCCAACATAAAAATTTCTAAGCAGGATAGTAGTAGATTGCTTCTTGGTGGCTCTTTTTTGAGAATCATTAATTCTATACCAAGCATCTTTTAGACTTTACCCACCTCTTTGTTTAAAGGTGAGAACTTCTGCCTCGCCAAAGACAAAAGGACCCGACATAATGACAACTAAAGAATGAGATAACTATTTTTGTGATTTTTGATAAAAGATACTAGAGCAAAAAAACTGAAAGGTAAACTAACAAGACTAAAAAGCAAAGGTAAAAGATAGCATGCAACTCCCCTATCTTGAAGAGTGGAGTCCCCGGCAACGGCGCCACAGAACTTTACTTGATGGCTTCTCACCCCTCGTTCGTTACCCCAAGTGGAAGGTTTGAGATGCAGTGTAGCGGAAGTTTTCCCTTGGCAAAGATACCAAGGATCGATTTCCCCTGAGACTCCCAGTTTCAACAAGAAGGTGTCAACTGCTAACGGCGCCAGATATTAGCAATCAACATGGACCTGCACACAGATACAAATAACTTTGCTCCCAACGAGTATAGAGAGGTTGTCAATCCCTCCGGCCTTGTCGTTTACAAAGGATCAAACGCAAGTGATAATAGTGATAGGTATTGCTGCAAATAGTAAGTAAAAGCGGAAAGTAAATAGCGGATGTGATCAGTGATGGTAATATGGACCGGGGTCCCATGATGTTCACTAGTGATGTCTCTCTCCCAAAAGACGATAAAACAGCTATGTGAGGTAAACGAATTACAGCTGGGCAATTGACAGAATTATGTGCGCAAACCAATGCTAACTATGTTGCAAGAAAGGTAGAGGTTCAAAGCATGGGCGGTACGCCAAGGCAAGTAGACCGAAATCCATCTGCATCTACTACTAATCATCCACCTTGAGATATCTATCCAGAACATCTCGCTGGTATTAAGTTGCGAGTCCCACCCATAGTGTAAACTCAAACCAACAGACAACTGCATTAAAAGAACTTTGCGTAAAGTAAACAATCCTTGCACCCGCGGGCACAAGCACCGTTGTTTTCCCCCTTGTGGCAACAGCACATCCCCTAGACTCATCTTTCTGTCACTCAAGCTAGTCATCGAGGGGCATGAACCCACAATCAAGCATAACGTTCCTTCTTGGAGTCACTACCTACTACTCGGCCAAAGCAATAAATAGCAACGGAGAACATTTAAGAATTACTTACGAACATAAATATAAAAGAGGTAAATCAAATATATTACTCAAACACAATCTGAACATAATCTCACAATCCATCGGATCCCAGCAAGCTCATCATAGCAACAGCATAAGGATTACATATGTGCCTCGATCATGTAGGGCAGCTCACGAGGACTAATTAGTGAAGCACAAGAAGGGGAGGAGAACATCACATAGCTACTGGTCATGGACCCATGGTCCAAGGGAGACTACTCACAACTCATCCGGGAGGCGTCCATGGTGGTGGAGAGGCAGGGTGCCGGGACGAGTTCTCCTGGTGCTCCCGATCTTGGAAGCGCGACAGCGGCAGAACAGAGATGAGATCGCGAAAAAGGGTTCCCGTCTCGAGGGTTTTGGGACACGATATAAATTTATGCCAAAGGGGGGCATCAGCGGAGGCCTGGGGGGCCCAGGCGCCCCCCCGGCGCGGCCAGGAGGGGGGCCGCGCCACCAGGGCGCCTGGAGCCCTGGTGGCCCCCCTCCGGCTCTACTTCGGGTGCCGGGAAGCTTCTGGAATGCTGATTTTTTATATAATTTTTCCGGGATTTTTCTAGCAGTTTTCGTAATGGGAAAACCTGAAATACAAAAACAACAGAAAACAGAAACTGGCACTGGGATGCACTGAGTTAATAGGTTAGTCCAAATATGATCAAAAGTGTATGGAAGTGTATAAATATCATAGCAATATCACCCAAAAGAGGCATGGAGCAAGCAGAAATTATAGATACGCTTTGGACGTATCAATAGGCATCACGTCTGTGACAAGTAGACGAATTCTACATCTACTACTATTACTCCACACATCGACCGCTATCCAGCATGCATCTAGAATATTAAGTTCATCAGAATAGAGTAACGCCTTAAGCAAGATGACATGATGTAGAGGGATAAACTCAAGCAATATGATATAAACCCCATCTTTTTATCCTCGATGGCAACAATACTATGCATGCCTTGCTGCCCCTACTGTCACTGGGAAAGGACACCGCAAGATTGAACCCAAAGCCATGCACTTCTCCCATTGCAAGAACTATAGATCTATTAGGCCAAACCAAACCAATAATTCAAAGAGACTTGCAAGGATATTATAATCATACATAAAAGATTTCGGAAAATAATCCAATTTTGTTCATAGATAATCTTGATCATAAACCCACAATTCATCGGATCTCGACAAACACACCGCAAAAAGATTACATCGAATAAATCACCTGGAAAATCAAGGAGAACTTTGTATTGAGATCCAAAGAGAGAGAAGAAGCCATCTAGCTAATAACTATGGACCCGAAGGTCTGTAGTAAACTACTCACAACTCATCGGAGAGGCTATTGTGTTGATGTAGAAGCCCTCGGTGATCGATGCCCCCTTCGGCGGAGCTCTGGAACAGGCCCGAAGATGGGATCTCACGGGAACAGAAGGTTACGGCAGTGCAATTAGGGTATCTTCATGCTCCTCGATGTTTTCAGGGTATATATATATATATATATATATATATATATATATATATATATATATATATATATATATATATATATATATATATATATATATATATATATATATATATATATATATAGGAGGAAAAAGTACGTCGGCGGAGCAACATGGGGCCCACGAGGGTGGCGGCGCGCCTACCCCCCTGGGTGTGCCCTGCCCCCTCGTGGGCACCTCGTTTCTTCTCTGACTTGGACTCTAAGTCTCTCGTGGAGATATCGTTCCAGAAATAACTTTCCCAAATGTTTCATTCTGTTTGGACTCCGTTTGATATTCCTTTTCTCCGGAACACTGAAATAGGCAAAAAGCAGCAATTTGCACTAGGCCTTGGGATAGTAGGTTAGTCCCAAAAATAATAAAAACTGTATAATAAATCCCATTAAACATCCAAAATAGAATATATAATAGCATGGAACAATCAAAATTATAGATACGTTGGAGACGTATCAGGGTGTCAGAATCATTACTATTTAACCCAGATTATTGACTCTAGTGAAAGTAGGAGACTAAAGGAAATATGCCCTAGAGGCAATAATAAAGTTGTTATTTATATTTCCTTATATCATGATAAATGTCTTTTATTCATGCTAGAATTGTATTAACCGGAAACTTGATACATCTGTGGATACATAGACAAAACTCAGTGTCCCTAGTAAAGCCTCTACTAGACTAGCTTGTTAATCAAAGATGGTTGAGTTTCCTAACCATAGAGATGTGTAGTCATTTGACTAATGGGATAACATCATTAGGAGAATGATGTGATGGACATGACCCATCCGTTAGCTTAGCGTGTTGGTCGTTCGGTTTTATCGCTACTGCTTTCTTCGTGTCAAATACATATTCCTCAGATTGTGAGATTATGAAACTCCCGGATACCGGAGGAGTCCCTTGTGTGCTATCAAACGTCACAACATAACTGGGTGACTATAAAGATGATCTACAGGTATTTCCGAAGGTGTTTGTTGTGTTGGCATAGATCAAGATTAGGATTTGTCACTCCGATTATCGGAGAGGTATCTTTGGGCCCTCTCCGTAATGCAGATCATAAGAAGCCTTACAAGCAATGTGACTAATGAGTTAGTTACGGGGTGATGTATTACGGAACGAGTAAAGAGACTTGATAGTAACGAGATTGAACAATGTATTAAGATAACAACGATCGAATCTCGGGCAGCTAACATACTGGTGACAAAGGGAATAACATATGTTGTCATTACGGTTTGACCGATAAAGATCTTCCTAGAATATGTGGTAGCCAATATGAGCATCTAGTTTCCGCTATTGGTTATTGACCGTGAAGTGTCTCGGTCATGTCTATATAGTTCTCGAACCCGTAGGGTCCACAAGATTAATATTCGATGACAATTTGTATTAGGTGTTATGTGTTTTTGGTGACCGAAGATTGTTCGGAGTCACGTATGAATCACGAACATGAAGAGGAATCTCGAAATGGTCGAGAGGTGAAGATCAATATATTGGATGATGGTATTTGGACACCGGAATGGTTCCGGGACATTTCAGATATTTATCAGAGTACCGAGGGGCTACCGGAACCCTCCAGGGAAGTATTGGGCCTACATGGGCCAAAGGATGGAGAGAGGACAGCCCACAACGGGGTGGCATGCGCGCCCCCCTAAGGGGAGGCCGAATTGGACTAGGGAGGGGGCGGGGCCCCCCTTTCCTTCTCCCTCTCCTCTCCTTTCCTCTTTCCAACTCCCTGAGAAAGGAAAAAAGGGCGGCGGATCCTACTAAGGGTGGAGTCCTAGTAGGGCTCCCCCCAATGGCGCGCCCCTAGGCCAGCCACCTCCTCCCCTCCTTTATATATAGGGGCAGGGGGCACCCCAAGGCACATCAGTTATTCACTTAGCCGTGTGCGATGCCTCCTCAACAGTTTTACACCTCAGGTCATATTGTGGTAGTGCTTCGAAGCCCTGCGCGATCTAATTCACCATCACCGTCAACACGCTATCGTGCTGCCAGAACTCTCCCTCGACCCTCTACTAGATCAAGAGTTCGAGGGACGTCTTTGAGCTGAATGTGTGCAAAACTCGGAGGGGCCGTATGTTCGATGCTTGATCGGTTGAATCGCGAAGACGTTCGATTACATCAACGTGTGAATCTAATGCTTCCGCTTTCGGTATACGAGGGTACGTGGACACACTCTTCCTGTCTCGTTGCTATGCATCTCCTCGATAGAACTTGCGTGAGCGTAGGAATTTTTTTAAAATTGTATGCTACGTTCCCAACAGTCTCCCAAGGAGCGGATATCTGTATGCAAGCCCCCATCTTGTGTGATTTAGATAATGCAAGCCATGATGACAAAGGTCAGGCGGGCGCGAGCGGGCGCTGTGCAGCAGGTTTCCTATTTGGTGTAAAAGAGGCAGGCGCGGAGTCCCGAGGAATCAGCCAAAGGTTTCCATTTCCATGCAACAAGACCAAGATCGCCAAGACGACAGGACGAAGGTCATCACCGAGCCCACCATGGCGTCACGACCAGAAGCTTTGCAAGCGCAGACCACCTTTCATCATGATAAGATGTACTAGCTGTCTCTCTTCAAATTTGGCCGTTGGGGGATCCCTTCCTGCATTCATTTTTGGGGAAGAGGACCAAGGCCACTATAAATATAGCCTAGCCACCACCATAGAGGGGGACATATCATTCAGACCACCCTCACCACCACATAAGCAAGAACACACCTCTTGATGTTATTCCAGCAATGTACTAGTTCATCCTCGACCCACCTTGAGGCAATCCACCACAAAGCAGGGGTAGGGTATTACACCGCAAGGTGGCCCGAACCTGGGTACACTACCTTGTCCATTTCCTCCATGTTCATCAAGCTAGGTCATGAGATCGACGAGTAGGCGGACATGGGAAGTTGAGTTCTTCGCACACACCCCAGAGTTCAAATCTATCAAGGGTTTGCGGAGCCCTGAATCCAACATTTGGCGCACCAGGTAGGGGGTGCATCGGAGTCTCTCTTCTTCTGGTCAATTCGCCATCGCTTCGCCGCTCCCATGGCTGATGCTTGCTGAGTTCGTGCTAAGTGTCGGGCTGCCCTCACTGCTCACGTCACCCAGACGGCGCCTCCAGGCGATGGCATTCCCTGCCATTCCCCATCACCAGCGGAAAACGCCGCCATCGGCCCCGTGGCCCATGAGCAGCAAGATTCGTTTCTGCTGTCTCTCACGCGGTGCGATGGTTGCACCGCCACCCCATCACTGACTCCTGCGGCTGCTTCGTCCTCGCACGCCCGTCGCGGGCCGGCCAACTCGCAGGCCGCGCTGCTCATGGCACCTGAGCTCCTGCGCTACCGCCCTGCCGATGACTTCTAGGAGGATTGGTTGGACCGCATCACTGAACTCATCAGCGCCGCGGGAGAAGCTCTGACATCGTCCCGCTCGCTACCTCCCCCACCCCCTCAAGCAGGCGACGTGGCCCATAACGCATCTCCTCCTCCTCTCCGGCGTGATGTCATCCCCGAGTCAAGGCGTGAGGCCCGCCAACGTGACCCACCCTGCAGGGCGAGCGCCTGATGAAGAAAGTTGTCAGGTGGTGCAGCTGCCCCACGGCAAGGAACATGCGCTCCCAGCACCACCCTATCAAGGCCGCGTGCCACCCCACGCTGTAGCACGTGAGCACCTGGACTAGTGTCCACCTCCCCAGCTGGCACTCATGAGCGCGGCAGGCTGCCGAGTGTTCACCATGGAGCTGTGTTGTGTCATTTGGCCCGGCAAGTTCAAGCCAGATCTACCTCCACACTACGATGGAACACCCGACCCCGCCGAGTTCCTGCAGCTCTATGAGCTGAGCATCGAGCAAGCTAGCGGCGACGAGAAGGTTATGGCGAACTGGTTTCCCATGGTCCTCAAGGACGACGCACGTTCGTGGCTCCTGACCCTCCCAACCTGGTCGATCTCCTCTTGGGATGAGCTGCGCGAACGTTTCATATCCAACTTCAAAGGAACTCACCACCGCGCCAACGAGGTAGGCAACCTGCGGCATATCAAGCAGCAGCCAGGGGAGACCCTACGCAAATACATCCATCATTTCACCAATGTCCGCCTCAAGATTCCCAAGGTGTCATACAAAGCAATCATCTTAGCATTCACTAATGGCATCCGGGACGTCAGGATGAAGGAAGAGCTCGCTATCCATGAGGACATGTGCTCGGCTCTGGAGATGTTCAACATGGCAACCAAGTGCGCAAGGGCAAAAGAGGGCCCCCTCATGCTCGTTAAGCTCCCAGAGGCCGATCCAGAAGTTAAGAAGGCCAAGACAAAGGATGTGAAGCGCAAGGGACCAGTTGTGCTCGCGGCGGAGCCTGACATGAAGCGTGGTTGTGACCACCCCGAGTCCTCCAAGGGCCGCCGCCCGTTCTATGTCCACCACAACGTGCACAGCCACAACACCAATAAATGCCAGGAGCTCAGGGCCATCCGCAACAGGTGCCTCAGTCATCGCCCGAGTGTGGTGACCGAGGATACGGCCACAGACGTGGCCGAGGTGGAGGATGCTGGGAGAACCGTAACCCCCATCAGGGCTGGCGTGATCAGCCTCGTGAGGACCACTGGCAGGGCCCGCCTCGCGAGGACCCGTGGAGGGATCAGTCTCGTGAGGACCACCCTCAGGGTAACGCTGGCCTTCCTCCACTTCCACCACCACCAAGACTGAATAATGATCACCACCAAGATGATGGGGCTGGGGGCTTTCAAGAGCCTTGTGGCATTGCTTGCATCCTGGGTAGCGCTCAAGCACCTACATCCCATCGCATCTTCAAGCAATTCGCCCGTGAAGTGGACGCGGCCCTCACCAAGCTCGAGGCGACGCATCCGCTCAGATGGTCCAAGTATGTTATCACCTTCGACTCAACTGATCAGCTCAAGTGCGCAGCCGCGGCCGGTGCCCTCCCGATGCTCTGATAGCCTACCATTAGCAACGTGCTCGTCACCAAGACACCCATCGATGGCGGTGCGTGACTCAATGTACTCTCTGTTGAAACCTTCTACAGGCTCCAGGTGTCATATGACCAGCTTCAGCCTACCAGTCCCTTCTCAGGAGTGACCGACGACTCCACCACCCCAGTGGGGCAGATCCGCCTTCTTGTCCCCTTCGGCATGTGCGACAACTACGACACAGACTTATTGACATTGACTTTGCCCCCATTCTCCTCCCGTACACGCCATCCTTGGGCACCCAGCCCTGGCCAAGTGCATGGCTGCAACACACCATGGCTACAATGTCCTCAAGATGCCAGGAAGGTGCGGCACCATCACGGTTGTCTGCGACGAAAAGGATGCAGTGTGCTCCCTCGAGCGTGCCTACCAAGCTGCGGCGGTCGACAACTCAGACAACGAGGGCACTGCCTACCCTCCCGAGGCCGTCCCCAAGAAGAAGAAGCAGCTGCTCTGCATGGGGCCTCAGGAGGATGGAGCGCCCTATTACCACACTTCAGGACCTTCGCCCACTGATGGGGTGCCTTCTCCACTCGCATAGGAAGGTGCGCCCAACGCCCCTCTCAGGCTGGGCTCGGGGGCTTGATACGTCTCCAACGTATCTATAATTTTTGATTGTTCCATGCTATTATTTATGAAGTCTTGGATGTTTAATGGGCTTTATCATTCACTTTTATATCATTTTTGGGACTAACCTACTAACCCAAAGGCCCAGTCCATATTGTTGTTTTTTGCCTATTTCAGGGTTTTGCAGAAAAGGAATATCAAACGGAGTCCAAACGGAATGAAACCTTCGCGAAAGATATTTTTGGAGAAAATCATGCACGCGGAGCTTGAGGACCAAGTCAGGGGACAGAGAGGTGGCCCTCGAGGGTGCGGTGCGCGCCTCCATTCCCAGGGCGTGGCCCCCTGCCTCGAGGCACCCTCAAGTGGCCCCCGGTGCCCTCCTTCTTCCTATATAAGTCCACGTACCCCAGAAAGTCCATACATAGAGAGAAAACCCTAATTCCACCGCCGTAGCTTCTGTTCCTGTGGAGATCCCATCTTGGAGCCTGTTCCGGAGCTCCACCGGAGGGGGATCCATCACGGAGGCCTTCATCATCATCATCATCGCCCTCACCATGAGTTGTGAGTAGTTTACCACAGACCTTCGGGTCCATAGCTAGAATCTAGCTGGCTTCTTCTCTCTCTCTGGATCTCAATACAAAGTTCTCCTCGGTCTTCGAGGACATCTATTCGATGTAATCTCTTTTTGCGGTGTGTTTGTCGAGATCCGATGAATTGTGAGTTTATGATCAAGGTAATCTATGAAAGATATTTGGTTCTTCTCTGAACTTTTTATGTGTCCTCATAATATCCTTGCAAGTCTCTTGGAATTATCTGTTTGGTTTGGCCTAGTAGATCTATAGTTCTTGCAATGGGAGAAGTGCTTGGCTTTGGGTTCAATCTTGCGGTGTCCTTTCCCAGTGACAGTAGGGGCAGCAAGACACGTATTGTATTGTTGCCATCGAGGATAAAAATATGGGGTTTACATCATATTGCTTGAGTTTATCCCTCTACATCATGTCATCTTGCTTAAAGCATTACTCTGTTCGTATGAACTCAATACACTAGATGCATGCTGGATAGCGGTCGATGTGTGGAGTAATAGTAGTAGATGCAGGCAGGAGTCGATCTACTTGTCTCAGACGTGATGCATATATACAATGATCATGCTTAGATGGTCTCATAATTATTCGCTTTTCTATCAATTGCTCGACAGTAATTTGTTTACCCGCCGTAGACTATCACTATCATGAGAGAAGCCACTAGAGAAAACTATGGCCCCCGGGTCTATTCTCAACATATCAATCTACATCTACTTTAATTTTACCGCTTTTATTTGCTGTTAAATTAAACCAAAAATACCAAAAATATAAACTATCATCTCTATCAGATCTCACTTTCGTAAGTGACCGTAAAGGGATTGACAACCCCTTATCGCGTTGGCTGCGAAGTTCTTGTTTGTTTGTGCAGGTGCGAGGGACTCGCGTGTGGTCTCCTACTGGATTGGTACCTTGTTTCTCAAAAACTGAGGGAAATACTTACGCTACTTTGCTGCATCTCCCTTTCTTCTTCGAGGGAATACAAGGCAAGCTCAAGAGGTAGCAAGAAGAATTTCTAGCGCCGTTGCCGGGGAGGCTTACACACAAGTCATTTACCAAGTACCTATCACAAACCGTTATCCTTCGCATTACATTTATTTGCCTCTCGTTTTCCTCTCCCCCACTTCACCCTTGCCGTTTTATTTGCCCTTCTTCCGCCGTGTGTTTATCGTTCGCTTGCTTCTTGTTTGCTTGTGTGTGTTGGATTGCTTTGTTGTCACTATGGCTCAGAACAATACCAAATTGTGTGACTTCTCCAATACCAACAACAATGACTTTATTAGCACTCCGATTGCTCCTATTACCGATGCCGAATCTTGTGAGATCAATGCTGCTTTGTTGAATCTTGTCATGAAAGATCAATTCTCCGGCCTTCCTAGTGAAGATGCCGCTACCCATCTAAACAACTTTGTTGATTTGTGTGATATGCAAAAGAAACATATGGGAAGAATTAGTGATGTTCTTAATGTTGCCAATAGGAATTATGTGCCCGTAGATTTCATTGTTCTTGATATAGATTGCAATCCTTCATGTCCTATTATTCTTGGTAGACCTTTCCTTAGAACGATTGGTGCAATTATTGGTATGAAGGAAGGAAATATTAGATTCCAATTTACATTAAGGAAAGGTATGGAACACTTTCCTAGAATGAAAATCAAATTACCATATGAATCTATCATGACAGCCACTTATGGATTGATTTCCAAGGATGGCAATACCTAGATCTATCTTGTATCGTGCCTAGCTAGGGGCGTAAAACGATAGCGCTTGTTGGGAGGCAACCCAATTTTATGTTTTTTGTTTGTGTTGCTGTTAGGGAATAAATATTGCATCTAGCCTCTGATTAGATGTGGTTTCATGTTTTGTTTAGTGTTTGTGCCAAGTAGAATCTTTGGGAAGACTTGTGTGAAGTTTATATGATCTTGCTGTGAAAAACAGAATCGCTAGCGCTAGCTAAAGTAGTCGTGGGATTTTACTGGAGCTTGATTTTTAGTTGATCTTTTTGCTGATGATTGGTAGAAAAATTGCGCAAATTTACCAATTTAGTTTAAATTTTTTGGAGTTCCAGAAGTAGGCGAACCCTGCAGATGACTTCAGACTGTTCTGTCTTTGACAGATTCTGTTTTTCGTGTGTTGTTTGCTTATTCCGATGCATCTATGAGTAATATTGGAGGATATGAACCATAGAGAAGTTGTAGTACAGTAGGTTTAACACCAATATAAACAAAGAATGAATTCATTGATTTACCTTTGAGTAGTGATTTTCTTTCTCATACTAACGGAGCTCACGAGAATTTTTGTCTAAGTTTTGTGTTGTGAAGTTTTCAAGTTTTGAGTATTGCTTTGATGGAATATGGAACAAGGGGTAACAAAGGCCTAAGCTTGGGGACGCCCATGGCACCCCAAGTAAATTCAAGATAATCAAATGCCTAAGCTTGGGGATGTCCCGGGAAGGCATCCCCTCTTTCGTCTTCATCCATCGGTAACTATACTTGGAGCTATATTTTTATTCGCAACATGTTATGTGTTTTGCTTGGAGCGTCTTGTATAATTTGAGTCTTTGATTGTTAGTTTGCCACAATCATCCTTGCTGGACACACCTATTTGAGAGAGTTAGATATGGCCTAGAAATTGTTAGAACACTCTATGTGCTTCACATATATCTTTTGAGTTGAATAGTTTTTGCTCTAGCGCTTCACTTATATCTTTTAGAGCACGGTGGTGGTAATATTTTGTAGAAATTGTTGAACTCTCATGCTTCACTTATATCTATTCGAGAGTATATTAGGACAGCATGGTAATGTGTTTAGGCTAAAGAAACTAGTCTTCACATGATAAACATCCAATGTCAATGTAGTAAAACAATTCACACTTAGTGCATTGAATAGAATGAGATGTTGGATGCTTAATAATTGTTTTGAGACATGAGGATAGTGATATTAGAGTCATGCTAGTGGAGTTATTATGAAATTGAGAAATACTTGTGTTAAGGTTAGTGATTCCCGTATCATGCACGTATGGTGAACCGCTATGTGACGAAGTTAGAGCATGAGGTATTTGTAGAGTGCCAACCTTTGTGTGGAGGTCGGGGGCATGCGATGGTTAACTCCTACCAACCTCCCCCCTAGGAGCATGCGTCAATTGCTTTGTTTTGATGACTCGTAGATTTTTGCAATAAGTATATGAGTTCTTATGACTAATGTTGAGTCCATGGATTATACAAACTCTCACCCTTCCACCATTGCTAGCCTCTCTTGAACCGCGCAACTTTCGCCGATGCCATAAACCCAATATATATCCTTCCTCAAACAAGCCACCATATTGTTCCTCAAAACAGCCACCATACCTACCTATCATGGCATTTCCATAGCCATTGCGAGATATATTTCCATGCAACTTTCCATTGTTCCGTTCATATGACGCGCATCATATTGTCATATTTCCATGCATGATCTTGTAGTTGACATCGTATTTGTGGCAACGCCACCATGCATAATTTTTATACCTGTAACTCTTGTTTCAGTGCACATAACGGTACTCCACCAGAGGCATTCATATAGGGTCATACTTTGTTGTTGTAGTATCGAGTTGTAATGAAAGTGTGATGATCATCATTATTACAGCATTGTCCCATGGGAGGAAAGGCTAAATCTATAAAGCTCCCCCGCAAAAAAAAGAAAAAAAAGGGAAAAAGGGGGAAAGGCCAAACAAAAAAAGGCCCAAAAAAGGGACAATTGCTACTATCTTTTTCCACACTTGTGCTTCAAATTAGCACCATGTTCTTCATTGTAGAGAGTCTCATGTTTAGTCACTTTCATATACTAGTGGGAATTTTCATTCTAGAACTTGGCTTGTATATTCCAACGATGGGCTTCCTCAAATGCCCTAGGTCTTCGTGAGGAGGCAAGTTGGATGCACGCCCACTAGTTTCTTTTATTGGGCTTTCATTCATATTTAGCTCTAGTGCATCCATTGCATGGCAATCCCTACTCACTCACATTGATATCTATTGATGGGCATCTCCATAGCCCGTTGATACGCCTAGTCGATGTGAGACTATCTCCCTCCTTTTTGTCTTCTCCACAACCACCTCTATTCCACCCATAGTGCTATATCCATGGCTCACGCTCATGTATTGCGTGAAAGTTGAAAGGTTTGAAAAGATAGAGCATGAAAACAAATGCTTGGCTGAAATTGGGGTTGTGCATGGTATGAATATTTTGTGTGATGAAGAGGGAGCATAGCCAGAGTATATGATTTTGTAGGGATAACTTTCTTTAGCCATGGTATTTTGAGAAGACATGATTGCTTTGTTAGTATTGCTTGAAGTATTGTTATTTCTTATGTCAATATAGACTTTTATCTTGAATCTTTCAGATCTGAACATTCATGCCACAATTAAGAGAATTACATTGAAAAACAATATTGGTTAGCATTCCACATCAAAAATTCTTTCTTTATCATTTACCTACTCGAGGACGAGCAGGAATTAAGCTTGGCGATGCTTGATACGTCTCCAACATATCTATAATTTTTTATTGTTCCATGCTATTATTTATGAAGTCTTGGATGTTTAATGGGCTTTATCATTCACTTTTGTATCATTTTTGGGACTAACCTACTAACTCAAAGGCCCAGTCCAGATTGTTGTTTTTTTTGGCTATTTTAGGGTTTTGCAGAAAAGGAATATCAAACGTAGTCCAAACGGAATGAAACCTTCGCGAGAGATATTTTTGGAGAAAATCACGCACGCGGAGCTTGAGGACCAAGTCAGGGGACAGAGAGGTGGCCCTCGAGGGTGGGGGGCGCACCCCCTTCCTAGGGCGCGCCCCCTGCCTCGAGGCCCCCTCAAGTGGCCCCCGGTGCCCTCCTTCTTCCTATATAAGTCCACGTACCCCAGAAACTCCATACGCAGAGAGAAAACCCTAATTCCACCGCCGTAGCTTCTGTTCCCGTGGAGATCCCATCTTGGAGCCTGTTCCAGAGCTCCACCAGAGGGGGATCCATCATGGAGGCCTTCATCATCATCATCATCGCCCTCACGATGAGTTGTGAGTAGTTTACCACAGACCTTCGGGTCCATAGCTAGTATCTAGATGGCTTCTTCTCTCTCTCTCTCTCTCTCTCTCTGGATCTCACTACAAAGTACTCCTCGGTCTTCGAGGAGATCTATTCGATGTAATCTCTTTTTGTGGTGTGTTTGTCGAGATCCCACGAATTGTGAGTTTATGACAAAGGTTATCTATGAAAGATATTTGGTTCTTCTCTGAAATTTTTATGTGTGCTCATAATATCCTTGCAAGTCTCTTCGAATTATCGGTTTGGTTTGGCCTACTAGATCTATAGTTCTTGCAATGGGAGAAGTAATTGGCTTTGGGTTCAATCTTGCGGTGTCCTTTCCCAGTGACAGTAGGGGCAGCAAGGCACGTATTGTATTGTTGCCATCGCGGATAAAAAGATGGGCTTTACATCATATTGCTTGAGTTTATCCCTCTACATCATGTTATCTTGCTTAAGGCGTTACTCTGTTCGTATGAACTCAATACACTAGATGCATGCTGGATAGCGGCCGATGTGTGGAGTAATAGTAGTAGATGCGGGCAGGAGTCGGTCTACTTGTCTCGGACGTGATGCCTATATACAATGATCATGCCTAGATAGTCTCATAATTATTCGCTTTTCTATCAATCGCTCGACAGTAATTTGTTTACCCGCCGTAGAATATCGCTATCATGAGAGAAGCCACTAGAGAAAACTATGGCCCCCGGGTCTATTCTCAACATATCAATCTACGTCTACTTTACTTTTACTGCTTTTATTTGCTGTTTTATTAAACCAAAAATACCAAAAATATAAAATATCATCTCTATCAGATCTCACTTTCGTAAGTGACCGTAAAGGGATTGACAACCCCTTATCGCGTTGGCTGCGAAGTTCTTATTTGTTTGTGCAGGTGCGAGGTACTCGCGCGTGGTCTCCTACTGGATTGATACCTTGGTACTCAAAAACTGAGGGAAATACTTACGCTACTGTGCTGCATCTCCCTTTCCTCTTCGAGGGAATACAACGCAACCTCAAGAGGTAGCAGGGCTCTCCTATGGAGGGCCTCTGACCTGGCCAACGTCACGAGGGAGGCGCTCGGGCAACATGTGGAGGCGTGCTTCAGCACGCGCTTCCGCGAGAAGAGCGTAGGGTGCGAGGCGCCAGGCACTCAGGAGTTCATCACCAAGGCGATCAAGGATTTTCAGGAGGCGAGGGCCATAGAGAGGCGAGCGTCTCCTTGCCCCGCCAATCGCCGCTCCCTCTACCGACGAGGGTAGGGGGCTGTGCGTCTGTCTCAACATCCGAGGTCTCAACAGAGCCGTGTCTCAGATGCTCTACTGGTTGTCCCACGTGGGCCGGTGCAAGGGCCCCCTCACATCTACGTTCGCATGCCTTTCGGCCTGCTGAATAGCGTTGCCTCACACCAGCGCCACGCGCGAGGCGTCTTGGTGGCACACGAGGCCAGACACGAGGCGATCCTATCGGAGGCGGCGTTGGATCCTCCCGAGCCCCCCGAGCCTCCAGAGCCTCACGAGGTTCAGGGCCAGGGCAACTCATGAGGAGCGACTTCTGCAGCAAGCATCGTCAGCTACCCCAACACTTCTTCAGCAACGGTGCCAGGCGACACTTTTTGGTTTGTTCAGCTGGGGGAGCCCCTCGGGCTGCATTATCCCCAAGCCGTGTGGGTCCGTCTCTGGGGCATATATCATTTTTACATCTATCAGAACTTGCCTTCCCCATTTCGTGAGTTGCTCTTTGACTATCACTTGTCCATCTGGTGCCCCAAAGACCTTGCGGCCTCCGCGCGTCACTAACCCACCGGTTGCTCATTCCGCAAAAGGAACTATTAGCACGGTGCATATGCTCGTGTCCGTCCCTACAGCGCTGCTAAACCTAAGAGACCAAGCTCTGACTCGCAGCTAGCTCCGCGCACATCACCTCACCGGGTCCTCAATGCCTTCACCTTCTTATGGAGAGATCAACGTTAGGACGGGAAGTGCGGCTACGTACTATGACCTCTTTCTCAGATTAGTTTGCAGGAACCCCTGAAGCCAGACTAGGAGCGGCCCTGCCGGCCACTCCCCTTGGCATGGTCCGCTTGCACGTTAAAGGGGAGGCTCCTGAGAAACGCGCCTTAGAGGATCCTATTGGCTCTCGAGCCCTCACCCCTTGGCCTTGACCACGACATCCCGACTGGCCTACCAACGGCGGCTGAGCCTCGCTCGAGGGCCGGGACCCGAGGACGTAGAGCACCTACCTAAGTTAAAAGGGAGAGGCCGGCGCAAGCCCTGCCTAGGAGTGCTATCACAGGACACGGTCAGGCGTCGCACAAGGAAATCGCAGAGGATCTGCCAAAGATAAGTCAACCCCTGCATGTCAGCTTGAATCTCATGACCCACTATTTCTAATCTCGCGATCTCACTCGGGAAACGCCACTTTCCTTTTCGGCCTCTAGGGAGCTGCTTGTACGCTAAAGGGGACCTCCTGAGCATCGCGTCTCAGGGGATCTTACTGGACCTCGGGCCGCTCACCTCCTGGCCTTGACCACGACATCGGGACCTGGCATACCAGCGATGGCTGAAGCCTGCCTGGGGACTGGGTCCTATCGGCGTAGAGCACCAAGCTACCAAGAGAACGAAAAGGAGTGTCGTGCCCAAGCAGGATATGCAACTGCAATATTAAACTAGGAGTGATGACATTAAAGCAAATGTATTACGATTTCTTACATACCCCCATGGGGCTCGTCGTGATTACGCACAGGGAAAACAAAAGAAGAACGTTTGGGAGAACCCAAGCCATGGCGCGTCACCGACGACGCCGGGCGGACGCCGCAGGCTTTCTCCGGGCACGGTGAGAGCTCGGTGGCTCGTAGCTGTTGTCATCGCTGGACTCTGGAGAATCGCTGGTTTCTGAGGAGCCGCTACTAATCCTGGAGGAGCTTCTGGCAAGTCCAAGGGCAAGTTCAGCACCCGTGGCTGTGCCGCGCGGTCGCCCCTTCCGGGGCAACATTCCAGGCGTTGGCCGTCCTCGCCGAAAACCTTGAGGAAGAGTGTGGAGGCTCCGTCGTATTCGAAGTGGATGGAGGAGGCCCCTCCTGGATGGCAGGCACGGGCGATCTTGCCCCATCCATGAGTCATGAAGATGTCGCCTGGGGGGATGAACTCGACCTCCGCTTTAGTAGCTTGCCTACAGCACCCAGCGTGTTGCAGCCACAGCTCGGCGGCCCCCCTCAGCGGTATCAGCTCGGCCACATGAGCACACCACGAACTCGCGGGGCATGCCTTCTACATGGGTCCGCAAGCCGACTCGTGATACGTCTCCAACGTATGTATAATTTTTTATTGTCCCATGCTATTATATTATCTATCTAGGATATTTTATATGCATTTATATGCTATTTTATATGAATTTTGGGACTAACCTATTAACCCACAGCCCAGTGCCAGTTTCTGTTTTTTCCTTGTTTTTGAGTTTCGCAGAAAAGGAATAGCAAACAGAGTCCAAACGGAATGGAACATTACGAAGAATTTTCTTGGACCAGAAGACACCAGATGGACTTGGAGTACACGCTAGGGGACACTCGAGGTGGCCGCAAGGGTGGAGGGCGCGCCCCTACCTCATGGGCCCCCCGAGCCTCACCTAACCTACTTATTCCGCCTATATATTCTCATATATTCCAAGAACATCAGAACATCCATCGAAACCACTTTTCTGCCGTCGTAACCTTCTGTTCTCGTGAGATCCCATCTGGAGGCCTTTTTCGGTACTCTGCCAGAGGGGGAATCAACCATGGAGGGCATCTACATCAACCTTATTGCCCTTCCGGTGAAGTGTGAGTAGTTTACCATAGACATATGGGTCCATAGCTAGTGGCTAGATGGCTTCTTCTCTCTCTTTGATCTTCAATACCATGTTCTCCTCGTTCTTGCAGATCTATCCGATATAATCTTCTTTTGCAGTGGGTTTGTCAAGATCCGATGAATTGTGGGTTTTTGATCAGATTCTCTATGATTAATATTTTAGTTTCTTCTCAATTCTTTAATGCATGATCTAATATCTTAGTAATTCTCTTCAAACTATTGGTTTGGTTTGGCCAACTAGATTGGTTTTTCTTGCAATTGGGGAAGTGATTTGCTTTGGGTTCAATCTTGCGTTGCTCAATCCCAGTGATAGAAAGGGACAAGACACGTATTGTATTATTGCCATCAAGGATATCAAGATGGGGTTTTCAACATATTTCTTGAGTTAATTCTGCTACATCATGTCATCTTGCTTAAGTCATTACTCTATTCTTACAAACTTAATACTCTGGATGCAGAATCATTTCGATCGATGTGTGGAGTAATAGTAGTAGATGCAGGCAGGAGTCAGTCTACTTGTCACGGACGTGATGCCTATATTCATGATCATTGCCATAGATGTCATTATAATTATTAGCTCTTCTATCAATTGCTTGCCAGTAATTTGTTCACCCACCATAATACTTGCTATCATGAGAGAAGCCCCTAGTGAAACCTATGGGGCCCGAGTCTATTTTACATCTTATAAGTTTCAAATCTACTATATTGCAATCTTTTACTTTTCAATCTATGAACCAAAAACCCAAAAACATTTACTTTACTAGTTCATCTATCTCTATCATATCTCACTTTTGCAAATAACCTAGAAGGAATTGACAACCCCTTTATAGCGTTGGGTGCAAGTTTTTTGTTTGTTTGTGCAGGTATTTGGCGACATGTGTGTAATCTCCTACTGGATTGATACCTTGGTTCTCAAAACTGAGGAAAATACTTACTCTACTTTGCTGCATCACCCTTTCCTCTTCAAGGGAAAAACCAAAGCAAGCTCAAGAGGTAGCAGGAAGAATTTCTGGCGCCATTGTCGGGGAGATCTACGCCAAGACAAGTCAAGATTCGTCTTCTTCAACTCGCCAATCTCTGGTGCCATTGAGATCTATGTCAAGTCAAGACCCGCCAAGTACCCTTCATTAAACTCTCATCCCTTGAATTTACATTATTTTCCATTCGCCTTTCGTCATCCTCTCCCCCCCTTCTAAAACAATTTTCGAAAAGATTTCCCTTTCCTTTGCCCCTCTTTCGTTCTTCTTGTTCGCTTGCTTTTTGTGTGCTTGTGAGTTGGATTGCTTACTTTGTCACGATGGCTCAAGAAAATACCAAACTATGTGACTTTTCCAACACTAATGATAATGATTTTATTAGTACCCCGATTTCTCCCGCTACTAATGTGGAATCGTGTGAAATCAATGTTGCTTTATTGAATCTAGTCATGAAAGATCAATTTTCTAGCCTTCCTAGTGAAGATGTCGCTTCTCATTTGAATAAAAAATTTCATTTGTGTGATATGCAAAAGCAAAGAGATGTGGATAATGATCTTGTTAATTAAAGTTCTTCTCATTTTCACTACGAGATCGGGCTAAAACTTTGGTTTTCATCTTTGCCTAAAACTAGTATTGATTCATGGAATAAGTCCAAAGATTCTTTTATTGCCAAGTATTTTCCTCCCGCTAAGATCAACTCCCTTAGGAACAAAATTATGAATTTTAAACAACTTGATCATGAGCATGTTGCACAATCATGGGAGAGGATGAAACTCATGATAATAAATTGTCCTACACATGATCTGAATTTATGGATGATTATACAAAAAAAATTATGCCGGATTGAACTTTGCATCTAGAAATCTTTTAGATTCGGTCGCGGGAGGTACTTTTATGGAAATTACTTTAGGAGAAGCTACCAAACTCCTGGATAATATAATGGTTAACTAATCTCAATGGCATACCGAAAGATCTTCCACTAGTAAAAAAGTGCATGCAATTGAAGAGATTAATGTTTTGAGTGGAAATATGGATGAACTTATGAATTTATTTGCTAGCAAGGGTACTAATATTGATCCTAATGATATGCCCTTGTCCACTTTGATTGAGAATAATAATGAACCTATGGATGTGAATATTGTTGGTAGATTTTTTTTGGTAACAATGCTTATAGAGGAAATTTTAATCCTAAGCCTTTTCCTAGTAATTACGCTAATAATTATGGTAATTCTGACAGCAATTCTTATGGAAATTACAATAATATGCCCTCTGATTTTGAGAATAGTGTTAAAGAATTTATGCGCTCTCAAAAGAATTTTAATGCTATGATTGAAGAAAAATTGCTTAAGATTGATGATTTGGCTAGGAGCGTGGATAGAATTTCTCTTGATGTTGATTTTTTGAAGAATAGATCTATTCCACCCAATCATTATATCAATGAGTCTCTCAAAGCTATGAGAATTTCCATTGATGAGTGCAAAGAAAGAACCGCTAAGATGCATGCAAAAAAATATTGGTTTATAAAACATGTTCTTCTAGTTTCCGTGAAAATAATGATGAAGATCTTAAAGTGATTGATGTGACTCCTATTGAATCTTTGTTTTCCAAAACAAATCTTGATAGAGATGGGACTGGAGATGAGTCTACTTGAGTTAAGAGGCGTCCCAATGAGTCGGAGTTTTTAGATCTTGATGCAAAAATTGATAAAAGTGGGATAGATGAAGTCAAACCCCATGTAGAGATGAACCCACTAGATTGGATCTCAATGAATTTAATTATGATAATTGTTCTTTAATAGATTGTATTTCCTTGTTGCAATCCATGTTGAATTCTCCTCATGCTTATAATCAAAATAAAGCTTTTACTAAACATATCATTGATGCTATGATGCAATCTTTTGAAGAAAAGCTTGAATTAGAAGTTTCTATCCCTAGAAAACTTTATAATGAATGGGAACCAACTATTATGATTAAGATTAAATATTATGAGTGCCATGCATTGTGTGATTTGGGTGCTAGCATTTCTAGGATTCCAAAAACTTTATGTGACGTGCTAGATTTTCATGAAATCGATGAGTGTTCTTTAAATTTGCATCTTGCGGATTCCACTATTAAGAAACCTATGTGAAGGATTAGTGATATTCTTATTGTTGCAAATAGGAATTATGTACCCGTATATTTCATTGTTCTTGATATAGATTGCAATCCTACATGTCCTATTATTCTTGGTAGACCTTTCCTTAGAACAATTAGTGCAATTATTGATATGAAAGAAGTAAACATAAGATTTCAATTTCCGTTAAGGAAGGGCATGGAACACTTTCGACGAAAGAAAATTAAATTGTCTTATGAATCTATTATGAGAGCTACCTATGGATTGCATACCAAAGATGATAATTGCTAGATCTATTTGCGTTTTATGCCTAGCTAAGGGCGTTAAATAATAGCGCTTGTTGGGAGGCAACCCAATTTTATTATTGATTTTTACTTTTTGATTTTGTTTTTCAAGTTTTACACATTATTACTTCTGTAGTAATCGTGTTTTGGTGTTTTAATTAGTGTTTGAGCCAAGTAAGACCTTTGTGATGGCTTGCGATGATCGTTGATTTGATTTTGCTGAAAAACAGAAACTTTTGCGCCGAGTGCAAAAAATTAAATAATTCACTCGAACATCGAAACCTTCTTAATTTGATTAAAAAAATTGATATAAAAATTCCCGAGTCGTCCAATTTTTTCAGAAATTTTAGAGTTACAGAAGTATGCGAAGTTTTCAAATTGCTACAAATTGTTCTGTTTTTGACAGATTCTGTTTTTTATGTGTTGTTTGCTTATTTTGATGCATCTATGGCTAGTATCGGGGGGGGGTATGAACCATGGAAAATTTGGAATACAGTAGATATTACACCAATATAAAATTAGAATAAGATCACAACAGTACCTTAAGTGGTTATTTTGTTTGTTTTACTAACGGAGCTCACGAGATTTTCTGTTGAGTTTTGTGTTTTGAAGTTTTCTAATTTTGGGTAAGGATTTGATGGACTATGGAATAAAGAGTGGCAAAAGTCTAAGCTTGTGGATGCCCAATGCACCCCAAGATAAAATTCAAGGATGGCGAAGAGCCTAAGCTTGGGGATGCCCCGGGAAGGCATCCCCTCTTTCGTCTTCATCTATCGGTAACTTTACTTGAGGCTATACTTTTATTCACTACATGATATGTATTTTCTTGGAGCATCGTGTATGATATGAATCTTTGCTTTTTAGTTTTCCACAATCATCCTTGTTGTACACACCTTTTGAGTGGGACACGCTTCAATTGTGATTTATTAGAATACTCTATGTCCTTCACTTATATCTTTTGAGCTAGGCAATTTTTCTCTAGTGCTTCACTTATATTTTTTAGAGCACGGTGGTGGTTTTATTTTATAGAAATTGTTGAAGTCTCTTGCTTCACTTATATTATTTTGAGAGTCTTAAAGAACAGCATGGTAATTTGTTTGGGTTATGAATCTAGTCCTAACATGATAGGCATCCAAAGAAGATATAGTAAAAACTTTCATATATAGAGCATTGAATACTATGTGAAGTTTGACTCCTTATAATTGTTTTGAGATGTTAAGATGGTAATATTAGAGTCATGCTAGTGGTAGTTTGCGATGTTTAAGAAATAATTGTGTTAAAGTTTGTGATTCTTGTAGCATGTGCGTACGGTCTCCTACCTATGCTACCGAATTGGAGCACTTTGTATTTTGAGTGTTTGTCTTTGCGTGAAGCTCGGGGGCACACGATGGTTAACTCTTACCAACCTCCCCCTAGGGGCATGCGTCGTAGTACTTTGCTTCGAGAGCTAATTTTTTTCAATAAGTATGTGAGTTATTTTTTACTAATGTTGAGTCCATGGATTATACACACTCTCACCCTTCCACCTAGCTAGCCACTCTAGTGCGGCGCAACTTTCCACTAGAAAAAAAAGACACATCTGTGACATTTTGGGCCGAACAAATTTTTTGATGTCATGGTTATGACACTTCTATGACGATAATTGTGACAAAACTCGATTCATCATAAATGTGGTGGGCTCCTACTTCTATGACAAAAAATCATGACAGAAAATGGGCTTTTCCTCTTGGGCGGGTCGGAGACGCAGCTGCATGACATTCTTTGGGCCGTCCATGACGGAAAAAACCATGGTTGAAGCGAGGGCGAGGAAAATATCGGGGAATTCCCGGTTACGGTGGGTGGTCGAGGCCGAGCGGTGCACAGAGGGATTGCGCATTTCTCTCGTACACGTACGTGCGTGTGTGCGAGGCGTTGTGCTCTAACTGGACCCGAGCGAGGCGTTCACCTACTGAACCCGAGCGATTGCACTGCAGGCTACACATTACTGAACCAGAGCAATCGATCGATATGGCTGTTAAGTGAACCCGATCGAGCGATTTCTTCGCTACTGCTGCTAACTGAAGCTGATCGAGCCTGCTGCCTCTTGATGAATAGTGAGAGTTTCCGGCTAGGGGTTGGATGAATAGGATCCCGTGGTAGTAGCTAGAGGCCATTGCCGCTGGATGAACAGGACCCCGATCGAGCCGGCTGGGGGTGGATGAACAGGACCCCGTGGAGGGCTGATTGAATAGTAGCCAGTGGAGGGTTCGCTGAACAGTAGCCGGTGGAGGGGTGGTTGAATAGTAGCCGGTGGAGGGGTGGTGGAGGCTGGATGAATAGGAGCCCGTGGAGGCAGGAGGGAGACGCCGTGGATGAACAGTCGCAGGTGGAGGCTGGAGGAGGTCGGCGGTGGATGAACAGTAGCCCATGGAGGCTGGAGCGAGGTAGTAGACAGTGGATGAGCAGTAGCCCGTGGAGTCCCGTTTTGCAATACGCCACACCCCTCCCAATGAACAGGACCCCCGTTTCGACCGTAGGAGGTCGGAGAGAAGCTCGTTTCCTCCATTTTGCGGTATGCCACACCCCTCCCGATCAACAGGACCTCGTTTCGACCATAGGAGCTCGCACACAAGTCCGTTTCCTCTGTTTTGCGGTATGCTAGACCCATCCCGATGAACAGGACCCCATTTCGACAGTACGCGCTCGAATGGAAGGTTGTTTTCCTCCATTTTGTTGTACGCCAGACCCCATTCAGGCTGTACCGTCCAAGCCGGTTGGCTCCGATTGAACACGATGCGTTCCGACCCAGGGGCTTTTCTCCCGATGAAGCAGGATGAGGTTTCTCCGTTCCGACCCTGCCGCTTGACTGCCGATTAACAGGACGCCGTTGCTGTCGTCCATTGCCTCTCCATGTACACGTGCCATGGATGTACATATGCGTGAGTAGCTAGGCGTTCGAGACCCCGCTCGTATGTATGTATGTGGTCGTATTTGTTGGCACCTGGTTGTACATACGTGTACCCGGTTTAGACTATACTGCCTGAACTACTACTACACGTGGCGTTGCTTGCTCGGACACAGTTCATCATTGCAGAGATACCGATAAACCAGTATGTGCGTACACGTTCTCAAACAGAGTGACAATGCTATGTACGATTCGTCCAGGTGGGTCCCGACTGTCAGGGAGGATGAGGAGGCACTTCCTTACGTGCGAAGTTATTGATGGTGGGTCCCCGCGGTCAGGGGAGAATCATTTTTTGACCGTAATATGGACGCACTTCCTTGTGTGCAAAGATGTAGCTGGTGGATCCATCTGTCAGCCTCACCACGTATAGTGCTCTTTCAATGGCTGTCGTTCGTTGACCACGTTGACCACGCCGCGAGGATAGCACCCAGGCGGTGGATGACGGTGAGGCCTAGGAAGGGAACGCCACGGAGCCAGGGAAGACAAGGCAGGTGGATGCCCACGCAGAGGGGAGTACGAGGGTTCACTGGTTCGGCTGCAGTGTGAGGCTACCTTCGCCGGAGAATAACAGGGGGTGTTGTTGAGTAGAGGAATGGTCTGGACGGCGATGGAAGTAGGGTGTGAGTCCTGCGCGGTAGCATAGCCAGCCACTAGAAGCGGTAGCAGGCGGTACCTCCGGGGTGGTTTGGGCGGCTGAAGCAAAAATATCCGAGATTGAAGAAGAAGCACGACATCCTTTGGATGGACATCCAACGGCCAGTGTTGCTAGAACCGTTTGGCGACTATAATTTGACAAAGCCTTGTGTACGCGTCAAGTTAGTAGGTCCACAAGTGTGTGGCAGAGAATATATAGCCCATTTGTGATTTTTAAGAATGTACAGTCCATTTTAGAATTCTAATGGAATTTACTACAACCTATTTACAGTTTATTAAAATTACAGCCCATTTTCTAGTTGGGACAACGATTAATAATTTCAACCAACCGCTCAAAACAGAATTTAATAAAATTTCCCACATTTTGATCGGATCAGAAATATTTTTATCTCGAAATTTCAAGTCAGCTTAAATATAATTTCAAAATAAATTTTTATTACGTAACAATCCAACGAAATATTGCGCGGGCAACAACTAATGAAATTAAAAATTTCAAAATCCGAAATAATATATATTTTTAACTAATTACGTGTTTGGTGCATTTTATTAAAGTTATAGCCCAGTTTTTAAAATTATATCCCATTTATTATTTCTTAAAGCCCATTTTGTTGTTAAGCCTAATTTATCCCTCCTAGGAAACATTTGCAGCCCAGCGGGGCAGAGAATAATATGTTGACCTGGGTTGGGTATTCCTCAAAAAAAGTATTGCTGTGCTAGCCATTTTCAGCTTGAAAAAATATATATGGGTTGGATATTTGGACGACATAAAATAATAGTGGGCTAAACGGGCCACGGCCTGCCCAGTTGATACCTGCTCATCTGAACAACAACAAAAACATCGGTCAAGAAAAACTCCGCTCACACCTCAAAAACACAAATACTGCTCGAGTTGCTGGGTCCCAGCTATCGGCCACTCATTGTGCAATTCTCTCATATATTGACTACATAGGTTGAAAAAAATGGTGTGGGACCATCATATCAGGAAACGAGGAGGAAGCAAAAAACATAGTTGTGTCTATATCTATATCTATACCACTACATAGAGTGCCAATAGATTCAAATATTAGTTGTTGGATATGCTCCATCCAACGGTCGAGAGATGGCAAATCCGAGCATTATGATCTGTTGGATAAAGTTTCCAACTTATGGGATTCTGCCACGTGGCCTTCTAATTGAACCCCAACTCCACCATCTCATGTTTTCTAGAAGCATCTTTCCACATACTTATCTGTTACTCTATAGAAAGAGACTAGAACAATCAGGATTCTAGAGACGTAAGAACCAAGTTGGATCTTGTCAAATAAGATTGTAGGAAAGGAAATACACATTCAAATGTTTCCCATGCTTTTATATATTTAAATAATGTGCCAAGCACGTACAATTTACTAGTATAATAAGGAGGCACTTGCGTATGTGCGGCTATGGCCCTGGTGGGTCCCCACTGTCATCCTCTCCAATTAAAGTCATCTCCAGATTCCTCATGTCCGTTGACCATGTTGACAATGCGAGACGATGGCGCCACGGCGAGCACAACAACTCGAAGGACGACCGAGAGGGCCTCGCGGGCCATACGGATGGTCTGATATAGCGTCCGCTGCTCATTCAGGATCATAGGGCCACATGTCCACGACGGCATTGTCCTTCGCTTGGTCGTCGACGATTCTTTCTTCCGCGAGCAGGTGATCATTGAGGAGACGGAGGTTGCAGCACAGGTCCTCTTACACTGGTAGCTCTTCCGCCATTAGGGCATCGAAGTGCAGCCGCACTTGCTCTATGGTGAACACGACATGAACCGGCTTGGGTGGTGGCGCCAGCTCCTGGTCGGAAGCCACGTCCATCGTGTGATTGTCATCGCTCATCTCGGTGAGCTCGCTGGCGAGATAGCATGTCCGGCTGCTGGACCGGACCGCTGCCAAGCACGAGCCTGACCACCATGGCCCACCCAGACCGCATCCCTCACCTGCACGCGCTTTCCGGCCGAAATGGGCCGCGCCGCTTCCCGGTGCAGGCGATTGCTTCGCGTTCAAAGGACACAAGTGTCGTCCGTCCATCCGTCTGCCGCCCCACATTAATGATACGTGGTTGCCGAGGCGGCTATTCTAGCGTCAACCCGTCCGACCCTTTGCCGCCTACCATTGCTATATAAACTGCTACGCCGGCCAGAGTCGCGGTTATCTGCCTCTGTTCCCTTGATCATGTCCATACCACTCCCACCATGGCTTCCTCACGCTCCAGCGGTCTTCGGGGCGGCCGGACGACGGACCATAAGGAGATGGCAGCCATCGCTACCGACGGGCTTGCCTGTAGGTAGCCGGAGGACGACGACGTCCCAATGGAGAACGTGGTAGTCGACGATCCAGCGTGAACCCCCTTCTCCACCCCATCCTCGCTAGTCCATTGCACCATGACCATCGGTGAGGCCCGTGTCCAATACATTGACTCGGTGAGGCAGAAGCTTGAGGAGATGTTCCGGGAGGCATAGGCCGATGCCGCCTACAACCACCATGTCCTCCAGGAGCACCTGCAGGCGGAGGAGCAGATCACTGCAGAGCGGGCGGAGTAGGAGGCGCCCCTCGAATCGTACAGCTCCGCACGCTAGAGCCACCTCGCGTGCTGGCGGTACCGCATTCGGGTGGCGGAGGTTGCAGCCGCCTACAAGGAAGACGATGAAGCTGGCGAGGTGCTTTTTGGCGACACCTATGATGAGGCGGAGGACTTCGCCGGCTCCATCGAGGCAACGCCCCGCCGGCGACAAGTCGGAGGACTTTGCTGGCTCCGTCGAGGCCCCGCCCCATCGGTAGCAAGGTAGAGAACATCACCTACTCCGCCGAGGCCCCTCCAAGCCGGCAACAAGCCAGTGGACTTCGCCGGCTCCGACGAGCCCCCGGCCTGCCGAGGTCTAGCCCCGCTGGCAACGTTGCAGAGGACATTGCCGGCTCCTCCGAGGCGCCGCCCCACCGGCAAAGAGAAAGAGGACATCGACGGCTCCGTCGAGGCCCCGCCCAGCCGGCAACAAGGCCGCGCCACACAGAAAAAGAGGAAGGCGGTATGTCATCGGCACTCGGGTCCAAGTAAGTCCGCCATTGGTACCCTCCAGTTGAAGCCAAGCTCGACGGGTTGAACATTGATGGCGGATTAGCTTCTTGGCAGCGACGTGGAGTCGAAGAGCTGTTCTGGAGAATAAGCTTCTGTTCGGCCCTTCGCTTAGCTGTACACGTGAAATGGGCGCCGGAGTTCATAGTTTAAATTAATTAATTATACCTCCAATGCACCACTTTTTAGTTGAAGAATGTATGAAATGTAATCAAATCAGGCATGCTTATATGAAATCTGGCTGTGTATGAACGAATTTAGTTTGATCAGTTCGAATTCTTGGATGAACATGCAAAACAATACGTACTAGCATTATTCCCAGGACGCACGGTGATCACCTCGTTTGCAGCAGTTTCACACGTACTCCATCTGGTCCTTTTTAGTCTTCATATAAGTTTTGTCTGAAGTCATAGTATCTCTACTTTTAACCTAATAGAAAACAGAGTTAGTGATGATGGTGTGCCTACCATCCTGCAATATAGGTCGTCCGATCTATATCTGCCGGATAGGAATGAAAGTACGACGACTTGGCATTAAGATACCCGCACTCCTACCAACATTTCAGATAAGGCCTTCTATCGTTCATCCTTATCTCCCACAAGATAAACTACTTTTTTACGAGAACATGGAAATTCAATTAAACTTCACGCACAACAATGTCACTGGCTAACAGTTTTACAATGCAATTGGGGGCAGGGGCCTCCTAGAAGGAGTCATCAGACCCAGAATGAATGCCTAGCTTGGCAAGATCATGGGCTATAGAGTTACAATTGCATCGGCTGAAAGAAAAAGCATAGGAATCAAAGTTTAGAATGCATAGGCTTCAAGCATCCTTCACCGACACACCAATGGTTGCCTTGTCATATTCGTTATTGTTGCTCTTCAAAGCATGTATAAGGGTTCATTAATCAGACTCAAAGATGATTCGATTTTCTCGAATACTGATCGCCCCATCAATGGCAGCAAGGCAGCCTATAGATAAACTACTCATATAGCAGCATCTTGATGTTTCGTGCAACGCACAGGCATGTTGCTAGTCTTATATAAAAAAAGTATCAACATTCACAATGTAAAATCAATGTACTTTCAGAGTATATATAGTTTGAGTAGCTATTTAGCATGATTGTACATTTTTAGATTCACAATGTAAAAAGGAACAGAGGAACTACAAAGTTTGAGCGGCGTTTTAGCATGCCTGTACATTGCAATCAAACTCACATGCCTACCAATTCATAGAGAACATTCAAAACAATCGATGATTATGCATCTCAGCTCTTCACATGTCAGAGCAAATATTTACTTCACAACTAAAGAATAAAGAAAAATTGATCAATCCTGCTGATAGCAAATGGCATCCCATTCGAAAATATCAAATGCATGTCTTCTTGCTAACATCAATGAGCAAAATTTGACAAGGTTGTCCCATTCCAAAATATCAAATGTGTGTCTTTTTGTGTACATCCATGAGCAAACTTTGACAAGGTTTTCCCATCCAAAATATCAAATGCTTATGATTGTGGAATGGGTGGGTTTTGTGATCAGTTCGAACATTGACATGGCACCTCGTGCTAAATAAACAAGATATTATTTTTGTGCAGTTCCACCAAAATCAACCAAATTTGCGCATAGCTTGTATGATTTTGCCTTTATATGTTGCAATGCCTTGAACATATCGGCACCTCCTTTCTTGTAGCTAATTCTGTGGCTGGAGGTGGAAATGAATGATTCCAGAATATTCGATGTATTGTGCATGATGAAGTATAATGGGCACGAATCAAGCTGAGCACCCATGTTTGCATAAATAGAAAAGAAGTGATTAGTAAAGCAAATAGTATTATGAATTTGCAGTTTACACAGGCACCTACATGGTCCATGCAGAGCACACATTTAAAAAAATGGAAGTGACCAGAAAGAATCCTAGAACAAAATTGTACTTGCCCATCACAGCAAAAAAGATGGAAATTTGTGAGTCCTTCTGAGCTGAAGTTAGTTTGGTCTTGTGGGGAGTAATGTATCGATTCTTGAACAGCTCCTTCTGATGAGAAGATAGACTGGGCTTCTTCATCCAAGCATAATCGGAACTAGTCCATTCACGTACTCCATATTCTTCTTCAGAGGAGGAGGATCCCATTGTGCAAAGACAAGAGAACAACTAAATGCTAGCATCCATGTTTGCTCGAAAAAAAGGAAAGTAAATATTTAAAACAACCATTACATTAACAAAGGGAGCAACTGATGAAATGTATAGTCACAAAGAGATGCATCATCACTGTCCTCATAGGAAATGATATGATACCAAACATAGCAGCTCAACTTGAACTGTATTATTATTTAATTTTATCACTGGCTATAATGATGGCAAACCGGTACATCAATTTATTAGCAGCCTTAGATTAACATGTGAAACAATACCACTTCCTCATGACAGTAGCTAAACAATAGCAAAACACCAATAGATATGACAAAGCTCAATCATATGGATGAAATCTGTGGGCCGGTACCAACCTTTATGTGGGGGCTTTCGTGTAGAGCATGTAGATGAAGCACTTCTTCGGAACCATCCGTTATTATCTAGTGTGGTTTCCAAGCTTACTATAAACACCTCGATTAGTGTAATGTTTCCAACATCTTCTTGTGCAGTTCCACTAAAATATATGTTATCTTTAAACAAGAGCATTATTAGCACAAGTAGAGACAATTACATATTACATTAAGAGTGGCATCGAATCAAAGTGGCAAAACAATTGCTCGTTCCAGCCATAGCAATAAATTAAGATGCAAAACTATATCATTACTTGTGTCTTCACAGTTCTAGTGCTTCATTACAGCATCGGGAGTTGATTTTTGTTCTTCTTCTGCTTGTTCTTCCCCTTCATCACTTGGTTCAATAATAGACAAGCGTCGCCTTCAATGTAAGATTTGGCATGTCAATTTGGGAGCACAAGTATAGCACTAAACAACAACATTGCTTTTCTAAGGACAATAGCAAAATACAGGTAAACAATTGTGAAATATCATTATCTTACCTCAATGGGATATTACGGTGCACATACAGATTGGAAGTCTGGTCTCCTTTTGTGGAGTTCACTAAAATCAAGCAACATTACCATATAAGTAGGACAACATATGAAAGCATACTGCACAATCCTATGGAAGAACGCCATTGCTGACCTCTCATGATGCGGAATTCAAACAACTCACAAGAAGGAGATATGAAACAAACTTGCCAACACAGCTAGGAAGTCAGATCCCCACTTGTGTAGTTCCACTAAGATCAAGCAATCAAGCAACGTTGTCGGTGTGACATTTTGGTTGAACTGCACAAAACACTCTTAAAGCAAAAGTGCTTTGTGCAGTGCAAGAAAAGGTCGCAATAGCAACGAGGTGAAGTAGAAAACCATGTTTACATAGGTGCAAAGGAAACAATTACTGGTCAATAACGGTGAATGCCACAGAAGCCCATAAAAAGAAGCATCTTACTTATCTAAATGGCATATAAAGCAAGACATTAGCATTTCTCAAACAGTGGCATTGATTCATATTAAAAGAGAGATTATATTAACAATAAAATTTGATAAGCATGTAATTTTCTTTTAACGGTGGCATTGCTTCAATTTTCTAGCAGCATTATTAGATTAACAACAACTAAAGAGTTGTACGGGATAGTGGACACACCAGCACCATGTGCATCTGCCCATGTATAAAGGGGTGATCCACATTCCGTTACAACAATGAACAAACAACAAAGGAGCATATTTGGGTTAGTCCCAGTTTTGTTATCTTTAGACACCTTTCCCTACATGAGGGCAGCATATCTAAGCCCCCACCTACATAAAGATTAGCTCGTTACAGATGTGCGTACTGTGTTTGTCATTGTTTTGCCTTTTCGACCAACGTAGGTCCTGGATAGCCAGTCTGTACTACTTTCCCCCATTCCTTTCCTCTTTGAACCATGTCCTAGATTCATGCTATACAACTTTCCACACTAGTTTCCTGTTTGATCCAACACCTAGATTCGAGGGCAGAAGGGAAAAAATCCACATGCAGCTAGAGCAATGCATGTGGATTAAGTAAATTATACCTTAAGGTTCTCGGGTTGTGGGTCAATGGGCGGCCGGAGGCCGATCTGCCCACACTATGTACGATAGTGAAAAAGAAGGGGTCGGAGGCCCTCCCGCACTGCCGCTGGGTGAATGAGAACTACAGCGCTGGTAGTGGATTTCCCTCCCTTGCCGACGGCGACAACGTTAAGCCTCCTTCTATTCCCCGGAGGATGGGATCCTGCCGGCTCTTTGACCAGTAGTGAGGGGGGGAGAGAGAGATGCCAATGCAGTCTTGTTTAGATGTGGAGAGGGTGAGAGAGTATGAAGAGAGCAAGTACAAACGCTAAGGCTCCAGCGTGTATATAAACAGTGGAGAGAGAGTGTGAAGAGAGCAAACTCTAGAAAACAATCGCCGATGCTGCAGCGTACTCCCTCCGTCCAGGTGTGTTGGGCGCCTAAGACCTCTTCCAATGAAAATGTGCTAGATGAGGTGCTAACTGCATTAAATACCTTAGCAACTCAACTCCCCAATGAATAGGTGCTTAGCTTGTTGTTGCTAAGCACACTTTATTTAATGAGTTAGCACCTAAAGTGTTTCATGCATCGGTCAAATTGTTTCACTTAAGTGGTTTTCCTAGGTTCTCGTGCTTGGCAATGGTTCTTCCTGGGGTCACCCAAGTACTCTCTCCCCTCCTTAAATGTTGTGCCATGTCATTTTTTCGCTTATGTGGCATGCTTAGCACTTGTGCACAGTGGAGCAGTGGGAAGGGCCTAAGAGCATCCACAATGTTGGCTTTTGAAGCCTCTAAGGCCATAAGAGGCTGCCTCCATACACTTTAAACTAGCGCCTCTAAACATTTTTTCTTGGCATCACCTCTAGCTTGGAGGCAGCCTCCAAGCAACAAAAATATGGTGGGGACATCTTGTCAGTCTCGAAGCATGGTATGGTAAAGTAGTAAAAATGATGCGTGGAACAACTTTTTACTATCCCACGGGTCCACAAGAAGGGCTAAAGTCAGCGCTATATACTAGGTAGTTTTGGGAAAAATAGGGGCTGGTTTTGGGACCCAGCTCAGAAGCAAGCCAGCCTCTAAACGTTGTTGATGCCCTAAGGAAGGGTAGCATGATCTAGGCACGAGGGGAGTGGGCGAAGGGCGCATTCATGCAACAATACTCGTGCTAGTTAATTGCCTTCCGATTTTTTCACTCAGGCTAACCAATAATCAAGTACGAAGTAACTAATTGTGCATGCATTCGCCTAACACATACCGCGGGTCATCAGTTTTCATTCACACGACATTTAAAAATGGCTGCACGAGGAGTCAAAATGAGAGACTGTGTAAAACGAGGCTGGTTTTACTTCCTATGCGACTAAAAAGTTTTGGAAATGATGGATTCTCTTAGACGCCCCACACACCTGGACAGAGGTAGTATATAGTTGGAGTGGTTCTCTTTTTCTCTCCATAAAATTCGTTTCAAATTGTGCACAAAACGGAACTCTTCATTTAATGTATATAGTTGAAGTAGTGAAGAATACTAGGGAAATGCTAATACGTGAAGAAAATTTAACGCTCGAAGGAGTCAACTCGCAATTAACGTTGCACGCCTCCCAGTCGCGCTTACTATCGTTCACGTGTGGTACATGACCCGCCGAAGTGAACAATAGCTGCCACGCCCACTCCTAACCACCCTGGCCCACCCAAGGCCCATCCATCAACCGCGCGCGCTTCTTGCCCGAAACGGTCAGCGCCACTCTTGAGAATCGGTGCCACAATCATGCCCGCGCAGAGCGGACGCGACCTCTCACTAGTGCATGCATTGCAGGGAGAAGCGGATTCAAGAGTGATGGTTGCTTCGTCCATCCAACTTACGCCGGGTCTATGTGATTTGACGGCTCATTGGCCATTATTACTGACGTTGTACAACCGTGCTGAGTCTCGGTTGCACTGTACACTTTACTTTGGTGCAGGATATATTTGTGCAATGCTATAAAACTTCCAGCTTCTATTTCATCTATCTTGCGTCCAAGGTTGCAACATTCCATCAAATACATAGGAGACTAACATACATGCTATTGGATCTCAATGATTTACAGATCATAGCCAACATGTACCCCCTCCATTCCAAAATAAGTGTCTCGACTTTATGCCACAAAGTTGTAGTACTAAAGTTGACACTTATTTTGGAACAGACCCAACTAAAGAAAAAATACGATCCATGCAGTCCCTAGACCTCAAACCCTAAACCCTAGCCCGACTTTAATTTGCTGGCGACGTTGAACCTTCCGAAGAAATGAAGTTTCCAACCATTTGACCAACGGATCATTTTGTGCAGTTTCAGTAAAATTGAGCTTCGCGTCCCTGTGGCAAAGAAATTGAAGAAGCGTGATTAGAATAAGACTAGTGGGACTAGTTGATGAGACATAAACTCGTCAAAATAGAGTAGAAACTAGTAGAGGTACGTGCGGGGCAAAGAAGTAGAGAATATCCACATAGAGTGACGCTGGCAGCTGGGGCAGTGGTGCAAGCCTGCTGTAAAGTAAGTTGTACCTGAGGGATGTCGTGATGAATCTAGAGGAGGGCAGTGGGAGGGGGCAACTGCCCATGTCGCGGCAGTGAGCAGGGGACGGAGGCAACCGCATCGGCTTTGTTAGAGAGAATGGCGGGCAACCCTGACCGGGACGCGCCGACAGTTGGTTTTCGCTGTCAGCGACGGCAAACGCATCTACACAAAGCATCCATCCCTTCCCCCGGCGGACGTGATCTGCCCGGATGTTAGAGATGTGGCCACAGTCGTCTTGTTCGAGAGAGTGTGAAGAGAGGAACCCCAACAAGAAACCGTGTAGGCTCCGGGCTATGTATATAGGGGAGCGGTTTCTTTGTCCCTCCATATGAACCTATTTATATTGCGTACATGCCACTGAAGAAAAAACAACATTATCTGAAATAAGGCGGCACCGCTCATGCGTAGTTCCCGACCGTGCATTAATTGAGTAACTCTAGACGCGTCAAATTAGCATGGGGCTTGATCATACAGAAATGAGCTCCACTGTGTCACGTGTGTGGTTGGGGAAGAGGCAAATAGTGCTACTAGTACTACGTGCGTGGGTGCGTGCACCTCTTCTCTTCGAGCATGGTTATTAAAAATAGCCAACTACTCTACCATGCGGTTATTACATGGGCAAAGAGTATATGGAGTAATAATCACCAATGAGACATCAAATCACGAGGCCCACCTTTCTCTACTATGTTTGACGGAGGAAGCCTACATCATTTCACTCCTTGTTGAATATCCATCCGCTGCAACCTTCGCAAATAAATAAAAACCTGCTTCTACCTCCGCGGCATGGTTAATAATATAGCCATGTCAATCACGACGTAGAAATATCATTCACTGATATAAATAAAAACCCGCTGCTACTAATGAATCGTTGCACATCCACCACGTGGGCGAGGGGCGAGGAGCGAGGAAGAGTGTGTACCATTACATCTGTTTCAATATGGACTACATACGGAGCAAAATGAGTGCATGTACACTCTAAAATACATCTATATACATCAGTGTTTGGTGTATGTACTAGTATTTCATGTTCAAATCTGCTAAAAGACATATATTTCAAACAATGTGATAATCTCTCTAACCAAGGTAGGGACGAGGAGTATATATACGTCTAACGGAGGGAGTAGTAAAAAAAATTGGTCCTGCAAGCCACTGCGCGCGTGAGCAAGGGAGCGGGCATAGGCGAGCTGTATCATGCATGCCAGCTAGACTTTTTGGATGATGTGGCGCACAATTAAATGAGGAAAGAGAGGGTATGGTATCATATCTTGATACAAGTACTCCCTCCGTCCGAAAATACTTGTCATCAAAATGGACAAAAAGGGATGTATCTAGAACTAAAATATATGATACTGCCCATTACAACATGCTTCTCCTCGGCTTGCGAGCCACCGTGCGCGTGGGCGAGGGAGCGGGCGTAGGCGTAGTGGGAGGGGGAGAGAGCGTACTAAGCAAGCTTCTCCTCGTCCTGCGAATCTGCGAGCCACCGCGCCCGTGGGCGGGGGAGTGGGCATACTAAGCAAGCTTCTCCTCATTCTGCGAGGTGACGGGAGAGATCAAAAGTAGCACAGGGCATCTCAAGTGTATAGACCCTTGCCTCTAAGGTAGGCCCCACATGGTTTGCCTCTTTTTTTAAATAACGCGTGAAGTTGCAATTTGTTTGTTCACCTATTGTACACGATCCTCCACCAAGTGGACAACCAGTACACGTGTTAAATTACCATGTTGGCTTCCTTTTCATACATAAATGAGCTCTGTCATGTACCCACGTGGGTGTGCTTGGGAAAGAGAGCTAGCGGAAAGAGACGGGAGTACAGTACGTGCACCGTGTCTGCACCTCTTCTCTTCGTGCACGTCCCCCACCTACGTGGTGGTGGTGTGTGTGAGAGATACAAACCTAGAGAGATGGCGTGCGTTCGTGAGTATTTTTTTGTTAGGGGTTTCGTGAATGTATTTGTGGGAGTATGTGTCGATGATATCTCAAACAAAAAAGTGACACATGAAATGTGTGTGAAATAGAGGCATGTCTATATCATATATAGAGGGGCGATCCACGAGAAGAGAGGGAGGGCTCATAGATATCGATAGAGTCGAAGAGAGGATCAAGTGTGTGGGTGCGAGATCGATGAAGAGAGCCATCAAAATTGTGTGTGTGCACGTCAAAGATATAGGACGACTGGCCTACCGGACCGTCAGAGGGTGGATGGTAGGTTTGTATGTGGCAGGGAGACATGACTAGAATGCTCGATGTATCGGTGTGTGTGGGTGGGGGGGAGGCAGAGACCTAACTAAAGAGGTAGATCGACTTGTATATGTGTTGAGAAGGAGAGACCTAGCTATGTCTTGAGGGAGATCAGTCGACATCCATACATACGTGAAGGATGGGAAATAGGTTGGGAGAGAGAGAGGTAGAGTGCCGGAGGGGGCTAAAAGACAAATTGAGGGTACAACTGCAATATCAAGAAGAGAGATGATATGTTTCTCTCTCTCTGTGTGTGTGTGTGTGTGTGTGTGTGTGTGTGTGTGCGTGATAGATGTGTCGGAAGGCATGCATGCATAATGAAGGAAGCCATATGTGTTAGGTAAGCAGACCTAACTAGATCGGTATATCAATTGTTGTGTGTCACGGGAAGGGAGAGACATAACTAATGAGTTAGATCGATCGGCGCATGGGGGAAACGAGTTATAAACGACCTAGATAACTATATGTATAGTGCGAGACCGGTTGGTGTACATCCATTTGTTAGAGGAAAATAAGGCCAAGAGAGACGAATAGAGAGAGGGATGGAGCTAGGAGGTGGCGCGAGGGGCCTACTATATAGGCGTTGTGGGAGGGGTGTGCGACTGTGAGATCGATGAAAAGAGGGGCGAGAGTTTACATGTGTGTGGGACCATATAAGAGACATGCAAGGCAATGTCGGAGAAAGGAGGAGATGGAAAGTGTGTGTGTGTGTGTGTGTGTGCATGTGGTAGGGAGACATCGCTATAGAGGTTTATCGATCGGTGTGTGTCAGAAAGAAGGAGTTGTGGAGATGATGGGAGAATGACATAAAAATGAATGAATATGCATGATGGATTGAATGATGAGGGAGGGGGGGGGCGAGGAGTGCGTGTGCATGCACGAGAGAAAGTTAGCGCTAGCTACAAAGTTTAGAGGATTGTGTGGGTGTAAAAGACTAAAAAATATCATAATTCGATGTGAAAGTGGATTCATATATTTGCATAATAGATCATAGTGTTATAAACCTATGCATGCATGAATATAGCGGTGATACGCGTGGTGTGGTTTTGGACATGTTATACTATAATGTGATAATGTGTGGCGTTTGTAACTCACAACTAAATATTGAACAATCTAAACCATACTATTTATCGAACAATCTCACACCTTTTTTGAATTTTTGATAACGTGTGGCGTTTGCAGCTCACGACTAAATATCGACCAATCTAAACCATACGTTATGTGATATCGAACAATCTCACATTTTATTTGAATTCGTGATAATGTGTGGCGTTTGCAACACATGGCTAAATACTTGTAGGCGTAGGGGCGGGGCACCCTACATTATGTGATAAACACATTATACGTGAGACATGGTTTAGATTATGAAGGTCTAGCTAGAGCTTGAAATGCGGTGTGATTTAAAATTAACATAAAGTGGATTCAAATAATCGAGTTCGTGTTCATATACTACACATAGTTCATATCTAACTCGACAGTAATCATATAGTACACATAGTTCATATCTAAGTCGACGGTAATCGAGTTCGAGTTCATATAGTACACATAGTTCATATCTAACTCGACAGTAATCATCTAGTGTGATGTGAACATAATATACAAATGATGGTTTAACTTGACAATAATGATGATTGTAGATCTTGTTGAAATGGAGAAACGAATTCAAATGGTTTAACTTGACAACAATCATGATTGTAGATCTTATTCAAATAGAGAAACGAATTCAAATTTAGTTCATATTGCAGCCTGTAGTATACATTTGGAATGCCCTAAAATGTTCATTCGAGTAGGTTACATGCATTATACAAACATAACATGGACTCAAAGCATTGAATGGCGTTTGTAGTAATTCATACAGCAAGACAGGACAAGACACTCTCTTGTGTTGTGCGAATTGATTTGGTAGCGTACCATTCTCCTGAAAATTAACACGTGTCTTGTTATCTCGAAATTTGAAGCTATCTCTTTGTCTCGTTGTGCTCGGAAAACTCCCTCCATCTCAAACCCCGCGTTAACTTCCCAAAATTACAACGCGCATGAAAACTCCCACCTCCTTAGAAATCTCGACAAGCGAAGTTCCCATGATACCCCCTAAACCAAAAGAACCACCAAGTTCAAATCAGTGGGGGTATTTTCGTAACTTACCCCACATTTTGGACAAGCGCGTCCCTAAGCCATGGTTCCCCCCTCCCATCCCCTCCGCCACCCCCATTCGAAAACCAAGGTCGCGAAAACCTGTGAAGCCCCACACCCTCCTCCGTACGCCACCCAGCCGGAGCCTCTTCCATGACGATGTCATCCACCGCAACACCTCAACCTTCCTCATCCACCGCACCGGATGAGGATCCGTCGTCGATCTCGTCACCCTGCTGGTTCAGCCACCCCGTCCTCTACCTTCAAGGAGTTGCCCCGATGTTCCCCTCATCTTTTGCGCCACCTCCATTCCCACACCGCTGGAAGAGCAGCATCATCATCGATTCCTTGGATGAAGCTGAGGCCTAATCGGCGCCACCAAAGAGGATCTACATTAATTGTTGTATTTTCTTGTTGCTTCTATCTCACGGTGCTGCCGGCGCTCGGTATCGAGCCGCCATGGCGTAGCTCCATCTACGGCGGTGTCGCCGGCTACTTACTTTACGGCATCACTCCTTCGGTGGCGACATCCACAACAGTCAGAGCTGCTACTGCTTTGGCTCTCGCTTGCGCTGTTGCTCGGCTCTTGCTCTCCGGTCCACTGCCTGGTCTGCTCTTGCTCTTGCTTGCATTGTTGCTCTTGCTCTTGTTCTTGCTTCTGCTGCTGGTCTAGTCTTCCTCGCGCTGCTGCTGCACGAGTAGCAGATCTTGTTCTCGCTCGAGCCCCTGCAGCTGCTACCCGAGATGCTGCTACACGACCAGCTGCCCCGGCTCTCGCACGCGCTTCTGCTCCGGGCGCTCCTGCTGTTGCTGCTACTACTTTTCTGCTACTAGTGCATTCAGTTTCGACTTTAAAATTCAGTTTCGACAGTTAAATTCAATTTCAATAGTTAAGTTCAGAGATGAGCGGCTGATGTATTTTACATCTGGCACTCTGTGGCATCATCTTTTGTAGATGCTATTAGAATTGCACTCAGGTTAACATTGTCTCTCTTGTCCTGCTTTAGCCTCGCCATCGTACAACTCATTGGAGCTGCTCCAACGACGAAACCCTTCATCACAGCCGAGCTGTAACCTTGGCTCCATCTCCAGGCACCTAAAAACTTATTCCCCTCCTCAGACTGCCACATCAGCTACATCATCCTCAACGACCAACCCAATGATGCTGAGATCGACATGGCTTCGCCGAAGAGGTTGTACACTTGATGCATCGCTTTTTTACTGTACATGTTATATATCTTGTCCACTGAGCACACGTAGTAGCATGAAATACAGTTAGTTTCTCCTATATAACAATCAGTGAGGTACCAGGCAACCTAGCTATCCGTGGTGGAATCTCTTGAAAGCCATCATTATTTCTGTGCGTTTGAGCTGTGCATTTCATGGGCCTCAGAGTTGAGCTAGTAGGGTAGTGGCCTGGGTCCAAAGTAGTAGAAGTAGCACAAAAACATTGTTCGAGTGTAGGGTTTTCCCTGTTCAAGCCCGCCTAATAGAATCGCCAGTGCTTGAAAGGAAAAATGAAGGAAAAACATAGGAACTGGAAAGTTAACTATGGTACTACTATTCATGCATTTGGTTCAAAGGAATGAAGCAAAGGAAAACTGTAGGATTTGTCCCTTTAGTGTATCCTTGATAGAAAAACCATAGGAATTTTAATATCCACTTGGATTCCTTTTCAAATTCCTATTCATGAAGCACAACACTATGAGATAGTAGCATAATAGCATTATAACTGTACATTTTCTTGTGGTTTGAAGTAATTTCACCATGCTTCTTTGCATTCCAATGATCTTCCAATTCTTGTGAACTAAACACCCAAATTGACAAAAATCTTGTGTTTTTAAATTCTCAGTTTTGCACGTGCATTCCTATCCTATTCCTGTGTATTTTCTATCCCTGTATTGTTACAATCCTCCAATTCAAACAAGACCTTACATAATTACTTCTGTTACACATATGTGTCAAAGAAAACCTTATGTAGTTTGTCCCGCTCCTGCTGCGCTGTGATCCACCCCAGCTCAGCTGCTCCAATGACGGAAGGGTTTACCACAGCAGGGATCCGCCCTCCAAATTGTCCGCCGCCTCAGATCTTCTTCCCCGCCACCGGCAGCCACGACAACCGGATTAGCATCATCAACTGAGCAGAGGACCTTGAGGATTACACGGGTCCGCAAGAGAGGTCGCACTCTTTTGTGTCTGCTTACGTTATGCAACGCTTATAACATGATGACATGCTACTTTATTGTCCTGTTCACTAATTAGAATCCGAGTCAGGTCCAAACTAATGCTCAAACTTGAGTTTTTAAATGGTTGTCGGGTACATATTGGGCAGCAATCAATACTATTTGTCTACTATCTGATTATTCTCGGGTGTCTACTGTGAGTTTCATGTTGGGTGGAAACAAACAATAAAGGAGCCATTATCTATATTTTTTTAACTGAAGCTATTATCAGCCTGCTATCATTGGTTTTGGGTCTGTCCACAGTATGCACTCCTTAAGGAATCTCACTATGTTTTATTCCTATGCATGTCAGTTATTCTACACAATGGTACTGAAATTACATGCAAACATTGCTCCATGGTGGGCCTTGCGTGGCAATAAAATTACATGCAAACATTGGGCCATGGTGGGCGCAAAAGCAACTCCCCTGAGGGAATCATGTATTTAGGGGCCCTCAGGCGTCCGGGTCATTGATGCTGGGCCGAATTGATGGGCTGTGAGATAGAAGCATAAGGCTCTCCCCGTATTCGGTTAGGACTCCAATGTGTATAGGCAAGAAAGATGTCCGGATGTAACGATTCCTTCCTCCCCAAGTCACCTTTGTAACCCTAGGCCCCCTCCGGCGTGTATATAAGCCGATGGGTTTAGTCCGTAGAGACAACAAAATCATAGCAATCTCATAGGCTAGACTTTTAGGGTTTAGCCATTACGATCTCGAGGTAGATCAACTCTTGTAATCATATTCATCAAGATCAATCAAGCATGAAGTAGGGTATTACCTCGATCGAGAGGGCCTTAACCTGGGTAAACATCGTGTCCCCTGTCTCCAGTTACCATAGATCCTAAGATGTATAGCTTGGGGCCCCCTACCCGAGATATGCCGGTTTTGACACCAACAATGGTGATTTCATTGAGAGCTCGGCTGTACCCTCACGGAAAGCGGTCGATGGCTCACCTCGTCATCAGCAACGAAATCACCCTCGGAAACAACCTGGCCATGGGCCAGATCCTCCAGCTCGGCGGGTTCGCTGTATGCGCCCGCGTGGCCTCCAGGTCGGCCGCACTTCTTGCTACCATCGAGCCCCACTCCTATGTTGGCTTTGACCTCCAAGATGGTGCGACCTCGGCAGATTCCTGATCTTTAAATGAGCTACTGGATCGCTTCACCACCTTGGGGCTTTCATCGTCAGATGATTAGGTCAGACTTAAATTCGGTCAGGAAGTCAATTCCACCCAGACCACTTACCTGGTGGCGGCAATCAAAGATCGAGCTGAGAATACATCACCTCTTAAAATGGCGATCGGCGCTGTTCGGATCTCCAAACCCATTGAGCCGAAAACATCTATGGCAGGTGGCGCACCGTGCCCTTCGAGCTCTGGGACAGACACTGGGCCCGCGGAACATTCAGACCCTGCCGGGCCCAGACCATCCACACCGGAGGTTGTGCAAACTCTAGAAACTACGTCGGGTCGCGACTTAAATTTATCCACACCCACCCACCACAATACGCGCTCTCCAAGTAAAACCAGACTACCGGACATGCATGACCTCACGTATATACGGCAGCGGCCCCAGGAAATAGTTGATCACTTCTGGGCCAGATTCCTACTTGTTAAAAACAAGATTAAGGACTGTTGCGACGATGATACGGTGCCCATATTTCACCAGAATTACACAGACGAGGGAGTCTTGAACGCCCTCAACCGCCGTTGAATATGGAGCTTTACATAACTGTCACACTTGGTATGAAATTACTGTGCCATGGAAAACACTTGGAAAGCCCAGAGTACACCTCCGGAATAGTCAATCTTCGGACTACGCACCGATAAGGCGAACCAGACATACCCTGATAGAGCGTCCGATAACACATGCTATGGCAAGAAAACCAAACCTTTCACAGGCACATATCCATTCTGGATGAACTGTTGGATCAACCTTGCCAAATACATGCCACCCCGGACAATACCCCTACCCACTGCCTTAGAACATGTTGGGTACTCCGGCAGGTAGCAAAGAGCGGTGAATCAATCCTCACCACCACAACGTCGGGGGAGAAAGGCCTCGATGTCTTCACCATATTCAAGGCGTTCTCCTCAAATAACCGGTGCAAGAGAGCTAAACGCGAACTTGCAAAGATCAATCAAATCAACATTGCAAGCCCATGGAATGATACGACAATCACCTTTTCCGTCAAAGACGAACCATGAGTCTGGCCGGTCCGAGCCATAGCCGCTCTTGTACTGAACCCCATAGTAGATGGCTTCCGCCTCACTAAAGTACTGATGGACGGAGGTAGCGGACTCAACCTCATATACGAGGACACGCTTGCAAAAATGCAGGTTGACAAATCCCGCATTGAATAAAGTAATACAACCTTTTGAGGAATCATCCCCAACCGGGAAGCCCGGTGTTGGGGAAGCATCAAGTTCGACGTAGTATTTTGTACACCCGAGAACTATAAGTCAGAGGAATTGTTCTTCCACATTGTCCCCTTCAATAGCGGATACCACGCCCTTTTAGGGTGGGACGCTTTCTCATGCTTTCAGGCTATACCCCATTATGGGTACATGAAGCTTAAGATGCTAGGGCCCAATGGAATAATCACAGTTGCAAGTGATCCGGATAGAGCACTCCGTGCCGAGAAGAAAAATGCATCTTTAGCCCTAGAGGCATTATCTGAAGCCCTCGCGATGGAGGAATTAACCACCTTACGATCTATGGTGGACAGGAACAACGTAGTCCTTGACAAACGATCGAAATCTACCTCTTTTAAACCAACAAATGAAATTGTGAAATTCGAAGTGCACCGAACAGACCCTAATAAAACACCATCTATTGGGGCACAGCTGGATCCGGCATTAGACAGAGCTTTACGCGCCTTCCTTCATGAAAATTGGGATATATTCGCTTGGCACTCTTCAGATATGCCAGGAATCCCACGCAGGCTGGCCAAACACAGACTCAACATTATCAAAGGGTTGAAGCCAGTAAGGCAGACATTACAATGATTTTCTGTACCCAAAAGATAGGCTATGGGGGAAGAGCTAGCCAAGCTATTGGAAGCTGGATTCAAAAGGGAAATCAAACACTCAGACTGGCTCGCCAACCTGGTCATTGTGCCAAAGAAGGACAAATCCTGGCCCCTTTGTGTCGACTTCACGAACCTAAACAAGGCCTGCCCTAAGGATCCCTTTCCTCTGCCCCGTATTGATCAAATCATTGATGCAACTGCAGGACATGACTCGTTGTGTTTCCTTCACGCTTACTCCGGATACCATCAAATAAAAATGAAAGAATCCGATCAGGCCGCTAAGGCATTCATCACTCCGTATGGCCCCTTTTGCTTTAACACTATGCCATTTGGACTCAAAAACGCTGGTGCCACATATCAACGCATGATTCAAACATGCTTAGAAAAATAAATTGGCAAAACAGTGGAGGCATATGTTGACGATGTAGTCATGAAGACCAAACACGTCGAAACTTTGGTGGATGACCTCCACCTTACATTTGATAATTTACGAACATATGACACACGGCTCAATGCGGAAAAATGCGTCTTCGGTGTACCGACTGGAAAGCTATTAGGGTTCATCGTATCCCATAGAGGAATCGAAGAAAACCCAGCTAAAATCCGAGCCATGTCACAACTAACTACGCCAACCAATCTCAAACAAGTGCAAAAGCTAGCAGGTTGCGTAGCGGCCTTGAGACGCTTTATCTCCAGATTTGGAGAGAAAGCACTACCGCTTTATAGACTGCTACAGCGCATAGACAACTTTCAATGGACAGATGCGGCCACGGCCAAACTAGAGGAAATAAAAACCTTATTAGCAGGTAACCCAATCCTAGCCGCTCCAGACATTGGCGAGCCAATGCTGCTTTATATCTCCACCACTCATCAGGTAGTGATTGCGGTGCTCATCGTCGAGCGAGAAGAAGAGGGACATAAATTCCCAGTTCAAAAACCCGTATACTATATATCTGAGGTTCTCACACTATGCAACTCACGATACCCCCATTACCAAAAAAATTCCTATGCGGTATTCATGCCATCTCGAAAGCTTAGACACTACTTTCAAGAGTGTTCGATCACCGTGGCATCCGTAGTACCACTTATTGATATCACAAACAATAAAGATGCCACTAGATGCTTAGCCAAATGGGCCATCGAGCTCTTACCGTTTGAAATAACGTACAAACCACGCCGGACTATTAAGTCCTAGGTGTTGGCCGACTTTGTCGCGGAATGGACTGAAGCCGAGCTCCCTAAAGAGTACGGATCATACTCCCACTTGACAATGTATTTTGATGGTTCCAAAATTCTCGCCGGATTAGGGGCCGGCATCATCTTGATATCTCCAACAGGAGATACAATCTGCTACGTGTTGCAAATCATGTAGACGGACTCAAACAACGCAGCTGAATACGAGCCACTACTGCATGGTCTCCGTATGGCCGTATCCATGGGTATACGGCGCCTCGAGGTATGTGGAGACTCAAACCTCACCATATCTCGGGTAAATGGAGAGTCTGATGCGAAGGATACAAAAATGACGGCTTACCAAAATGTCATATTAAAAATATCGTCTCGATTCGAGGGGCTCGAATTTCACCATGTGGCTCGGGACAATAACTAGGCAGTGGATATACTTGCTCGCATGGGTGCTAAATGCGACCCAGTCCCACCTAAACTTTTGTGGAAAGATTGTTCAAGCCATCAATTACAAGGCAGGATGAGAGCAGTGATGCCAATCCGGACTCGAACACGCCCCATGCTGAACTCAATACAGATGTCATCACGGACTTCGACACGAAAATCACATCCTCGGCCCACGAGATCATGGTTGTTATAGCTCCCTAGACCGAGCCTTTCCTAGCCTTCCTTAATAGGCAAGAGGTCCCCGATGACCAAAATAAGGCCCGCCGCATAATTCAGCGTTCTAAAGCCTATAAGTGTCACATCCCTAGTCAGTGCTTGCATTAGGACTAGCTAGAGTGTGCATCATGTTTACTTTTTGCAGAAACTTGAAATGGGGATGACAGAAACCCCAGCACCCCTCTTCTGCCAACTAGGGTTTAATAAAATCTTTTCCAATGTACCCAAAATGCCCTTAAAAAAGGTTCATCATCTTTGCCTCGGTCTTAAACCTCTGACAAAAATGATGCACAGTTTTCTAGGACATCCTAAGGTCACCGGATTAATTCATATGGTATTTGCATTGGGGCATTTAAATGCTATAAAATATTTTAAATGCCCAAATAATCATAAACTAAAATGTTCCATGTTGTTCATATTATATACTGTGGGCATGAGTAGTTTCATGATTTATGAAAGTGCTTTCGCATTTTCATTAATTCAACAAAGTGGCAGAAAAACAAAAACGGAAACAAATTAGAGAGAGAGAGAAGAGATCACCTGCTAGGCCAACCCATACCCCGGCCCACCTGGCGGCCCAGCACAGTGCTGGCCCGAGCCAGCCAGCTGCTTCGTCCCCGCCAGGCAAGCAGGGAGGTGATGCCCGACGAGCGCAAACTCGCCACGGCGCCACCTGCTAGCTGCTTCGCCGCGGGAACGGGCTGGACGACCTCCACGTCGCGCCCTAAAGCCTCTGGACACATCCACTTCCCCCTGCCTCTCTCCCTCGCCCTCTCCTCACCATGGCCGCAGCCCTCGCGAGCTCGCCGCCATAACCACCGAAGCCGCCGTGCTCCCCTCGCCTCCCCTCTGTGTCTGGAAGCTCCACCATCGTCTCCTACTTCTCCCCGACGAGCCACGCATCGCCGGAAGCCCCAACGCGCCGTCCCCAAGCTCTTCTTCCTCCTTCGGCCGCCGAGATCACCGGCGACCTCACGTCGTCTCCAGCTTGTCCCCGACCTCGCCGTCAGCTCCGTCGCAACCACCGTGAGCTTGGCCACCTCCCCATCCTCTCTGTTCTCCCTCTCGAGCTCTGTAACGTCTGCACGTAGCTCACCCGCACGCGCTGCCGTGGAGCTCGTCGCCGACGAGACTTCGGCCACCCAACGGCCGCACCACCCTGTCCACTAGCTCCACCGCACCCCCTGGAGTCCAACGCACCACTCCACATGCCTCGTTGTGCCTCCTAGCGACGATCCCGAGCTCACCCGAGCTCCGGCAGCCGCCAAGGTCATCGCCGGCGTCGTTTCCGGCGACCCCGAGGCCAACCACCACCACCACTAGACGAGGCTCACTCCCCACATAACGTAGATGTGCTCTGCCGTCGCTTTGGTCCCCGGAGCACGAAACCCGCACTGCTCCGCCGCGTTTGGCCACGCCGGCGACTAGCCGCCGGCGGGTTTGACCCACTGACCAGGGGGTTTGACCCCCTTGTGTCACTGACATGTGGGCCAGCGCTAACCGTTTTTAGTTTAGGATTAAGTTCGTGTTAATTTAATCCTGTTAGTTAGATGACCCACTAACGTGTGGGCCCGACCCTGTAAGTTAGTGGTTAGTTAAACTAACCTGTTTAGTTAGCCCTGTTAGACTAACGTGTGGGCCCCACTGTCAGGTGTTACTGGCCCAGCACTGTTGACCTGCTGACGTCAGCATGATGTCATGCTGACACAGTAAAGCCTTTTCTGGAATTATTTGATTTAAAACAATTCTGGAAATTCCAGAACATGCTTTAAACTTCACAAAATCATATAAATTCACCAGTAGCTCAGATGGAAAAGTTTTATATATGAAAAATTATCAGAAAAATCCAATATTTCCATTGGTACTGGTTCCATGCATGTTTAAGTAAGTTAACCATGATGTTCACATCAAAACATGATAATGCACTTTAAATAACTATAGTTTGGGTATAAATTTGAATCTTTGATTCAAATGAGCTCAAACCTTTCTGTTTATAGTTGAATTAGCCCAGAACACATTCATCTTGCCATGTCATGAGCATGCATTATATTGTTGCATTTGTTTGTGTATTGATTGTATTACCGGTGTTCTCCGTGGTAGGTCCTGCTCCCGAGGATACATCTGCGTATCCAACTGAAGAGTAGTACCTGACAACCAATCTGTCAGGCAAGCAACCCATTGATCATTCCGATACAAACCCATCTTCTCGCTCCTGTTCTCTTTTACTACATTAAGGCAACAGCATGTGAACTGCTACTTGCTGCGGTAGTTGAACCCCATTCCTTTGCATGACTTGTCATTGCCATAGTAAATAGTTGAAACCCACTAGTATGTGTAGGAGTTGATTGAGACATGCGATGTGTTTCCTACCATGCTATTTGTTTATGCTGCCTGCTATGCTTAGAGTTGTGTCAGGTCTGGTTCATCTGGGTGATGGATCAGAGTGAAATGATCATGTTCGGTAAAGAGAGTGAAGTGTGGAACATGCTTGGTAATGGTATCGATGAAAGGCCATGCAGGAGTACATGGTGGGTTGTTTCATTGGAACCGTCCATAGGACCTGAGATCTGTATCTGTGATTCAAGATTCAGCTACTACCATGCATTGGGCCCGAAACCAATGGACCCTCTCGACTTATTAACTGCCCTTGTCCTCTGTCCAGGAGTTGCAACTAGTTTCTGGTGTTTGTAGTTTACTGGTGGTCGTGCGCAACGCTGACCCTCGGGGTGGGCTGTGATGCGGCAGGTACGTGGCATGGTGTATCGGTCTCCCGTTTGGTGACTCGGGAACCCTATACACATCGTTTGGGGCCGTGAGCAACACCCCGGCTAGATCTCCCCACGGATGGAACCCAAATAGGCGATAAACCTGGACTAGGGACTTGTGTGGTTAGTCAGGTCGTGGCCGACACCCTCGTTGGGCTTCTGCTTGAAGGTTGCCGAGTACATGTCGAGTAAACGGCGATAAGTGGTGGAAGCGTGTGTGAAGAAGTACACCCCTACGGGGTTACCAATCTATTCGAATAGCCGTTGTTCACGGTTAAGGACCACTTGGTTACTTATACAGTTCATAGACAAGTTAATGGTTTCTACTAAAAGTCTCAAGACAAGTGTGAGTGTCGTGGATGGCCCTTCCGTAGGATGACGGAAGAGGATCCACGATGGTGTATTGTTGTGGTGAGTAGAGGACTCGTGTGCGTAGTCTCATCTTGCAATCTGCTGAGAGTTGTAGAATAGGTTAGCCAAGAGTCAAAGCTGGCTTGCTGCTATAAACTCCACTACCCTTGTTGATAATGATGCATGTATGATAGGTTCTGATGTAAGTCTTGCTGAGTACCTTTGTACTCATGTTTGCCTAATAATTGTTGCAGAGGAGAACCATGCCCCTTCTGATGGGTTCTACATAGACGTTGACGTCGACGAGTAGCTTGCTACCCAGACGGTGATCTTGAGCTTCTGAAGGGCCTTGTAGATACTCAGGCTACACCAAGCCTGTTTTCTTTCCAAGTTGTTTGTACTCATACAAGTTAGCTTCCGCTTGTGCTTGTATGCTTGTATGACTTGAGTGTTGGGTCATGTGACTCCTATCTGTATGGATATGTTATGTATGGATCTTCCGAGCCTCTTAAATAAAGTACTTTGAGTCATAGAGTTCTGTTGTGATGCAATGTTGTATTTGCACATATTGGGCATATTGTGTGTATGTTATTGAAATGCTTGATATGTGTGGGATCTGACACCTAGTTGTTTACCCTTGGTAGCCTATTTTACAGGGAAATGCCTCCTAGTGCTTCCACTGAGCCTTGGTAGCTTGCTACTGCTCCGGAACACGTAGGTTGGCCGGCATGTGTCCTTCTTCATTCCTATGTCTGTCCCTTAGGGGAAATGTCACGAGTTGTTCCTTTAAGTCCATGTAGCTTGCTACGACTTGGGTTCATACGTTGATGACTGACACGTTCGTTGCTGGGTCATGGATGCATGTCTCTGTAATTTAGTGCCACTTTTGGTTTATAACTAGCCATGTCGGCCCGGGTTCTCTGTCATATGGATGCTAGCGACACTATCATATACGTGTACCAAAATGCGCAAATGGTCCCAGGCCAGGTAAGGTGGCACCCGTGGGATACCGTGTGTGAGGCCGCAAAGTGATATGATGTGTTACAACCTAGATCGGTGTGACTTAGGATCGGGGTCCTCGTAGCGTTGGCATCAGAGCCGGACTGCCTGTAGGTTCTTCAAGCCAACCTGGTCGATGTTGAGTCTAGAAAATTCTTAGTTATATGTAGGGGAATTGATAGTGGAAGGGAACGTAAGGCTCTTTTTACTTCTTTACCTTATGCCCTTCTGATCTGAGTCAGCCTATTCTTTCTACGGGGGTTTAGGAGTAGGCCTCTCATCTTTACTAGGTTCACGTGTTACTAATCCGTAGACTCTTAGGATTGTTGGTTTCAAGCCTCAGTTCAGTTTCTACCCTTCCAGTATGTTGGTTAGTTGGACCGAAACCATGATATGATGTTGTTGAGTGGCTATGCTATCATTTGTATGATGTCTCATAATCTTTTTTGAGCATTTACAGTTGTTATGCTGCCTGATTTCTTCCAGAAATTCTAATGCCTTTGCATTATTTCGTGTTTCAGATGTCTGACCGCACACCTCATCAGGTGGTCCGTTTGACCCGGTGCATTAATGTGCCAGGTCACACGGCCATGTTGGTCTGTGTGTTGACTGAGACCGACTACCGTTGTTATCCTGAGTACACTATGGAGGAACAGTACCGGGATTTAACTAGAGTCAGTATTTCTACACAGTCCGGATATACCCTTCGTATCCCGGAGCTACCGACCCCATCCATTGGTCGTATGGACTCGGGGTTACCATCGAGATGGCAATGCAGGATGCCGCTTACTCGATGATGACCATCATCTGGGCTAGGCATGCCCTGCTGCTGAACACTGAGTTCCGCTACATGCCAGCCTCACTTCTCGGAGAGGAAGGCTACTACACTGGTCTGTATATTGATGCCGCTCATGAGGAGCCGCTACTTCAGACTACTACTCAGATGCTGGAGGATAGGGACCGTGAGGTCCGTGCCCTCCGGATGGAGCTTTATAACACTCAAGCCGCCCACTGGACCACTCTGACACGGCTTGCACCTGCCATGCAGGCCGAATATCTGGATATGTGGGATTTTTACCCCATGCGAACTCGTTTGCCCGATCGTATGGATTTGCGTGACGTTGGGGGTATTACACCTCCACGTGGGCGTCGGTTACCACCAGCAGCGGGACCGAGACCGCATCCGTGTCCCTATGTTCCACAGCCTTCGAGTGCTCGAGTGTTTGTAGATCCACATGTTCCGCTTCCAGGCTACGGTGGTAATCTTTACGAAGATTACTACGGGGATGTCTGAGTTAGACTGGCAGTCGTAGTATCATAGTAGTTGTATTTCCATAGTCCTGCGTGTCTTGTGGAATATGACTTAGTGTGTACTGAGTTCCGGAGGCGTAGATAAATAATGTATAGGAGCTTGGAGTGCCTCTGATGAGATGTATCGTCTTTCACCGCAGTTGTACTTTAGCCTTGGCTTGTACTAAACTATGTATGGTGTGTATGACCAATGGTGTATATATGACAGTTTCTATATTACCATGTCGTATAGATGAACATCTCTGCATTTCGTGTCATCCATTACATTCTGCACTCCTATGTCAAAGTTTTGCCATCCTTGTCTAAACCGTTGTTTTGTTTTCCTAGGATGGTCAACACTGGCAGCACTCCTGCTGCTCAGGAGCAGGGTGAGGCCAGTGGGACTAGAGATGAGAATCTACCTCAACCACCCTCCTTGGCTGAAGTAATGCTGGAGGCAGAAAGGAACAAGAGAGAGACCAACCGTCTGTTGGAACGCATAGAGCAGAATACTGCCTTTCGCCAGAGGAATAACGTGGTGTCTATTAATGACTTTATCAAGATGTGCCCACCGAAGTTCCATCATTCCGCTGAACCTCTTGATGCGGATGATTAGCTTCGCAGTATCACCCACAATCTACACTCTGCCCGTGTGGCCGAAGCTGACAAGGTTACTTACACCGCCTACCATCTTGAGGGCCCTGCTAGCCTCTTGTGGGAAAACTTTGAGGCTATGCGTCCTGCTGGCCAAATCACTACTTGGGCAGAGTTCAGCAAGGCATTCCGTGAACATCACATTCCGGAAGGTCTCATGGATCGCAAGCGGGAGGAATTTTGCAATTGCACCCAGGGCAGGCTAACCGTGGATGGCTATAGTCGTGAGTTTGGCAACTTGGCACGCTATGCTCCCAAAGAAGTGTCCACCGATGCCAAGAAGCAGGCGAGGTTCCGCAAGGGACTCAGCCCTGAACTTCGCCGAGATCTACGTCTGCACGAGTGCACCTCCTTCCAGAAGCTACTGAACAAAGCCATTAGTGCTGAGACAGGTCAGACTGATTCTGAAGCCACACGCAAGCATCACCGTGACTTTGGTTCCTCATCTGGCTCTGGCTCTCACAAGCACCGTGTGTGGGTTCCAAACACAGCCCTGCCACCCAGGTTCACTCCGAGGCCATCCTATGTGGTGCCTCGCCCAACCCATCAGTATGCACCACCCAAGACTTATGGAGGACCACCTGCCAACTTTGCTCCATGCACTGGCACTGTGACATGCTTCAAGTGCGGAGAACGAGGGCACTACATGCGTGAGTGTCCTTAGAACCAGTTAGGAAGGTCCGTTGGCCATGGTAAGCCAACAGGCAAGGTGAACTATGTCAAGCCAATCCCCACTGCACGTGGTCATGTCAATTATGTCTCTGCTGAGGAAGCTTATGAGGATCCTAACATCGTCCTTGGTACGCTTCTTGTTAACTGCCATCCGGCATCTGTTCTTTTTGATACTGGAGCATCTCATTCATTCATATCTGAGAGCTATGCTCGAATGCACAACATGACTTTTTTGACATGCCCACTTCCATGGTTATTCAAACTCCTGGCTCGAAATGGCAAACTTCTAGAGTAAGCCATGGGAATGAAATCCTTGTCGATAGACTTGTTTTCCTTGCATCACTAATAGCTCTCAAGTCCTCGGACATAAACATCATCTTGGGTATGGACTGGATGACAGCTCATTATGCCAAGATTGATTGCTACACTAGGACTATTCAACTTACACACCCATCCGGCAAGACAGTTAATGTTTTGGCCCGAATGGCTGAGCATTAGCTCTACTCTCTTAATGCCAGCCCTCTACCAGAACTCGAAGATATCCTGGTAGTCTGTGACTTTCCGGATGTCTTTCCAGAAGAACTGCCAGGTGTTCCACCTGATAGGGATGTCGAGTTCATGATAGATCTTGTTCCGGGAACTGTCCCAATCTCCAGGAGAACCTATAAGATGGCACCCTTAGAACTAGCTGAGCTTAAGAAACAACTCGATGAGTCCTTGAAAAAGGGTTTCATCCGTCCTAGTTCTTCTCCCTAGGCTTGTCCCGTCCTCTTCGTCAAGAAGAAGGATGGAACAGATCGGATGGTTGTAGATTATCGACCTATCAACCTGGTCACCATAAAGAACAAGTATCCGCTCCCCAGGATCAACGACATGTATGATCAGCTCGCTGGATCCTTAGTCTTTTCCAAAATGGATTTGAGGTTGGGCTACCATCAAATCAAAATCAAGAACGGGGACATTCCCAAGATGGCCTTTGTTACTCGTTATGGCCAATACGAGTACACCGTCATGTCCTTCGGGTAAACCAATGGCCCAGCCACTTTCCCCCAGCTAATGAATTCTATATTCATGGAGTACTTGGATAAATTCGTCGAGGTATACCTCGATGATATACTCATTTACTCCAAGAACAAGGAATATCATGCCGAGCATCTAAGGTTGGTATTGAGGAAACTTCGAGAGCACCGCCTTTATGCTAAATTCTCCAAGTGTGAATTCTGGTTGCCAGAAGTGACCTATCTAGTCCATGTAATCTCTGGTAAGGGTATTGCTGTCAATCCCGAGCGAGTTCAGGCCGTCCTTGATTGGACTCCACCTGAATCGGTCAAGCAAGTTAGGAGTTTCCTTGGCTTAGCGAGCTATTGTCGATGCTTCGTCAAGAATTTCTCCAAGGTTGCTAAACCTCTAACTGAACTCCTCAAGAAAGATAAAAATTTTGAGTGGCCCCACAGTGCGAGACCAGCTTTCAGGAACTGAAAAGATGCCTGACATCTGCTCCCGTACTAGTACCACCAGACTTTTCCAAGGACTTTATTATCTATTGCGATGCCTCGCGACAAGGACTAGGTTGCATACTCAAGCAAGATCGTCAAGTGATTGCCTACGCATCTCGACAGTTGCGTCCACATGAGGATAACTATCCTACACATGATCTAGAGCTTGCAGTTGTAGTCCACGCACTCAAAACATGGCGGCACTAGCTTCTTGGTAATCGCTATGAAATCTTTACGGATCACCAAAGTCTGAAATACATCTTCACCCAACCGGATTTGAATCTCAGGCAAAGACGTTGGGTTGAGTTGCTCACCGATTACGACTTATGAATCACTTACACCCCTGGGAAGGCCAGTGTCATGGCTGACGCACTAAGTCGTAAGTCTTATTGTAACAATCTGATGTTACAACAAGGGCAACCACTTCTCCACGAGGAATTTTGTAAGCTTAACCTTCACATTGTTCCTCGAGGATTCCTTTCCACCTTGGTGGCGAAACCTACCCTTACGGATCAGATCATCAAAGCATAGAAGGTTGATCCAGGAATCTCCCGTATTAGGAGGAACATCAAGAAAGGAGTCGTGGGATGTTTCTCAATTGATGATCAAGGTGTCGTGTTCTTTGGAAACCGTTTAGTGGTTCCTAAGGTACGAAACCTGAGACGGCTGATCCTTAAGGAGGCTCATGAATCTTCTCTCACGATTCATCCCGGTAGTACCAAAATGTACCAGGATCTACGCCAGAGATTCTGGTGGACTAGAATGAAGAGAGAAATCGCTCTGTTCATTGCTAACTGCGACGTTTGTCGTCGAGTTAAAGTAGAGCATCAACGGCCTGCTGGCATGTAATGCCAAGGATGGGACTATACCTCCTACGTGTCGAGGCACGACTTAAAGGTATAAGCCCATCCTAGAATGATCTCAAGTTTGCTATCTTTGCACAACTCATGTAAAAGAGGGATTAAATTGCAAAAGGAGATAGTTGGCTTACACTCGCCACTTCACACAATACATTACATAAGCAATACATCATTCAAAACATCACAACCCGACTACGGGTGAAGATCCAAAAGAAAGATACCAAAACAACATAAAGCCACAGGTCAGGATCGAATCCTAGTAGAAGACCACTAATGATCGTCGAAAACATCACAAGCAAACGGTCACTCTCTCCATCGAGCTCCCAGTGAAGAACTTGAACCAGCTCCTGCTTCATACTCGGCTGAACCTGCATCTGGTGTTGTAGTATCTGTGAGCCACGAGGACTCAGCAATCCCATAACCATGGGTAACAATACTAGCAAAGCTTTAAGGGTAGGAAGAGGATAGTGGTGAGGTTGCAGCAGCAGCTAAGCAATATATGGTGGCTAACTTACGAGTACCAGAAAGAGAAGAGCATCTACGCAAACGGTCGCAAAAGAGGTGATCGCTAAAGATCCTAACTACATACGTTCAAACATAACCCCACCGTGTTCTCTTCTCAAAGAGAAAAGAGACAGTCACGGTTACTCACACAGTTGTGTGTTTTACTTCGGATCATGTGTCAAGTTTTCTACAACCGGACATTAACAAATTCCAATCTGCCACATAACCGCGGGCACGGCTTTCGAAAGATCATAACCCTGCAGGGGTGTTCCAACTTAGCCCATCACAAGCTCTCACGATTAGCTGAAGTGATAAATATAATATCATCACCCCTTAGCTTAGGAAAAATCCGATCAGGCTCGGCATCCCGGTAGCACAAGTCATTTCGACAATGGTAAAACAAGTCCAGCAAGACCTCCCGGCGTGCCGACACCCTGATAGTAGCCGCGCGTATCTCGTCTCAGGCCACGACCGGATGAGCACAGCGTACAGCAACTGAAGACCCCAGGTGACTGGGTGGCACCGCACACGACTCTATTTGGGACCAACACCATCAGCACTGGCCCCCCCTGTTATGTAGAATTAAGAATCCTCGGGTAGCGCTAACTCCCTATGCAAATTTAATTAATTAATTAAGTTGTTATTATGAGCAAATAAAACCAATGTTGGGCCTTGCTGGAGGAGTTTTATTCAAAGTCGAACTGTCAAGGGGTCCCCATTACACCCATCATGTTAGGAACGCAAAATCAAGGAACATAATGCCGGTTTATCGGCGCCTAAGGTGGCATGAGTGGAACAAAACACCGAGAAAAAGGCCAAGCCTTCCACCCATGCCGAGTATATAGGTGTGTTAATAATATTAATAGGTATTGTGATATATCCAACAACCAAGTTCCCTCCTAGAACGAACTTCATCTTCACCTGCAACTAACAACGCTATAAGAGGAACTGAGCAAGCGAGGCTGAGCAAGCGGGTAACATAGCCAAACAGTGGTTTTGCTAGGAAGGTGTCAAGGTTAGAGGTTTCATGGCAACAAGGAGAGGGCTGACATAAAAGATGGGTATCGCGACAAGTAACGATAGCATCGAGACAACTAAGCATGACAATGGTAGTAAAGGTATCCAAGGGTATGATCATCTTGCCTGGGATTCCACAAGGGAGAAGAACGGATCCATGAAGTAGACGGAGCAACAGTCGAGAGAAACCTCACCACTCCGGAACGAAACCGAAGCTAACAAGAGAAGCAACCGGAAAGAAACAAACACACGGTAAACACACAAGCATAAACATGGCATACGATGCACATCCAAAATGATGCATGTCCGGTTTAAATATGCATGGCATGGCAAGGTGCACAAACAAAACTACAAGTTAAGTGGAGCTTTGCATATTGACGAAACACCACATTAATTATTTAATTGACTCTCGTTTATTTACAAGACAAGGTTAAATGTTGGTTAACATGGCAAGAGGTGAAGCAAAAACAAACTACCTATCTAGGCAATTTAAATGAGGCCGGAAATAACAACAAAGATTCCGGAAAAACTCCTCATGCACATATATATGAATTTGGTACTGTTCTGCCTATAACCACATTTTAAAGTTGTTAAACAGCAAAACAAAGTGCAACATGTTGTTCTACACATTTTTCTACCCCATTTACATATAAAGTTTATTAAAAACCGAGCTACGGTTATTTAGTTATGAAATAAATCATTTTAGCAAGTTAATTACACAAATTAATGAAAACAGCAAGTTAAACATTTTTAACAGGGGTGAAAGTGGCATATTATGAATCTACACAAAATTCTAAGCATTTTTCATATATAAAGTTTTTACATGTGATGCATGGTTGTGAAGTTATTAAATGCATGAACTAGAGGGACTAACTGCAAAACTGCTGTCTCTGGAAAATTAGACAAAACGTTCCACGAAAAAAAAAACAGAAAAAGGGGACTCGGGCCGAACTGCTGGGGCTGGGCCTTGGCCTTGGCTGGGGCGAAGCCCAGGTACTGTGATGCGGTCAACGCCAGCGCCCTCCTCGCTCGTTCGATCTAGAGCAGACAGAGACCGGCGACTCCTCTTGCGCGAGCGGCTGGAATCCATGTCCCTGGCCAGAGGTTTTTCCACAAGTTGAAGCAGGAAAAGGCCCGCGGGCGGCCATGGCTGAACCTCCTGCGCGAGAGAGTAGGAAGGCATGAGCAGGATAAAAGAAGGAGGACGGGAGGAAGGGGAGGCACTGGTCACTCAAATGACGAAGAAGACGACCGGCTGGATCCCACGGGGTGAGGACGGGACTCCGGCGACGAGATCCGCGCGGATCCGAGCACGAGCGGCGAGGTGGGGGTCCTAGCGGCACGGAGAGATGGCGAGCTTGAGGTGCGAGGCATCGGGAACCTCGGGACGAGCGGCACAGTGGATCGGGAGCTTCACTGCCGATCGATCGGGGCTGCAGGGCGCACTGGACAGAGGGTTGCGGGGCTCTCGCTGGTTGATGCTGAAAACGAGGGAGGGAGAGAGGTTGGCTGCGGGACTGGATCCCGAGGAAGAAGTTGGGAGGCGGCGGCGCGACGGGACAAGCTCCCGAGAAACAAGGGAAGTGTGTGGCGGCGGTGATGGGACTGGTGGAGGATTTCTAGGGTCTGGGTCTTTATATAATAGGAGGTTCAAAACAAGCCTAGATCGGACACTCCGATTTTTAATCGGACGGTCGAGAATAAGTAGCTAGGGAGTTCAAATAAGAAAAACGGAGATATTTTAGGGATGTTTGGGGATGATCCGGACCCAACGGTAACGAGAACCCCGGGTCGGTTCGGGGCAGTTTCGGACAAGCAGTGAGGAGATGAAAAGTGGCCTGTGTAGAATGTGTAGGCTGAGAAGAGAGAGAGAGAGAGGGGGAGGCCCGCGGGTTTTCGGAGACCGAAAACGTCCGACGTTTTAACCGGCTACTAGTGCCGCTATATTTAACCGTTGGGCTACTAAACGAACTCCGAATGCGACGAAATTTGACAGGCGGTCTGTCTACACTACAATAAGACCACACGCCAAGTTTCACCCCATTCCGAGAGCGTTTTCCGGCCACTCATAAAATAAATATTCGGAGGTGCCGCGGGCGCGTGCGAGTGTGTCTGGGCTCAGAACGGACAACGGAGAGGACAGGGCAACTACGGGCGGAGGCAAGTTTTGAAAACATGCTGATGAAATGCACATGATGACATGATGCAATGCAAAATAAATAACAGAAACACACGGGAGAACCCGGAACATCTGGAATCTTCTGGGACATCGGTCTTCGGGCGTCACAACTCTCCCACACTAACAGAGGATCTCGACCCGAGATCCTAGAGACATCATCGGGTAAAAACGGAAGAGGAAGAGGTAAAACAAAGTTGCTTCTTTGACAGACGAGTGAAACCAAGGAACCTTGAGAGGTTAAACAAGTTGAAAGAAAGAAAGAAAAAAATGCAACGGAGATGAACGAAGATGAAAACACTCCGTTAGAAAAGAGGAACAAGTAACATTATGAGAACCTTGAAGGTTGAAAGACATGAAACAAGAGCTCACGGACCAAAAGAATAAGAAACCGCAATGGTATAGCCAAGGAATAAGAATGACAGAATTCGGACAGCACTCCGTCTGAAAATGGAAGGAAAAAAAATAACAAGAACTTTAGGAGCTGAGATGATACTTGATGAAATCAACAACATACTGCCTCTGAAACAGTTGAAAGAATGGCACAAGAGGTAAGAAGGATTCAGACAGCACTCCGGTTAAAAGACAGGCAAAACTTGATAAGATGAGGTTACTTGAATGAAGAATACAAAACTCCGGTTAAAAGATAAGCAAGGGAAAGAACAAGATCTCGATAAAACGAGATGATGGTTAAAGAGAGCAATATGACAAAGCCTCCGGAATGAAAGAATAGCATATAGTTGAAAGAAAGAAATGAACAGAGAAAAGTATGACAACTTCTCCCAAAATGAATTAGGAAATCCTCCTTACAAAGAAGGGTTGGATAGAGTTGTTGGAAAAAATCAACAACGAAAGAATAAGTTCGTTGTGGGCTTATGGAAAACATCTCAAAATTAAGAGGTGACAACCAGCCACTGACTTAAACAATTGATTGGATTGAGATCAACAAGGAGATAAAAAACTTATTTAATCGGAATGATAAATGAAGAACTTGGGTCATTTATAAGCACCATAATTAGTAACAATCCTTAGGGAAAGCTTTTAGGTGAAATACAACCCAAGATGACTCCAAGAGATAAAATGAGGGGTTGAAAGGATCTCCTAAAGAGAAGAAATGATGGCTTAAATTATCTCATTCTTGATAACTCGTGAATCATAAAACATGAAGGAATTGACAAGAATGACATAACACCATCTGAAAGATAAGGAAGCAAGAATTGCACTTAGAAAGCATGATGAAGAATGCTTGAGCTCCAACAATAATCTTGAAGAAGACTTCGAGGATGAATTAAATGATGATGAACCACCATGAGAACTCCGGTAATGAAAGCAAGAGAAGTGAAAGATGGAAAGAATAAGATTCAAGGCCTGCGATGAATTAGATGGAGCTTTGAAATGATATAATAGAAATAACTTGGAACTCCGAAAAACAAGATGAACAACTTAGAACCAAGGATATGATATGATGAACAAGCTCCCGACAAAAGAATTAAGTCACCTTGAAGGAATAAGAATAAGAATTATGTCATGCATCTCCTTCACCAATTTAATTGATGACAACCAAAGGATTTGGCATACTACTTATTCTCGTTGGAAAGGATTAAAGAGGGATCTAGCACAAGCTCAGATAATTATTCAACAAAGCACCGGTAGAATTGTGAAAAGAACAAATGAATTGATATGATAACAACGGAAGAGGAATCTTGAAAGAACCACCGTAAGAATTAGGAGACGAACGAAGAGACATCAATGAAGAATATTGGGAGGGCGAAGTTGAAAACTGAGAACGAAGAAATATTCTGAAATGATGGCCTTCGGAGGAACACAAGGAAAAGAAATCATGAAATGCTTCGGATGGGTATAAAAGAATTCCTCATGATCGGAACAATAATGAGGATGGCATGAAGCTAGAACCACAAATCTTCAAGAAGACGGGCCAAGATTTAAGAGAAATTCTTCTCCGGTCTCCAAATGTTGATAATGAAGACGAGAAATGCCATAAGAATTGTTGAGCACTCCGGAATGAAGAATTAAAAAGGTTGAACCAAAGATGAAAAGAATTTGAAAGCGATCTTGGAGAAGGCATGTGACTGATGGGAATCATTCTTACGTCACACTTCGAAAAGAATTTGAGTATAACTCCAGAAAAAAGAGTCAGGTAAGATCCTGGAAAAAGACATGTGGGTTAAGGCCCACTCAAAAGAAATCACCGTTGGAAAAGATAGCTTAAGAGATATAGCACCGGTTGAATTAAAAGGCTTGAATAAGATGATAATCCTCAAAATAGCTTGAACGGATTAAGAATGGAATTATGAATCTTGAGCACTCCGGATATGAATAGCGAGAGGAGAATGATTAATTGGTGCACCGGAATAAGAAAGCATTGTGAAATGAGGAAAATGATAAGATCAACACCGAAATCTTGAATTACATCCACCGGCAGGATTTGAGAACAAAAGAATGATGAACTTGAAGCTTCTTGAGCATCTTCATGATAAATCACCGGATAAGAACATAGAAGGAAAAGAATGAAGAAATATCACATGGATAAAATGGATATTTCATTTAAGAATTTCTTGCTTCGAGAAGAAGAAGGGTGGGAGGGTGGGGAAAACAAAGACAACTTGGGATGAATGAAACAGACAATCGTCAGATTTCTCAACGACGTCCGTATGGAAATAACTAGAAGAGAAGGCCCACCAGTTGAAAAGGATTAACATGAAGATCTCGATGGTTAAGAAGAATTAGCACTCCCATAGAAATATGAGAACACCGATAAGGAAAGGTATGGAATCAACATTTGACATCGAAGCAACTCGAATACCAGAATCAAAACGAAAACAAAGGATAGATGTTGCAGCCTAATCTTCACAATATCATTCGAACAGAGGATTGAACGAATGAATTCTGCAGGTACATCAGCTTGACGAGAAGCCACTTGGAGAACAAAAGATAAATAAAAAAGGAACAAGGAACAGATAGAACAAATACAAGATAGAAGTTTCGTTCGACATCTTTGTGCTGAAAGCTCATGGAACGTGTTACAAAAGGGTTTTGCAATCCCCGGATCAGCATAGCCAAGGACCCTTTAAGATGCAACTCCCGATCAGAACAAGTCCATAAAACCACTTCACTCAATGTAGAACCCCAACTTCATATCGTGCATCCGTTGGAAGAATGCCTAGAACTACTAGATGAACCCACCTATAGATTTCCGAAAGTTCCCAGTTATGCAATCAGGTGTTGGGGATACACGGGAAGCACCGCGCAATCAACTCTAAACCTACATCCAGGTGTATCCATCCTTCAACACATAACCAGTCTTTCTCGGAAACTGTGTACCTCGGACCTTCGAAAAGCATCCACTATACAAGCTATGGCAATACTCTCGAACTACCTCCCCAGTACTGGGTGATGTCGGGGTTATCTTGCCACTGGCCGTATAGGAGAGATTTTCGATGTCGGCCGTCTTAAGTATTTAGTACTGCCGCGATATGCTTGTTACAACGATACCCCGAAGCTCAACTCCTCGGTAACAGGAGACATCGAGAACAATATCCTTGTCACAAGAACATCGAAACAATCCCAGAATACTCGCGGGATCCTAAAAAAAATTTGGTGCAATTTTTGAAAGTAGAAGAGAAAAGAGTAGTCGTCAGGAGTCCTCACCAGAATGAAAAAGGATGAGAAGCAAAACAGAAATCCTACTCTCCGATATAATATATAGGACTCAAAAAGTTTTCAGTGTGTGCCTAGACTCAATCGTCAACGATTCGATCAATCAGTGGGGGCTTCTAGGTCGGAGAAGGCTCTGATACCAACTTGTAATGCCCAGGATGGGACTATACCTCCTACGTGTCGAGGCACGACTTAAAGGTATAAGCCCATCCTAGAATGATCTCAAGTTTGCTATCTTTGCACAACTCATGTAAAAGAGGGATTAAATTGCAAAAGGAGATAGTTGGCTTACACTCGCCACTTCACACAATACATTACATAAGCAATACATCATTCAAAACATCACAACCCGACTACGGGTGAAGATCCAAAAGAAAGATACCAAAACAACATAAAACCACAGGTCAGGATCGAATCCTAGTAGAAGACCACTACTGATCGTCGAAAACATCACAAGCAAACGGTCACTCTCTCCATCGAGCTCCCAGTGAAGAACTTGAACCAGCTCCTGCTTCATACTCGGCTGAACCTGCATCTGGTGTTGTAGTATCTGTGAGCCACGAGGACTCAGCAATCCCATAACCATGGGTAACAATACTAGCAAAGCTTTAAGGGTAGGAAGAGGATAGTGGTGAGGTTGCAGCAGCAGCTAAGCAATATATGGTGGCTAACTTACGAGTACCAGAAAGAGAAGAGCATCTACGCAAACGGTCGCAAAAGAGGTGATCGCTAAAGATCCTAACTACATACGTTCAAACATAACCCCACCGTGTTCTCTTCTCAAAGAGAAAAGAGACAGTCACGGTTACTCACACAGTTGTGAGTTTTACTTCGGATCATCTGTCAAGTTTTCTACAACCGGACATTAACAAATTCCAATCTGCCACATAACTGCGGGCACGGCTTTCGAAAGATCATAACCCTGCAGGGGTGTTCCAACTTAGCCCATCACAAGCTCTCACGATTAGCTGAAGTGATAAATATAATATCATCACCCCTTATCTTAGGAAAAATCCGATCAGGCTCGGCAACCCGGTAGCACAAGTCATTTCGACAATGGTAAAACAAGTCCAGCAAGACCTCCCGGCGTGCCGACACCCTGATAGTAGCCGCGCGTATCTCGTCTCAGGCCACGACCGGATGAGCACAGCGTACAGCAACCGAAGACCCCAGGTGACTGGGTGGCACCGCACACGACTCTATTTGGGACCAACACCATCAGCACTGGCCCCCCCTGTTATGTAGAATTAAGAATCCTCGGGTAGCGCTAACTCCCTATGCAAATTTAATTAATTAATTAAGTTGTTATTATGAGCAAATAAAACCAATGTTGGGCCTTGCTGGAGGAGTTTTATTCAAAGTCGAACTGTCAAGGGGTCCCCATTACACCCATCGTGTTAGGAACGCAAAATCAAGGAACATAATGCCGGTTTATCGGCGCCTAAGGTGGCATGAGTGGAACAAAACACCGAGCAAAAGGCCAAGCCTTCCACCCATGCCGAGTATATAGGTGTGTTAATAATATTAATAGGTATTGTGATATATCCAACAACCAAGTTCCCTCCTGGAACGAAGTTCATCTTCACCTGCAACTAACAACGCTATAAGAGGAACTGAGCAAGCGAGGCTGAGCAAGCGGGTAACATAGCCAAACAGTGGTTTTGCTAGGAAGGTGTCAAGGTTAGAGGTTTCATGGCAAAAAGGAGAGGGCTGACATAAAAGATGGGTATCGCGACAAGTAACGATAGCATCGAGACAACTAAGCATGGCAATGGTAGTAAAGGTATCCAAGGGTATGATCATCTTGCCTGGGATTCCACAAGGGAGAAGAACGGATCCATGAAGTAGACGGAGCAACAGTCGAGAGAAACCTCACCACTCCGGAACGAAACCGAAGCTAACAAGAGAAGCAACCGGAAAGAAACAAACACACGGTAAACACACAAGCATAAACATGGCATACGATGCACATCCAAAATGATGCATGTCCGGTTTAAATATGCATGGCATGGCAAGGTGCACAAACAAAACTACAAGTTAAGTGGAGCTCAATATGCAACGAGTTGCATATTGACGAAACACCACATTAATTATTTAATTGACTCTCGTTTATTTACAAGACAAGGCTAAATGTTGGTTAACATGGCAAGAGGTGAAGCAAAAACAAACTACCTATCTAGGCAATTTAAATGAGGCCGGAAATAACAACAAAGATTCCGGAAAAACTCCTCATGCACATATATATGAATTTGGTACTGTTCTGCCTATAACCACATTTTAAAGTTGTTAAACAGCAAAACAAAGTGCAACATGTTGTTCTACACATTTTTCTACCCCATTTACATATAAAGTTTATTAAAAACCGAGCTACGGTTATTTAGTTATGAAATAAATCATTTTAGCAAGTTAATTACACAAATTAATGAAAACAGCAAGTTAAACATTTTTAACAGGGGTGAAAGTGGCATATTATGAATCTACACAAAATTCTAAGCATTTTTCATATATAAAGTTTTTACATGTGATGCATGGTTGTGAAGTTATTAAATGCATGAACTAGAGGGACTAACTGCAAAACTGCTGTCTCTGGAAAATTAGACAAAACGTTCCACGAAAAAAAAACAGAAAAAGGGGACTCAGGCCGAACTGCTGGGGCTGGGCCTTGGCCTTGGCTGGGGCGAAGCCCAGGTGCTGCGATGCGGTCAACGCCAGCGCCCTCCTCGCTCGTTCGATCTAGAGCAGACAGAGACCGGCGACTCCTCTTGCGCGAGCGGCTGGAATCCATGTCCCTGGCCAGAGGTTTTTCCACAAGTTGAAGCAGGAAAAGGCCCGCGGGCGGCCATGGCTGAACCTCCTGCGCGAGAGAGTAGGAAGGCATGAGCAGGATAAAAGAAGGAGGACGGGAGGAAGGGGAGGCACTGGTCACTCAAATGACGAAGAAGACGACCGGCTGGATCCCACGGGGTGAGGACGGGACTCCGGCGACGAGATCCGCGCGGATCCGAGCACGAGCGGCGAGGTGGGGGTCCTAGCGGCACGGAGAGATGGCGAGCTTGAGGTGCGAGGCATCGGGAACCTCGGGACGAGCGGCACAGTGGATCGGGAGCTTCACTGCCGATCGATCGGGGCTGCAGGGCGCACTGGACAGAGGGTTGCGGGGCTCTCGCTGGTTGATGCTGAAAACGAGGGAGGGAGAGAGGTTGGCTGCGGGACTGGATCCCGAGGAAGAAGTGGGGAGGCGGCGGCGCGACGGGACAAGCTCCCGAGAAACAAGGGAAGTGGGTGGCGGCGGTGATGGGACTGGTGGAGGATTTCTAGGGTCTGGGTCTTTATATAATAGGAGGTTCAAAACAAGCCTAGATCGGACACTCCGATTTTTAATCGGACGGTCGAGAATAAGTAGCTAGGGAGTTCAAATAAGAAAAACGGAGATATTTTAGGGATGTTTGGGGATGATCCGGACCCAACGGTAACGAGAACCCCGGGTCGGTTCGGGGCAGTTTCGGACAAGCAGTGAGGAGATGAAAAGTGGCCTGTGTAGAATGTGTAGGCTGAGAAGAGAGAGAGAGAGAGGGGGAGGCCCGCGGGTTTTTGGAGACCGAAAACGTTCGACGTTTTAACCGGCTACTAGTGCCGCTATATTTAACCGTTGGGCTACTAAACGAACTCCGAATGCGATGAAATTTGACAGGCGGTCTGTCTACACTACAATAAGACCACACGCCAAGTTTCACCCCATTCCGAGAGCGTTTTCCGGCCACTCATAAAATAAATATTCGGAGGTGCCGCGGGCGCGTGCGAGTGTGTCTGGGCTCAGAACGGACAACGGAGAGGACAGGGCAACTACGGGCGGAGGCAAGTTTTGAAAACATGCTGATGAAATGCACATGATGACATGATGCAATGCAAAATAAATAACAGAAACACACGGGAGAACCCGGAACATCTGGAATCTTCTGGGACATCGGTCTTCGGGCGTCACATGGCACCCTCCAACCTTTAGCTATTCCTGAATGGAAATGGGATAAGATCGGTATGGACTTCATTACCGGGTTTCCCAGGACCAGGAAAGGGAATAATGCTATCTTCATCGTTATCGACCGCCTCTCCAAATTAGCCTACTTCCTGCCTGTTCGAGAGAGTATAACTTCTAGTCAGCTAGCAGACTTGTATATCTCTCGAATAGTATCTCTTCATGTTGTGCCATTGGACATTAACTCAGACCGTGGAAGTCTTTTCACCTCTCGATTTTGGGAAAGTTTCCAAAATGCTATGGGGACTCGTCTCTCTTTTAACACCGCCTTTCATCCTCAGTAAAGTGGTCAAGTAGAACGAGTCAATCAAATTATGGAGGATATGCTCCGAGCCTCTATCATCTCTTTCGGTATGGACTGGGAGAAGTGTCTTATAACAATAGTTATCAAGCTAGCTTGGGCAAGGCTCCCTTCGAAGTTCTGTATGGACAAAGGTGTCGAACGCCTCTTAACTGGTCAGAAACCGGGGAATGACAATTCTTTGGTCCGGATATGATCCAGGAAGCAGAAGAGCAAGTTCGCATCATTCGTGAGAAATTGAAAACAGCCCAGTCTCGCCAGAAGAGTCAATATGATAGTCATCATAAGGCTGTGACTTACGAAGTCGGCGATAAGGCTTACCTTCGGGTTACTCCTCTTAAGGGAACCCATCGCTTCGGTATCAAAGGCAAATTGGCTCCTCGTTACATCGGTCCTTTTCGCATTCTTGCCAAGCGAGGAGAAGTTGCCTACCAATTGGAACTACCTCCGCATCTTTCCAGAGTTCATGATGTCTTCCACGTCTCTCAACTCAGGCGTTGCTTCTCGGATCCTATCCGCGGAGTGGACCACGAAACGCTTGATCTCCAGGACAATCTCACATATCGAGAATACCCCATTCATATTCTTGATCAAACCGAGCGTACCACTCGACGTCATAATATCAAGTTTCTCAAGGTTCAATGGTCACACCATTCCGAGAATGAAGCTACTTGGGAAAGGGAGGATCATCTTCGACTTGAGTACCCCACCCTTTTCCCGGAGGAGCCTGAATCTCAGGACGAGATTCTTTTGAGTGGGGGTGAGTTGTCACATCCCTAGTCAGTGCTTGCATTAGAACTAGCTAGAGTGTGCATCATGATTACTTTTTGCAGAAACTTGAAATGGGGATGACAGAAACCCCAGCACCCCTCTTCTGCCAACTAGGGTTTAATAAAATATTTTCCAATGTACCCAAAATGCCCTTCAAAAATGTTCATCATCTTTGCCTTGGTCTTAAACCTCTGACAAAAATGGTGCACAATTTTCTAGGACATCCTAAGGTCACTGGATTAATTCATATGGTATTTGCATTTGGGCATTTAAATGCTATAAAATATTTTAAATGCCCAAATAATCATAAACAAAAATGTTCCATGATGTTCATATTATATACACTGGGCATGAGTAGTTTCATGATTGATGGAAGTGCTTTAGCATTTTCATTAATTCAACAAAGTGGCAGAAAAACAAAAACAGAAACAAATTAGAGAGAGAGAGAGAGAGAGAGAGAGAGAGAGAGAGAGAGAGAGAGAGAGAGAGAGAGAGAGAAGAGCTCACCTGCTAGGCCAACCCACACCCCGGCCCACCTGGCGGCCCAGCACTGTGTTGGCCCGAGCCAGCCAGCTGCTTCGTCCCCGCTAGGTAGGCAGGGAGGTGATGCCGACGAGCGCGAGCTCGCCACAGCGCCACCTGCTTGCCGCTTCGCCGTGGGAACGGGCTGGACGACCTCCACGTCGCGCCCTGAAGCCTCTAGACACATCCAATTCCCCCTGCCTCTCTCCCTTGCCCTCTCCTCACCATGGCCGCAGCGCTCGCGAGCTCGCCGCCGTAACCACCACAGCCACCGTGCTCCCCTCGCCTCCCCTCCGTGTCTGGAAGCTCCGCCACCATCTCCTACGTCTCCCCGACGAGCCACACATCACCGGAAGCCCCAACACGCCGTCCCCGAGCTCTTCTTCCTCCTTCGGCCGCCGAGATCGCCGGCGACCTCACATCGTCTCCAGCTCGTCCCTGACCTCCCCGTCAGCTCTGTCGCAACCACCGTGAGCTTGGCCACCTCCCCATCCTCTCTATTCTCCCTCTCGAGCTCTGTAACGTCTGCAGGTAGCTCACCCAAACGCGCCGCCGCGGAGCTCGTCGCCGACGAGACTCCGGCCACCCAACGGCCGCGCCACCCTGTCCACTAGCTCCATCGCACCCCCTGGAGTCCAACGCACCACTCCACGCGCCTCGCCGGTCCTCCTAGCGATGAGCCCGAGCTCACCCGAGCTCCGGCAGCCGCCAAGGTCGTCGCTGGCATCGTTTCCGGTGACCCCGAGGCCAACCACCACCACCACTAGACGCGGCTCACTCCCCGCATCACGTAGATGTGCTCCGCCGTTGCTTTGGTCGCCGGACCACAAAACCCGCACTGCTCCGCCGTGTTTGGCCACGCCGGTGACTAGCCGCCGGCGGGTTTGACCCGCTGACCAGGGGGTTTGTCCTCCCCCTGTGTCACTGACATGTGGGCCAGCGCTGACCGTTTTTAGTTTAGGATTAAGTTAGTGTTAATGTAATACTGTTAGTTAGATGACCCACTGACGTGTGGGCCCGACCCTGTTAGTTAGTGGTTAGTTAAACTAACCTATTTAGTTAGCCTTGTTAGACTGACGTGTGGGCCCCACTGTCAGGTGTTACTGGCCCAACACTGTTGACCTGCTGACGTCAACATGATGTCATGCTGACATAGTAAAGCCTTTTCTGGAATTATTTGATTTAAAACAATTCAGGAAATTCTAGAAAATGCTTTAAACTTCAAAAGATCATATAAATTCAACAGTAGCTCAGATGGAAAAGTTTTATATATGAAAATTTATCAGAAAAATTCAATCTTTCTATTGGTACTGGTTTCATGCATGTTTAAGCAAGTTAACCTTTCTGTTCACATCAAAACATGATAATGCACTTTAAATAACTATAGTTTGGGTATAAATTTGAATCTTTGATTCAAATGAGCTCAAACCTTTCTGTTTATAGTTGCATTAGCCCAAAACACATTCATCTTGCCATGTCATGAGAATGCATCATATTGTTGCATTTGTTTGTGTATTGATTGTATTACCGGTGTTCTCCGTGGTAGGTCCTGCTCCCGAGGATACATCGGCGTATCCAACTGAAGAGCAGTACCCGACAACCAATCTGTCAGGCAAGCAACCCATTGATCATTCTGATACAAACCCATCTTCTCGCTCCTACTCTCTTTTACTACATTAAGGCAACATCGTGTGAACTGCTACTTGCTGCGGTAGTTGAACCCTATTCCTTTGCATGACTTGTCATTGCCACAGTAAATAGTTGAAACCCACTAGTATGTGTAGGAGTTGATTGAGCCATGCGATGTGTTTCCTACCATGCTATTTGTTTATGCTGCCTGCTATGCTTAGAGTTGTGTCAGGTCTGGTTCATCTGGGTGATGGATCAGAGTGAAATGATAATGTTCGGTAAAGAGAGTGAAGTGTGGAACATGCTTGGTAAAGGTATCGATGAAAGGCCATGTAGGAGTACATGGTGGGTTCTTTCATTGGAACCGTCCATAGGACCTGAGATCTATATGTGTGATTCAAGATTCAGCTACTACCATGCATTGGGCCCGAAACAAATGGACCCTCTCTGCTTATTAACTGCCCTTGTCCTCTGTCCAGGAGTTGCAACTAGTTTCTGGTGTTTGTAGTTTACTTGTGGTCGTGCGCAGCGCTGACCCTCGGGGTGGGCTGTGATGCGGCAGGTACGTGGCACGGTGTACCGGTTGCCCGTGTGGTGACTCGGGAACCCTGTACACATCGTTTGGGGCCATGAGCGACACCCTGGCCGGATCTCCCCACGGATGGAACCCAAATAGACGATAAACCTGGACTAGGGACTTGTGTGGTTAGTCAGGTCGTGGCCGACACCCTCGCTGGGCTTCCGCTTGAAGGTTGCTAAGTATATGTCGAGTAAACATCGATAAGTGGTGGAAGCGTGTGTGAAGAAGTACACCTCTGCAGGGTTACCAATCTATTCGAATAGCCACTGTTTGCGTTAAGGACCACTTGGTTACTTATACAGTTCATAGACAAGTTAATGGTTTCTACAAAAAGTCTCAAGACAAGTGTGAGTGCCGTGGATGGCCCTTCCGTAGGATGACGGAAGAGGATCCACGGTGGTGTATTGTTGTGGTGAGTAGACGACTCGTGTGTGTAGTCTCTTCTTGCAATCTGCTGAGAGTTGTAGAATAGGTTAGCCAAGAGTCAAAGCTGGCTTGCTGCTATAAACTCCACTACCCTTGTTGATAATGATGCATGTATGATAGGTTCTGATGTAAGTCTTGCTGATTACCTTTGTACTCATGTTTTCCTAATAACTGTTGCAGAGGAGAACCCTACCCCTTCTGATGGGTTCTTCATAGACGTTGATGTTGACGAGTAGCTTGCTACCCAGACGGTGATCGTGAGCTTGTGAAGGGCCTTGTAGATAGTCAGGCTACACCAAGCCTGTTTTCTTTCCAAGTTGTTTGTACTCAGACAAGTTAGCTTCCGCTTGTGCTTGTATGCTTGTATGACTTGAGTGTTGGGTCATGTGACTCCTGTTTGTATGGATATGTTATGTATGGCTCTTCAGAGCCGCTTAAATAAACTACTTTGAATCATAGAGTTTTGTTGTGATGCAATGTTGTATTTGCACACATTGAGCATATTGTGTGTATGTTATTGAAATGATTGATATGTGTGGGATCCCACACCTAGTTGTTTACCCTTGGTAGCCTATCTTACAGGGAAATGCCTCCTAGTGCTTCCATTGAGCCTTGGTAGCTTGCTACTGCTCCGGAACACATAGGCTGGCCGGCATGTGACCTTCTTCGTTCCTGTGTCTGTCCCTTAGGGGAAATGTCATGCATTGTTCCTTTAAGTCCATGTAGCTTGCTAAGACTTGGGTTCATACGTTGATGACCGACACATTCGTTGATGGGTCATGGATGCCTGTCTCTGTAATTTAGTGCCACTTTTGGTTTATAACTAGCCATGTCGGCCCAGGTTCTCTGTCATATGGATGCTAGCGACACTATCATATACGTGTGCCAAAATACGCAAACGGTCCCGGGCCAGGTAAGGTGGCACCCGTGGGGATACCGTGCGTGAGTCCGCAAAGTGATATGATGTGTTACAAGCTAGATCAGTGTGAGTTAGGATCGGCGTCCTGACAATAAGGTTCACAAGGGTGAACTATACAAGAAAAGCAGTACTGGTATTCTCCAACGGTTCATCTCTGAAGAGGAGGGACGGCAACTTCTCACTGAAATACACGCTGGCATGGGCAGCCAGCATGCCACGGCTCGAGCTCTTGTAAGCAAAGCCTTTCGAACTGGTTTCTTCTGGCCAACTACGCGTGCAGACGCACATACCTTAGTCCAACATTGTGTTGGATGCCAGCTTTTCACAAACCAAAGCAATATGCGTCCCGCAGCTCTCAGAACCATCCCCATTGCCTAGCGCTTTGCGGTATGGGGGCTAGATATGGTTGGACCTCTTAAAGGGTGAAGCCACAAAAAGAAGTATCTACTAGTCATGGTGGATAAATTCACTAAATGGATAGAAGCCAAGCCAGTCCGAACAGCTGAGGCAGGGCCAGTTATAGATTTTATATCCAGCCTAGTACACCGTTATGGTGTCCCGCATAGTATTATCACAGATAACGGCTCCAACTTCACAGCTGGTGAGGTGAAAAATTGGTATGCTAAGTTAGGCATTAAACATGATTACGCCTCTGTGTACCACCCTCACACAAATGGTCAGGTAGAAAGAGCCAATGGCTTGATAATGAGTGGCGTTAAACCATGACTGGTGCGCTCCCTTCAGGAGTCAGATAAACACTGGGTGGAGGAGCTCGACTCTGTACTCTGGGCTGCGAACTACACCTAACCGAAAAACTGGATACACACCTTTTCTCATGGTGTACGGCGTAGAGATTGTCTTGCCCTGCGATATTATTCATGACTCACCTCGAGTGCGCATGTACGAAGAGAGAGAGGCTGAGCTTGATCGGCGAGATGACCTAGACGGCCTCGAAGAGGAACGTGATATCGCGCAGGCTCGTTCCACATTTTATCAACAGCAGGCCAGGCGATACCAAAGCAGAGAAGTGCGGGCGAAGACATACAATGTTGGCGAACTCGTATTACGCCTCCCGGAGAAGAAAAAAGACAAGCTCAAACCAAGATGGGAGGGGCCCTTCATTATTGATGAAGTACTCACCTGTTGTGGGGACCCCGACTCATAAGTCGTGATCACCGAATGCACGTGTACAATGATCCCAGAGATCAATGCTCACTGAACACACAGAAGCTGAATAACAAGAGTCTTACATCCATACATACCGTATTACACAAATAGGACCATAATGGTCAAGTCTTGAGTATATCGTTGCAGCGGAAATCTTCAATAACAACTTGGACCCATGCCATCTGCTTTAACCCTACAGGCATTCTGACTGGGAAGCGTCCTAGCTCGCATGCTTGTCACCAAGAAATCTTCATCATATCCTGTTTTCTCATGCCTGGACAATAAAATAACCAGTGGCAAGCCAATGAGTACTTTGCATGTACTCGCAAGCAACCCAAGTGTGATAGCAGAATAATTATGCAAGGCTCTACTGCTAAATTGGCAGTTTTGTGGAAAGCTAGTTTTTCATATGCAAGTATGATCAACATATAACAAGGGCATGCATGTGCCTACAACAAGTATCAGGAGGTTACAGACATCACTATCGAGAAAGAGTTGTAATCAACTCATGCTCAAGCTCATTGAGACTTCCTCAGAATCACATCATCAATATCTCTCAACCGTGTTGTTTCCTCACACACACACACACACCAGGTTTCACAAACTTTGGACGTAGCCCAAGAGCTGTTACCCAACTGTCCTTGACCATGGACACGGCTATTCGAATAGTTTTACACTCTGCAGAGGTTGCACACTTTACCCACTAGATCCGGGGAACTTCCGTGTCATCCATGACCCGCGGTACCTCAAGTACCCGGGGTAAGCACCCGATCACTATCTTTCCCTAGGCGACACTAACACAGAGTCCACTCGATTGGTAACAGCCCCGTGTCAACCATTTCTCATCTTAAAATTCGTGGAGCCTTGCTCCCATATTCATCACATACCACTGACACGGGGTACCAACGGTGTGTCCGGTGCCCTGTGAAACCAGTCATGGCCGCCTTTCCAAGCACGACCCCGTCCGGAGAGTGACCTCAGGTCACCCCCGTCACTAGTAATGCGGGCACCATGCTAGTGTCGACCTAGGTAATCAATAATGCCCTTTCCCATATAAGGGTAGAGTGGTTGCGCATGTAAGGTTGGAATAACGATCACAACTTAAACCAATCCGTTTTCAAAACAACGCACACACTTGCCTCGGTACACCACTTCATCATCAAGTGGTTACCCAACTCACCATCTCCCTCGGGCATAAATGGCACCCGACGGGGTTTTCAAAAAGTCTTTTGAAAGTATTCCGCCTCCGTCACCATGCATATTCCCGTCCCATTTGCATAGCCACTATTACAGCAACCTAACTACTCCCACCCACATAACCCTCATAGGAAGGTAGGGTCATGCTTGATGCAAGTTTCAATAGTAAGTAACAAAGGTAGCAACCAAAGTGGTCTCCACCTCAACATGATTCCGATGCATTGATAATAAGGTGCTATGAGACATGCATAAAAAGGTTTCTCGGACATGGTCAAACGGCTGCTTGCCTTATCCTTCCGAGTCTTCAAACCTTCTGGTCCATCTCCGAGTACTCCGTTTATTTCGTCAACTAACGATGGAAACCATCATAATAAGCAACACAACAAGGCAAAAATAAAAGTGCTCTAAAAATAGGAGTTGGACTTTTCTAGGATACCGCTGGTCATATTAGAAATGACCAAGGTGTTTTCATAGGTATTGGATCAATGGATAGTTTGGAACATTTCAATATGAGGTAAACAGGGGATTTGAGGATTTGAAAGAAGTGCACAGAAATATATTTTTGAAGAATGAGTTAAGGCTCCCATTTAACAACTCATGATTTTAGAAGCATCTAGGAGTTGGTTTCACTGGATTTGGAGTTCAAATGAATTTCCTAGGATTTTGCAAAGTTGATAAACATGAAGAAATGGCTCATTATTTGGTGGGGTGCAAAAAGTATTAATAAAAATGTGCCAAAACTAAGTTTGGATATGACAAGCACCTAGGAATTTGAACCACTGCATTTGGATCAAATTTGAGGTCACTGTGATTTTCTAAAGTTTATCACAGAAATAGAAAAATGGCCTTTTGATAATATTTGTGAAGAAAAGGTCTATGAAAAATGTGCATCTTGCACCAACAGGTAGATCGGGATTTTAGAAACTCCTATAAATTTGAATCATCAAATTTTGAGATTATTTGAATTATTTATGGATTTATGAAGTTGTCTGGAAAAAGAAAAAGGATAAGGAAAGGGTTTTACCCTTATACAGCGCACGGGGCGGGAGATAGCAGTGGGCATGCCCAGCGGCTCGGGTGCGCGGGCAACATGGGCGACGTCGAAGGCGCCCACTCGTACTGCGCCTTCAGTGCGGGGACGCGGGACCAGGTGAACCCGCCTCCACTTGCCAGCGTGGCCCGGTGGCTGGGCCACTTACGAGCGGGGCCCGCTGGCAGGCCCTCCTCCTACCTCCCGCTCAAAACAGAGGAGGGGCAGGGGAGGCCGGCCGAGCAAGGTGCCGGCACCCTTCCCGGCGATCTCGATCGTCCTCGGCGGCGTCCAGCATACCGACGGCTCCGGCGGATCGAGCCGAGCCCATCCATGGGTCTCACACTGGCTGGGGAGGGCCGAGCCGTCAGTGGTTTTGACGCCAGCGGACGGGGCTTCGGGCGAGGTTTGGGCACGGCAAGGCAAGCACGGGAAGGAGAAAAGGGCGTGCGGGGAGAGTTGGCGGAGGTGCTCGTGCTGCTCTGGAGCAAAAAGGTGGGGAGGAGGGGCACTTAGTGGCACGAATTTGAGCGGAGTCCGGCGGCTCAGCTCCGGCCATGGTGGTGCACTCAGGGCGCGGGGAGAGGTGTGGGTTGGTCCAGGGGGTGCACGGGAGCTAGGGGTAGCAAATGGGGCGGAGAGGAGCATCAGGGAAGGCCTTATATAGGTGGCCCCCGGAGCACCGTGAGCTCGTGCGTCGGCGAGGCCGTTGCCGTCGCTGCAAGCCACGGGGACGCACGTGGGTGTGTCCAGGGTGCTCGTGGGGCTAGTCTATGCCAAGAGGAAGAGAGAGGGACAGAGGAACGAGTGCGAGGCATGCCAGGGACGCGGGCGGCAACTGACGGACGCGGGCGGCGCTCGGGCACGCGTGACAGAGGTCACCGGAGAGAGAAGGAGGAGGGGGCGACCGTCCAGCGTGTCCCAGACGCCGAGGCGGCCTCGGGGGACACAATCCCATCGCCCTAGGCTGTCGGGTGCCTTGGGTAGGACGCGCTACAGTGCGGGAGCGCACTGTAGCGCGCTCTAGAGCGCCCGTATGGCCGGCACGGCCGTGTCCTCACCGCTCTGGTCGCGTCCACCTAGCCCAATGGTGTCTAGGGGGTCAGGGGAAGAGTAAAGTAGTGGGCTGTGGCCTTGGATGCCATGGAGGGCCACTGGAGTGAGGAGGGAGGTGGGAAAGAAGGAGATTGCTGCTGTCCAGAAGAGTAAAATGGGGTTTTACCCACCTCAATCATTGAGCTAAGGAGGAGAAGGAGTTCCTGGAGGTAGAAGGTGATCAGGTTTACCTGTGGTAATAATTTGAGGTAAAGGGGGATAGTGAAAGGGGTCAAAACAATGGTTTTGGAAGAATGGCAGAAGGTGTTTGATGTAGTTTTGGGCGAGCAAATGACTCCCAATTGACATGAGACTTAACAGGATCAAATGGCACATGCATTTAGGCCCTTCCACCAAATTTGAGCTCATTTGGGCAAAGTTGCCAATGGAACTTTGGTGAACTCTAGAAATCAACAGAAATGGATTTCTCAAGATTATGTTAAGCAAATCATCTCTCCTTGATGCACCACTTGGTGTAGTGTCATCATTTGGGGTTGTGAACATGTCCACAAAATTTGAGGCCCCAAGTAAAAAGTTGGCAATGTAGAGTTGTTCAAATTTGGATCTGGTCAGAAAGGGTTTTGGGGCACTTAGGTCAAGTTGTCCTTCTCCAAAACTTGTGCCATTTGGCATAGATGCATAATTACATCATTTTAGCATGTGTACCAAGTTTGAGAGCATTTGTAAAAGTTTGGCAATGTAAAGTTGCTCAAACTTCAAAATGGACAGAAATGGTTTTGAGGGGATTAGTTGATGTTTCCTTGATCTTAAAGGCATGAGGCTTTGCAAGATCATCAAATATTTCATATTTGACATGATAGAATTTCCCTGGAATTTTTGGAGAATATTTCCTTTGTAAATATTTCAAAAGCTTGAAATATCCAGAAAGGGTTAATGAAGGATTTGTCCAATATTTTGAACATGACCATGTGTTGAAACTCTTATATATGGACAATATATGTCCTATGAGTTTTCCTAAATTTTGGCAAATATTTTTGAAATAATTAAATAATTTTTCCCTATTAAAGACCATTTCTGGCCTTAAGAAAAAGCTTTTAAATAAAATATAAAAATAACTTTTAAAATTATAATTTTGTGGTTTATGGGAGTCCTATACCTAATAGGATTCATATATACCTTTTGAAAGATTTTTCACACCCTAAATAAGGTACTTGCAGTGCAAACCTCAATTCAGGGGTTTTTGGAAAACTAATTTTAGAAAATACTATACTGTTCTATACACATGGCATGATCATTGAGAAAAGGTTTTGGATCAAGGAGATGAAGTATAAGAGTTGGAGGATTTATTTGATTTTTAGAGCACTAGCAAAGAACTGACAATAATCAAATCAAGCAATGACCCAAAACACTCAAAAGTTTTTGTCAATCCACATTTTTAGCAAGATTAATAGCTTAAGTGTTGTGGCATGAAAATCAGGGTGTGACAGACCTACCCCCCTTACAAGAATCTCGTCCCCGAGATTGACAGACTAGGCGTGGAAAGGAATACGGAGTCTTGGATACGGGGTAGTCTTCACTTCTTCTTGTTGGTTCTGCTTCTGAGTGGTGCTCCATGGAATCTTGAAGTACTTGGTGGTGTGGCTTCTCACTTGCTGCCTTTGATGCAGGTTGCTGAGGGGTCTCTTGCATAGGTTAGGTTGGGTTAGTTGTCAAAGGCTCGGTGATCGATGTCCTTGCGGGGACCAGGCTAGTTAGGAAGTAAGAAGTACTTCCAGAGTGGTGACTCGTGGAATATTTGGTGCACGGTGGGTATCTCAGGTGGTAAATCTAGCTGGTAGCCATCTACTATTTGTCTTGCAATGAACTTGAAGAAGGTCGATAAATCTTGGTGTGAACATTCCTTCGACATGGAAATGCTTGGTTTCTTCGAGAGGAGTGGTTTGCAGATACGCCCGATCTTCGACGCGGAAGTTTATTTCTTGATGATGGTGGTCGATATGGTTCTTCTTTCTTGACATGTCTGTCTTCGATCGTCTTATAACCAGCTGCACAGCTCTTCCCTCGTCTTCGGGTAGTCAAGAATGTTGCCAAATAAAGATGACAACTAACTTGTACAAGTACTCCATGATGTCTATGGGGTACGCAAGGTAGGCTGTGGTATTGGTGGTGGTCTCCGTTGAGTATTGGCAGGGGTCTTCTTGACTCAGAGCCAAGGCCCGTGGTCGGGATCTGACCAGGTTGTGGCTTGGTGGGGCTTAAGGGTTTCAAGGATTCTAGCGAGTGAGTGAACGTTTATTATCTTATCCTTAAGCACGGTTTCTCAGATGCCAATAGCTCCATCTAGCACTCCAAACGAATAACCTTATACCACTAAATGCATCCTCTCATATAGACCAACTTCAATCAGCACTCATGCCATACATATCCTCATGACTCTCAAGAGGCGGTCTAACAAAATTCTACTTGTCTACGATCCCCAAATCCATATGTATGTCTACCCCTAAAATCCATGGGCAGATCATGCATGCTGCTAAGCTTAAATTAAACTCCACAATCCAAGCACTCAATCTATTCTTGCAAGGCTCACGATAATGCATCTCTATTCTAAGAAAACATGGCATATTCCACTCCAAGATCTTGTTTCCTTCCTATAGATCAACTCCAATAGCCCGGTAATTTCCATCAATCACCACATAATCCAATAATTCTACATATCCGATGTCTACGGTGTTCCACAAGATCTCATGTTCCTATAATACCCAAATACTTGGAAGGGCTATGCATTATGATAGTAAGTCCACCAAATTCCCAACATCCGGGTCAACTAACTCCAAGGTCATGATTATATAGATCCCTAAATCAATTTCGACAAATAATCCAATCTCCTAGTTTATTGTCCACCGAGAGGCATGGTATCATGATCAGGATCATCGGTCTAAATCCAATTTACTCCGAACCATGCAGACATATCTAACATCTATACCCAACCAGAACCACCTACTTAAATCCAAATCTCATGCCCGACGAGAATTCTTACATGCTTCCCCAAAGTCATGATCGTACCAATATGAAACCTTACAATCCATCAAGGTCTCAGATAATTCCTCGAAGTCACTGATATAAAGCCACCAAGTCATCTGTCTAATATCCTCAAATTGGTCTATCTATGGCATTGTCAGTTCTTGTGCTATATTAGGATGAAAATGTGCTCACTCACTGTGTCCACTAGTTCCATTACGAACCCAATGTTGTGCAAGGTTGTAGAGGCTTAACTGGTTCTCTTGTAATGCTATAGGTTAAGCGCATGGTTAAGGATCCGGGCTGGGGTGTCTCGTGAAGTCTCAAAGGGTCTAGGAATGGGTTTCTAGTCTGGTGGGTTAAACATAACTCTACGGGGTTGCACTTGGTCGTGGAGGTTGTAGCAGGAGTCTTCATTGTTAGTTGGTCACCGAGTTGGAATCCTTGGCACTTCTTGTCTTGCGGGTCTTCAGTTGAGGAGAGGGAAGAGAGGGAAAAAGTAGCATAGAGGAGGGGAGTGCCTAAAGGGGGTTCTATAGTACAGGTGCAAACAAACAAGTGCAAAAAGGCCCAAACAAAAGAAACAAGGCAAAGAAGATGATATAGCCATGCACTTGTTGCCAAGGGCAAAAGTGCGACTTATATCAAGACACAAACAAAAGCAAGCAACACACAATCATGGTTCTATCCGAACCATCACACGGACTCGACTGCGCGTAGGGGGTACACGACTCATCCTACCCTAGGGGTTCTCGGACTCAGTGTCGTGACTTGTGCCTCGTGCAGTCTCGTGAGTTTTCCTCAGGTGTTGTTGTGTCCCTTGTAGTTTTTTTATGAACGATCCAGGTTGAGCCTGAAGAATCTTCAACAACTTCTCGCCTGATGAGATGATGTGGTGACGGTGTCTCCTTGTAGCTGGCGTTGACTTGGTCTTCTCTTGTCTCTTTAATCACGACGATCCCTTGTGCCTTCTGGGACGTCGGGGGTACCAGGTAGGCAATCCTTTATGCAATGATAATAACAAGGCATAGTAGAGGCTCAACATGTCGGTTATGTTGATGACAACATCGACACCAAGAGCGGGGGACGAAGAGAACCGTTTTCCTGCTCACTATAGTGAGGCGGACCAAATGGCGAGGTTCTCATCCACCGGTGGTTGCCGATACAACAACAGTAGTGACAGGATTACTCTATTAGCGATGTATATCATGATTTTGCATAACCTATACCCTGGTCATCATAGGCCAATGTTGCATCTTCTTGGGGCACTGTCAAGGGTGTCACCATCTTCCGGGTCTTCATGCCCTCATTCCTCGAGGATGGATTTTCTGTTGGTATAGTCTTGTCATGGTGCCGCCACTCTTGTGTTTAGAAGAGGTGGGTGAGTGTTTGGCAAGGTGTACTCCACAAGGATTACAGAAAATCCAGTGGTCAGGGGCATAGGGGTTCTAACGACCAAAAGTTTTGAAGGGGAAGAGATCAAGTATAGCCTAGTTTTTTTTTTTGAAAAACTGAGAAGGGAGAGAAGTATAGATAGTTTTTAAAACTAGTAATAGTTTTGGAAATAATTTTACCCTAACTAACGACCATGCTAACTAAGGCTTCCTACAGTCAGGATGGCTCTGATAGCAGCTCTGTGGGGACCCCGACTCATAAGTCGTGATCACCGAATGCACGTGTACAGTGATCCCAGAGATCAATGCTCACTGAACACACAGAAGCTGAATAACAAGAGTCTTACATCCATACATACCGTATTACACAAATAGGACCATAATGGTCAAGTCTTGAGTATATCGTTGCAGCGGAAATCTTCAATAAGAATTTGGACCCATGCCATCTGCCTTAACCCTACAGGCATTCTAACAGGGAAGCGTCCTAGCTCGCATGCTCATCACCAAGAAATCTTCATCATATCCTGTTTTCTCATGCCTGGCCAATAAAATAACCAATGGCAAGCCAATGAGTACTTTGAATGTACTCGCAAGCAACCCAAGTGTGATAGCAGAATAATTATGCAAGGCTCTACTGCTAAATTGGCAGTTTTGCGGAAAGCTGGTTTTTCATATGCAAGTATGATCAACATATAACAAGGGCATGCATGTGCCTGCAACAAGTATCAGGAGGTTACAGACATCATTATCGAGAAAGAGTTGTAATCAACTCATGCTCAAGCTCATTGAGACTTCCTCAGAATCACATCATCAATATCTCTCAACCGTGTTGTTTCCTCACACACACACACACCAGGTTTCGCAAACTTTGGACATAGCCCAAGAGCGGTTACCCAACTGTCCTTGACAGTGGACACGGCTATTCAAATAGTTTTAAACTCTGCAGAGGTTGCACACTTTACCCACTAGATCCGGGGAACTTCCGTGTCATCCACGACCCGCGGTACCTCAAGTACCCGGGGTAAGCACCCGATCACTATCTTTCCCTAGGCGACACTAACACAGAGTCCACTCGATTGGTAACAGCCCCGTGTCAACCATTTCTCATCTTAAAATTCATGGAGCCTTGCTCCCATATTCATCACATACCACTGACACGGGGTACCAACGGTGTGTCCGGTGCCCTGTGAAAACAGTCATGGTCGCCTTTCCGAGCACGACCCCGTCCGGAGAGTGACCTCAGGTCACCCCCGTCACTAGTAATGCGGGCACCATGCTAGTATCGACCTAGGTAATCAATAATGCCCTTTCCCATATAAGGGTAGAGTGGTTGCGCATGTAAGGTTGGAATAACGATCACAACTTAAACCAATCCGTTTTCAAAACAACACACACACTTGCCTCGGTACACCACTTCATCATCAAGTGGTTACCCAACTCACCATCTCCCTCGGGCATAAATGGCACCCGACGGGGTTTTCAAAAAGTCTTTTGAAAGTATTCCGCCTCCGTCACCATGCATATTCCCGTCCCATTTGCGTAGCCACTATTACAGCAACCTAACTACTCCCACCCACATAACCCTCATAGGAAAGTAGGGTCATGCTTGATGCAAGTTTCAATAGTAAGTAACAAAGGTAGCAACCAAAGTGGTCTCCACCTCAACATGATTCCGATGCATTGATAATAAGGTGCTATGGGACATGCATAAAAAGGTTTCTCGAACATGGTCAAAGGGCTGCTTGCCTTATCCTTCCGAGTCTTCAAACCTTCTGGTCCATCTCCGAGTACTCCGTTTATTTAGTCAACTAACGATGGAAACAATCATAATAAGCAACACAACAAGGCAAAAATAAAAGTGCTCTAAAAATAGGAGTTGGACTTTTCTAGGATACCTCTGGTCATATTAGAAATTACCAAGGTGTTTTCATAGGTATTGGATCAATGGATAGTTTGGAACATTTCAATATGAGGTAAACAGGGGATTTGTGGATTTGAAAGAAGTGCACAGAAATATATTTTTGAAAAATAAGTTAAGGCTCCCATTTAACAACTCATGATTTTAGAAGCATCTAGGAGTTGGTTTCACTGGATTTGGAGTTCAAATGAATTTCCTAGGATTTTGCAAACTTGATAAACATGAAGAAATGGCTCATTATTTGGTGGGGTACAGAAAGTATTAATAAAAATGTTCCAAAACTAAGTTTGGATATGACAAGCACCTAGGAATTTGAACCACTGCATTTGGATCAAATTTGAGCTCACTGTGATTTTCTAAAGTTTATCACAGAAATAGAAAATGGCCTTTTGATAATATTTGTGAAGAAAAGGTATATGGAAAATGTACATGTTGCACCAACAGGTAGATCGGTATTTTAGAAACTCCTAGAAATTTGAATCATCAAATTTGGAGCTTATTTGAATTATTTATGGATTTATGAAGTTGTCTGGAAAAAGAAAAAGGATAAGGAAAGGGTTTTACCCTTTTACAGCGCACGGGGCGGGAGATAGCAGTGGGCCGGCCCAGCGGCTCGGGTGCGCGGGCAACAAGGGCGACGTCGAAGGCGCCCACGCGTACGGCGGCTTCACTGCGGGGACGCGGGACCAGGTGAACCCGCCTCCACTTGCCAGCGTGGCTCGGTGGCTGGGCCACTTACGAGCAGGGCCCGCTGGCAGGCCCTCCTCCTACCTCCCGCTCAAAACAGAGGAGGGGCAGGGGAGGCCCGCCGAGCAAGGTGCCGGCGCCCTTCCCGGCGATCCCGTTCGTCCCCGGCGGCGTCCAGCATACCGACGGCTCCGGGGGATCGAGCCGAGCCCATCCATGGGTCTCACGCTGGCTGGGGAGGGCCGAGCCGTCAGTGGTTTTGACGCCGGCGGACGGGGCTTCGGGCGAGGTTTGGGCACGGCAAGGCAAGCACGGGAAGGAGAAAAGGGCGTGCGGGGAGAGTTGGTGGAGGTGCTCGTGCTGCTCTGGAGCAAAGAGGTGGGGAGGAGGGGCACTTAGTGGCGCGAATTTGAGCGGAGTCCGGCGGCTCGGCTCCGGCCATGGTGGTGCACTGAGGGTGCGGGGAGAGGTGTGGGTTGGTCCAAGGGGTGCACGGGAGCTAGGGGTAGCAAATGGGGCGGAGAGGAGCATCGGGGAAGGACTTATATAGGTGGCCCACGGAGCACCGTGAGCTCGTGCACCGGCGTGGCCATTGCCGTCGCTGCAAGCCACGGGGGCGCGCGTGGGTGTGTCCGGGGTGCTCGTGGGGCTGGTCTACGCCTAGAGGAAGAGAGAGGGAGAGAGGAACGAGTGCGAGGCATGCCAGGGACGCGGGCGGCAACTGGCGGACGCGGGCGGCGCTCGGGCACGCGTGACAGAGGTCGCCGGAGAAATAAGGAGGAGGGGGGCGACCGTCCAGCGTGTCCCGGACGCCGAGGCGGCCTTGGGGGACACAATCCCATCGCCCTAGGCTGTCAGGTGCCTCGGGTAGGACGCGGCTACAGTGCGGGAGCGCACTGTAGCGCGCTCCAGAGCGCCCGTATGGCCGGCACGGCCGTGTCCTCACCGCTCTGGTCGCGTCCACCTTGCCCAATGGTGTCTAGGGGGTCAGGGGAAGAGTAAAGTAGTGGGCTGTGGCCTTGGATGCCATGGAGGGCCACTGGAGTGAGGAGGGAGGTGGGAAAGAAGGAGATTGCTGCTGTCCAGAAGAGTAAAATGGGGTTTTACCCACCTCAATCATTGAGATGAGGAGGAGAAGGAGTTCCTCGAGGTAGAAGGTGATCAGGTTTACCTGTGGTAAGAATTTGAGGTAAAGGGGAATAGTGAAAGGGGTCAAAACAATGGTTTTGGAAAAATGGCAGAAGGTGTTTGATGTAGTTTTGGGCGATCAAATGACTCCCAATTGAGATGAGACTTAACAGGATCAAATGGCACATGCATTTAGGCCCTTCCACCAAATTTGAGCTCATTTGGGAAAAGTTGCCAATGCAACTTTGGTGAACTCTAGAAATCAACAGAAATGGATTTCTCAAGATTAGGTTAAGCAAATCATCTCTCCTTGATGCACCACTTGGTGTAGTGTCATCATTTGGGGTTGTGAACATGTCCACAAAATTTGAGGCCCCAAGTAAAAGGTTGGCAATGTAGAGTTGTTCAAATTTGGATCTGGTCAGAAAGGGTTTTGGGGCACTTAGGTCAAGTTGTCCTTCTCCAAAACTTGTGCCATTTGGCATAGATGCATAATTACATCATTTTAGCATGTGCACCAAGTTTGAGAGTATTTGTAAAAGTTTGGCAATGTAAAGTTGCTCAAACTTTAAAATGGACAGAAATGGTTTTGAGGGGATTAGATGATGTTTCCTTGATCTTCAAGGCATGAGGCTTTGCAAGATCATCAAATATGTCATATTTGACATGATAGAATTTCCCTGGAATTTTTGGAGAATATTTCCTTTGTAAATATTTCAAAAGCTTGAAATATCCATAAAGAGTTAATGAAGGATTTGTCCAATATTTTGAACATGACCATGTGTTGAAACTCTTATATATGGACAATATATGTCCTATGAGTTTTCCTGAATTTTGGCAAATATTTTTGAAATAATTAAATAATTTTTCCCTATTAAAGACCATTTCTGGCCTTAAGAAAAATATTTTAAATAAAATATAAAAATAACTTTTAAAATTATAATTTTGTGGTTTATGAGAGTCCTATACCTAATAGGATTCAAATATACCTTTTGAAAGATTTTTCACACCCTAAATAAGGTACTTGCAGTGCAAACCTCAATTCAGGGGTTTTTGGAAAACTAATTTTAGAAAATACTATACTGTTCTATACACATGGCTTGATCATTGAGAAAAGGTTTTGGATCAAGGAGATGAAGTATAAGAGTTGGAGGATTTATTTGATTTTTAGAGCACTAGCAAACAACAGACAAGAATCAAATCAAGCAATGACCCAAAACACTCAAAAGTTTTTGTCAATCCACATTTTTAGCATGATTAATAGCTTAAGTGTTGTGGCATGAAAATCAGGGTGTGACACCTGTGGAGCCTATCACCTTCGCAATGCATCGGACAATCGCCTTGAGGCGAACCCTTGGGATGCTGCCAAGCTCCGACGATTCTAAGGATAGTTCGGTAGCACATATTTTGTTTTTCAGTTTAGGTCTTATTCCTTGTTTTTATAGGTATCCTCTTCCTTTTTTCTCATTTTTTATCAATAATTTTTCGGCTCAACAGAAATATCCCAAGGTAGAACATCCTTAAATGTATATACCTGAAAAATACTTGGGGGCTTCTATAACGAAGCGCATTATCAAAAAAGCATATTGCTCAAAATTATTATGCCGTCTGTTTCATACAGTCTCCTTGCCATTATATGCACCTTTATGACTTATGTTTTTGCCAAGCTGGGTTTTCTGGCTGCTGTGTTTATACCCTACGTTCCTGATTGTTTGGCTAGGGTGTACAGGGAGCACCTCTGCGATTGTTACACCGGGTAATACGGATCTGTACCTCAGATGGGTGAAGCCGAAAGCTAGCGTTCTTAAGGGAATAATCGGTCGGTGGATACATGACGTTTTGCTTTCAAAAGCACATACATTTTTCAAATTTAATAGGATACAGCATCCTACGGTCCTCCTCACAGGATCTAAAGCCTAGGCACGCATATATACGCATGCCGACCCAGGGAAAGCAACCCTTAACGGAACTATTCTCTCTGGAAGATGTTTCTTGCGTTAAACATTAATATAACATAACTCCCCGAACATAGTTTTACTGTTCAAGCAATTATGACCGGATTTCCTGGTCACCGAAAATACCACGGGTTTACCACAGGTATAGTATTCACAGACACTCCAGCTCTTGGGTTTTCGGAGGTTAAAGCAGAAGGTCGGCCATGACAAACTTCTAATTCATTTCGGCCAGAGATAAGTTTGATGATAAAGTATATTGTTACATAGAATCAAACACTCACTCTTCGTCTATACCCTCTATAAGCCTGTCTAACTTACAGTCTTGTTGGGAATACTTGGCGGCTGTCTTTACTTGGTCGTACACCAAGCTTACAGGAATTTCTAGTCCGTCGGGCCCTTGAGGTCCAACCCGAGCCATATGGTTCGGGTCCGGCCCGGTATAACGTGTCTTCACCATAGCCCAAGCTTCCCGGGCACCTTCTCGCATTGCTGATGATTTCCATAATTTAAAGCGGTGTCGGGCCCCTTTGAACAGACTCGCATGCTCCCCCATAATTTCTGCAAGAGAATCGGCTGGCCATAAAGCCTTTGCCATGTTCTTCATGGCCTTGCGAGCTCGCTCGTGCACATTGGAAAGCTCTTGCAGCAGATCACCTTGAAATCCGGACATCTCTCCCATGGGCTGCCCAGTCAACAAACCTGCAGGAACAGTTTTCATAAAGAAACTTTGAATCAAGACACTATAATGAAAGCTAGGGTTATTTTCATACTATATATACCGCCCTTGAGCTTCTTGTTCTCTTTTAAAGCCTCCAAGAGTTGGGCTCGCACGTCCTTTGACTCCTCGGCTAGCTAGACATTGGTATCCTGCAGCTTGTTTTTCTCATCTATGGTGCGTGTTAATACACGTTCACCAGCAGCAGTTTGCCCTTTCGTCCCGCTCCTTCGCTGCCTGAGCAGCCCTTAGCTTTTCCCCCAGTTGGTCAACTGGCCCTGTTGCTATAGATTAAAACAATGTATACTTAAAGATCATTGATCGGTACGGGACCATACTGTTAGCATACTATTGTTCTTACCATGAGAGCCATTCTTGGACTTCTTTGAATTCTCCAACTCTGTGGTAATAGTAGTAAGCTTGCTTTGGCACTCTTTCAATTCCTTGGATAAAGTGTTATTCCTTTCCCTGAGTACCTATAAACTGTTGGGGAACGTAGTATTTTCAAAATTTTCCTACGATCACGCAAGATCTATCTACTAGATGCATAGCAACGAGAGGGAAGAGTGTGTCTACGTACCCTCGTAGACCGAAAGCGGAAGCGTCAAGTGACGCGGTTGATGTAGTCGAACTTCTTCATGATCCAACCGATCAAGCACCGAACGTACGGCACCTCCGCGTTCAGCACACGTTCAGCTTGATGACGTCCCACGAGCTCTTGATCCAGCTAAGCTTCACGGGAGAGTTTCGTCAGCACGACGGCGTGGTGACGGATATGATGTATCTACCGGCGCAGGGCTTCGCCTAAGCACTGCAACGATATGACCGAGGTGTGTTTCTGTGGAGGGGGGCACCGCACACGGCTAGAACAATTCAACTTGTGTGTCTTTGGGTGCCCCCCTGCCCCCGTATATAAAGGAGCAAGGGGGGAGGCCGGCCGGCCCTCTATGGTGCGGCTAGGGAAGCAATCCTACTAGGAATAGGATTGCAATCCTATTCCTAGTAGGAGTCCACCAATGAAGGAAGGGGGGAAGGAAAGAGAGGGAGAGGGAGAGTGAAAGAGGGGGCGCGCCCCTCTCCCCCAGTCCTATTCAGACTCCTCCTAGGGAGGGGGCGCTCCACCTCCTGGCTGCTGCCCTTTCTCTCCCCTATGGCCCACCAGGGCCCATCATTCCCCCGGGGGGTTCCGGTAACCCCCCCGGCACTCCGGTAAATTCCGAAACTTTCCAGAACACTTCCGGTGTCATAATATAGTCGTCCCATATATCAATTTTTATGTCTCAGACATTCCGAAACTCCTCGTCATGTCCGTGATCTCATCCGGGACTCCGAACTACCTTCGGTACATCAAAACTCATAAACTCATAATACCGATCGTCATCAAACGTAAAGCGTGCGGACCCTACGGGTTCGAGAACTATGTAGACATGACCAAGACTCGTCTCCGGTCAATAACCAATAGCGGAACCTAGATGCTCATATTGGCTCCTACATATTCTACGAAGATCTTTATTGGTCAAACCGCATAACAACATACGTTGTTCCTTTTGTCATCGATATGTTACTTGCCCGAGATTCGATCGTCGGTATCTCTATACCTAGTTCAATCTCGTTACCGGCAAGTCTCTTTACTCGTTCCGTAATACATCATCTCGTGACTAACTCATTAGTCATTTGCTTGCAAGGCTTATTATGATGTGCATTACCGAGAGGGCCCAGAGATACCTCTCCGACACTCGGAGTGACAAATCCTAATCTTGATCTATGCCAACACCACGAATACTTTCGGAGACAGCTGTAGAGCATCTTTATGATCACCCAGTTATGTTGTGACGTTTGATAGCACACAAGGTGTTCCTACGGTATTGGGGAGTTGCATAATCTCATAGTCATAGGAACATGTATAAGTCATGGAGAAAGCAATAGCAGTAAAACTAAACGATCATATTGCTATGCTAACAGATGGGTCTAGTCCATCACATCATTCTCCTAATGATGTGATCCCATTGATCACATGACAACTCATGTCTATGGCTAGGAAACATAGTCATCTTTGATCAATGAGCTTGTCTAGTAGAGGCATACTAGGGACATACTATTTTGTCTATGTATTCACACATGTATCAAGTTTCCGGTTAATACAATTCTAGCATGAATAAAAGTCATTTATCATGATATAAGTAAATACAAATAACATCTTTATTATTGCCTCTAGGGCATATTTCCTTCAGTCTCCCACTTGAACTAGAGTCAATAATCTAGATTACAAAGTGATGATCCTCACACCCATGGAGTCCTGGTGCTGATCATGTTTTGCCCGTGGAAGAGTTTTAGTCAACGGGTCTGCAACATTCAGATCCATATGTATTTTGCAAATCTCTATGTCTCCCTCCTTGACTAGATCGCGGATGGAATTGAAGCGTCCTTTGATGTGCTTTGTTCTCTTGTGAAACCTGGATTCCTTTGCCAAGGCTATTGCTCAAGTGTTGTCACAAAAGATTTTAATTGGACCCGATGCACTAGGTATTACACCTAGATCGGATATGAACTCCTTCATCCAGACTCCTTCATTTGCTGCTTCCGAAGTAGCTATGTATTCCGCTTCACACGTAGATCCCGCCACGATGCTCTGCTTGGAACTGCACCAACTGACAGCTCCACCGTTCAATAAAAATACATATCCGGTTTGTGACATAGAGTCATCCGGATCAGTGTCAAAGCTAGAATCGACGTAACCGTTTACGACGAGCTCTTTGTCACCTCCATATACGAGAAATATATCCTTCGTCCTTTTCAGGTATTTTAGGATGTTCTTGACCGCTGTCAAGTGATCCACTCCTGGATTACTTTGGTACCTCCCTGCTAGACTTATAGCAAGTCACACATCAGGTCTGGTACACCGCATTGCATACATGATAGATCCTATGGCTGAGGCATAGGGAATGACTTTCATTTGCTCTCTATCTTCTGCAGTGGTCGGGCATTGAGTCTTACTCAACTTCATACCTTGTATCACAGGCAATAACCCTTTCTTTGACTGATCCATTTTGAACTTCTTCAAAACTTTATCAAGGTATGTGCTTTGTGAAAGTCCAATTAAGCGTCTTGATCTATCTCTATAGATCTTGATGCCTGATATATAAGCAGCTTCACCGAGGTCTTTCATTGAAAAACTCTTATTCAAGTATCCTTTTATGCTATCAAGAAATTCTATATCATTTCCAATCAACAATATGTCATCCACATATAATATTAGAAATGCTACAGAGCTCCCACTCACTTTCTTGTAAATACAGGCTTCTCCAAAAGTCTGTATAAAACCATATGCTTTGATCACCTCATCAAAGCGTATATTCCAACTCCGAGATGCTTGCACCAGTCCATAGATGGATCGCTGGAGCATGCGTACTTTGTTAGCACCTTTTGGATCGACAAAACCTTCTGGTTGCATCATATACAACTCTTCTTTGAGATATCCATTTAGGAATGCAGTTTTGACATCCATTTGCCAGATTTCATAATCACAAAATGCGGCAATTGCTAACATGATTCGGACAGACTTAAGCATCGCTACAGGTGAGAAAGTCTCATCGCAGTCAATTCCTTGAACTTGTCGAAACCCTTTCGCAACAAGTCGAGCTTTGTAAACAGTAACATTACCGTCTGCGTCGGTCTTCCTCTTGAAGATCCATTTATTTTCGATGGCTTGCCGATCATCGGGCAAGTCAACCAAAGTCCATACTTTGTTCTCATACATGGATCCCATCTCAGATTTCATGGCCTCAAGCCATTTTGCGGAATCTGGGCTCATCATCGCTTCCTCATAGTTCGTAGGTTCATCATGGTCTAGTAACATGACTCCAGAACTGGGTTGCCATACCACTCTGGTGCGGAACGTACTCTGGTTGATCTACGACGTTCAGCAGAAACTTGATCCGAAGTTTCATGATCATCATCGTTAGCTTCCTCACTGATTGGTGTAGGAATCACTGGAACAATTTTCTGTGATGTACTACTTTCCAATTCAGGAGAAGGTACAATTACCTCATTGATGGCTTCTCGCCCCTCGTTGGTTACCCCAAGTGGAAGGTTGAGATGTAGCGTAGCGGCAAATTTCCCTTGGCAAAGATACCAAGGATCGAATCCCGTGAGACTCCGAGGGTCGACAAGTAGGTGTCAACGGCGCCAGAAACTTAGCGGTTGACGCGACCTGCACACAGATAAATAGAAACTTTGCTCCCAACGAGTACAGAGAGGTTGTCAATCCCTCCGGCCTTGTTGTTTACAAAGGATCAAACACAAGAGATAATAATGATAGCTATGACTGCAACTAGGAAATAAAAACAGGAAGTAAATAGAAGGTGTGATCAGCGGTGGTAATATGGACCGGGGTCCCATGATGTTCACTAGTGATGTCTCTCTCCCAAAAGACGATAAAACAGCAAAGCGAGGTAAACAAATTACAGCTGGGCAATTGACAGGATTATGTGCGCAAACCAATGCTAACTATGCTGCAAAGAAAGGTAGAGGCTCAAAAGCATGGGCGGTACACCAAGGCAAGTAGACCGAAATCCATCTGCATCTACTACTAATCATGCACCTTGAGATATCTATCCAGAACATCTCACTGGTATTAAGTTGCGAATCCCACCCAAAGTGTAAACTCAAAGCAACAAACAACTGCATTAAAAGAACTTTGCGTAAAGTAAACAATCCTTGCACCCGCAAGTACAAGCACTGTTGTTTTCTCCCTTGCGGCAACAGCACATCCCCTAGACTCATATTTCTGTCACTCAAGCTAGTCATCAGGGGGCATGAACCCACAATCAAGCATAACGCTCCCTATTGGAGTTACTACCTACTACTTGGCCAAAGCAATAAACAGCAACGGAGATCATGCAAGAATTACTCAAGAACAAAGATATAAAAGAGGTGAATCAAATATATTACTCAAACACAATCTGAACATAGTCTCATAATCCATCAGATCCCAGCAAACTCAGCAAAGCAATAGCAGAAAGATTACATATGTGCCTCGATCATGTAGGGCAGCTCACGAGGTCTAAACCATGAAGAGCAAAGAGGGGAGGAGAACATCACATAGCTACTGATCATGGACCCATGGTCCAAGGTGGACTACTCACGACTCATCCGGGAAGAGTCCATGGTGGTGGAGAAGCTCCCGGTGGTGGTTCTCCCCTCCGGCAGGGTGCCGGGAAGAATTCTCCTGATGCTCCCGATCTTGGAAGCGCCGCGGCGGCGGAACAGAGGCGAGATCGCGAAAACGGGTTCTGTCCTCGAGGGTTTCGGGACGAGAGGGATATATATGCGAAGGGGGGCAGCCAGAGGCGGAGCAGGGGCCCCAGGCGCCCCCCCGGCGCGGCCAGGGGTGGGGCCGCGCCAGGTGGCCGCCTGGGCCTCCCTGGCTCCCCCCTGGCCCATCTTTGGTTCTTCGCGAAGCTTCCTGTACGCTGATTTTTCCTATATTTTTCCTGGAATTTTTGGAGCACTTTTAATATGGGGGAAACCTGAAATAGAAAAACAGCAGAAAACAGGAACTGGCACTGTGGTGCACTGAGTTAATAGGTTAGTCCAAATATGATCAAAAGTGCATGGAAGTGCATCAATATCATAGCAATATCACACAAAAGAAGCATTGAGCAAGCAGAAATTATAGATACGTTTTGGACGTATCAACATCCCCAAGCTTAATTCCTGCTCGTCCTCGAGTAGGTAAATGATAACAAGCATAATTTCTGTGGTGACATGCTATCAACCATATAAGAACTTTTAAGTAAAGCAATCAAGGCATGTAATTCAATTCAAGTCATAACAAGCAAGTGTCTATATTAGCATTGTAACAAGCAACATAAGAACATAAAGGTGCAAGAGCTCTCGCTGTCCATGACTCGAATGTCTCCAAATGGTGTTTGCGTGCAAGAAAGGGGATAGGGATATACGAGAGAGTAAAACATAGTTTTTGTATTGTTGAGAACTTAATCTACTAAAGTTTCACACTTGGTCTTCTTTGGAATCTTATCTTGACTCATCCCCAGACCACTAGCCAGGTACAAGTCAAAATGATCCACTCCCTTTCGATATTTTGAGCACTCATGCAATGGATGAGCGTAAGCAAGAAAGTTGACACTTAGGATGGCAAAGAGAGAAAAATGATGAAGGGGGAAGACAAAAAAGGTGTGAAAGGCTCACATCAATGAGGACAATCATAGGCGAGAGAAAGCCAAATGATAGATATGATGTGAGGAGAAGGGATTGCCATGCAACAGATGCACATATGAGCTAAGGTAAGCTCTCCAATGGAACTAGTGGGGGTGCATCCAACTTGCTCGCTCAGGAAGACCTAGAGCTCTTTTGAGGAGGCTCATCATTGGAATATACAAGCCAAGTTCTATAGTGTGAAGGTCCCCACATAGCTATATGCATGAATGATAATCTCTATGGAGTACAAGGTATAAGATGAAGTACGAGTGTGGATGTCTCAAAAGGAATAGTAGTGTGCCCCCTTCTCTCTTTTTATTTCTTTTTCTCTTTTTTTCTATTTTTTTCTATTTTTTTGTGGCCTCAATGGCTCTTTCTATTTAACTCTCATTTGTTCTATTTGGGATCTTTTCCTCACTTTAGGGGCAACACTCTATGCATTACAAGAAGTATAGAAGTTCTTTCACACTTTACAAAAGTACTCAACATAAAGAAAATGAAACTATCATGATGTATGCAAATGTATGCCTCTGCCGGTGTAGCAGGATATGCAATGATACTAGCGCGTCATGTAGCAATGATTAGGGCAAGGCCCAACTAGCATGCGGCTCATCGATCAAGCAAAAAGCATGTATGACATGAAGATCAAGTCATGAGAAGATGGATGTTGCATGGCAATGTATCTCGGAAAGGCTATGGAAATGCCTTGATAGGTAGGTATGGTGGCTGTTTTGAGGAAGGATATAATGAGGCTTATGATTACAGAGCGTATCATGCCAAGGATTTTGATGCACCGGCGAAGTATGCGCCAACTCTCGAGGTGAGAAAGGGCAATGCACGGTACTGAAGAGGCTAGAAAAATATGGCTAGGTGGAAGTGTCAACTTTCGAATACTCACATTAGTCCGAAGAACTCATGCACTTATTATCGGTAACTCTCAATCTAATTAGGAGGTTCACAAAGAGACAAGTACCCCGAGGAGGAGTGTATGGGGGTTTGGTTATCCTTGCGCATCCTCGACTCATGGTACGTGAGTGTACTCTAATATTCGATCCCTCCAAAGATTAGTGATCCATCTAGTAGCTAAAGTTCTCAACTATTTTGTAGGTTTTCAAAAATAAACACGGATTGCCCAAAATACGACATCTATCACTAATAGGCTAAAGCTCTTGACACCAAAAGTTCAGACATTACTCATGGCAATACCTCAAAACTATTGCAAGTTACTACTAAAATTAAATAGCAACCTCAATTACCTACTTTAAGTTAAGACACGCAACTCAGTGCAACAGGCAAACTCTCTTAACAAGATAAACATGAAAGCTCAAGAGAGTTCAGCAACCAACTAAACAAAAGCTCTTTAAAAAGAAAAGCATGAAAATTAAGAGCTAAACATGACAGCAGCTATGGAAAGACAAAGAACACACACAGCAAACATAAGCATGAAAATCCTATGTTGTGTTCTAGGTTGAAGTGGAGAGTATTTCTCTCCCACACAAAGAAAGCTGGGTTCTAACTTGTTATGAACAACAAGCAAAGCTAAAGAAAACTAAAAAAGCAAACTAAGAGCGAGACGCTCCAAGCATAGCACATAACGCATGAAGTGATAAGAATATAGTGGAACGAAAGATGAACTCATAATTGTTGATGGAGAAGGGGATGCATGGGGGCATCCCCAAGCTTAGACGCTTGAGTCTTCTTGAATATTTATTGGGGGTGCACGGGGGCATCCCCAAGCTTGAGCGTTTGACCCTCCTGAATCTTCTTTTGTCATCTTCCCTCGCACACTTGAAAACTCGCTTCATACATAACTCATCATAATCTGATTAGCGAGGTTAGTACCCACAATAAAATAATTTTTCCCTACTGGAAATAAAAATAATCTTGAAGAGCTACTGTTTCTCAAGATTGCCAAAAGGTTTTTGCAAAGAAAAAGCAAGCTCAAGGTTTGCAAAACAAAGAAAAGGCAAAACAGGACAGAATCTGTGAAAAACAGACCAGCAGGTAGTAAATATTTTTTTTGGGGCACTTCAGAAACTCAAATCAAAAAACTCAGAACAGACGCTCGAAAGCCAATTGTATAGAGCACGCTGTCAAAAAAAATTAGATCAAACAGATGATCTGGTGATTTTATCCGAATTTTTCTGTCCAAGGACAGAATCTGTTTTCTGGACAGCACGTCACAACTTTTGAACTTTCTTGCAATCGGAGGCTAAACTTGGCACAAAGCTGAAAAGAAAAGATACAATGATGATGCTACTGTAGTAACAAACATCAAGACACAACAAAAGCAAAATAAAACCTAATTCGTTGTGGGCTGCCTCCCAAAAGCGCTTTCTTTTATGCCTTTAAGCTAGGCATGATGCAAAAAAAAGAGAAAATCAAGTTTTATCAAGAGTAAGAGAATAGCTAGCCCGTGTAACGGACTCAAAAGGCAACTTAATCTTCTTTCTAGGGAAGTGTTCCATCCCTTTCTTGAGAGGGAATTGGAATTTTATATTCCCCTCTTTCATGTCAATGATAGCACCAACGGTGCGAAGAAACGGACGTCCCAAAATAATTGGACATGAAGGTTCACATTCAATATCCATAATTGTAAAATCAACGGGAACATAATTGTCATTGACAATGATAAGAACATCGTCGATCTTCCCCAAAGGTTTCTTTACAGAAGAATCAACAAGACGGACACCAAAAGAACAAGGTTCAAAAGGTTTCAATTCAAACATATCATACATTCTTTTGGGCATAACAGAGGTACTAGCTCCAACATCACATAAAGCATAGCAAGAGAAGTTATTCAACTTAATTTTAATCATAGGGTCCCAACTATCTTCTAGCTTTCTAGGTATGGAGGCTTCTACCCTAAGCTTCTCCTCCCTAGCTTTGATAAGAGCATTAGTGATATGCTCCGTGAAGGCAAGATTAAGTGTGCTAGTGTGGGGATCTCTAGACATCTTGTGAAGAAAACCAAAAACTTCAGAAAGGGTGCAATTATCAAAATCAAGGTCACTACTATCAAGTAAAGTGGTAGTGGTGTCCTTTAGGCTCACTTGTTTGGTAGCTCTATGGTCATAGGAGTTTCTTCTTCTACGGTTCAGGTCATAGCATCACCATTAATAGGTCCAATGGGACTAGGAGTGCATTGGGTGCTAAGAGTTTGGATATCCTCAACAACTTGAATAGTAGCAACAGTGTGGTGGGTAGGAAGGCTCTTAATTCTATCTTCTTCCTCCTTTTCTCTAGCCCATCTCTTTTTAAGTTTAGCCATCATCCTAATGTTTTCATTAATTTGCACTTGAATAGCATTCATAGGAGTGGTCTTCCTCTCCTCAAGAGGAAAAGTTCTAATTTTAAGCAACTCTACCTCATGGGCTAAATTGTCTACCTTCGAAGAGAGATTATCTAGTTTGTCTAGTTTTTATTCTACACTCTTATTGAAGGCCTTTTGGGTAGTGATGAAGTCTTTAAGCATAATCTCTAGTTCAGAAGTGGAGTTCTTGGTGCTAGGATAAGTATTGTTGTTCCCATAGGAATTAGAGGGGAACGGTCTAGGGTTGCTACCAAAATTACTCCTATAAGCATTGTTATTGAAGTTGTTTCTAGAGATAAAGTTCACATCTACTTGATCTTGAGCAATCAAAGAATTTAAAGGAACATCATGAGGATCAATAGAAGATTGCTTGGAAAGTAGAGACATGATCAAGTCAACTTTTTCATTTAGGGAGGAAATCTCCTTGACAGAGTTTACCTTCCTACCTGTTGGAGCGCGTTCGGTGTGCCATTGGGAATAATTGGTCATCATCTCGTCGAGAAGTTTCGTGGCAGCACCAAGTGTAGTTGACATAAAGGTTCCTCCCGCGGCCGAATCTAACAAGTTCTGCGAGGTAAAGTTCAAGCCTGCATAAAAAGTTTGGATAACCATCCAAGTAGTCAAACCATGAGTAGGGCAGTTCTTGACAAGAGATTTCATGCGTTCCCAAGCTTGGGCAACGTGTTCATTATCCAATTGTTTAAAATTCATTATGTTACTCCTTAATTGGATAATTTTAGCAGGGGGATAGTACTTCCCAATAAAGGCATCCTTGCACTTGTCCCAAGAATCTATACTATTCCTAGGTAAGGACTGAAACCAGATTTTAGCTCCTCCTCTCAAGGAGAAAGGAAAAAGCTTAAGCTTAACAATATCACCATCTACTTCTTTGTACTTTTGCATATCACAGAGCTCAACAAAATTATTTAAGTGCAAAGCAGCATCATCTCCAGCACCGGAGAATTGATCTTTCATAACTAGGTTCAGTAAAGCATGTTTAATCTCATAAGAAGGTGCTGAAGTGGCAGGTGTAGCAATAGGCGTGCAGATAAAGTCATTGTTGTTATGACTAGTGTAGTCACACAACTTGGTGTTCTCGGTGGAACCCATAGCAGCAGCAAGCAAGATAACTATTTTTGTTATTTTTGGTAAGGGACACTAAAGCAAAAACTGAAAGGTAAACTAACAAGACTAAAAAGCAAAGATAAAACATAGCATGCAACTCCCCTATCATGAAGAGTGGAGTCCCCGGCAACGGCGCCAGAAACTTGCTTGATGGCTTCTCGCCCCTCGTTGGTTACCCCAGGTGGAATGTTGAGATGTAGCGTAGCGGCAAATTTCCCTTGGCAAAGATACCAAGGATCGAATCCCGTGAGACTCCGAGGGTCGACAAGTAGGTGTCAACGGCGCCAGAAACTTAGCGGTTGACGGGACCTGCACACAGATACAGAACTTTGCTCCCAACGAGTATAGAGAGGTTGTCTGTGACGCCCGAGACCGACGTCCCAGAAGATTCCAGAAGGTTCCAGAAGATTCCAGATGTTCCGGGTTGCCCGTGGGTTTCTTTTGAGCTTGTGTTATTTATTTTTGCTTCGCATCATGTCATCATGCCATCATGTCATATTTTATTTTTTTGCATCTCAACCTAAATAAACCGTGTGGACCTTCGGTCCATTTAAATCGAGGGAAGGTGACTTCTCTTTATAACTTATAAAAGTCTCTCATTATTTTAGGGAGCTATACTAAAATATTCCATTCTTTGGAATTACTCAAACACACTTGCATAATTTTCCCCATGTCTCTTAATTCTAGTTTCTCCGTAATAACCTTGCCGATAATTCTTTCCGTTGTTTCGAGGCTCCTACAAGATCTAGACTCTTTTGAAACTCCTTTAAGGCAAGCTATTTATTTTAGTTTGTTTTTCCCTATTTTGTTGGAACTATATTTTGTTGGGTTGGTTTTTTTCCGTAAAGCCTTTCAAAATGTTCCCTCTTTTAATCCTTGTTCGTGGCCTTTTCTTGATTTTTTTGGCTATCTCTATTTTTCTGCTAAAGAATAAATAGAGAAGAGCAGCCGCGACCCATCTGGCCAAAAAAATCCCCTTCCAGCCGCTCCAGAGGCCCAGCCTTCCTGGCCTTCAGGCCAACCAGCCTCTTGGGCCTCAGCCCTCCCCCCGCCGGCCCAGCAGGCCCATCAGGCCGAAGGCCAGCCCGACCGCTCCCCCGTCACCTAACCCTAACTCCCGACCCGCTCGCTCCCAACTCCCTCAGCCGCCGCCACTCTCCCTTCGCCCGACGCTCGTCCCCTCGCTTTCTTCCCTTCGAGGCCCGAACCCCTCGATCCGGCCAGGCCTCGCCTCCCTCTGTTTCCCTGCGTCGCCCTCCTCCTTCGCCCTGCTTCGCCCGCGTCCGCCGCCTCCTCTCGAGGTCCCGACCTTCCCCGGCCGCAGCCCTCGAGCAGTTTCTTCCAGCTCCGATCGGAGCCGCGTCGTCCTCCAGAGGCCATGGCTCCAGCGCCGTTGTGCCCCTCCAGCCAGACCGCGCGGCCGCGCCCCTCCCCGTCCCTGCGGCCTCTACCTCTCCTCCTCGCCAGCAGCCACCGGTCGTCGCGCCTCCGCCCTTGTACCAGCGCGTCGCCGAGGCCGTGGCTCAGCGCGCCCGCGCCCCTGCAGCCCCCCCAGCGGCTCCGTCTCCAGGTGGGAGACCGAGCTACCGCGCCCTTCGGCCCGGATCGCCCCGCACCGAGCGCCTCCGCGTCCAGCGCCGGCGTCCCGTCTCCGGCGTCCGCGCCATGGTCCCCGCGTTCGAGGCGCCTCTTCTCCAGGGAGTCGGTCGCCGCGACGTTCTCCTCCGCGCCCCTCCGCGCCGTCCTTCTCCCTCGTCGCCTTCCTGGACGCCCCGAGCGCGTCCTCCAGCCAGGGCCCCCGAGCGCCTGGCTCCCTCCGTCCTTGAAGCCCGAGAGCCCCGCAGCCGGCCTCCCTCCGTCCCGTCCGCAAGGCCGTGGTCCTCCGTGCTGTTGCTGCCGTGTTGAGTAGTTTGTTTTGTTTTTGTTCTGTTGCGTGCTGTAATTTTTGGACAGATGGCTACGTGTACAACTACGGCGACCCGACCAAGTACCTCGACGAACCGATCATCTACGGAAAACGAGCTCCGTGTACATCTACGACCCCGTGTACAACTACGACATGAACGACCGAACGAATCGACGACCGAACATCTACGGGAAGGCGAGCTCGTGAACGGCTACGGAGCAAGTACCTCTACATCCGTGTACGACTACGTGAACGAGTACCCCTACCGATGCGACAAGTACCACTACGAACGCCGACGCGACAAGTACCCCGACATCGACGACCCGAACAAGTTCGTCTACCGTCGCCGAAGATCCGGGAACGACTACTTCCCTCTACGGCCGTGTACTTCTACTTCCTCTACGACCCGCGAGAACCACTACGTCCCACTACGTCTCGAACCGCCCCGAAATGCACGCTTCGAAGGTATACCGAAACGACCCCGTGGATGAACCGTGAGATGCATGCTTGTTGTGTTGTATGAAATGTTTCCCGTGTGTGCTCCGTGCCCGTTTCGTCCGTTGTCTTGTTCCTCGGTTGCCTCGTCGCCGACTCGTGGGAACCCGGTAACGGGATCGCCCCACCTTTCATCTCGTTTGACTCGCTTCGTCACCTTTTGCACCGGTCTATCAACGAGATACCGGAACCGATATGTTGCCGTGGCATCATTTTCGGAAATCGTTGCCGTGGCACCCTTTTCTTTCCACCACGGTGACAAATGCTTCATACCTCTTAATGTCAACCCTTTTAATAAAACTTGCATAAACTTGATCATGACATCCGCATCATGTTAACAACATTATAAATGTTAATTGTTGTTTGCTTATAATTATTAAACATGCTCATGGGGATTTTCCGGATATGTTGTTGTTATTTCCGGCCTCATTTAAAATGTCTAAATAGTGTAGTTTCTTTATGCTTCACCTCTTGCCATGTTAATAACATTTAATCTTGTCTTGTAATTAACGAGAGTCAACTAAATAATATATGTGGTGTTTCGTCAATATGCAACTCGTTGCATATTGATCTCCACTTAACTTGTAGTGTTGTTTGTGCACTTTGCCATGCCATGCATAATTAAACCGGACATGCATCATGCTTGCTTGTGCATCATATGCCATGTTTTGCTTGTGTGTTTACCGTGTTGTTTCTTTCTTTCCGGTTTGCTTCTCTTGATAGCTTCGGTTTCGTTCCGGAGTTGTGAGGATCCGCTCGACTGTGTTGCTCCGTCTTCTTCTTGGATCCGTTCTTCTCCTTTGTGGAATCCCAGGCAAGATGACCGAACCCGGATACCATTACTATTTTTGCCTCTTGCTAGAAGTCTCGATCTGTAGTTTTGCCTCGATGCCCATGTTTTCCTGTCAGCCTCCTATTGTAACCAATTTGCCATGTTTAACCACCCTACCTACGCAAACCGTTGCTTGGCTAAGTATGCTTCGCTCAGCCCCTCTTATAGCCTTATTAGTTGCAGGTGAAGATTGAAGATGCTTGCTTCATGTTGAAGTTTTGGTTGGGTTATATCACACTATATAAATGCTTAAAAATGAAATCATCTATATACTGGCAGGGTGGAAGGCTAAGCCTTTTGCTTGGTGTTTTGTTCCACTCATGCCGTTAGGAACCGTATAAACCGGTGTTATGTTCCTTGATTATGCGTTCCTAACACGGTTGGGGTGTATGGGACCCCCTTGATAAACCGCTAAGTGCTAAGTCTTTTCCAGCAAGTCCCAACCATTGGTACTATTTGCCTAATAACTAATAAAACTTGCATGTGGACTAGCTATCCCTTTTATTCTTAATTCAACCCCCCGGGCCAGTGCTCCACATGAGTGTTGGTCCGAAACGAGCAGACTGCGGGGCCACCTCAAGGAAACTTGAGGTTTGGTAAAAACCTGTAGGATGACTCATCCGGTCGTGTCCTGAGACCTAGATACGCGCGGCTACTATCAGGGTGACGACACGCCGGGAGGATTTGCTGGATTAGCCTTACCTTAGTTCGGTTTAACTCGAGCACGGGATTCCGAGAATACTCGGGTCTTCCCAACTATGGAGTTGCGACTCCGCGGATCGTGGGCTTGTAATGGGTCAAGTTGGAACACCCCTGCAGGGTTTGAACTTTCGAAAGCCGTGCCCGCGGTTATGTGGCAGATGGGAGCTTGTTAATTCCGGTTGTAGATAACTTGACACAATGTTTCAATACACTACCAGCGTGTGTTCCGTGACTGTCAATTTCCGAATAGGGATTCGGGAGTTGAACACGGTGGGGTTATGTTTGACCGGCTTTAGTTAGGATCACTTCGTGATCATCTTTCGACCGATGCTCTTCTCTTCTCGCTCTCTTTTACGTAAGTTAGTGCTAGTTGCTGCTGCAGACTCTTGTTTGTTCCTTCACCTCTTATTCTGTCTTCAGCCTTGTCCTCACCCAAGGCTTAAATAGTCTTGTTACCCGGGAACGGGATTGCTGAGTCCTCTGTGGCTCACAGTTACTTCACCACACCAGATGCAGGTTCAGCCGAGTCCGATGCAGGAGTTGGTCCAAGTTCGTCACCGGGAGTTCGATGAAGCTTGTGGCTGTTTGCTTGTGACGTTTCGATGTTCAGTAGTGGCTTTTACTAGGATTCGATCCTGACCTGTGGCTTTATGTTGTTTTGGTATCTTTCTTTTGGATCTTACCCGTAGTCGGGCTGTGATGTTTTGTATGATGATTTGTTTATTTATTGTATTGTGTGAAGTGGCGAGTGTAAGCCAACTATCTCCTTTTGCAATTTAATCCCTCTTTTACATGAGTCGTGCAAAGATACCAAACTTGAGATCATTCTAGGATGGGCTTATACCTTTAAGTCGTGCCTCGACACGTAGGAGGTATAGTCCCATCCTGGGCATTACAAGTTGGTATCAGAGCCTTCTCCGACCTAGAAGCCCCCACTGTTTGATCGAATCGTTGACGGTTGAGTCTAGGCACACACCGAAAACTTTTTTGAGTCCTATATTATATCGGAGAGTAGGATTTCTTTGCTTCTCATCCCCTTTCTCTCTGGTGAGGACTCCTGACGATTACTCTTGCCTCTTCTACTTTCAAAAATTTGCACCAAATTTTTTTTAGGATCCCGCGAGTATTCTGGGATTGTTTCGATGTTCTTGTGACAAGGATATTGTTCTCGATGCCTCCTGTTACCGAGGAGTTGAGCTTCGGGGTATCATTGTAACAAGCATATCGCGGCAGTACTAAATACTTAAGACGGCCGACATCGAAAATCTCTCCTATACGGCCAGTGGCAAGATAACCCCGACATCACCCAGTACTGGGGAGGTAGTTCGAGAGTATTGCCATAGCTTGTTATAGTGGATGCTTTTCGAAGGTCCGAGGTAAACAGTTTCCGAGAAAGACTGGTTATGTGTTGAAGGATGGATACACCTGGATGTAGGTTTAGAGTTGATTGCGCGGTGCTTCCCGTGTATCCCCAACACCTGATTGCATAACTGGAAACTTTCGGAAATCTATAGGTGGGTTCATCAAGTAGTTCTAGGCATTCTTCCAACGGATGCTCGATATGAAGTTTGGGGTTCTGCATTGAGTGAAGTGGTTTTATGGACTTGTTCTGATCGGGAGTTGCATCTTAAAGGATCCTTGGCTATGCTGATCCGGGGATGACAAAACCCTTTTGTAACACGTTCCATGAGCTTTCAGCACGAAGATGTCGAACGAAGCTTCTATCTTGTATTTGTTCTATCTGATCCTTGTTCCTTTTATTTATTTTGTTCTCCAAGTGGCTTCTCGTCAAGTTGATGTATCTGCGGAATTCATTCGTTCAATCCTCTGTTCGAATGATATTGTGAAGATCATGCTGCACATCTACCCTTTGTTTTTGTTTTGATTCTGGTATTCGAGTTGCTTCGATGTCAAATGTTGATTCCATAACCTTCCTAATTGGTGTTTTCATATTTCTATGGGAGTACTAGTCCTTCTTGATCATTGAGCTTGTCTTGTTAATTCTTTTAACCGGTGTGTCTTCTCTTCAAGTTATTCCATACAGACGCCGTTGAGATCTGACGATTGTCTGTTTCATTCATCTCAAGTCGTCTTTGTTTTCCCCACCCTCCCACCCTTCTTCTTCTCGGAGCTAGAAATTCTCAGATGAAGTATCCATTTTATTCATGTGATATTTCTTCATTATTTTCCTTCAATGTTCTTATCCGGTGATTTATCGTGAAGATGCTCAAGAGTTTCAAGTTCATCATTCTTTTGTTTAATTCTGCCGGTGGATGTAATTCAAGATTTTGGTGTTGATCTTATCCTTTTCCTCTTTTCATAATGCTTTCTTATTCCGGTGCACCAATTAATCATTCTCCTCTTGCTATTCTTATCCGGAGTGCTGAAGATTCATAATTCCATTCTTATCCGTTCAAGCTATTTTGAGGTTGCTATCTTTCAAGCCATTTAATTCAACCGGTGCCATATCTCTTAAGCTATCGTTTCCAACGGTGGTTTCTTTAGTGGGCCCTAACCCACAGGTCTTTTCCCAGGATCTTACCTAACTCTTCTATTTTTCTGGAGTTATACTCAAATTCTTTTCAAGTGTGACGTAAGAATGATTTCCATCAGTCACAGTCCTTCTTCAGGACCGCTTTCAAATTCTTTTTCATCATTGGTTCAACCTTTTAATTTCTCATTCCGGAGTGCTCAACAATTCTTATGGCATTTCTCGTCTTCATTCTCAACATTTGGAGACCGGAGAAGAGTTTCTCTTAAATCTTGGCCCCTTCTCTTGATGAGTTGTGGTTCTAGCTTCTTGCCATCCTCATTATTGTTCAGATTGTGAGGAATTCTTTTCATACCCATCCGAAGCATTTCATGAATTCTTCTCTTTGTGATCCTCCGAAGGCCATCATTTCAGAAGATTCTTCGTCCTCAGTTTTCAACTTCGTCCTCCAAATATTCTTCATTGATGTCTCTTCGTTCGTCTCTATATTCTTACGGTGGTTCTTTCAAGTTTACCTTCCGTTGTTATCGTTTTAATTCATTTGTTCTTTTCACAATCCTACCGGTGCCTTGTTGAAGATTTATCCAAGCTTGTGCTAGATCTCTCTTTAATTCCTTGCAACGAGAATAAGTAGTATGCCAAATCCTTGGTTGTCATCAATTTAAATTGGTGAAGGAGATGCATGACATAATTCTTATTCTTATTCCTTCAAGGTGATTTAATTCTTTTGTCTGGAGCTTGTTCATCATATCATATTCTCGGTTCTAAATTCTTCATCTTGTTTTCCGGAGCTCCAAGTTATTTCAATTATCTTTCAAAGCTCCATCTATTCATCGCAGGCCTTGAATCTTATTCTTTTCATCTTTCACTTCTCATGCTTTCATTACCGGAGTTCTTCATGGTGGTTCATCATGTTTTAATTCATCCTTGAAGTCTTCATCAAGATTCTTGTTGGAGTTCAAGCATTCTTCATCATACTTTCTAATTGCAATTCTTTCTACCTTGTCTTTTCAGGTGGTGTTATGTCATTCTTGATAATTTCCCTTCATGTTTCATGATTCAAGAGTTATCAAGAATGAGATAATTAAAACCATCATTCCTTTCTCTTTAGGAGATCTTTTCAACCCTTCAATTTATTCATTGGAGTTATCTTGGGTTATATTCACCTAAAAGCTTTCCCTAAGGATTGTTGCTAATTATGGTGCTTATAAATGACCCAATTTCTTCATTTATCATTCCGGTGAATAAGTTTTTCGTCTCCTTGTTGATCTCAATCCAAGCATTTGTTGTCGTTAGTGGCTGGTTGTCACCTCTTAATTTTGAGATGTTTTCCATAAGCCCACATCAAGCTTATTCTTTTCGTTGTTGAATTTTCCATCAACTCCGTTCAACCCTTCTTTGTAAGGATGCTCTTTCAAATTTAATTTTGAGAGAAGTTGTCTTTTCTTATCCGTTCAATTCTTTCTGGGATCTATATTCTATTCTTTCATTCCGGAGGCTTTGTGATGTTGCTCTATACAAACCATCATCTCGTTTTATCGAGATCATGTTCTTTCCCTTGCTTATCATTTAACCGGAGCGTTGTGTCCTTCCTTCTAGTTCTCTCATCTTATCAAGTTTTAACTCTTTCAACCGGAGTGCTGTCTAAATCTTTCTTCCACCTTGTGCCATTCTTTTATTTGTTTCAGAAGCTATATGCTGTTCATTTCATCAAGTATCATCCCAACTTGGCTAGTTCTTGTTCATTCCTTCCATTTTCAGACGGAGTGCTGCCCAAATTCTGTCATTCTTATTCCTTGGCTATACCGTTGCAGTTTCATATTCTTTGGTTCGTAAGCTCTTGCTTCATGTCTTTCAACATACAAGGTTCTCATACTGCTCCTTGTTCCTCTTTTCTAAAGGAGTGTTTTTCCTCTTCGTTATCTCCGTTGCATTCTTTCTTTCAACTTGTTCAACCTCTCAAGGTTCGTGGTTTCACTCGTCTGTCAAAGAAGCAACTTTGTTTTACCTCTTCCTCTTCCGTTTTTACCCGGTGATATCTCTAGGATCTCGGGTCGAGATCCTCTGTTAGTGTGGGAGAGTTGTGACGCCCGAGACCGACGTCCCAGAAGATTCCAGAAGGTTCCAGAAGATTCCAGATGTTCCGGGTTGCCCGTGGGTTTCTTTTGAGCTTGTGTTATTTATTTTTGCTTCGCATCATGTCATCATGCCATCATGTCATATTTTATTTTTTTGCATCTCAACCTAAATAAACCGTGTGGACCTTCGGTCCATTTAAATCGAGGGAAGGTGACTTCTCTTTATAACTTATAAAAGTCTCTCATTATTTTAGGGAGCTATACTAAAATATTCCATTCTTTGGAATTACTCAAACACACTTGCATAATTTTCCCCATGTCTCTTAATTCTAGTTTCTCCGTAATAACCTTGCCGATAATTCTTTCCGTTGTTTCGAGGCTCCTACAAGATCTAGACTCTTTTGAAACTCCTTTAAGGCAAGCTATTTATTTTAGTTTGTTTTTCCCTATTTTGTTGGAACTATATTTTGTTGGGTTGGTTTTTTTCCGTAAAGCCTTTCAAAATGTTCCCTCTTTTAATCCTTGTTCGTGGCCTTTTCTTGATTTTTTTGGCTATCTCTATTTTTTCTGCTAAAGAATAAATAGAGAAGAGCAGCCGCGACCCATCTGGCCAAAAAAATCCCCTTCCAGCCGCTCCAGAGGCCCAGCCTTCCTGGCCTTCAGGCCAACCAGCCTCTTGGGCCTCAGCCCTCCCCCCGCCGGCCCAGCAGGCCCATCAGGCCGAAGGCCAGCCCGACCGCTCCCCCGTCACCTAACCCTAACTCCCGACCCGCTCGCTCCCAACTCCCTCAGCCGCCGCCACTCTCCCTTCGCCCGACGCTCGTCCCCTCGCTTTCTTCCCTTCGAGGCCCGAACCCCTCGATCCGGCCAGGCCTCGCCTCCCTCTGTTTCCCTGCGTCGCCCTCCTCCTTCGCCCTGCTTCGCCCGCGTCCGCCGCCTCCTCTCGAGGTCCCGACCTTCCCCGGCCGCAGCCCTCGAGCAGTTTCTTCCAGCTCCGATCGGAGCCGCGTCGTCCTCCAGAGGCCATGGCTCCAGCGCCGTTGTGCCCCTCCAGCCAGACCGCGCGGCCGCGCCCCTCCCCGTCCCTGCGGCCTCTACCTCTCCTCCTCGCCAGCAGCCACCGGTCGCCGCGCCTCCGCCCTTGTACCAGCGCGTCGCCGAGGCCGTGGCTCAGCGCGCCCGCGCCCCTGCAGCCCCCCCAGCGGCTCCGTCTCCAGGTGGGAGACCGAGCTACCGCGCCCTTCAGCCCGGATCGCCCCGCACCGAGCGCCTCCGCGTCCAGCGCCGGCGTCCCGTCTCCGGCGTCCGCGCCATGGTCCCCGCGTTCGAGGCGCCTCTTCTCCAGGGAGTCGGTCGCCGCGACGTTCTCCTCCGCGCCCCTTCGCGCCGTCCTTCTCCCTCGTCGCCTTCCTGGACGCCCCGAGCGCGTCCTCCAGCCAGGGCCCCCGAGCGCCTGGCTCCCTCCGTCCTTGAAGCCCGAGAGCCCCGCAGCCGGCCTCCCTCCGTCCCGTCCGCAAGGCCGTGGTCCTCCGTGCTGTTGCTGCCGTGTTGAGTAGTTTGTTTTGTTTTTGTTCTGTTGCGTGCTGTAATTTTTGGACAGATGGCTACGTGTACAACTACGGCGACCCGACCAAGTACCTCGACGAACCGATCATCTACGGAAAACGAGCTCCGTGTACATCTACGACCCCGTGTACAACTACGACATGAACGACCGAACGAATCGACGACCGAACATCTACGGGAAGGCGAGCTCGTGAACGGCTACGGAGCAAGTACCTCTACATCCGTGTACGACTACGTGAACGAGTACCCCTACCGATGCGACAAGTACCACTACGAACGCCGACGCGACAAGTACCCCGACATCGACGACCCGAACAAGTTCGTCTACCGTCGCCGAAGATCCGGGAACGACTACTTCCCTCTACGGCCGTGTACTTCTACTTCCTCTACGACCCGCGAGAACCACTACGTCCCACTACGTCTCGAACCGCCCCGAAATGCACGCTTCGAAGGTATACCGAAACGACCCCGTGGATGAACCGTGAGATGCATGCTTGTTGTGTTGTATGAAATGTTTCCCGTGTGTGCTCCGTGCCCGTTTCGTCCGTTGTCTTGTTCCTCGGTTGCCTCGTCGCCGACTCGTGGGAACCCGGTAACGGGATCGCCCCACCTTTCATCTCGTTTGACTCGCTTCGTCACCTTTTGCACCGGTCTATCAACGAGATACCGGAACCGATATGTTGCCGTGGCATCATTTTCGGAAATCGTTGCCGTGGCACCCTTTTCTTTCCACCACGGTGACAAATGCTTCATACCTCTTAATGTCAACCCTTTTAATAAAACTTGCATAAACTTGATCATGACATCCGCATCATGTTAACAACATTATAAATGTTAATTGTTGTTTGCTTATAATTATTAAACATGCTCATGGGGATTTTCCGGATATGTTGTTGTTATTTCCGGCCTCATTTAAAATGTCTAAATAGTGTAGTTTCTTTATGCTTCACCTCTTGCCATGTTAATAACATTTAATCTTGTCTTGTAATTAACGAGAGTCAACTAAATAATATATGTGGTGTTTCGTCAATATGCAACTCGTTGCATATTGATCTCCACTTAACTTGTAGTGTTGTTTGTGCACTTTGCCATGCCATGCATAATTAAACCGGACATGCATCATGCTTGCTTGTGCATCGTATGCCATGTTTTGCTTGTGTGTTTACCGTGTTGTTTCTTTCTTTCCGGTTTGCTTCTCTTGATAGCTTCGGTTTCGTTCCGGAGTTGTGAGGATCCGCTCGACTGTGTTGCTCCGTCTTCTTCTTGGATCCGTTCTTCTCCTTTGTGGAATCCCAGGCAAGATGACCGAACCCGGATACCATTACTATTTTTGCCTCTTGCTAGAAGTCTCGATCTGTAGTTTTGCCTCGATGCCCATGTTTTCCTGTCAGCCTCCTATTGTAACCAATTTGCCATGTTTAACCACCCTACCTACGCAAACCGTTGCTTGGCTAAGTATGCTTCGCTCAGCCCCTCTTATAGCCTTATTAGTTGCAGGTGAAGATTGAAGATGCTTGCTTCATGTTGAAGTTTTGGTTGGGTTATATCACACTATATAAATGCTTAAAAATGAAATCATCTATATACTGGCAGGGTGGAAGGCTAAGCCTTTTGCTTGGTGTTTTGTTCCACTCATGCCGTTAGGAACCGTATAAACCGGTGTTATGTTCCTTGATTATGCGTTCCTAACACGGTTGGGGTGTATGGGACCCCCTTGATAAACCGCTAAGTGCTAAGTCTTTTCCAGCAAGTCCCAACCATTGGTACTATTTGCCTAATAACTAATAAAACTTGCATGTGGACTAGCTATCCCTTTTATTCTTAATTCAACCCCCCGGGCCAGTGCTCCACATGAGTGTTGGTCCGAAACGAGCAGACTGCGGGGCCACCTCAAGGAAACTTGAGGTTTGGTAAAAACCTGTAGGATGACTCATCCGGTCGTGTCCTGAGACCTAGATACGCGCGGCTACTATCAGGGTGACGACACGCCGGGAGGATTTGCTGGATTAGCCTTACCTTAGTTCGGTTTAACTCGAGCACGGGATTCCGAGAATACTCGGGTCTTCCCAACTATGGAGTTGCGACTCCGCGGATCGTGGGCTTGTAATGGGTCAAGTTGGAACACCCCTGCAGGGTTTGAACTTTCGAAAGCCGTGCCCGCGGTTATGTGGCAGATGGGAGCTTGTTAATTCCGGTTGTAGATAACTTGACACAATGTTTCAATACACTACCAGCGTGTGTTCCGTGACTGTCAATTTCCGAATAGGGATTCGGGAGTTGAACACGGTGGGGTTATGTTTGACCGGCTTTAGTTAGGATCACTTCGTGATCATCTTTCGACCGATGCTCTTCTCTTCTCGCTCTCTTTTACGTAAGTTAGTGCTAGTTGCTGCTGCAGACTCTTGTTTGTTCCTTCACCTCTTATTCTGTCTTCAGCCTTGTCCTCACCCAAGGCTTAAATAGTCTTGTTACCCGGGAACGGGATTGCTGAGTCCTCTGTGGCTCACAGTTACTTCACCACACCAGATGCAGGTTCAGCCGAGTCCGATGCAGGAGTTGGTCCAAGTTCGTCACCGGGAGTTCGATGAAGCTTGTGGCTGTTTGCTTGTGACGTTTCGATGTTCAGTAGTGGCTTTTACTAGGATTCGATCCTGACCTATGGCTTTATGTTGTTTTGGTATCTTTCTTTTGGATCTTACCCGTAGTCGGGCTGTGATGTTTTGTATGATGATTTGTTTATTTATTGTATTGTGTGAAGTGGCGAGTGTAAGCCAACTATCTCCTTTTGCAATTTAATCCCTCTTTTACATGAGTCGTGCAAAGATACCAAACTTGAGATCATTCTAGGATGGGCTTATACCTTTAAGTCGTGCCTCGACACGTAGGAGGTATAGTCCCATCCTGGGCATTACATTGTCAATCCCTCCGGCCTTGTTGTTTACAATGGATCAAACACAAGAGATAATAATGATAGCTATCACTGCAACTAGGAAATAAAAACAGGAAGTAAATAGAAGGTGTGATCAGCGGTGGTAATATGGACCGGGGTCCCATGATGTTCACTAGTGATGTCTCTCTCCCAAAAGACGATAAAACAACAAAGCGAGGTAAACAAATTACAGCTAGGCAATTGACAGGATTATGTGCGCAAACCAATGCTAACTATGCTGCAAAGAAAGGTAGAGGCTCAAAAGCATGGGCGGTACGCCAAGGCAAGTAGACCAAAATCCATCTGCATCTACTACTAATCATCCACCTTGAGATATCAATCCATAACATCTCGCTGGTATTAAGTTGCGAATCCCACCCAAAGTGTAAACTCAAAGCAACAGACAACTGCGTTAAAAGAACTTTGCGTAAAGTAAACAATCCTTGCACCCGCAAGTACAAGCACCGTTGTTTTCTCCCTTGTGGCAACAGCACATCCCCTAGACTCATGTTTCTGTCACTCAAGCTAGTCATCAGGGGGCATGAACCCACAATCAAGCATAACGCTCCCTCTTGGAGTTACTACCTACTACTTGGCCAAAGCAATAAACAGCAACGGAGAACATGCAAGAATTACTCAAGAACAAAGATATAAAATAGGTGAATCAAATATATTACTCAAACACAATCTGAACATAGTCTCATAATCCATCAGATCCCAGCAAACTCAGCAAAGCAACAGCAGAAAGATTACATATGTGCCTCGATCATGTAGGGCAGCTCACGAGGTCTAAACCATGAAGAGCAAAGAGGGGAGGAGAACATCACATAGCTACTGATCATGGACCCATGGTCCAAGGTGGACTACTCACGACTCATCCGGGAAGCGTCCATGGTGGTGGAGAAGCTCCCGGTGGTGGTTCTCCCCTCCGGCAGGGTGTCGGGAAGAGTTCTCCTGATGCTCCCGATCTTGGAAGCACTGCGGCGGTGGAACAGAGGTGAGATCGCAAAAAAGGGTTCTGTCCTCGAGGGTTTCGGGACGAGAGGGATATATATGCGAAGGGGGGCAGCCAGAGGCGGAGCAGGGGCCCCAGGCGCCCCCCCTGGCGCGGCCAGGGGTGGGGCCGCGCCAGGTGGCCGCCTGGGCCTCCCCTGGCTCCCCTCTGGCCCATCTTTGGTTCTTCGCGAAGCTTCCTGTACGCTGATTTTTCTTATATTTTTCCTGGAATTTTTGGAGCACTTTTAATATGGGGGAAACCTAAAATAGAAAAACAGCAGCAAACAGGAACTGGCACTGTGGTGCACTGAGTTAATAGGTTAGTCCAAATATGATCAAAAGTGCATGGAAGTGCATCAATATCATAGCAATATCACACAAAAGAAGCATGGAGCAAGCAGAAATTATAGATACGTTTTGGACGTATCACTCATCAAGTTCTACTTTCCTCCCACTCACTTCTTTCGACAGAAACTCCTTCTGTAGAAAGGATCCATTCTTAGCAACGAATATCTTGCCTTCGGATCTGTGATAGAAGGTGTACCCAACAGTCTCTTTTGGGTATCCTATGAAGACACATTTCTCCGACTTGGGTTCGAGCTTATCAGGTTGAAGCTTTTTCACATAATCATCGCAGCCCCAAACTTTAAGAAACGACAACTTTGGTTTCTTGCCAAACCACAGTTCATAAGGTGTCGTATCAACGGATTTAGATGGTGCCCTATTTAACGTGAATGCAGCTGTCTCTAAAGCATAACCCCAAATCGATAGTGGTAAGTCGGTAAGAGACATCATAGATCGCACCATATCCAATAAAGTACGGTTACGACGTTCGGACACACCATTACGCTGTGGTGTTCCGGGTGGCGTGAGTTGTGAAACTATTCCACATTGTTTCAAATGAAGACCAAACTCGTAACTCAAATATTCTCCTCCACGATCAGATCGTAGAAACTTTATTTTCTTGTTACGATGATTCTCTACTTCACTCTGAAATTCTTTGAACTTTTCAAATGTTTCAGACTTGTGCTTCATTAAGTAGATATACCCATATCTGCTTAAATCATCAGTGAAGGTCAAAAAATAACGATACCCGCCGCGAGCCTCAACACTCATTGGCCCACATACATCAGTACGTATGATTTCCAACAAATCTGTTGCTCGCTCCATGGTTCCGGAGAATGGAGTTTTAGTCATCTTGCCCATGAGGCATGGTTCGCAAGCACCAAGTGATTCATAATCAAGTGATTCCAAAAGTCCATCACTATGGAGTTTCTTCATGCGCTTTACACCAATATGACCTAAACGGCAGTGCCACAAATAAGTTGCACTATCATTATTAACCTTGCATCTTTTGGTTTCAATATTATGAATATGTGTATCACTACAATCGAGATCTAGTAAGAATAGACCACTCTTCAAAGGTGCATGACCATAAAAGATATTATTCATAAAAATAGAACAACCATTATTCTCTGATTTAAATGAATAAGCGTCTCGCAACAAACAAGATCCAGATATAATGTTCATGCTCAACGCTGGCAACAAATAACAATTATTTAGGTCTAAAACTAATCCCGAAGGTAGATGTAGAGGTAGCGTGCCGACGGCGATCACATCGACTTTGGAACCATTTCCCACGCGCATCGTCACCTCGTCCTTAGCCAATCTTCGTTTAATCCGTAGTCCCTATTTCGAGTTACAAATATTAGCAACCGAACCGGTATAAAATACCCAGGTACTACTACGAGCATTAGTAAGGTACACATCAATAACATGTATATCACATATACCTTTGTTCACCTTGCCATCCTTCTTATCCGCCAAATACTTGGGGCAGTTCCGCTTCTAGTGTCCAGTCCCCTTGCAGTAGAAGCACTCAGTTTCACGCTTGGCTCCAGACTTGGGTTTCTTCGTGGGAGTAGCAACTGTCTTGCTATTCTTCTTGAACTTCCCCTTCTTTCCCTTGCCCTTTTTCTTGAAACTAGTGGTTTTGTTAACCATCAACACTTGATGCTCCTTTTTGATTTCTACCTCCGCATCCTTGAGCATAGCGAAGAGCTCGGGAATTGTCTTTTACATCCCTTGCATATTATAGTTCATCACGAAGACTTTATAGCTTGGTGGCAGTGATTGAAGAACTCTATCAATAACACTATCCTCGTCAACTTTGCAACCAAGTTGAGTCATATGATTGTAGTACCCAGACATTCTGAGCAAGTGTTCACTGATAGAACTATTCTCCTCCATCTTGCAGCTGTAGAACTTATTGGAAATCTCATATTTCTCAATCCGGGCATTTGCTTGAAATATTAACTTCAACTCCTGGAACATCTCATATGGTCCATGACGTTCAAAACATCGTTTAAATCCCGGTTCTAAGCCGTAAAGCATGGCACACTGAACTATCGTGCAGTCATCAGACCGTGACTGCCAGACGTTCAAAGCGTCTACATTAGCAGGAGGGGTCTTGTCACCTAGCGGTGCTTCAAGGACATAATTTTTCTGTGCAGCAATGAGGATAATCCTCAAGTTATGGACCCAGTCCGTGTAATTGCTACCATCATCTTTCAACTTAGCTTTCTCTAGGAATGCATTAAAATTCAAAGGAACGGTAGCATGGGCCATTGATCTACAACAACATAGATATGCAAAAACTATCAGGACTAAGTTCATGATAAATTAAAGTTCAATTTAACCATATTATTTAAAGAACTCCCACTTAGATAGACATCCCTCCGGTCATCTAAATGATCACGTGATCCAAATCAACTAAACCATGTCCAATCATCACGTGAGATGGAGTAGTTTCAATGGTGAACATCTTATGTTGATCATATCTACTATATGATTCACGCTCGACCTTTCGGTCTCCAGTGTTCCGAGGCCATATCTGCATATGCTAGGCTTGTCAAGTTTAACCCGAGTATTCTGCGTGTGCAAAACTGGCTTACACCCGTTGTATTTGAACGTAGAGCTTATCACACCCGATCATCACGTGGTGTCTCGACACGACGAACTTTCGCAACGGTGCATACTCAGGGAGAACACTTATACCTTGAAATTTAGTAAGGGATCATCTTATAATGCTACCGTCGTTCTAAGCAAAATAAGAAGCATAATAAGATAAACATCACATGCAATCAAAATATGTGACATGATATGGCCATCATCATCATCTTGTGCTTTTGATCTTCATCTCCAAAGCACCGTCATGATCACCTTCGTCACCGGCGCGACACCTTGATCTCCATCGTAGCATCGTTGTTGTCTCGCCAACTATTGCTTCTACGACTGTCGCTACCGCTTAGTGATAAAGTAAAGCAATTACATGGCGATTGCATTTCATACAATAAAGCGACAACCATATGGCTCCTGCCAGTTGCCGATAACATTACAAAACATGATCATCTCATACAAAACCGTATAACTCATCATGTCTTGACCATATCACATCACAACATGCCCTGCTAAAACAAGTTAGACGTCCTCTACTTTGTTGTTGCAAGTTTTACGTGGCTGCTACGGGCTTAGCAAGAACCGTTCTTACCTACGCATACAAAAACCACAACGATGTTTCGTCAAGTATGTGCTGTTTTAACCTTCACAAGGACCGGGCGTAGCCATACTTGATTCAGCTAAAGTGAGAGGGACAGACACCCGCCAGTCACCTTTAAGCAACAAGTGCTCGTAACGGTGAAACCTGTCTCGCGTAAGCGTACGCATAATGTCGGTCCGGGCCACTTCATCTCACAATACCACCGAAGCAAAGTATGACATGCTGGTAAGCAGTATGACTAGTACCGCCCACAACTCATTGTGTTCTACTCGTGCATATCATCTACGCATAGACCTGGCTCATGATGCCACTATTGGGGAACGTAGTATTTTCAAAATTTTCCTACGATCACGCAAGATCTATCTACTAGATGCATAGCAACGAGAGGGAAGAGTGTGTCTACGTGCCCTCGTAGACCGGAAGCGGAAGCGTCAAGTGACACAGTTGATGTAGTCGAACTTCTTCGCGATCCAACCGATCAAGCACCGAATGTACAACACCTCCGCGTTCAGCACACGTTCAGCTTGATGACGTCCCACGAGCTCTTGATCCAGCTGAGCTTCACGGGAGAGTTTCCTCAGCACGACGGCGTGGTGACGGATATGATGTATCTACCGGCGCAGGGCTTCGCCTAAGCACTGCAACGATATGACCGAGGTGTGTTTCTGTGGAGGGGGGCACCGCACACGGCTAGAACAATTCAACTTGTGTGTCTTTGGGTGCCCCCTGCCCCCGTATATAACGGAGCAAGGGGGGAGGCCGGCCGGCCCTCTATGGTGCGGCTAGGGAAGCAATCCTACTAGGAATAGGATTGCAATCCTATTCCTAGTAGGAGTCCACCAATGAAGGAAGGGGGGAAGGAAAGAGAGGGAGAGGGAGAGGGAAAGAGGGGCCGCGCCCCCACTCCCCAATCCTATTCGGACTCCTCCTAGGGAGGGGGCGCCCCACCTCCTGGCTGCTGCCCTCTCTCTCCCCTATGGCCCACCAGGGCCCATCATTCCCCCGGGGGGTTCCGGTAACCCCCCCGACACTCCGGTAAATTCCGAAACTTTCCAGAACACTTCCGGTGTCCGAATATAGTCGTGCAATATATCAATATTTATGTCTCGGACATTCCGAGACTTCTCGTCATGTCCGTGATCTCATCCGGGACTCCGAACTACCTTTGGTACATCAAAACTCATAAACTCATAATACTGATCGTCATCAAACGTTAAGCGTGCGGACCCTACGGGTTCGAGAACTATGTAGACATGACCGAGACTCATCTCCGGTCAGTAACCAATAGCGGAACCTGGATGCTCATATTGGCTCCTACATATTCTACGAAGATCTTTATCGGTCAAACCGCATAACAACATACGTTGTTCCTTTTGTCATCGATATGTTACTTGCCCGAGATTCGATCGTCGGTATCTCTATACCTAGTTCAATCTCGTTACCGGCAAGTCTATTTACTCGTTCTGTAATACATCATCTCGTGACTAACTCATTAGTCATTTGCTTGCAAGGCTTATTATGATGTGCATTACCGAGAGGGCCCAGAGATACCTCTCCGACACTCGGAGTGACAAATCCTAATCTTGATCTATGCCAACACCACGAATACTTTTGGAGACAGCTGTAGAGCATCTTTATGATCACCCAGTTACGTTGTGACGTTTGATAGCACACAAGGTGTTCCTACGGTATTCGGGAGTTGCATAATCTCATAGTCATAGGAACATGTATAAGTCATGGAGAAAGCAATAGCAGTAAAACTAAACGATCATATTGCTATGCTAACGGATGGGTCTAGTCCATCACATCATTCTCCTAATGATGTGATCCCGTTGATCAAATGACAACTCATGACTATGGCTAGGAAACATAGCCATCTTTGATCAATGAGCTAGTCTAGTAGAGGCATACTAGGGACATACTATTTTGTCTATGTATTCACACTTGTATCAAGTTTCCGGTTAATACAATTCTAGCATGAATAAAAGTGATTTATCATGATATAAGGAAATACAAATAACATCTTTATTATTGCCTCTAGGGCATATTTCCTTTCATAAACAAAATGATCCTTAAATTAGTTGGGCCAATTGCTTTAAGTGTCGGGGGCAACTGGCATATGAGCATTAAATTAACGCTCACCCGCATATCTTTGGAAAGATGGTGAGTGGCTCCAGCAAGTCTGTCTTGAATGGCTCGGACATACGTATCCGCAGAACTGAGGGCGTTAAACGCCTCCTCAGTAAAAGTTGGGTCACGCATGGCTGCTTTGCGCCGTCGATGATTCATCGCGCTCTCAACTTCGGAATTAGTAAGTGATACCTCACCCGAATCCTCTCGAAGAGGACAACCTGATATTACCCCCGCATTTGCCCTAGTCCCTGTGGATGAGCCGGGGGTTGGATTGGTTGGAGCATTACTAGCAGGATCACAGGACACAGTCCGGCGTATACTCTTCCTAAAAATAAAAGATGAATCGGAAGATTATGATCCGGATCCACCACCAGACATATGATAGAGAGTCATACCTCTTCGATAAAGGAGGAGGTTCAACGCTGTCTCTGGTCCCCTTTCGCTTCAAAGAACTGCCTTGCGCAGGCGTCACCCTCTGGGAAGACACTCTTGATGCAGTTCGGCGTGATGAGCGCCGCCCCTTTTGAGCAAGAGATAGTGTAGTGGGTGAGGCGCGCTGGGAATATTCTCTTTGAAGAGGAATCTCCTGGGCGTTTACCTGAGAGGAAGGAAGAAGGCCAGGATAGTCGGCCATAATAGCCACTTCGGTACCATCGTGACTGGTTTGGTAAAATACTCCGTCTTTGAGATCTATGCCGATGTCCGGATCCTCCTCGAATCCGGTATCCGTGTCCCAAATATGGTCCTCTGGCTGTGGAATGGGACTCCTGATCTTTTCGACCACCTTCCTCCACTCCTGATGAAAGCAACCGAACTCGGTTCGGTTAATAAATCACAAAATAAAAATTGAGTAAAACTAGCGATCAGGGAAAGCCTTACCCAGTCGATGGGGTTGTACATAGATAAACCCTCACGACACTTCAAGTGAAGAAAATCCTCTTTTACCCTTTGTAAAGATCCGCTAGGATGGCGGCCAGAGGGGCGGGGTCGTACGGACCCTAGCGTAGGCAGCGTGAGGCATCATCCTTGCCATAATAGTGCCACATAGGAAACCCTCTTGCTTGGAGCAGCTGCACGCATCGCGTTATTGAGATCGCAATTACTTTGATTATCGTCAGCTTGAGATGGGCAAGCAACCTAATCTTGCTTGCAAGTCTTTTACCTCTGCATTGTCTTCTTCCTTAATACTACGAGGACACCAGTTGAAGCACTTCTTTAGAGGAGCACCTGAGTATTCGGGAAGGCCTTACCGGATTGGATCCGGCAGGACAATGTCCTCGATATAAAACCACTCCGAGGGCCACTCTTCGTATGCCTTCTTCGGAGTGTCGGGCAGGTAACCTGTCCTAGCTATACGCCACACTTCGGCGCCGCTTACCTCGAGTATAGATCCCTTCACCCTAGCCCAAAATGAGCCTCGTAGCCTAGAAAGATCTCGCAAAGAGCGACGAAGCCCGCAATATGCAGGATAGACCCCGGCATAAGGTCGTGCAGTTGGAGGCCATAGAACTCCACAAGCCCCTTGAGAAAAGGATGGATAGGAAATCCTACACCTCTTAGGAGGAAGGAGACAAAGTACACATGTTCTTCTTTGGAAGGATTGGGGAAACTTTCCGCCGGGGCTTGACAGTCGAGAGAAGTTAATCCAGCCCGGACGGGGACTAGATCCTCGGGAGGGAGATATCCCTGCGTCAGAAGATTCCTCATATGCACCTGAGATACAGAACAACTCCCCCAGTCGCCTGTTTGAGGGCCGTGAGGGTGCGAGGAAGAGCTAGGGACACTGCCATATCTTGAGATTTTCCGTGGCAGGCTCTAGGGATCTTTCCCGTGGAATGGAATGGCATCTAATATCTACTCTCTTTAAATGGGTGCCCTCCCTATGCAGTCGAGGGGTTTGTTGTAAAAATACCCCGATAGTTCGCATTTTGTCTGACACGTGGAAGCTAAAATGATGATGGCAAGGAATCGACAGGATATAACATTAAGTGTGGAGCCGGACTATCATCTGATTCAAAACAGGACTCACCTTTGAAAGACCGAAGACATGTAGCCGGATACAACCTCGTCCTTGAAGGCAAGTCCGGGGCTACTTAGGGAGTCCTATATTTAGGGGTCCTCAAGCATCTGGGTCATTGATGCTGGGCCAAATTGATGGGCCGTGAAGATAGAAGCAGAAGGCTCTCCTCCGTATTCGGTTAGGACTCCAATGTGTATGGAAAGGAAAGAAAGAGGTCTAGATGTAACGATTCATTCCTCCCCAATTCACCTTTGTAACCCTTGGCCCCCTCTTGTGTGTATATAAGCCAAGGGGTTTAGTCCATAGAGACAACAGAATCATTGCAATCTCATAGGCTAGACTTTTAGGGTTTAGCCATTACGATCTCGAGGTAGATCAACTCTTGTAACCACATTCATCAAGATCAATCAAGCGGGAAGTAGGGTATTACCTCGATCGAGAGGGCCTGAACCAGGGTAAACATCGTGTCCCCTGTCTCATGTTACCATCGATCCTAAGACATACAACTTGGGCCCCCCTACCCGAGATCTGTCAGTTTTGACACCGACACCCCCCTTCCCCCATTCTAGACTGTAATCAAGAGGAAGATAATTGTTCAGAGGGGGATTCAGAGGGAGCAGACCACTCCTATTTAACCCCTCGGGTCTTTTGCTCTAACTTGGCATGCTGATGTTGGTCATATCATGCGTATGGTGCCTTGCAACGGTGCTAGAAAGTCCCTTTTGCTTGCTCTCTGACTATAGCGCCAGAAAAGCTCCTGTCTGCTAAGACTACGTCGGTATTTCCCTAAAGAGGAAGGGATGATGCAGCACAGCGACAGTAGGTATTTCCCAAATTGATGAAACCAAGGTTATCGAACCAGTAGGAAAACCAAGCAACACAACGTAAACAGCACCTGCACACAAATAACAACACCTCGCAACCCGACGCGTTAAAGGGGTTGTCAATCCCTTTCGGATAACGATGCCAAAAATTTGTAATAGATTGGAATAATAGATCGTAATAAAATAAAATGCAACAAAGTATTTTTGTATTTTTGGTTTAATAGATCTGAATAAAGATTCAATGGAAAAGTATATCGCAAGCAAATATATGAGAAACATGACCCGGGGGGGCGTAAGTTTCACTAGTGGCTTCTCTCGAGAAAGATAGCAAACGGTGGGTAAACAAATTATTGTTGGGCAATTGATAGAACCTCAAATAATTATGACAATATCCAGGCAATGATCATTACATAGGCATCATGTCCAAGATTAGTAGACCGACTCCTGCCTGCATCTACTACTATTACTCCACACATCAACCGCTATCCAGCATGCATCTAGTGTATTAAGTTCATGGAAAAAACGGAGTAATGCAATAAGAAGGATGACATGATGTAGACAAGATCCATTTATCTATTGCGTAGTTATAGATCCCATCTTTTTATCCTTAGTAGCAACGATACATACATGTTGTTTCCCTTTTTGTCACTTGGATCAACCACCGTAAGATCGAACCCACTACCGAGCACCTCTTTCCATTGTAAGATAAATAGATCAAGTTGGCCAAACAAAACCCAAATATCGGAGAAGAAATACGAGGCTATAAGAGATCACACATATAAGAGATCAAAGAAACTCAAATAACTTTCATGGATATAAAAAGATATGACTGATAATAAACTCAAAGAGGCGGTGCGGGAGGCCACCGAGGTGGGCTCAACCCACCTAGGCGCGCCAGGGGGGGCTAGCGCGCGTTGGTGGGTTGTGCCCCCCTCGAGGGACCCCCCCAGGTGCTGCCTTGGCCCGTCAGGTGTCTTCTGGCCCATAAAAATTCTCCAAAAAGTTTCACGATGTTTGGGCTCCATTAGATATTGATTTCCTGTGATGTAAAAAACATGCACAAAACAGCAACTGGCACTTGTCACTATGTCAATATGTTAGTACCAAAAAATGATATAAAATTACTATAAAATGATTGTAAAACATCCAAGAATGATAATATAACAGCATGGAACAATCAAAAACTATAGATATGTTGCAGACGTATCAGCATCCCCAAGCTTAACTCCTGCTCGTCCTCGAGTAGGTAAGTGATAAAAATAGAATTTTTGATGTGGAATGCTGGCTATCATGGCATATCATATTCTTTTCTTTATAGCATGGACGTTTTGACTTTTATATGCTTCAAAGCAATAGTCTAGTTTTGACATAATAATTTAGATACTCAAGCATATCAATAAGCAATAATGTCTTTCAGTATATCAACGCTAAAATAAGTTATCCCTAGCCCATTATGCTCTACCATTGATCCATTCATGAAACACATTCGTATATTAGTTACACCCAATGCTCAAGCACGATCATAGTGTTTCCTAGTTGGTGCTTGTAAGAGAATATGGAGACTCAAATTCAAATTCAAAATTGCATAAGTAAAAGAAAGGCCCTTTGCAGAGGGAAGTAGGGATTTTTAGAGGTGCTAGAGCTCAAACCTTAAATTGAGAGATAAATTTTTTTGGGAGGTATAATTTTCCCACCAACGAGAATGACTTAAGGTTCCCAACACTTTCCATGCTAGATATATCACAGGCCATTCCCAAACAGAAAATAAATTTTATTCCTTTTCCACCAAACTTTCCAAGGAATTTATTATTTGACAACATAAAGTAAAAAAATCATTTCGGGAGTGGGCATCCCTAATACCTTTGCCTTACTCTCGCGCAATGACAAGTGAATAAACACTCATCGTGAGAATAACACATCTAGCATGGAAAATATTGGCCACCCCTCGCCCCCTCGCGAGCGGTACGGGCACACCAAAGGGAAATTTATTTTGAAAATTAGAGATGGCACATACAAATTTTCTTAGAACGGCAAGGGAATACCGCATATAGGTAGGTATAGTGGACTCATGTGGAAAAACCAGGATAAAGGATTTTGGATGCACAAGTAGAGATCATACTTAGTGCAAAATGAAGGCTAGCAGAAGACTGGGAAGTGACCAACCATGAAACGAATAATCTTATAAGCGAACATTAAGCATAAATAACACTGAATAATGCACCACAAGTAGGATTTAATTTCATTGCATAATTATTGACTTTCGTGCTTGCATAGGGAATCACAAACTTTAACACTAATATTCTTACTAAAGCATACTTACTCATTAACATGACTCACATATCATATCATCATATCTCAAAACTATTACAAGGAATCAAGTTTACTTTGTCTAATGATCATCATGAAAGTTTTTATTATATCCTTCTTGGATATCTATCATTTTGGGACTAATTTTCATGTGTTGCTTTTGATAAGCTCAAACAAATACAAGTGAAGATCATAAGCATAATTTTTCTTCATTCTCTCAAAATAATATAAGTGAATCAAGAGAGTATTTCTTCAAAAATACGAAACACACCATGCTCAAAAAGATACAAGTGAAGCACTAGAGCAAGTCCATTGCTCATAAAAATTTAAGTGAAGCATAGAGAGCAATTCTAGCAAGTCATGGCATAATTTTGGCTCTCTCAAATGAGTGTGTAAAGCAAGGATTGATGACTTAAAAATCAAAACAAAACAAGCAAAGAATCATATCATACAAGACGCTCCAAGCAAAACACATATCATGTGATGAAAAAATATAGTTTCGAGTGAAATACCAATAGTTGTTGGAAGAAAGCGGGGATGCCACTCGGGGGTATCCCCAAGCTTAGTTGGTTGCTCATTTTTGGATAATAGCTTCGTATGCCGGGGCGTCCCCAAGCTTAGGCTCTTCCATCCTTCTTTCATCCATCGTAAGATAATCCAAAACTTGAAAACTTCAATCACACAAAACTCAACAAAACCTTCGTGAGATCCGTTAGTATAATAAAGCAAACCCCTACTATAAGTAATGTATCAAACCAATTCATATTTTGTTTTTGTATTATATCTACTGTATTCGAACTTTTCTATGGCAAAAACTTATCAAAGAAAACCATAGATCTATCAAAATAAGCACACAACACAAAGCAAACAGAATCTGTCAAAACCATAACAGTCTGTAGTAATCTGGACGTTTCAAATACTTCTGGCACTCTATAAATCTTCAAACAAATAGGGCCACGTGGGAAATTTTTATATTTATCTTATGCAAAAGGAATCAAATGAAAATCACTTTTCTGTTAAAAATGAAAAAATTTCTCGTGAGTGCAAAAAGTTTCTGTTTTTTCAGCAAGATCAAATCTACTAACACTCAACGTGTTCCTAAGGCTTTGCTTGGCACAAAACTTTATTCAAACCACAAAACACATCTCAACAGAGAGATTAAGGAGTTTTTTCACAAGAATAGAAAATAAAAAGCAAAAAAAAATATTCGTTGGGTTGCCTCCCAACAAGCTCTTTCTTTATAACCATTAAGATAGGCTTGGAATTTCAATGATGCTCACATGAAAGACAAGAATTGAAGCACAAAGAGAGCATCATAAAATATGTGACAAACACATTTAAGTCTAACATACTTCCTATGCACAGGAATTTTATAAGAAAACAAATTATCAAGACAAGAAATGTCTAGCATATGCAAATGAGAGAAATAAATCATTGAAAATCTCAACATAACGAGAGGTGATTTAGTGACATGAAAATTTCTAGAACCATATTTTCCTCTCTCATAATAATTACATGTAGGATCATACTCAAATTCAACAATATAGCAATCGTATAAAATTTTGTTTTCATGATCCACATGTGTAAAAGTCTTATAATCTTCCAAGATAGTGGGACTAACATCAAATAAAGTCATGACCTCTCCAAACCCACTTTCAATATTATCGCAAACATATTCATCATGAGGCTTAAATAAATTTTTAAGATCGTAACAAGAATCACCCAATCATGATCATTGCAATAAGTAGAGGACATATGAAAATTAGCATCCCCAAGCTTGGGGTTTTGCATATTACTAGCATAATGACATTAATATAATTTATTATAACACCATTGCAATCATGCTTTTAATACAAGGAGCTATCATGAATCACTTCATAAATTCTTATTTTATTATTTCATCACACTTATCAGATTCGTGAATCTTAGGCAAAACTTCATAAAGATAATCCAGTGCGCTCAGTTCACAAGCAATTGGTTCAACATAATTGGATCTTTTAAAAAGATTGGCAAGTGGATGAGGATCCATAAACGCTCTCCTTACGATTTCAAATATAATACCCAATTATACCAAACAACCAAGCAAAGTAACCAAGTAAGACATAAGGGCAAACGAAAATAGATCTTTCGGTGTACGAAAAGAGGGGTACACTTTTTGTACCCCTATCACTGTGCACGGGCAGTCTGAGCCACGGGCACCACCACACCAAGCATGGTAAGGGAGGTGAGCCGGGGTAAGACCAAAGCTTGATGGAGACAGGAGCAACGCCAAGAACAAGACCACAAAGAGCAAAGGGATAAAGCGGCTTCCCCCGGCAAGGTCCTTGCCGGGACCCGGCTCTGGCAGCCCCGGCAAGACCCTTGCCGCGGCAGCTCGCCCCGCGCCTACGGAGCGGATCACCCTTGAGTCCTCCGCCCCCATGGAGCGAGGATTCGGGAGATATCCCCGTGGTGGCATGCAGATCTTTGTGAAGACATCCAAGATCAGATACAAGTTAAGAAGACGGTGACCCTTGGCGGGATCCCAGCCAAGGAGAACTACAAGGCCCCCGGCAAGCACCTTGCCGTGGATGACAGCAGGCGCCACGACAGGACCCATGCCGGAGCCCCGGCAAGGCCCTTGCCGAGGACACCCGCAGGGCCAGCATCAGGCCCGCACCAACCAGGTTTCCACCGACCCACGCAGCTGCCGACCCGACCAGCTGGACAGCCTCCTGCGTACCAACTCGTAGATCTTTGTGGAGACCCGCCATTGCGCCACCTCAGCTGCATGTCTGCCTACATGGCACCTCAGGCACTGCTGGTGAGGGCGCGTGTCCACACAAGGAGGAGCGGCGACGGACAAGACGGACGTCTCCCCCGTCCCCAATAAAGCAAGGACACCTAAGCTAAGCGCATTAAATGCGCCTTCTCCTGTAATGTGAGGGATAACCTCGCATCACTGTACCCTTTCCACCTCCTGTGTGCCACTGTGGCGACCCCTTTTCCCTATAAAAGGAGGCCCGAGGCGACCAGGAGGGGGATTCGGCTTTTTAGAACTCCTCACGACTCTGTTGGAGCTCCTCACTAGCTGAAGAACACAAACATATAATCCACCAAAGCAGGAGTAGGGTTTTACGCATCTTTGCGGCCCGAACCTGGGTAAAGGAACCGTGTCCTGACTATTAGATCCTCTCTTCTCTCAACCCCGTGCCCCACAACCGTAGTAGGGATTCTTGTGATCCCATAGGTGTCGATCCAAATATCCCGACATCTTTGGCGCGCTAGGTAGGGGGCACAGTTGTGAGAATCGTCTTTGGCAGTCAGTTCAACGCCTCTTCATCGTCATGGCGCCCAAGAAGAAGACGACGGTGGCGGTTGGCCAGTCGGAAGCGGGACAGCCCGTCCCGACGCGGGCGAGCAGCGGACCGGTCGCGGAAAGAACCCAGGGTGCTACACGCGAACACCAACGCCGCCCCAGCAGCCGGAGTTTGGGAGGTGGCGATGCTTGTGCGCCTGGTAACGGGCCACACACAGCCAGTTCCAGAGATGGAACCCGGCCCTCCGCGGGTGGCGCGGGGCCTTCCAAGGTCGCTGCCGCATCACCCGAAGGCGACGCAAGGATCTCCAGAACTCCCACACCGACACCAACAGCGCGCTCTTCTCAAGCAGCGCACGATGAATAGCGTCGTCACCCTGAAGGTCACGGGCGTCACCATGGGAAGAGCCCCGAGCGCCACTCCCGGGACGTAGAAGACCTGCTCGCCCGCCGAAGCACTGGTGGAGATGATAGGCCACCGCATGATCGTGATGGAGCTCCCCCTGACACGGTCAGGGGTCGAAGCGCGTCATGGTCCGTGCAGGTTTCGCTACCGTTGACGCCAGCTGAAGCTTTGGCGCGCGCGCAGTTGCTCCTCGACTTTCCTCCCATTACGGGGAAACTCGACGAATGGAGAGCCACCATCCGAAGCCTTGTCGCAGTCGCCAACAAGGATGGTCTAAATCCGGCGGAACTCCGAGGTCGACGCTCTGATGGAGTCCCACGCACCGGCGGCGGGAGAGCCGGCAGCGCCGTGGCTACGGTGCATTCGCCTCCTCCTCGCCCGGTGCCGCGTGCTTTGACTTGTCGAGACGTCGCGGGCGACCCCATCTCCATAGCGTCGTCCGACCCACGGACCCGCGGCGACCAGCGTCAAGTTCTTCAGGAGCGAGCTCATGAAGACGCTCGAACCACCATCGAGAGCCGGCGCGGAACGCGCCACCAGTCAGACAGGCGAGCAGGGCCTGCTGCAGACCGCCCGGCACCGGAGAGCCCTGGGGGCCTACCTTACGAGGTAGGCTATCGAGCTTTCACCCGTGAGCTCCGGCAATTCCAGTGGCCCTCTCACCGCACATTCAAACCTGACATTGGCAGAAGTACAACGACAAGACCCACCCGTCGGAGTTCCTCAGCATCTACGCCATCACGATGCAAGCTGCCAGGGCCCGCGACGATAAGGTACTTGCGAATTACTTTCCGTTGGCTCTTAAACCTAACGCCATGTCGTGGTTGATGCACTTGCCAGTAGACTCTATTTTCTCCTGATCCGACTTGTGCCATGAGTTTGTTGGCGCCTTTACCGGAGGCCACCAAGCCCATGGCCAAGCGAGTGACCTGCATGTCATACCCCAGAAGGAAGGCGAGAGTCTGCGCAAGTACATACAAAGATTCAGCCTGGTACGGTACAATATCCCCGATGTTCACCCTGCCTCCATCATCAGTGTGTTCCACCAGAATGTGCGCAACCGCAAGATGCGCGAAGAACTGGCGATGACCAAGGTGAAGGATGTGGCGGAACTCTACGTTCTTGCCGACAGATGTGCCCGGGCTGAAGAGGGAAGGAAGTACCCCGGTGAAGGCGCCGGTGCGGAAACCGACTCTTCAGACGAGGATACTGCCGCCCCAGCGAAGAAGGGCCGGTACCAAAATAGGAAGTGCAAGGGGAAGGCCGTGCTTGCTGTCGAGGGATCTGATGACACCGGCTCCGCCAAGAAAACCAAGGCGGGTGACCCTGGGAAGGAAATTGCCGGGTGTGTCGCTTGCCGGGCCTGGGAGGCTGTCGAGAAGCCAGGAAACTCCGGCAAGCGATACTGCAAGATCCATCGCACCAAAGGCCATGATCTCCAGGACTGCCGCCAGGTTGAGCTCCTTGCTGAGAAGCAAAGGGCTGAATACGAGAGGCGGGACAAGGAGAAGGGCCAAGATGGCGCTGAGGTGTCCAGCAAGAAGCGTGACGGCCAAGCAGGCCATCGCGGCAAGGAGAAACAACAGGAAAGGCCCGCCCGGGGCCGCGACAGAAGACCTGAAGACAACGATCACGAAAAGGACAACGTGTCCGGCGGCCAAGAGTTTCAGAAGGCTACGGACGCCATGTACGTCGATTGTGGCGCCTCGCTGCATGCTTCTCACCGCCAGCTTAAACTGTGGGCGCGTGAGATTATTGCAGCGGAGCCATCGTCCGGTGCCCAAAAGCCGCTGAAACGGTCCAACACACCTATCATCTTTGACGCTGAGGATCACCCTGATCGCACTACTGCGGTCGGGTGTTTGCCATTGTTGGTTTCACTGACAATACGCAACCTCAAGGTGACGAAGATGCTAGTCGATGGCGGGGCCGGTCTAAACCTACTTTCGCCCATCGTGATTGAGAAGCTGCAAGTTCCTGATGGAGACCTCGAAGAGACGGGCACGTTTCAGGGGGTCGGCCCAGGGAGAAGTCAACCAAAGGAGAAAGTCATGCTGCCCATGACTTTTGGAAGTGATCTGAACTATAGGACAGAGAGGATCGTGTTCGATGTTGCCAAGATCCCCTTGCCTTACAATGGGATCCTTGGCCGCCCAGCACTGGCCAAGTTCATGGCAGCATCACACTATGCACACAACACCCTGAAGATGCTAGGGCCCGTGACGATCATCACCATCCGCTCCGATAAGAAAGATGCGCTGATTTTCGCTGACCAATTGTACCAGCAAGCATTCGCAGCAGCTTCCGCTACGAGGGCACTCGCTCCTGCCACTGGAGCCCCAGGAGGGAAGAAGAAGAAGACCGGTGAGACCTCGGGCACCCACTCTGGCAAGCGAACCTCTTCGAAGTGTTGTGCTCCCGTCGAGGATGTGCCAGAGAGCTCCACCGGAAAGAAGAAGACCGGTGAGACCTCAGACACCCACTCCGGCAAGCGCACCTCTTCGGAGTGTCGCGCTCCTGTCGAGGACGTGCCAAAGGGCTCCACCTGCAGAAACAAGAGATCCAGGGCCACACCGCCGGGAACCAAGAAGGTTTCTGTCAAGGAGGACGGCACGGGAGGGGCTTTTACCATAAGCTCCGCCCTTGACAACAAATAGGAAGACGCGCTCGTTGCCTTCCTGCGGGCGAATGTCGACGTGTTTGCCTGGCAAGCATCCGACATCCACGATGTTCCCAGGGAGGTGATTGAGCACCACCTTGCTGTCTGTCCTCATGCGCGGCCCGTCAAGCAGAAGGTCAGGAAGCAAGCTTTGGAACGGCAAGAGTTCATCACCAAGGAGATCCGGAAACTGGAAGCTCCGGGTTTGGTAAAGGAGTGCTCCACCCAACGTGGTTGGCCAATCCGGTGGTAGTGCGCAAGGCAAATGGGAAGTGGAGGCTGTGTATTAATTACACAGATATCAATAAAGCTTGTCCCAAGGACCCCTTCCCGTTGCCGCGCATAGACCAGATTGTTGACTCCACGGCAGGGTGTGACCTGCTGTCGTTCCTCGATGCCTACTCCGGCTACCACCAGATCTTCATGGCAAGAGAAGATGAAGAGAAGACAGCATTCATCACCCCATGTGGTACGTACTGTTTCGTACGAATGCCTTTCGGGTTGAAGAGTGCTGGCTCGACGTTTGCAAGGGCAGTCCAGATTGGTTTTGAACCCCAGCTCCATAGAAATATGGAGGCTTATATGGATGATATAGTGGTCAAAACCAAGAACAAGGCAACCCTTGTACCGGATTTACAAGAAACAATTGTAAACCTGCGCAGGATCAACCTCAAGCTGAACCCTGAGAAGTGCGTCTTCGGCGTCCCGTCTGGCAAGCTTCTCGGGTTCTTTGTGTCGCAGCGTGGGATAGAAGCCAATCCGGACAAGATCAAAGCTATAGAGCAGATTGAAGCACCCAAACGGGTCAAGGATGTGCGTTGGCTTGTTGGCTGCATTGCCGCCATGAGCAGATTCATTTCCAAGTCTGACGAGCGCGCCCTCCCCTTTTTCAAGATTTTGAAAAAGGCAGGCCCAATGGAGTGGACGCCAGAAGCCGAAGCAGCATTACTAGATCTGAAGAGGTATCTTTCCTCCATGCCAATACTAGTTGCGCCTAGACCACAAGAACCGCTGCTGCTATACTTAGCGGCAATAAACCAGGTGGTCAGCGCCGCACTAGTGGCGCAGAGAGAAATTGATGATGAGGTGATAGCAGCAACAGAGCCCGATGCCACTGGTGCAGAGGCGACACAGCCGGTTGGAGTGCAGCAAAAGAAGAAAATGATGCAGCACCCGGTCTACTTTGTTAGCTCCCTCTTGCAGGGGGCTAGATCAAGGTACTCCGGTGTGCAGAAATTGCTCTTCGGCCTTCTTATGGCCTCGAGGAAGCTGCATTACTACTTCCAGGCGCACGAGATCACTGTCCTCACTCGCCTCCCTCTGCGACAGATATTGCACAATCCAGACGCGACGGGAAGGATTGTAGAGTGGGCACTGGAGCTGTCCAGCTTTGGCCTCAAGTTTGAAAGTACCTCGACAATTCAGAGCCGAGTCCTGGCGGAGTTCGTCGTAGAATGGACCGCAACGCCTGATGAAGAAGTCCAAGAAACCGCTCTCCCCGGCAAAGAGGCAAGTTGCAACTGGATCATGTACTTTGATGGGGCTTTCTCCTTACAGGGCGCCTAGGCTGGCGTACTGTTGGTCACACCCACTGGAGAGCACCTCAAGTACGTGGTCCAGATGCACTTCCCTAGGGAGGTATCAACGAACAACACTGCTGAGTACGAGGGGCTGCTTGCTGGTCTTAGGATCGCCGCAGACCTCGGAATCAAGAAGCTCATTGTCAGGGGCGACTCGCAGCTTGTCGTCAAACAAGTCAACAAGGATTACCAGAGCCCGTTGATGAAGGCCTACGTCGATGAAGTGAGAAAGTTGGAAGAGCGCTTTGACGGTATACAGGCGGAGCACGTCCCCCGAGCGGAGAACGACATCGCCGATTACCTGTCAAAGCGCGCTGCCCTCAAGCTACTTGTGGAACCAGGTACCTTTGTGCTTCAGCTTTCTCAGCCATCCGTTGATCCATCAACAGAGCAGAACAAGAGGAGGAAATCAGGGCCCGGCAAGTACTTTCCCGTCGAGCTCCCCGGAGCCGCCGGCAAGGATGTTGCCGGAGACACTGAGCCCGCCACCGGAGGGCTAACTCCGGGAGAGCGTCAAGCTTTTGCCGTCGAGATGGCCGCTCCTTGGCGGAGGAAATGCCTTTGGTCCTTGCCATCGAGCCCCAGGCTCCAGCGTGGGCGCAGCATACCGTCCGATTCCTTCAGACTGGGGAACTTCCTGAGGAGCAGGAAGAAGCAGAGAAAGTAGCCCGTCAGTCTGCCATGTACCAGTTCGTCGATGACGTCCTGTACAGAAGGAAACCGAACGGTGTGAAATTGAAGTGCATCCCTCGAGAGGAAGAACTGGAGCTGTTGGCAGAGATACATGGAGGCATATCTGGATCCCACATAGGGTCGAGAGCCCTATCCGGCAAGGCATTCCGGCAAGGCTTCTTCTAGCCCACTGCCCTCCAGGATGCGACGGCACTGGTCATCAGGTGTGAAGCGTGCCAGTTCCATTCAAAGAAACTTCATCAACCAGCTCAAGCCCTTCAAACCATTCCTCTCTCCTGGCCCTTCTCGGTCTGGGGGCTCGATATACTGGGCCCTTTCCCCCGCGCCGTCGGGGGCTTTGAGTACTTGTACGTTGCAATCGACAAGTTCACAAAGTGGCCAGAGGTGGAGGCAGTAAGGAAGGTCACAGCTCAGTCAGCCGTCAAGTTCTTCAAGGGACTAGTGTGTTGTTTTGGTGTACCCAACAGGATCATCACCGACAACGGCACACAGTTTACAAGCCGCACCTTCATGCAATATACCCAAGACCTCGGCAGCAAGGTCTGTTTCGCTTCCGTTGCTCACCCCCGAAGCAATGGTCAAGCTGAGAGGGCAAATGCTGAAGTGCTGCGAGGACTAAGGACAAAGACCTTTGAAAGGCTGCACAAGAGCGGGAGGCGCTGGATTGATGAATTGCCAGCGGTTCTTTGGTCGATAAGAACGACGCCAAATCGAGCCACCGGCCAGACGCCCTTTGCCCTGATATACGAGGCAGAAGCAGTTCTCCCCACAGAACTCATATACGGGTCACCTCGAGTGCTCGCTTATGATGAGCTTGAGCAAGAGCAACTGCGACAAGACGACGCAATGCTCCTTGAGGAAGATCGTCTTCGGGTGGCTGTGAGAGCAGCACGCTACCAGCAAGCCTTGTGCCGCTACCATAGCCGCAAGGTTCGTGCCCGAAGCTTTGAGGAAGGCGACCTTGTTCTCCGGCGCATTCAATCGGCCAGGAATACGAACAAGTTGACGCCAAAGTGGGAAGGCCCTTATCGGGTAATACGAGTCACCAGGCCTGGCGTTGTCCGCCTGGAGACCGAGGATGCCGTTCCGGTGAGTAATTCCTGGAACATCGAGCATCTTCGCAAGTTTTACCCATAAGGCGCGGCTTGCCGGGCCCCCCCGACAAGCCACCCTTTTGTACAAGCCTTGCCGGCAAGGCATGTAACCCTTTGTACAAAGCCAGGCACAGACCCTGAGCATAAATAAATGAAGCGCTGGCGCCCTAAGTTATTGCATGCATGCTGAGTCGAGTCTCGTCCTTGGTTAGGGTTGATAGTGCTTAGCGGCGGCTAACCCCTAGCTTAGAAGTCGAGTCTTTGTCTTTCCTCTGTGTTTTTTGGTTCACAGGACGTGCAGACATCCTCCCCGAAGCTACTTGAGGGAAGGAAAGAAGAACAGACCAGCGCCTAGGCCTCGGCAAGCCAGTGTTGCCGGAGGCTGCAAAGGCAAGAATTCGCCCACGGCTGACCAGGGTTGCCGGGGGCTGCAGCTTCAGATAAGTTCTTTATCCCTTATCATGCATTCCATTATGGACTGAGGTACGTGAAACCTCGTTCTTTTCCTTAAGGTACCGTGCTTCCATAACTCTAGGCCCTAGGGCTCGTTCCTGGGACTAAGTGTGGTCGTAGTCGCGGTAGCAGAAGGATGAAACGAGGAGCCTGAGCCCACTTCATCCCTGCCTCCGCCAAGGGCGTGAGAAAGGTCGAGCGAAGTAGGGAAACGGTAGGGCCTGTTGCCGGGCGAAAAAATGTTTATCTTAAAGATATCAGGGATTTATTCCCTGTTGTGGGTTTTTACCTACGAACAAATGACCCGGCAAACATTCCTTTTTCATTAAAAACATTCCATTCAGGTACAGTCCATTGGGAATGTAAAACATGAATAAGGGGATTACAAGTTTTAAACTTAACAGATGCCCGAAGGCATACAGACTAAAAAGAGATAAGATGCCCGTAATGCCTTTCTTGTCCCTCTCCTCAGGAGGCAGGTCAAGGAGGCGAGATGTGCAAAAGGGGCGCCTAGGCGAGCTACGGGTGGGAGTAGACACCGAGAAGGCATCTCGACGGCCTCCCAAGGGCTGGACGGTGATGACGGCGCCGGAGGAAGAGCTCGAAGACGAGGCAGCAGGACGTCAGTACGCGTCGAAGGCGTCGGTACCCGCGTACTCCGACATGACGACCTTGCCGCTCACCTTCTTCCTCTTCCTCTTCCATAGCCTCCCTACGCCAGCCGCCAAGGAGATGGCCTCGAGAAGTTCAAGGAGTCGGCGACGCGGATGATGGGGTCGCCTGTGCCACCAGGAGCGACGTTCGACACCTAGTCGGACCCGTCATCCTGCCGTCCACCGCCCTCGTCGTCGCTGTCGCTGTCCTCCTCGTCACCCTCATTCGAGGAGGAGTCTTCGTCACCGGAGGAGCTCTCCACGCAGCACCTCGCACGAGTCCCGAGGTGCCCGAAGACCTTGACGGAGAGGTGGCCGTCCTCCGTCAACTTGAAGTGGAGGGTGAGCCCATCTGTCAGGCTGTGGATGCGAGCAAACCTCTTCCATCCTTGGCGAAGATACATCACATGAGGGGCAGGGAAGTCGACGCGGGCCCGCGTGCCACTGATCCCGCAACCCCTATGTGCAGCTGCAGCGACTCCGGCGGATCCACCTCCATCTCCCGCGCTAATGGAGTCGGGAGACGAAGGCGACGGCGCGGCTCCCCCGCATCCTAACATAGAACTCACAAGGGTCATTTCCAATATGACCTTCCATTGGAGGAGGAGCTACTGGCGGGGGTGAGGCCGGCGAGCCACCCCGTCCTCCTCTTCCCCGAGCACCCAGGCCTCGCCCACGGCCCCGCCCCCTCCGTCTTCCCCTCGTAGCTGGTTCGGCCACTGCAGGTGCAGGAGAAGGGGGGACGCGTTGTCGAGCAGCGACCCTCGCCGCCACCATTGAGGAGCTTGGGTTTTCTCTCTTCATGGCAGACAGAAGAGAGGACCAGAAGCTAAAGGAGAAAGAAGATGGAGGAGTGCGGGGCGCCGTCCCTTCCCTCCGCCCTTTATAAAGGGGCGGGGCTGGAGCTCAACCGCCCCGCTCGACCAATCAAGACGCAGAAGGCGAGGGGGGCCGGGACCGACCCGCCGCCCCAACCAGCGAAGGCTCGGTTTCCCGCCTCCACCGCTCGCCACCTCGAACGCATGGAAGGCATGTGGCGAACGTGCAGGACCGAAGGGATGGGTGAGGCGACCTCTCCCCACCCCGTGATCGTGGGGAGTGGACGCCCAGACGACCGCGCCTCGGCCCCATCCAATAAGAGGGCCGAACCTCCACGCCTCCCCCCGTTTACGAGGAAGGCGCGGGCAGCCTCCTTTCGCATTTACTACGACGTGATGCATGCCTGCGGAAACCGCCCCACGCATGCCGCCCACGTCACGCACGCCCCTCCACCCCGCGCCGCGCGCGCGGGTCATGGGAGGCGCAGTGCGCGGAAACTTTTACCACGGTGAAAACCGCCCCGCCAGCCCGCGCACCGTTCTGGGCTTGGCCCAACAACGTGTCGCTCTTATGTGTGGCCTAGGCCCGGGGGCTCCTGTCGGTGTACAAAAAGAGGGGTACACTTTTTGTACCCCTATGACTGTGCACGGGCAGTCTGAGCCACGGGCACCACCACACCAAGCATGGCAAGGGAGGTGAGCCGGGGTAAGACCAAAGCTTGATGGAGACTGGAGCAACGCCAAGAACAAGACCACAAAGAGCAAAGGGACAAAGCGGCTTCCCCCGGCAAGGTCCTTGCCGGGAGCCGGCTCTGGCAGCCACCGCAAGACCCTTGCCGCGGCAGCTCGCCCCGCGCCTACGGAGCAGATCACCCTTGAGTCCTCCGCCCCCATGGAGCGAGGATTCGGGAGATATCCCCGTGGTGGCATGTAGATCTTTGTGAAGACATCCAAGATCAGATACAAGTTAAGAAGACGGTGACCCTTGGCGGAATCCCATCCAAGGAGAACTACAAGTCCCCCGGCAAGCACCTTGCCGGGGATGACAGCAGGCGCCAAGACAGGACCCATGCCGGAGCCCCGGCAAGGCCCTTGCCGAGGACACCAGCAGGGCCACCATCAGGCCCGCACCAACCAGGTTTCCACCAACCCACGCAGCTGCCGACCCGACCAGCTGGACAGGCTCCTCCATGGCAACACGCAGATCTTCGTGGACACCCGCCGTTGCGCCACCTCAGCTGCCTGTCTGCCTACATGGCACCTCAGGCACTCCTGGCCAGGGCGCGTGTCCACACGAGGAGGAGCGGCGACAGACAAGACGGGCGTCTCCCGCCGTCCCCGATAAAGCAAGGACACCTAAGCTAAGCGCATTAAATGTGCCTTGTCCTGTAATGCGAGGGATAACCTCGCATCACTGTACCCTTTCCACCTCCTGTGTGCCACTGTGGCGACCACTTTTCCCTATAAAAGGAGGCCCGAGGTGACCAGGAGGGGGATTCGGCTTTTTAGAACTCCTCACGACTCTGTTGGAGCTCCTCACTAGCTGAAGAACACAAACATATAATCCACCAAAGCAGGAGTAGGGTTTTACGCATCTTTGCGGCCCGAACCTGGGTAAAGGAACCGTGTCCTGACTATTAGATCCGCTCTTCTATCAACCACGCGCCCCGCAACCGTAGTAGGGATTCTTGTGATCCCATAGGTGTCGATCCAAATACCCCGACAAGATCTGGTGAGAAAACGATAAACGAAAAAGAGGGCGAATAAAAATGACAAATTTTTGTGAAGTGGGGGACATGAAAATGAGAGGCAACTAGCAAATAATGTAAATTGCGAGGAGATGAGATTTGTGATTAGGAACCTGGTATACGTTGAAGGTGCTCCCCGACAACGGCGCCAGAAATTCCCTTTTTGATTCCTCTGTGACTATAGCGCCAGAAAACATCATGTCTGCTAGGACTACATCGGTATTTCCCCAAAGAGGAAGGGATGATGCAGCACAACGACGGTAGGTATTTCCCTCAGTGATGAAACCAAGGTTATTGAACCAGCAGGAGAACCAAGCAACACAACGTAAACAGAACCTGCACAAATATAACAACACCTCGCAACCCGACGTGTAAAGGGGTTGTCAATCCCTTTCGGGTAACGATGCTAGAAATTTGTTATAAATTGGAATAATAGATCGTAAATAAAATAAAATGCAGCAAATTATTTTTGTATTTTGGTTTAATTGATCAGAACAAAAATGCAAAGAAAAAGTAGATCGCAAGCAAATATATGAGAAAGAAGACCCGGGGGCCGTAGGTTTCACTAGTGGCTTCTCTCAAGAAAGATAGCAAACGGTGGGTAAACAAATTACTGTTCGACAATTGATAAAACCTCAAATAATTATGACGATATCTAGGCAATGATCATTACATAGGAATCACGTCCAAGATTAGTAGACCGACTCCTGCCAACATCTACTACTATTACTCCACACATCGACCGCTATCCAGCATGCATCTAGTGTATTAAGTTCATGGAAAAATGGAGTAATGCAATAAGAACGATGACATGATGTATGCAAGATCCGTTTATCTATTGCGTAGATATAGATCCCATCTTTTTATCCTTAGTAGCAACGATAAGTACGTGTTGCTTCCCTTTCTGTCACTGGGATCAACGATCGTAAGATCGAACCCACTACCGGGCACCTCTTCCCATTGCAAGATAAATACATCAAGTTGGCCAAATGATACCCAAATATCGAAGAAGAAATACGAGGCTATAAGAGCTCATGCATATAAGAGATCAAAGAAACTCAAATAACTTCCATGGATATAAAAAGACATGACTGATCATAAACTCAAAGTTCATCAGATCCCAACAAACACACCGCAAAAAGAGTTACATCATATGGATCTCTAAGAGACCATTGATTTGAGAATTCAGCGAGAGAGACGAAGCCATCTAGCTACTAACTACGGACCCGAAGGTCTACAAAGAACTACTCACGCATCATCAGAGAGGCACCAATGGAGGTGGTGAACCCCATCTGAGATGGTGTCTATATTGGATCTGGTGGTTCTGGACTCTGAGGCGGCTGGATGAATATTTCGTCGACACCCCTAGGGTTTCTGAATATTGGGTTATTTATAGAGCAAAGAGGCGGTGCGGGAGGCCACCGAGGTGGAACAACCCACCTAGGCATGCCAGGGGGCCTGGCGTGCCCTTGTGGGTTGTGCCCCCCTCAAGGCACCCCCCAGGTGCGGCCTTGGCCCATCAGGTGTCTTCTGGACCATAAAAATTCTCCAAAAAGTTTCGCAGTATTTGGACCCCATTTGATATTGATTTCTCGCGATGTAAAACACATGCAGAAGACAGCAACTGGCACTTGGCACTATGTCAATAGGTTAGTACACTACAAAAAAATACACTTCCGTGATGATACGTGTTTGTCACAGTAGGTCACGTTTTCTGTCATGCATGTACATCCATGACGATTTTATGACAGAATCAGGATAGTCATACATGTGTTGTCGTAGAAGTGTTCCATGACATAACCAAAATTGTCATCACAAAAGTTTCCACTTCCATGATGATAAATCGCGCGTCACAGAAGTTCTTTCGTCAAGGGTGACTGACACGTGGCATCTACCATAACGGAACGACGTTAAGCTATCGGGTCCGGTTTTGGATCCGATAACCCGTTAACAGCCCTAACCAATGGGAATTTTCCACGTGTAAAATAATCATTGGCTGGAGGAAACACGTGTCGCCTCGCCGTTGGAACAAATGTCATCCACTCATTGGACCCAAAGCGCCTATGATACGTTGACACGTGGCACGGCGCAATAGAGGCCCATTCTTGTGAAATGGGCAACCCGTTTGACTTGGTCAAAAGGTGGCGGGCCGGCCCACGGTAAGCCTGTTAACGGCATGTTCGCATTTAGCCCATTTATAGCCCGCTAACCCAGGGCCCGTTTACATCCTATCCGAATTAGGCCCAGTAGCGTCATCTGGCCCATCCAATATAAATCCAGCCCATTTTAACTTTCAGCCCATGTATGGCCCATGACGTCTTTCGGCCCATATTAGGCCCTTAGTAACCCTCGGCCCATTAACGACCCATGGTAAAACTGGCCCATATTGAACAGTGCCCAACAGAGGCCAATTCCTGTGAAAAGGCCGGCCCATTTGGCTTGGTAAAAAGGTGACGGGCCGGCCCACGGCAAGCGTGTTAATGGCATGTTCGCATATAGCCCATTTACAACCCGCTAACCCAGGGCCCGTTTACGGCCTACCCGAATTAGGCCCAGTAGTGTCATCTGGGCCGTCTAATATAATTCTAGTCCGGTTTAACTTCCGGCCCATGTATGGCCCATGACGTCTTTCGGCCTATATGAGGTCCTTAGTAACCCTCGGCCCATTAACGGCCCGCGGTAAAACTAGCCCATATTGGACAGTGTTTCACTTTATACCCATTAATGGCCCATTATTCTGTTGGGCCGTTTCCAGCCCATGTTATCTTTTGGCCTTCTCAGGGCCCATGTATTCTTGGGCTCATTTCCAGCATTCGTTTACTTTAGGCCCGTTACTGTCATTTTCTGCTTGTGGGCCAAATTCAGCCCATGGTTACAGTCTGCCCGTTTGTGGCCCGTTAATACGTTGGCCCGTTTTCATAGCTTCATCAAATACGGCCGATTAACGACGGGCCGTTACGGTCGGCCCGTTATGGTCGGCCCATGAACGGACGATTTCAACTCTAGCCCATTTATGCCATAATGTGGTCTGTTATTAGCCCATGTTTGGCCAACCGATCATACGGCCCGTAGAAGGCCCATTGTGTCTACGACCGGTATAAGGCCCATTTATGGCCATAATGTGGTATGTTATTGGCCTATGTTTGGCCAACCGATCATACGGCCCGTAGAAGGCCCATTGTTTCTACGACCCGTATAAGGCCCATTGTTTCTATGCCCCGTAGAAGGCCCGTTGTTTCTACGGCCCTTAGAAGGCCCATTGTTTCTACGGCCCGTAAGAGGCCCATGTTAACTACAGTAAATATGTAGCCCATGGTTAATGTGGCCTAGTTTTTTAAAAATAGGCTATTGCGGCCACTAGCAAACCGTGGAAAACGAACTGCACTGATTACAAGAAAACAAATAAACAACTTACGATAAGCTATCACAGCTATTACACACATTACATCCACTGGGCATCAAAGTTCGCCACTAGTGCAAATATAGGGAACAAAGCAGTATATAAACACCGCAGCAAAACAAGTCCAGAACTAAAACCGCTTCAGATGTGCTCAAGAAACAATATCCTGGGTACCCATAATGCTAGCAAGATGCTTAGCAAGCTTATTAACTTTCTCTTGTTTGGTGCTTAAATCCTCCAGCACTTGGTGTTGCACTAGAAAGTATGCATCTGAATTCTACACGGCCTTCCTCAGTCCTTCGGCTTCCTGTCGCATAACATCTGATCGATGTCTTTCAATTTGAAGTTGAGACTCAAGAAGTCGAACTGATTCAGGCAGCGAGTTCGAAGAGCTGGTGCCAGTAGTAGTAGCCAGTAACTACACCGAGACATGACTTCGGGGTTGTCTCAGTGTCTTCAATATAGTTTTTATCAGCTTTCTTGGAGAACAACAGGGATGTCTCACTATCTTGAACCTGATCTGCATTACTTCCTTTACCATTGCTTAACGGGGTACTCTTTTACAATATTTTATCCACGTTCTAAAGGAGAAACAAACAAACACATCACAGATTTACAATGTAATATATTAAACTCATTTTGGTAAACCAGTTCAGTAGTAAGGTGGACAGGATAACAACATGAAAGAAACATATATCTATGTAGTATGGTCACTGTATGGTCTATATCATTCTTGTTTATGTTGCCAAATCAAGATAGATACAGTTCGAATCATATCTATTTAAGACAAAGCAGCATAGAAAGAATATAAGTGTGGGAAACTACACAACAATAACAACACTTGTAATGTGCATGGCATGAGAACATAACTATTTATTCAATTAAAACTGAAATCAAAATAGAGCAAGTGACAACAGAAATCATGTTAAAGAACCATGTTTAAAACATACCTGTTGCGCCATTGGAATTTCAATTGCATCCTTCAAATTTGAAATTAGTTGGTATGAGTAAATACAGTGATGCAAGAGCAAAGTAGTTTGAACCATAGCTAGGGAACCTGACCTAAGAACAATTCTTTTTCTGCTTTAAGCATTGACTTGGGGTTCGGAGTGGTGGTCCTCGTGCTTTGGGCACTGCAGTTGCTTTACGAACTGCTCGTGTTTGGGTGCTCTGTGGTGGAGACGGTGATGTGTCAATGAGAACTGGGTTACTATCTTCCGGGGTTGGGGTTAGAAGGGGTGTAGCTGGTTCTCTGTCCAACTGGGTAGGGGTACAATCTGTGTGAGTCTAGGTTATGCGTGGTGGGGCTGGTTCTTGGGCAAGTACAACCGTGGTTCTATCTCCATCGATAGGTAGCATGATCTTTTCTGAAGACCATGTTTTTACTCCCATAGATACTGCCATCACCCCCTCCAATTGAAATAGCTGATAAACAACAAAAGTAATTGAATGTACAGACATTGTAAGATAGACAGGTGCAATGGATAGTAGGGAAGAAAATAGGGCATGAAATAATTCACATTTATGTTGTCTAACCAAACAGAATAGTAGGACATAATTTCAAATATATGATGGCTAATTAAACAGGATAGCATGACAAAATTTCACATGTATGATGGCTAACTAAACATGATAGAATGATATACTTCAAAATATGATGACTATGTAAACAGGATGACATGATATAACTATACGATGTGTCTATTAAAGTGGTTGGAATGCCATAAATCACAAACATGACGTCAATGGAAACATGATGGCGTGATAATTCGCGGATAGAATGACATAATTCAAAATATGATGACTATATGAACAGGATGAGATGATATAACTATATTATGTCTTTAGAAAATGGGTTGGCATGCCATAATTCAGATACATGCTATCTATGTAAACATCATGGCATGATATAATTCAAATATATGATTTATATACTAAGGAAGTGAGCAGAGGGTAATCGCATATATGATGTGTCAACGAAGGAGATGGCATTCAATATTGTGTATATGATGTAAAAACTAAACATTACAATACAACATATGCATGATATGAGTAATATAACCCTGCCAAGTTTGAGCATACACCTCAGGGGGGTAATAGGACTGGTCATCAGCCTCTGAATCCTCCTCTGAAGAGCTATCTGTAACCAGCAACATATTTGCTTCACCAGGTAGCATTATCTGCTCTGAAGACCTTGTTTTCACTCTAGATTTCTCCATCACCAATTCAAATGGCTGATGCACAGGAAGAGCAGTTGAATATACAAACATTGTCGACAAAAGCAATGAGAAATGCAAAAAAAGGACGGCATGATATAATTCACAAATATGACGCTTGGCTAAACAGCATGGCATTGCTTAATTCAAATATATAATGCCTTGTAACAAGATAACATTGCATAATTCACATATGTAATGTCTTGCAAAAAGCTAGCATTGCATAATTCACATATATGGTAATTACACACTAAATAGGTGGCATTCACAGAAATCATGTCTAAACTAAGCAAATGACATAGAAATGCAAGATACCATACGCACGATATGAGCAACCTAATCCTGCCAAGTTAGAGCATGCACCTCGGGGGGGGGGGGGGGGG
>LR738714.1:166254052-166282902 GCA_902687465.1 Secale cereale | reverse complement strand
AGGACTGGTCATATGTCTCTGAATCCTCCTCTGAGGAGTTGTCTCCCTCTTCATTACAATCCGAAGTGGGTGGAAGGGGCCTGCCTTAGCGCCCACCATGGAGTGATGTCTGCATGAAATTTTATTGTCACAGAAGGCTCGTCTCTTTTGCTCTACATGTTCAGTTCCATTGTGTACAATAACTAACATGCATAGGAATAAAACATAGTGAGATTATGTAAGGAGTGCATGCACAAATTCAAAGTGAAGGTAGCAAACTGTGGATAGACCCAAAACCAATGATAGCAGGCAGATAATAGCTTTAGTTAAAAATACAGATAATGGCTCATTTAATGTTTGTTTGCACCCAATATGAAACTCATAGTAGACACCCGAGATTAACCAGATAGTAGACAGATAGTACTGATTGCTGGCGCAATATGTACCCCACAACCATTTAAAAACTCAAGTTTCAGCACAAGTTTGGACCTGAGTCGGAGTCTAATAGGTGAACACGAAGATAAAGTAGCACGTCATCATATTAAGCGGTGCATAACGTAAGCAGACACGGAAGAGAGCGACATCTCTTCTGGACCCGTGTAGACCTCAAGGTCATCTACTCAGTTGATGATGGTAATGCAGTTGTCGTGGCGGCCGGCGGTGGGGAAGAAGATCTGAGGCAGCGAAAGACAGTCTGGAGAGCGGATCGCTGCTGTGGTGAACCCTTCCGTCGTTGGAGAAGCTGAGCTGGGGTGGAACACAGCACCGCAGGAGCAGGACAAACCACACAAGGATTTCTTTGACACGTATCTGTAACAGAAGTAATTGTGTAAGGGCTTGTTTGAATTTGAGGATTCTAGCAATGCAGGGACAGGAAATAGACATGAATAAGATAGGAATGCACGTGCAAAACAAGGAATTTAAAAACACTGGATTTCTGCCAATCTGGGTACTTGGTTCACAAGAATTGGAAGATCACATGATGCAAAGAAGCATGGTGAGATTAAGTCAAACCACAAGAAGTGTATGACCTCTTTGGCGAAGCCATGTCGATCTCAGCGTTATTGGGTTAGCCGGTGAGGATGCTCCGGCTGACTTGGCTGTCAGAGGAGGGCAAGAAGATCATAGGCGTCTGGAGATGGAGCCCGAGGTAGTGCTCCGCTGTGATGGAGGGTTTCGTCCTTGGAGTAGCTCCGGTGAGTTGTACGACACCGAGGCTGAAGCAGTACAAGAGAGACAACGTTAACCTGAGTGGAATTCTAATAGCATCTCCAATAGATGACGTAAAATACATAACCACAAACTGCTAGATGTATACACAAGCCGCTCATCTCTAAACTTAATGGTCGAAACTGAATTTAACTGTCGACACTGAACTTAACTGTCGAAACTAAATTATGCTGTCGAAACTGAACTTAATTGTCGAAACTGAATTTTGCTGTCGAAACTAAATTTTACTGTCGAAACTGAACTTAACTGTCGAAACTGAATTTTTCTGTCGAAACTGAATTTTACTGTCGAAACTGAACGCACTAGAAGGTGAGGCTACACGCCAGTCGACTGACTTTTTCATCTCTGGTCAGTCATTTTTGCAGCCGTTGGATATGAAATCAAGGGCCTGCAGTTCATCTACAACCTCCACCCCCCTGAGCCGCCAGCCACCACCTGCCAAACAGCCGCCCCCCACTGCCCGCAGCCGGCGGTGCGCCGCCCCGCCCACCCGGAAAACACTCCCCACGGCCGGTCCACCGCCGCCACGGTCATCCCTGTAGGCCCCCCGTGCCGAGCTTTTTCTCCGGCGATCCCCATGCCACCGCCCCACCATCGTCGGCGACCACCGCCCCCACCCTGAACCCTAAGATAGATGGTGGGGTACCTCTCCGGCGAGCCCCCCTCCTCGCTGCGGCTGGTTCTTCCTTAACTCCGGCGAGCCACCCCACCCCCTGAAAATCGACAGACCCAAAAGTCGATTCCGTCGACTGAAGTGTAGCTAAATCGGAGCAGCATCGCAAGCAAGAGCAAGAGCGAGAGCAGCAACGCGAGCAAGAGAAAGAGAAAGAGCAGACCAGGCGGGGGACCGAGAGCAAGAGCAGAGCAGCATCTCCTACTAATGTGGATGTCGCCACCGAGGGAGCAACATCGTGGAGGAAGTGGCCGGCGACGCCGCCGTGGATGGAGTCGCGCCGTGTCGGCTCGGGACGGAGCATCGGCAGCACCGTGAGTTCGAATCAAGAATAAAATGCGGCAATTAATGTACAACCTCTTTGGTGGCGCCGATTAGGCTGCAGCTTCATCTGAGGAAACGGTAATGATGATGCTCTTTCGGTCGTGCAGGTGAAGGCGGCGGTGTGGGAATAGTGATGGCGCGAAAGATGAGTGGAACGTTGGGGCAGCTCCTTGGAGGTGGTGGACGGGGTGGCTGAACCGGCGGGACGACCAGATCGACGGCGGATCCTCGTCCGATATGGTGGATGAGGGACGTCGAGGTGTTGCTATGGACGACGTCGTCGGGGAAGAGGCTCCGGCTGGGTGGCGGGCGGAGGAGGGTGTGGGGCTTCGCTGGTTTAGCCGGCCTCGGTGTACGAATGGGTGGGCGGATGGGATGGGAGTGGGGAACCATGGCTTAGGGATGCGCTTGTCCGAAATGTGGGGTAAGTTACGAAAGTACCCCCACCGATTTGAGGCGGTTCTTTCGGTTCAGGGGTATCACGGGCATTTCGCGTGTCGGGATTTCACAGGAGGTGGGAGTTTTCGCGCGCGTTGAAATTCTGGAATAACAAGGCGCGAGTTGAGATCGAGGGAGTTCTCGGAGCACAACGAGACAAAGATATATTTTAATTATTTCGGGCTAACATGGCGCGGGTGGAAGAGGCGGGAGTTTCGCAGCATGATAGACAGAGACGCTAGCTTGAAATTTCGGCATAACAAGGCGCTACTTGAAATTTCGGGACAACAAGCTTAACGTGTACCCAAAAAAAGAGAATTTAGACTAGTATGATATACTACGTACAATGTGTTTAACACGCACAACACACACACACCATTTAGACTAGTAAGGTACACGTGCATTGCACGCATGAGATTTGGCAACCAAATTATGAACAAATACCACATTATAGCATGTAAGCTTTGATTCATATATGCATGATGTAGATGTTCGTTTAATTCTTATAGTTCATTTCATTCAAAATCATCTAGTTTTTATAAGAAAGCTAATCTATTTTAAGATTCATGGAATTGTGCGTTGTAAGGCATAAAGTAAAAACAAATCATGTAGAAAAACATTTGGGCAATTCTGATATGGAAGATTCTAGAACAAAGAAGAAGTGCTTGTGTTTTGAGGTTTCTGCATTATGCTTAAGTTCAACCATAGAGTCATCTAGATTGTACATGTGGCAAAATCTGGTGGAATCTAGATGATACCCAACGGCCAGTAGTGCTCAAATTTGCCAGCTTTGCACCATCGGATTGGCCTCATCCAACGACCATCTTTCAAAGTTAAAGTTATCCGCACACTATATAAAAAATATAAAAAATAATATATATATATATATATATATAGGGGTATAGATATAGATATGTGATGCGAAAGCCACCCATCATCTCCAATTAGAATAGTGTGTCCATGCACAGATGCAATGTGGCCAAACGATGTCTGCCATCAGTATATCAGATTCAAACCAATCTGACCTTGTTCAATGTGTATACATTGCAACATGCTCGTTTCGAAACCACACCGGGCAAATCTCCGTTATATTCATGCATGCATGGGTTTCAAACATCATGATCTCTTATTCAAATATTTGAATTCAACTTTACATTGATTATGACCTCAGCTAGTCTTTTACACTCACACATTGGTCTTCTCTTTGTAATTGTACCACTAACTTTCTCTCGTGCATGCATGCACACACACTACCAGTCGGCATTATCCATTGCACAGATGCAATCTTTTTCTTCAGGTCGGTCTCCCATGAAAGCACACACACACACATCCCCCTCTCCATCATATCGGGCATTCTTTATCTCTCACGTGCATGCGCAACGATCGATGTTCCTCTATGTGTGTGTGTATATAGCTAGGTCTTTCATAGTTTTCCACATAAACCGATCAATCTATATATCTAGTGAGGTCTCACCCTCTTTCCCACGCCCACATCCATCAATCTATACCTCTCTATATAGGATTACATATATAGCTAATACACCCACATTAATTATATATCCAACACCCCCTATCATCATCCATGCCTTCCGCTTCATCTCTCAGATGCGCGCACAATGGTGAAGACAGGGGGCAGCAAGGGCAATGCCCCCCCTAACATCACTATATATCGAGGCTAATATGAATGTGATCATTAGACAATTGCCGGTAAAAATGGTTTAAGTTGATGAATTGGCCCTCCTCGTAAAGGATTAGCAATGCTTGGCTCCCTAGCTCATGGGACATTTTTCATGACCCCTCCACTGCGCGCAACAGCGCACGTTCTCGCCCCCTCTCTCTAAATATCGATCTTGCAGTTGTGCACTCCTTCATAGTCTCCCTCCACTCGGCCCCTCGCAACATCTTCTAGCCCCCCACCGGATTTTGCCACATGTACAATCTAGCAGACTCCATGGTTGAACTTAAGCATAATGCACAAATCTCAAAACAATAGTGGTTCTCCTTTGTTCTTGAATCTTCCATATCATAACTACCCAAACTTTTTTTCTAGTTGAAGTGCCATTATTTGTTTTTACTTTATGCTTTACAACGCACAATTCCATGAATCATAAAATAGATTAAGGGCTTCTTTGATTCAAAGGATTCTCGAAGGAATTTTGGAGGATTCTAATCCTTCAAAAATTACCTATCTTGGTTGTTTGATTCGTAGGATTGTAAACCATAGGATTTTTTCCATATGATTCATTTGCACTAGATTTCATAGGAAACATCCCATCCACTCAAATCTCTTTGAAAGAATTCTGCGTTTTTTCTATGCACAATCAAACACTCTACCATCCTGGAGGATTCAAGACGACATTCCACTCTAATCCCATGTTCTTCCTATTCCCGCATTTTGGAAATCCTACGAATCAAAGAGGCCCTAGGTTTTTTATAAAAACTAATTGATTTTAAATGATATGAACTATAAGAATTAAACGAAGGTCTACATCGGGCATATATGACTCAGAGCTTACGTGCTAATGTGTGGTATTTATTTGTAATCTGGTTGCAAAATCTGACGCGTGCAATGCACGTGTACCTTACTAGTACTTCGAGTATGTGCAAAATACAATGGCACGCTACATAGTGTCTCTCTTACAGTTCATGAAGCCACATGGCACATGTGGAGGTGTTGTCACGATATCCTTGTGTGGATTGATCACAGTGACGTGTTGCTGGTTTTTGAAGAATGTACTCGTCCTCCCTGAGCTGCACTGGCGGTACATGCACGAAGCAAAGATGTGCACGCACGCCACGCATGCACTCATTCCCTTGCATGCACATGCGGGTACATGGGAGGACGCAATTTATACCAAGATCCACCCCATGTGATAATTTGACGCGTGTAAATTGCTTCACTTCATTGATGGTCAATTAATACAGCGCATGCAAATTGAGTGGACGTGGGGGCGGAAGAAAGACATTACCACTCCACTACGCGCATGCGAGTAGTTAAATCATGGGTTGCTAGTAGTACTTCCATTGGTCTCCTTCGTATTTTGTGCCAATTTTTGGCAGTAACATAATATTTTCGCATCTGAGCAGTGTAGTCTACTTGAAATTTATGTTCCACTAAACTCATCGGGAGCCGTTTCGGGCCTCGAAACCAAAAACCATCAATTAATCTTCTTACCTTGTTCCCATCATATTTGAATGTACTAGTGCTACAATTAAGTGCAAGCCTGCTCACACCTACCAGTACGTACCAAACCTGAATGTGTTTCATGCAGGTTTAGTACTAGTGCTAGTACTTGGTTATAAAAAGAGGAACTACCTAACCGAAAATTACTCTACCTTCCTCCTCATAAGTCATCCTTCTTCGTCCGTCCTTGCCATGGCCGGTGTGCAGAGCTCTAGGTCGAGAACTACTCGTAACAAGCGAGCGGCAACCATGGCCGTGGAGAAAAAAGAGGGCTCGCCGCCACGCAGAGACCTCGAAAGATCTCTCATGGGCAGGTGATGGTTCCCAGGAGCGCCCTAGATGATGAGGCGAACATGCCGAGCTGGCGGTGCTGGAGTCTTTCTCCCTCGACGGCATGCCCGATCAGCTCAATAAGCACCTGAATAAGTAGAAGGAGTTCATCCACGGCTTGGTGGAGCTGCTGAAGGAGAGCCTCAACGACATGCCCGCTGAGCTCAATGAGCAGGGGGAGTTGACTGCCTGCTTGGTGATGCTGCTGAAGAAGAGCATTGCCTCGGAGAAGAAGGCGACCGGCGAAATCCTGCAACTTCAGGAGGACAAGGCGAAGCTCTGCCACGAGCTCGACCTGCCAAAGGAGGAGAACGCCGGCTGGAAGAAGCTGCATGAGAATAGTAGTTCCTCGATGAAGATGTTGTAGGACCTCGTCATGGAACAGAAGGAGGAGTTGGCGAAGCTATGCATCGAGCACCCGGCTGCTGTCAAGGTACGTAATGCGGCCGTGGAACAGAGATGAAGGCTCGCGTCGAGAAATCCCGCAGCATGGACACAATGATGAAGATGGCGGAGGAGACGCGCAAGGAGATGGAGGTCATGGAGGCGATGAAGAAGCAGTTACGACTCCGCGGCTAGCAACCCTTCATGTAGTGAGAGCAGTGCCCCAGACTTTTGTGTGCATCTTCCTTCTTTTTTGGGTGAGATAATCCTCCTTCTTCTTTTGCTCCTATGTTTCTTATTTTGCATCGGGTGTTTCGCCGCACGTGTCACCTTCTCTGCGAGGCATGAATAGAAAAATGCTAAAAATGAGATGACTAGCAAATTAGATCATTCCTTATCGCCAATAGATCAATGCCTCTTGCTAGTAATATATAATAAGAGTAGAGAGTAGAGGATATGGCACTGGGCTACCTTGTTTCGTGCTCCTCCGTTGTACTCCACTAGAAAACTTGAGTATACCGCACGGTTCTTTGCTCCTCCTCAGGTCGTCGGCACATTTATACGAGCAGTAAAATCACAAGGCCCCGCCTTCCAGTAGTAATGAGCCGTCAAATCACAAAGGCCCCTCGCCTCTCGTGAAAAGGACCAAGCTAGACTGCCCCGCCTCCTAGCCTTTTAATAAATTTTGAGCGCGTCTTGTCACATTCCAAATTACTACTCCCTCCGGTCCGATGTATAGGGCTCGCTAGAAAAATCTATTTGTTTCGATTTATCCTCTCTCTAAGGCATGTTTCCTAATAACTCCACCCGCTAATTACTCTCCACTGGACCCTTTCTCCTTTTTCTTCTTTGGTGGAAACAGTTAGCACTCCAGCGGGTGGGAATTCCATTGGTCTGCATGTGGGGGCGGGATTGATTGCACCGTGAGAATACAATTCCATGCATGCATATTGTGGGAAACCAACCCTATTAATTATGTAAACAGGATCTTGATTGGAGGAAAAGAACGAGACGAGTAATCGCATTAGCCAGTAGTCATCCACCTTGGTCGCGCTGCGACTCCTATTGAGCCCTATACACCAGAACGGAGGGAGTACTACTACCACGCTATATTGAATTGCAAACATGTTCACACCGATCACAACCTAAACGGTTTCCCACTTCGGAGCGTATTAGTAGTACTCGGTTATAAGATGACTGCACATTCCTCCTCAACTTCTCATCCACAAAAAACAATCAAGTCAATCAAGCCATAGACAGCGTGAGTTCTGGGTCGAGAGATTTCCACCAGGGAGAGGTGAGCATGGAAGAGGAAGCACGAGAGATGTCCCGCCTCGCCGCGAAAGCAGCCGACATGTCCAGCCACACAGCAGTAGCAGCACAGAGGTCCCCCCGCGCCGCCGAAGCAGCACGGAGGTCCCGCCGCACCGTCGATGTAGCAGACTGGTCCGGCCATGCCGCGGAAGCAGCAGAGATGTCCTGTCGCGCTGCCAAAGCAGCAGGGACGTCCCACCGCGGCGGCCTCGGAAAATTTCTCGCGGGCAGGCGAGGACTCTTACAGGCGCATGCATGCGATAGTCCATAGCTAGATGGATCAGATCTCTGGCTGGGCGAGGATGCAGGACGAGGCTACCGGCGTCATCCGGCAACTAGGGGAGAGCAATGCGAAGCTCCGGGGCGAGCGCGACCTGCTGAGGGCGAAGATCACCGGAAGGGCGAAGCGGGAGGAGGAGACCGCTGCCGTGTTGCCAAGGACGGGCGTCATCATCAAGAAACTTATGGACGAGAATGCCATGCTCCGCATCGAGCGCAACAGGCTGGTGGAGGAATCCATGGATGCTGCCAAGCAGCGTATTAAGGACATGAAACTGATGAAAGAGATCATCGCCCGCCGCGAGAACTAGTCCCCGTGACCTGCAGCGCATAAAGAAAGTAGAGATCAGCGAGCCAGATCGTTGTATGCGGCTTCCTTCTTCTTTTGCCCTTGTGTACTTCGGGTGTAGCCGCATGTGGCTTTTCTAATTATCTTCGTAATTATGTAAGACAATTATTATCCACTATCATTGTCCTTATATATATTCATCAGTCTTGCTATAAGTCATAGTAGATGCTATATAGGTCCGTCGGATCTTACATCAAGATCCGTGCAAAATTTTATTTTTAGATTTTCCTTTTTCTCTCTTAAATCTCAGTCGAGTGAGACATTGCCACGCCATTAAACAGAGGCTCAGGCGCCATTAATGGAGACCTTGGGAGAGAGGTGGACGGCAGATGGAGGTCAAAGGGCTCTCCTCCCGATAAGCACACGCAGGGGTCTGATCGCACGCCTCCCGTACTCAAATAGCTACCCTGCACGGCGCCTCCTAGCTAATAAATAAAGGGTACGTGTGGCGGCACGTAAATGGTAATAGAACGCCCACGGTTTCAGTAATACTTGTGTTTCCTATTGTAACGTGACATCACTTGTTCCAAAATGACTTTGTTGATTGTTAATGTGTGCGCCTTCGCAAATCGGATAGCAAAATTACCACAGCATGCTGGTGCCATGTCATGGCACCAAGCCAAGTTTCATAATTTTCATGCGTGTTTCGGATTTACAGGAATTAAAAAACCAAGTTTCTCAATGTTTCCAGCCGAGCCATGACGCCCAGATGTTTTATTTTCAATCCCATTTCTAGCATGGGTCCTAGAAATTTACCCGAGGACACACATGTGATTTTTCAACCAGCTTTGGTGCACTGGAGCATGTGCTTGTATTTAAAATTTGAATTATGCACACAAAGGTGACATGTTCCCTCTCAGAACCACGAGCCTTCTTGAGAGAAGCTCCGGTTTGCAAGAAACTTATACCAAAACTTGTTCCTACTCTGCAATTTTTTTACCACAGCATGGTAGTACCATGACAGGACACCATGCCAAGTTTCATGATTTTCAGGCGTGTTTTGGATTTACAAGAATTTTAAAACTAACTTTCTCAATGTTCTCGGCTGAACCACGATGCCCAGATGTTTGAATTTCATTCCCATTTCTTGCATGGGACCTATAAATTCACCCAACGACACACATGTGACTTTTCAGTCAACTTTGTTGCACGGGAGCATGTGCCTGTAGTTCAAATTTGAATTATGCACATTAAATGACCAGAAACTCAATTAATGTATAAAAAAGGCCAAACGAACCCGGAATAATTCCAAAATTTAACAGGTCACTCATATAGTTCTATGTTGCCTCCGTAAAGAAAATCTGGCAGGAGGCAGTGTATATTGTTTCGCACACAAAGGTATAAAGAAATAAAGAAAGTAGCCCTACTTAATTCTTGGGTTCTTATTATTTATGCCACTAGTTGTGTATCACTACTCAGTTTTGCCATTAGAAGTTATAACTACTCAAAAAATGCCATCGATCTGTGAGGTACCTTCTCAAAAATGCAATTAGATATCTAAAAATGCCATCGTTAAGTTAGATGTTTGCTCAGAAATGCCATTAGACATTCTTATTTTCACGTCAAACCCATTGACCATGTTACATGGAAAAAATAAGCAGATTCTCGTAATGATAAGTTAATGGTGTCCAGCACAACACGCCCCTCAAATAAAAATAAGCACCCTGGAATTCTTTGACAAAACTAAGCACCCTGAAATTCTTTGACAAGTATACTGCTGGCTATATATTGTACGTATATAATGTCAAGAAACGAGTGGTAGTACTATACCAACTAAAAGATGAAATGTACGAAATGTGACGAGAAGAAACATAACATAGTTCTGCTGGGGGCTCAGCACAACACACCCCTCAAATAAAACTAAGCACACCAGAAATTAAACTAAGAAACTAATCCGGTAGACACTGCATTAGAACCACCATGAGCAATGACACTGCCACCTTACTTGGAGTCCTCGTCCACGTCCTCGACTTCGTCCTTGTCCCTCTTCCTCTTGGGCGATACTTCTTTGCTTGAACCGCACACTTGGCTCTTGCTCTTCATCCAACCCTTGTAGATATTGAAACAAAGGTAGCCATCCATTGCAGCTTAGTGGATGTGGTCTATGTCTAGTACAGTCCACTGCCATGCACGATGAAACATGTGCGGAGATTTCTTCTGCTCACCGTACATAGGATGAACCATGGCTCCTTCCAGGGTCAGCATTGAAGGCTGAGAGGAGGACACCAGGCGCTCCTTCTGGAGATTGAAGGGCTCGCCTACAACGAGGCCTATCCGACCCAGGATTTCCTTGTCATTCCCAAAGTCTACAGTAACGAATTTGAGTCGGCCGTCCTTGAGGAAGTTCTTAAATTCCTCGCACTCAACGTCGGCATGGCATATGTGGTAGACCAAGCATAAGTCATGCACGCAAACCTGGATCACGGCGGGCTTCTTCTTCTCTGCCTCCTCTAGTTTCTTCTCGCTTCCCAGGACTATGGTGTACTCAACAGCTAGCCCAGTGATACGTCTCCAACGTATCTATAATTTTTTATTGTTCCATGCTATTATTTATGATGTTTTGGATGTTTAATGGGCTTTCTTATACACTTTTATATTATTATTGGGACTAACCTACTAACCCAAAGGCCCAGTCCAGATTGCTGTTTTTTTTGCCTATTTAGGGTTTTACAGAAAAGGAATATCAAACGGAGTCCAAACAGAATGAAACTTCTGGAGAGATATTTTTGGAGCAAAATACACACGGGAGACTTGAGAACCACGGAATAGGGCTGGCGTGGTGTCCACGAGGGTGGGGGCGCGCCCCCCCCTATAGGGCGCGCCCCACTGCCTCCTGGGCGCCCCGTCTGGCCCCCGGTGCCCTCCTTCCTCCTATATATACCAACGTACCCTGAAACCATCAGAATAGTAGAGAAAACCCTAGTTCCACTTCCGCAACCTTCTGTTCCCATGAGATCCCATATTAGGGCCTCTTCCGGAGCTCCGCTGGAGGGGGGGGATCTACCACGAAATGCTTCTACATCATCATCATCATCGCCTCACCATGAGTTGTGAGTAGTCTACCACAGACCTTCGGGTCCATAGCTAGTATCTAGATGGCTTCTTCTCTCTCTTTGGATCTCAATACCAAGTTCTCCTTGGTCTTCGAGGAGATCTATTCGATGTAATCTCTTTTTGCGGTGTGTTTGTCGAGATCCGATGAATTGTGAGTTTATGATCAAGATTATCTATGAGAAATATTTGGTTCTTTTCTAAACTCTTCATGTATGATTATAATATCCTTGCAAGTCTCTTCGAATTAATGGTTTGGTTTGGCCTAGTAGATCTATAGTTCTTGCAATGGGAGAAGTGCTTGGCTTTGGGTTCAATCTTGCGGTGTGCTTTCCCAGTGACAGTAGGGGCAGCAAGGAATGTATTGTATTGTTGCCATCGAGGATAAAAAGATGGGTTTTATATCAGTATGTTTGAGTTTATCCCTCTACATCATGTCATCTTGCTTAAGGCATTACTCTGTTCTTATGAACTTAATACTCTAGATGCATGCTGGATAGTGGTCGATGTGTGGAGTAATAGTAGTAGATGCAGAAACGTTTCGGTCTACTTGTCTCGGACGTGATGCCTATATATAATGATCAAACCTAGATAGTCTCATAATTATTCGCTTTTCAATCAATTTCTCGACAGTAATTTGTTTACCCGCCGTAGACTATCGCTATCATGAGAGAAGCCACTAGAGAAAACTATGACCCCGGGGTCTATTCTCAACATATCAATCTACAATCGACTTTACTTTTCCTCTTTTACTTTCTGTTCTTATATCCAAAAATACCAAAAATATCAAACTATCATCTCTATCAGATCTCACTTTCATAAGTGATCGTAAAGGGATTGACAACCCCTTATCGCATTGGCTGCGAAGTTCTTATTTGTTTGTGCAGGTGTGAGGGACTCGCGCGTGGTCTCCTACTGGATTGATACCTTGGTTCTCAAAAACTTAGGGAAATACTTACGCTACTGTGCTGCATCACCCTTTCCTCTTCGAGGGAATACAACACAAGCTCGAGAAGTAGCAAGAAGAATTTCTGGCGCCGTTGCCGGGGAGGCTTACGCAAAAGGCATATACCAAGTACATATCACAAACCCTTATCCTTTGCATTACATTTATTTGCATCTCGTTTTCCTCTCCCCCACTTCACCCTTGCCGTTTTATTTGCCCTTCTTCTGTCGTGTGTTTATCGTTCGCCTGCTTCTTTTTTGCTTGTGTGTTGGATTGCTTTCTTGTCACTATGGTTCTCCCTATCAGTGTTGACCCCCACCTCAAGCGGCTGGAGGAAATTGAAAACAATGTTAGACATTTTATGACTATACAATTTGAGCACAATGATTTCTTCATAAACGAGCTCAAAGAACAGAAAAAATTTATGGAATATATGAATAAAGACCTTGATGATATGTCTTAGGAATTTTATGGGTTGAAATCTCAGTTTGCTCATCTTGAGAACTTAATAGCTCAAATTTCGGATAAACAGTCCACCCTAGTTAATAAGATGGCTGCTAAACTGGAAGAACACGAAAATAAAGATGAAGATCTGAAAGTTATTGATGTGTCTCCTATTAGATCCTTGTTTTCTAGTTTGAATCTTGATAAAGATAGGATTGTGATGATTCTACTTTAAGGTGTCCCAATGATTCGGAGTTTTTAGATCTTGATGTTAAAATTGTTAAAAGTGGGAGTGAAGAGATTAAAACTTTGCATAGTGATGAACCCACTACTTTGGATTTCAAGGGATTCAGTTATGATAATTGCTCTTTGATTGATTGTATTTCCTTGTTGCAATCTGTACTAAACTCTCTGCATGCTTATAGTCAAAACAAAGCTTTTACCAAACACATAGTTGATGCTTTGATGCAATCCTATGAAGAAAAACTTGAATTAGAAGTTTCTATCCCTAGAAAGCTTTATGATTAGTGGGAACCTACTATTAAAATAAAAATTAAAGATCATGAATGCTTTGCTTTGTGTGATTTGGGTGCAAGTGTTTCCACTATCCCAAAAACTTTGTGTGATTTGCTAGGATTCCATGAGCTTGATGATTGTTCTTTAAATTTGCATCTTGCGGATTCCAGTATAAAGAAACCTATGGGAAGGATTAATGATGTTCTTATTGTTGCCAATAGGAATTATGTGCCCGTAGATTTCATTGTTCTTGATATAGATTGCAATCCTTCATGTCCTATTATTCTTGGTAGACCTTTCCTTAGAACGATTGGTGCAATTATTGATATGAAGGAATGAAATATTAGATTCCAATTTCCGTTAAGGAAAGGCATGGAACACTTTCCTAGGAAGAAAATCAAATTACCATATGAATCTATTATGAGAGCCACTTATGGATTGCCTTCCAAAGATGGAAATACCTAGATCTATCCATGTATCGTGCCTAGCTAGGGGCATAAAACGATAGCGCTTGTTGGGAGGCAACCCAATTTTATATTATTTTTTTGTTTTTGCTTCTTTTTAGGAATAAATATTGCATCTAGCTTCTGTTTAGATGTGGTTTTATGTTTTTAATTAGTGTTTGTGCCAAGTAGAACCTTTGGGAAGACTTGTGTGAAGTTCATATGATCTTGCTGTGAAAAACAGAATCGTTAGCGCTCGCTAGAATGGTCACCAGATTTTACTGGAGCGTGCTATTTAGTTGATTCTTTTTTCAGGTGATTAGTAGACAAATTCCTCACGTTTACCAATTTATTTCAATGTTTTTGGAGTTACAGAAGTATGCGAAAGCTACAGATTACTACAGACTGTTCTGTTTTTTGACAGATTTTGTTTTTCGTGTGTTGTTTGCTTATTACAATGCATCTATGAGTAGTATTGGGAAGTATGAATCATAGAGAAGTTGGAATACAGTAGGTTTGATACCAATATAAACAAAGAATGAATTCATTATAGTACCTTTGAGTAGTGGTTTGTTTTCTTATACTAACGGAGCTCACGAGATTTGTGTCTAAGTTTTGTATTGTGAAGTTTTCAAGTTTTGAGTATTGCTTTGATGGACTATGGAACAAAGAGTGGCAAGAGCCTAAGCTTGGGGATGCCCAAGGCATCCCAAGGTAAAATTCAAGGACAACCAAAAGCCTAAGCTTGGGGATGCCCCGGGAAGGTATCCCATCTTTCGTCTTCATCTATCGGTAACTATACTCGGAGCTATATTGTTATTCACCACATGATATGTGTTTTACTTAGAGCGTCTTGTAAAATTTGAGTTTTCGCTTGTTAGTTTGCGACAATTATCCTTGCTGGACACACCTTTTTGAGAGATTTAAATATTTCCTAGGAATTGTTAGAACACTCTATGTGCTTCACTTATATCTTTTGAGTTGAATATTTTTTGCTCTAGTGCTTCACTTACATCTTTCAGAGCACGGTGGTAACTATATTTTGTAGAAATTGTTGATCTCTCATGCTTCACTTATATCTTTTGAGAGTCTTTTAAAACATCATGGTAATGTTCTTTAGCTATAAAACTAGCCTTCACATGATAGACATCCAAGATCAATGTAGTAAAAACTTTCACACTAAGTGCATTGAATATGATGAGAAGTTAGATGCTTGATAATTGTTTTGAGATGTGAGGATAGTGATATTAGAGTCATGCTAGTGGAGTTATTATGAAATTGAGAAATGCTTGTGTTAAGGTTAGTGATTCCCATAGCATGGACGTATGGTGAACCGCTATGTGACGAAGTTAGAGCATGAGGTATTTGTAGAGTGTCATCCTTTATGTGGAGGTCGGGGCCGCGCGATGGTTAACTCCTACCAATCTCCCCCCTAGGAGCATGCGTTGATTGCTTTGTTTTGATGACTCGTAATTTTTTGCAATAAGTATATGAGTTCTTATGACTAATGTTGATTCCATGGATATTACGCACTCTCACCCTTCCACCATTGCTAGCCTCTCTTGTACCGCACAACTTTCGCCGGTACCATACACCAACAATATATCCTTCCTCATAACAACCACCATATATCTTCCTCAAAACAGCCGCCATACCTTCCTATCATGGCATTTCCATAGCCATTCCGAGATATATTGCCATGCAACTTTCCACCGTTCCGTTCATATGACACGCTTCATATTGTCATATTACCATGCATGATCATGTAGTTGACATCGTATTTGTGGCTAGGCCACCATGCATAATTTTTTATACATGTCACTCTTGATTCATTGCACATCCCGGTACACCGCCGGAGGCATTCATATAGGTCATACTTTGTTATGGTATCGAGTTGTAATATCGAGTTGTAATTCAATGAATGTGTGATGATCATCATTATTAGAGCATTGTCCCATGTGAGGAAAGGCTAAATCAAGAAAGCCCCTCCAAAGAAAAAAAGGGAAAAAGGCCAAAGAAAAAAAGAAAGGTCCAAAAAAAGGGACAATTGCTACTATCTTTTTCCACACATGTGCTTCAAAGTAGCACCATGTTCTTCATGATAGAGAGTCTCATGTTTAGTCACTTTCATATACTGGTGGGAATTTACATTATAGAACTTGGCTTGTATATTCCAACGATGGGCTTCCTCAAATGCCATAGGTCTTCGTGAGCAAGCAAGTTGGATGCACACCCACTTAGTTTCTTTTGTTGAGCTTTCATACATTTTTAGCTCTAGTGCATCTGTTTCATGGCAATCCCTACTCACTCACATAGAGATCTATTGATGGGCATCTCCATAGCCCGTTGATACGCCTAGTTTATGTGAGACTATCTCCCTCCTTTTTGTCTTCTCCACAACCACCTCTCTATTCCACATAGTGCTATGTCCATGGCTCACGCTCATGTATTGCTTGAAAGTTGAAAGGTTTGAAAGAATAGAGTATGAAAACAAGTTCTTGGCTGAAACCGGGGTTGTGCATGATATGAATATTTTGTGTGATGAGGAGGGAGCATAGCCAGACTATATGATTTTGTAGGGATAACTTTCTTTAGCCATAGTATTTTGAGAAGACATGATTGCTTTGCTAGTATGCTTGAAGTATTATTATTTCTTATGTCAATATAGACTTTTGTCTTGAATCTTTTAGATCTGAACATTCATGCCACAATTAAGAGAATTACATTGAAAAACTATGTTGGTTAGCATTCCACATCAAAAATTCTGTTTTTATCATTTACCTACTCGAGGACAAGCAGGAATTAAGCTTGGGGATGCTTGATACGTCTCCATCGTATCTATAATTTTTTATTGTTCCATGCTATAATTTATGATGTTTTGGATGTTTGATGGGCTTTGTTATACACTTTTATGTTATTTTTGGGACTAACCTACTAACCGAAAGGCCCAGTCCAGATTGCTGTTTTTTGCCTATTTCAGGGTTTTACAGAAAAGAAATATCAAACGGAGTCCAAGCGGAATGAAACTTCTGGAGAGATATTTTTGGAGCAAAATATGCACGGGAGACTTGAGAACCACGGAATAGGGCTGACATGGCGTCCATGAGGTAGGGGGCGCGCCCCCTGCCTCGTGGGCACCCCGTTTGGCCCCTGGTGCCCTCCTTCCTCCTATATATACCTACGTACCCCAAAACCATCATAACAACAGAGAAAATCCTAGTTCCACCGCCGTAACCTTCTGTTCCCGTGAGATCCCATCTTTGGGCCTATTCCGGAGCTTCGCCGGAGGGGGGTTCTACCACAGAGTGCTTCTACATCATCATCATCGCCTCACCATGAGTTGTGAGTAGTTTACCACAGACCTTCGGGTCCATATCTAGTATTTAGATGGCTTCTTCTTTCTCTTTGGATCTCAATACCAAGTTCTCCTCGGTCTTCGAGGAGATCTATTTGATGTAATCTCTTTTTGCGGTGTGTTTTTCGAGATCCGATGAATTGTGGTTTTATGATCAAGATTATCTATGAGAAATATTTGGTTATTTTCTGAACTTTTTATGTATGATTATAATATCCTTGCTAGTCTCTTCGAATTATTGGTTTGGTTTGGCCTACTAGATCTATAGTTCTTGCAATGGGAGAAGTGCTTGGCTTTGGGTTCAATCTTGCGGTGTCCTTTGCCAGTGACGGTAGGGGCAGCAAGGCACGTACTGTATTGTTTCCATCGAGGATAAAAAGATGGGGTTTATATCACTGTGTTTCAGTTTATCCCTCTACATCATGTCATCTTGCTTAAGGCATTACTCTATTCTTATGAACTTAATACTCTAGATGCATGCTAGATAGCGGTCGATGTGTGGAGTAATAGTAGTAGATGCAGAATCGCTTTGTTATACTTGTCTCGGACGTGATGCCTATACATAATGATCATGCCTAGATAGTCTCATAATTATTCGCATTTCTATCAATTGCTCGACAGTAATTTGTTTAGCCACCGTAGAATATCGCTATCATGAGACAAGCCACTAGAGAAAACTATGGCCCCCGGGTCTATTTTCAACATATCATTCTACAATCTACTTTACTTTTCTTCTTTTACTTCATGTTATTATATCCAAAAATACTAAAAATATCAAACTATCATCTCTATCAAATCTCACTTTCGTAAGTGACCGTAAAGGTACTGACAACCCCTTATCGCGTTGGCTGCAAAGTTCTTATTTGTTTGTGCAGGTGCGAGGGACTCGCGCGTGGTCTCCTACTGGATTTATACCTTGGTTCTCAAAAACTGAGGGAAATACTTACGCTACTGTGCTGCATCACCCTTTCCTCTTCGAGGGAATACAATGCAAGCTCGAGAAGTAGCACCCAGCGACCCACTCATCATTTGAGTTTTCGAACATGCGTTTGAAGCGAGCAAGGCATTCTTTCACCGCTGCGGAAGAATGGGTGTAGATGACGTTGAAATCATCACCGGTGATAGTTCTAACCTTGTACTTATCGCCGATCATGGAGATTAGGGACGCCATGGATTTGGGAGGAGGGTAATGATTAGTGGAACTACCGTAATGTGAAAGGACGGGACGGCTAGGAGCGGTTTTATCGATTGTAAAAATGTCGAGTGGGGGCGCGTGCGAATGGCAAGGTAGTGGCTTGCCTGGTGGATAAATGGATTCATGCACAGTACTATGGGGGGCCAATTAAATGTCATGTCTACTCGACGCCCAATTAAATGGCTTTCGATGTCAAGTCAAGCATTGGGAAAATTACAGGTGATACAAAGCTTTCCATTTTACCATGATACGGGCTTCCGAGAGCCCTTGGATCTGAGATCGAACGGTTGCATGGCGTGATTCTAGACCTATGGGTGAATATCCTATCTTGGAGGGTTATTCCGCAAATTTTCAGCAACTTAGCATGCGACCGTTCGATCTCAGATCCAAGGGCTGCCAGCAGCCCGTATCATGGTGGCACCTACCACGACCGTCACCTCGCTCGCGCGGTCACGCCCTTGGAGGTTTAACATGGTGTGTTAGGCTATCTGATGTTGGCATGTCATACATAGTCATCAAGGTTAGCTATAAGGTTGGCTATAAGAGTATTTTTTTTGTTTACTTCTCTATATCTCTTTCTTCGTAGTATTTATTGCATCTGCCAAGGAGTGACCTCTTCCAATGAAATGGTGCTTAGATGAGGTGCTATTGGCATTAAATGGCTTAGCAACTCAAGTCCCCAATGCGTAGGTGCTTAGTTTTTTGTTGCTAAGTTTGCTTCATCTAGGTACATGCGCTTATCACTGTTTCTTCCTGGGGTCACCAAGCTAGTCTCTCTCTTCTTAATAAACTTGGCACATCAGACTTTATGCATATGTGGATGGCTTAGAACCTGTAGGATCAAGTACAATAGTGGGCTATAAGCCCACTGTACATGGCATTTATGCATATGTGGGGTTTAGGGTTTGCATATGTGGGGGAAAGAGGCAAGGAAAAAGTGGAGGAGTGGGCTCTCAAGCAAGAGCCAGCCTCAGCAATCCGGCTTGGCAGTTGAAATGATAATGGCAAGTCAAATCAACGGGCCCCACCTGTCCAGCAGTAACTCACTGTCAAATCAAACAGCCCTACGTTTGCAGTAGCCTACTCCCTCATCTTCTTGCGTCTCTATCAAACCGACTAGGCGGAACTGCCCCACCTACTGCGCGGGAAAAGCCCCGCCCTCAACTTTTAAATAGTACAGTATACTAATTTTGTATCCATGGATTGTGCCATGGAGCAAAGCCTCAAGAAAACGGCGGCACACATGTACGGAGTATACAACACGCCTGTCGCGTTCGCGTCGCACCCCAGACGGTCGGTCGGTCTGGCACGCCGCTCTCCGAATGGAACGCGTATCATATTGCTTTTGCACACACATGTGGCACCGCAATTGATAACCGACCATAGGCACACTCCCCGGCCCCGCAAGTCGGGTGAGTTAATAGAAGTACATACGTTGGTACCTGGACGATCCCTGCAAGACACGGAAGATCAGTTCGTCCATGCATGTGACCAGACTCCAGCAGGCACACCTGGATTGGCTATCGTCTACATATCGTGCAGGCTGTGTTGTACAGGGCTGTAGTTCTGGTGAGAAATCTAAAAAAAAGGTTTCTTGTCATCTCGCAAAATTAGGTGTCATGTGCTTCGGATCACTACGAGGGTTAAACAGCGACAGCTGAGTTGGGCTAGTCATTGGGGGCACATGCACGAAGACTACTCGGCTGCCATCTAGGTCAAGTCGGCTATGTTAATTAGGACATCTATCGATGGACCCCTTTTCTACAAGTTTATCTTTAATTTGAGCTTTGATCCTCGTCTAGTTTTTTTGTCGGGATTCATCTTGTCTCCATTGAGGTTACGATTTCTTGTCATGTGGCATTTTTTCGTGTTATATGTTATAATCTGGTGCTTCAGATCAAAATGACGACAACTACGCCTCTGGGGCACGTGCATGAAGACTTCTCGACAGTCATTGCCGAGGTCAAGCCGGCTCCGGACGGTAGACAAAACAAAACTAGTACTCCACTATATAGGCAGGAGCCTCCGCGCTTGCTTGCTAGTGTTGCTCTCTTCACACTGTCTCATCCTCTCCAGATCTGAACACGACAGCGGTGGCCACACACTCTCTCTCTCTCTACTCACCGCTTGTCACAGATCCAGCCGGATCCTCTCCGTCGGGGAAGGTGAGAAGGTGCAACGTTCACGCGGTCGTCCTCGGCGACGGCTCTTACCCACTGCTGGCGCATCCCGATCAGCGTGGCTTGCCATTCTCTCCCAAGCATCGCTGGCGACGGAGGGCCTCCCACCCCTTCTTCCTCGCTGTCGTAGTGTGGGTAGATCCGGCCTCCCGCCGCCCACCTAGCGACATCTCGGCGACCCTCAGGTATAACTTCCTTCAAAACCGGCATTGCTCTACTTCCCGAGCTCTTAACATCGCTGCATTTGTATCTTTTACTATTTCTTAGGCCCCCTCGTGTAGATAGGATCGATCGGCTGTTCGAAAACCACCTAATTTTTTACTGTTAAGAGGTAAAACTAGTTCATGCACTCCAATCTAGTAGTACTTGGTTCAAACAAGGAAGAAAGGGGGTGGGGTGGGGGAAGATTTGTTACCTGAATCGAGGACTTGGTCGAAAGAGAAAATAATGGAGGTGAAAAGTAGCAGAGACTGGCTATCCAACTGGTCTCTAGGTCTAATAGGGAAATAAAGGGAACACAGTACAAACTCAATATAAAACCGATCTATTGGTTGAAAAAGGAAAGAATGTGGGGACTAGGGGACAAGTCAACAGAGTAAGTCCAGCACTAGATTTGCTAGCCACACATAGTATAAGGTGGCTATATACCGAACAAAAATGGGACAACCCAGATATCCTCTTCTGATGTTTGTTGCCCCGAGCCGCTCTTATGTAATGCCACTGGTAAAATGTGGCAGTCACACTATTAAAAGTAAGGACACGTTAAACAAATGTTGTTTTCAATGTAATGCCTCCAGTAATATGAATCAATGGCACTTTTTTCATGTCCTGCTAAATTTCCCATTAAGATAAGTTGCTTCTTTTCATTTTCTGATGGAAATGGAACCGGGGCTGGAGCCCTTTTCTTAAAAGAAGAAGAAGAAGAAGCTGCTAGCTCATGGGACATTGCTTCATTTCAGGTGAACTGCACCAAAAGGTCCCATGAATTGAATCATCCATGTTGGTGACTGGTGTCATCCCTTCTACGATGGCGTTGACTGCAGATATGTTGGTGACTGGTGTCATCCCTTCTATGATGGTGTTGACTATAATCTAATCACACCTTTTCATTATCTGTGCAAACAGGGTTATTCAGTTGCATTTTGGTGGAACTGAACAAATGTACAGATGGAACCGGCATATAAGCAGAGTGAGAGGTGCCAAGTGAAAATTACCGACACCAACCCTGCTCCGTCTGAGCATTGGCATCCACCACCATCAGTGGGATGTGCGGTGCTCATTGTGGAGTATCGATCCCAGATGGAGCATCCACCAGAGATTGAAGGATCGACCGTCTATAGGGTGCCGTTTGTGAGGGTGTCGTGCCAGAGCGAGCCGGTGGAGTCTTCGTCGACCGAACCCAACTGCAAGAGGAGAAAAACAGTTGGCCCTGACGACGCTTCCCCGTCATCCTCTCCCTTGCCGTTCACATCGTCTCACGGGGCGGCTGTCTGCCGCTGAAGAATAGGAGGGATTCCCCCCCCCCCCCAGACCAATAGTTGGGCAGGTTGTGAATTGTTAGGAGGAGCTTAGGGTTGTTAGTATTTGCAGGTTGTGAACTGTGTATTGTGTTGTGTATTTTGAGAGTACTTTCAGATATGAATGTCTTTTGAATTTCAGATTTGCAGTATAGACCATATGAAGTATTTTATGAATTCTAGAGATCTATTTTTCGCACTTAAAAAAATGTAGTTTCATAGGAGTATAAAAGTGCAGACAATGTGATTCTCAGAGAAGAAACTGCAAGTTTCAGTTTTAGATATGAAACTCCAAGTTAAGTTTCAGATAAGAAACTGCAACTTTCAAAGGCAGAGCATTTATATTAACACGACCTTTTCAAACAGTGTTAACATCATGCTGCAAGTTTTATTCATGGTTGAAACTTGAACTACCAGCCAGTTAACATCATGCTGATCAACATTCATGCATAGCACATCTTCATATGATGCACAGTCAAAACGATATGCTATTTTCAAAATGCCCACACAATGTCAAGTGTGCGAAAAACAGAGAAAAAACGAGGGACGAAGTTTTGGCAAGTGTAGGACGTGGTGTGCGTAGATGACAATTGGGGTCCATATGTCAATAAAGGCAGAGGCAAAAAATTTGGAGATATTTTCTCTACACAGGTGGAATCGAACCCGGGCGAAACAGCTATCGGGTAGTGTCACTCGGCCACTGGGCTAGTTCAGTTGATTCGTTACTAATAAGGCACTTCCTCACGTGGTCGGATCTCCTCTTGCGCCTTCGTGCGCTCACCGCGATGCCGTTGTCTGCCATTGTGAACATGCTGAACAAACGAGAGGAATCTGGAGAGGACTGTATGTGGAGAGGCGGACAGTCGGGACCCACCAGGACTATGGTCGTACGCAAGCAAGTGCCTCATAGAAAAAATACTTCCTCCTAATGCTATACTGACGTTGGGGCCCACGGGTTTATCAACCTAGTTACATTTTTTATGTGCTTCAACATAGTTACTATAGGAGATAAATTCACAACAAAGCCGGGGAGCTGGTAGGTATCATTTATTATCAATAGGGCAGCAAGTATCAGCTAGGTTTTGGGCTGCCCCGTCTAGGCTTTCTTTTTGAACATGCGCAACCCACGACCTCGGATGGGAGGTCCATAGGCATGTTTGTATTTTCTTGAGGGCCGTCATGTATCGACCGGCCTATGGACCTCCCATCTGAGGTTTTATTTTTCCTGAAACATCGGCAGCCCAATTTATGTTTTTTTGAAGAAAACGCAGAGGTCTGTTCTATTTTTCTATATAAGAATAGGAACGTCTGGTCCAACTTATGTTTCCCTTCTAACTACATTATATACATTTAAATTATTTTGTATGTTATTATATATTATTGTTATTGTCATCATATATTTAACAGATACTTACATATGTAAGAAAACAATATCCCACATCTTGTTAACTTATAAAAATAATTTCTTAAAAATGAAATCCTGGATTTTTTTTGGTAACGAAAATCCTGGTGATTGTGTACAAAAGCTTGGTAAGATTTAAGGACCAATGTAATAATAAATCACTTATTATTTATATATATCTATAACAAAATGCTCAGCCCCTGTTTATTTTTTGATAACATTGCTGCGCCCACCCCAACATTATAATTAGAATCAGCCCAGCAAAATCGTGTATTTCGAGAAAGTGCAAATGGCCTGTAATTCTTTAGGAAAACCATAAAGGGGCCGGATGGACGCTACATTATTTGTTCACCCAGCCTAGCTAATGGACTGTAATTCAAAAAAGATGAAATGGACTGTAAATTCTACCCCGCAAAAAAAAGACTGGAAATTCTGAAAAAATGGGTTGAATACGTGCCACATTTTTGGAGGCTGAAATGTGGGCCAATAGGCCGAAGCCAATGCAAGTCGTTGTCAACTTAGTCAACAAATAATTCTGACATCGTTAGCCGTTGGATTTACATCCAATGACTGGCATCCATCTTCAATCTCTCGTCTTCTTCCTCCAGCGCCGCCGTGACCACCTACTCACGCCTCCTGCTCCTAGCAGCTCTACTTAGCACGCTTCGCTGTGAAGCGCTACTCCACCGTTGGCCAGGCCATCCCTCCACCCCTCCACACCTCCAGTTCTTCTCCACCGACTTCTTAACCACACCGCACCAGAACCAGTTAACCCTCGTACAACTCTCCGTCTGCGACTCTACTCCCGCATCTTCCCATCTCAAGCTCATTGCTGTCTGGGGCCTCGCCGTCGTCCACCACCTTGGATGCGCTCGGTGCGGAGTGGTCAACGTGGTCAACAAATGACATCATCAGAAGTAGACAGTGCGTGGAGAGGCTGACAGTTGGGCCACGACCGCACGCAAGGAAATGCCTCGTTATTACGCGCAAAATAATGATTCCTCCACCTGACAGCTGGGACCCACCGGAAGGGCCTCTGTATTTCGCGAAAAAAACGTTCCCACCGCTAACAGGTCGGACCCACCAGCTATATCTTCGCACACAAGGAAGTTCCTCCTTATTAAGCACAAAAAAAATGAATACCCCCCCTGCTAGTTGGGACCCACCACAGTGGAAGGCTAACTTGTGGGCCTACTAAGTTGACGGGGACGGAGTGCTTTGTAAACTTAGTCAATATGAACGATTCTAGCTCCAGTGACCGTATGATGTCCATCGAACGGCTGTAGTGCTTCTTCACCCTCTGGTCTTCTTGCTTCAGCCGCCCAAAGCAGCGTCGGTCGTGTCGCCTGCTCCTGCCTCCCATGGCCGACTGTGCTGCCGCGGGGCCTCACCGCCCCCATACTACTCCCACCGCTGGCCAGGCCATCCCTCCACTCACCCACACCCCATGTTATTCTGCGGCGACGGCAGCCTCACACCGTAGCCAAACCAGTGAACCATCGTACTCCTCTCCGCGTGGGCATCCACTTCCGCATCTTCCCCGGCTTCGCGTCGTCCCCTTCCTAGGCCTCACCGTCGTCCACCGCCTTGGTGCTCTCAGCGTGGCGTGGTCAATGTGGTCAACGACCGACTTCCATCGGAAGAGTACTGTACGTGGAGAGGCTGACAGCTGGGTCCACGGCCACAGCCCAGTTTTTTTGTGATTTGCCAAGTAATTCGCTTTGTCAGGCCTGTTGGGCTGCAAATCTTTCAAGACGAGGAGAGCTTCATTCGGCTGGCCGAGAAAATGGCCTATCAGTAATGAGAAATGGGTTGTACATTTTTAAAACACATCAAACCGACAATTAGTTTCAAATTTCTTTTTTTCATTTCGAGATTTTAAATTGCATTGTTTTTTATGCGTGGACAATTTGTTGGATTTTATATTGATATACATTTATTTCTAAAATCAGTTTGAATGTGACTCAAAATTTCGGGATTAAAACAGTTCGGACCGCACCGAAATATGCAAAATTTCGTATAATTTTTTAACCGTGGCCACAATATGGGATGTAATACTAACAAAAAGAATATGGGCTCCAAAAAAACCTTAAGAATTAGCAAATGGGCTGTAAATTATTAGAAATAATGGCAGATGGGATGTATGATGGTTTCCACAGATTTGAGGCTTTCCTAAAAAAAGGTTGACGCACAAGTAGTGACTGTTGGATGTCCATCCAACGGCCGTCGTGCTTCTTCAATCTCTGCTCTTCCTGCTCCAGCCGCTCAAACAAGCGTCGGCGGGACTGCCTGCTCCCTCCTCCCCGCGGCCGGCTGTGCTGCCGCGCAGGCCTCACCGCCCCATCGTACTTCCATCGCTGGCCTAGCCATCCCTCTGCTCACCCACACCTGTTGTTATTCTCCGGCGATGGCAGACGAACTAGTGAACCCTCATACAGTCGTACTCCCCTTCGTGTGGGAAACAACTGCCGAGTCGTCCCTGCCTCCGTGTCGTTCCCTTCCTTTGCCTCGCCGTTGTCCACCGCCCTGGTGCTCTCGACGCGGCCTGGTCAACGTGGTCAACGACCGACATGCATCTGAAGTGGACTGTACATGGAGAGGCTGACAGCTGGGTCCACAGCCGCACGCAAGGAAATGCATCCTTATTACGCGCAAAATAATGATTCCTCCACCTGACATCTAGGACCCATCGAAAGGGCCTCTGTATTTTGCGAAAAAAACGTTACCAAGGCTGATAGCTTGGACCCACCAGCTATATCTTCGCATGCAAGGAAGTGCCTCCTTATTACGCACAAAAAAATGAATACTCCCCCTGCTAGCTGGGACCCAGTATAGTGGCAGGCTGACTTGTGGACCTACTAAGTTGACGGGGACGGAGGGCTTTGTCAACTTAGTCAATATGCACGATTCTAGCTCCAATGACCATACGATGTCCATCCAACGGCCGTAGTGCTTCTTCAACCTCTGGTCTTCTTGCTCCAGCCGCCCAAACCAGCGCCAGTCGTGCCTCGTGCTCCTGCCTCCCGTGGTCGTCTGCTTTGCAGCGGAGGCCTCACCGCCCCCTACAATTCCACCACTGGCCAGGCCATCCCTGTACTCACCCACACCCCCTGTTATTCTGCGGCGACGGCAGCCTCACACCGCAGCGTACCAGTGAACCTCTTATTCCTCTACGTGTGGGCATCCAGTGCCGCGTCGTCCCCTTCCTAGGCCTCGGCGTCGTCCACCACCATGGTGCTCTCGGCGCAGCGTTGTCAACGTGGTCAAGGAACAGCTTCCATCGGACGTGGAATGTACGTGGAGAGGCTGACAGCTGGGTCCACGACGGCAGCAAGGAAGTGCCTCCTTATTACGCGGAAAATAATGATTCCTCCACCTGACAGCAGGGACCCACCGGACGGGCCAAACGTTTCCCCTGACTGCTGGGACCCAGCGGACGGGCCACCGTATTGCGTGAAAAAAACATTCCCCCGCTGTCAGCTTGGACCCACCAGAAGCGCCTCCTTATTACGCACAAAAAAATCAATACTCCCCCTGCTGGTTGGGACCCACCTTGGTGGGAGGCTGACGTGTGGGCCTACTAAGTTGACAGGGACGGAGTGCTTTGTCAACATAGTCAATATGAACGATTCTATCTCCAGTGACCGTACGATGTCCATCCAACGGCCGTAGTGCTTCTTCAACCTCTGGTCTTGTTGCTCCAGCGACCCAAAGCAGCGCCGGTTGTGCCGGATGCTCCTGCCTCCCATGGCCGGCTGTGCTGCCGTGGAGGCCTCATCGCCCCTACTATTCCCACCACTGGCTAGGCCCTGCGGCGACGGCAGCCTCACACCGCAGCCGAACTAGTGAACCCTCGTACTCCTCTCTGTGCGGGCTTCCACTACCGCGTCTTCCCCAGATCCGCGTCGCCCCCTTCCTAGGCCCCGCCGTCGTCCATCGCCCTGGTGCTCTCGGCGCGGCGTGGTCAACGTGGTCAAGGAACGACTTCCATCGGAAGAGTACTGTAAATGGAGAGGCTGGCAGTTGGGTCCACAGCCGCAGCAAGGAAGTGACTCCTTATTACGTGCAAAATAATTATTCCTCCACCTGACATCGGGGACCCACCGGACGAGCCACCGTATTTCGCAAAAAAAATGTTTTCCCCTGACTGTTGGGACCCACCAGCTACATCTTCGCACGCAAGGAAGTGCATCCGGGCAAAAAAACGATTCGCCCCCCTGACTGCTGGGACCTACCAACTACATCTTCGCAGGCAAGGAAGTGCCTGACAGTCGGGACCCACCTGGTCGAAGCGTAAGTACCATCGTCATTCTGGTCGCGAACGTGTACGTACATACTGGTCGATGTAGAGGCGCGTACGTGTCATAGCAGAGGCGCGCACGTAGCATGTACACGTATGTACATCGGCCAGTGTGCAAGAAAGAAATTACGGCCACATACGTACATACGGGCAGGGTCTCGAACGCCTACTCGCGCAAACGTACGGCCAGGGCTCGTGTACATGGCTGGGTCGGAACGGAGAAACAGCGTCGTCGTCGTGTTCATGGGGAGCCAACTGGCTGGGTCAGAACGAAATGCGTTGTCATGTTCATCGGGAGGGCTTGGATGGAACAGCCGATGGAAATGAGGCGTGGCGTACTGCCGAATGGAGGAAACGGCCTTGTGTTCGACCAGCCATGTTGAAAACGGGTTCCTGTTCATCGGGAGGGGTCTGACGTACCGCAAAACGGAGGAAACGGGCCTCCTACGGTCGAAACGGGGGTCCTGTTGATCGGGAGGGGTGTGGCGTACCGCAAAACGAGGAAACAGACTTGTGTTGGAGCACTGCAGTCGAAACGGGGGTCTTGTTCATCGGGAGGGGTTTGGCGTACCGCAAACGGAGGAAACGGACTAGTGTTGGAGCGCTACGGTCGAAATGGGGGTCATGTTCATTGGGAGGGGTGTGGCATACAGCAAAACGGGACTCCACGGGATATTGTTCATCACCACCATCGACTCCCTCCAGCCTCCACGGGCTACTGTTCATCCATCGTCGACCTCCTTCAGCCTCCACATGCGACTGTTCAGCCTCCACCGCGCGCTACTCCACCGGCTACTGTTCAACCACCCCTCTCCACGGGCTCCTATTCAACCACCCCTCCACGGGCTACTGTTCATCCAGCCCTCCACCGTCTACTGTTCATGCAGCCCTCCACCGGGTGATCCTGTTCATGCAGCCCTCCACGGGGTCCTGTTCATGCAGCCCCAACCAGCTCGATCGAACGGGGTCATGTTCATGCAGAGGCAACACCACGGGATCCTGTTCAGCCACCCCCAC
>LR738714.1:166177727-166253988 GCA_902687465.1 Secale cereale | reverse complement strand
CCCCCTCCCCAGCAACGCTCACTGTTCATGCAGAGGCAGCATCGATCGGCTTCAGTGAGCAGCAGTAGCGAAGGAATCGCTCGATCGGGTTCAGTTAACAGCCATCGATCGATCGCTCAGGTTTAGTAACGCGTAGCCTGGAGTGCAATCACTCGGGTTTAGTTAGAGCTCAACGCCTTGCTCGGGTTTAGTTAGAGCCCAACACCTCGCACCCACGCGCGTGCGTGTATGAGAGAAACGCGCATCGCTCGGCCCCGACCACCCACCGTAACCGGGAACACCCCGATATTTTCCTCGCCCTCGCTTCTACCACGGTTTTTTCCGTCATGGACGGCCCAAAGAATGTCATGCAGCTGCATCTCTGGCCCGCCCAGGACGAAAAGCCCATTTTCTGTCATGATTTTTTGTCATAGAAGTAGGACCCCACCACATCTATGATGATACCGTATTATGTTACAATTATTGTCATAGAACTGTCATAACTATGACAGAAAAAAGTTTCGTTCGGCCCAAAATGTCATAGGTGTGTCTTTTTTTGTAGTGGTACCAAAAAATGATATAAAAGGACTATAAAATGATTGTAAAACATCCAAGAATGATAATATAACAGCATGGAACAATCAAAAATTATAGATACGTTGGAGACGTATCAGGCACCGACCCACGTCCAAGTGGAAGCACCATGCTCCACGCTGGCCGTCGACACTGTCCTCCAATGACTATGCCCACGCCCAGTGGAAGCACTTAGCTCTGTGCTGGTGGGAAGACGAAGACTAGTCTAGGTGCCAGACGCGGCTGTTGGTTTTACCCCTCTTTCTGTAGCCCAATTTGCCTTCTTTTGGAATAAGACTTGGAGTTTTGTGTGCTTGTCAAAATAAAAAAGGGGGGTTTGTTCTCGATTCGCGGTGTTTTCTTGACTTTGGTTTTTTGTCTAAAAGCAGGGCTAGGCCTGCTACCCTCCCTTGTAAGCACCACGCGAGCGGGGGTTGGGCGTGTTGTCCGCACTACGCGTGCTTGGGCTACCTCAAGCGACACTCAAACGGCTGTCACAGGGCCACTGTGCAAACGCCTTGCCAAGGCTCGGGAATTGACTCCTCACGAGGCACTCTCAGGAAGGTTGGCAGGCCACTCAGGAGTGGTAGGCCCTCGTCAGCCTCGAGATGCCATCTTGGAAGAAAGGTGCCCTCGCGCAATGAGAAACCATCCCAGACCGTCGGCCCCCAAGATAAGCTGCGATATTCACTTTTGTCAAGGGCCTCTTGCCTTGAGACGACACCTCTCACAACCTACCTCAAAAGCACGTCCTCATTTCATAAATTATAGAGGAACTCTCCTCTCCAAATGCTCTCACCCCCCGGGGGGTAGTATCCGAAGATTTTTGTTGCATACAGGATAAGACAGGAAATAAGAACCTAGTGAGACGTGTCGACGTCAGCATAATCTTCATCATCACCACCCGCATCACCCTCTCCGGCCGTAGGCACGTTTACGTCTCCCTCAAGTGCGAGCTGGACGCCCACCCGCTATAATTTGCTTTTCATCAATGCCTGTAAATCTCTATGTCTCTCTCAACATAGCAGATCATCATTATACACTAATCCTTCAATGGGAGCTTGCAAAATGCTTGCATTAGATGCTTCATTAGACACTATATGTTCATCACCAGGAGCATGTAAAATGTTTCCATCAAATCCTTCATTACCAGTCTGTTCATTAGACACTTCAGGCTCAAGAACAACATGAGCTTGGATGTTTGCACCAGAAACTTGATTAGATTCATCAGATTCAATCAGTTCAGTATTGATTGGGGGAGTTATAAAATAAGTAGAAATTGGTTTCATTTTCTCATAGATTCCCTACATACAAGCAGTTTTACAACACCGTCAGGTTTAACTATTGGCCAGAAATTGAAGAGTTGAATTAGATATAATCAGGGATGTGATGTACCTGCTCGTTGCACATGCTACTCTTGCAAGCTGCGACTGTCCATTTGTGCAAGCTCGATGCCATGCCCGTGCTGCCGCCACTGCCTCCCACGCAGGCTACACCTAGGGTTGGATCTTCATCTTATTGTCCTTCCATTCGCTTGAAGCCCGGCGACCGCCCTCCAACGAGGGCGCGACGAAGTGCTGTGTCGGTCTGTCTAGCGGCGGCTAGGTTAGGAGCGAACCAAACTGGAGGCTGGAGCGGATGAATTGGGATTTTTCCTACTGTCGATCGATATGGGAGGCGCTCGTTTGGGCCGCGAGCCTGCTATAGGGCCTGCCTTGCACTTATGTTATTGGCCTATCCAAATTGAAACATTTTTCTTCATGTTTTACATTGCTTGCTCGTGCGTTGGGACGAACAAAACTTGCCTGGGCCAACCTGGACGACTCAAACTAGGTGCACACTTTCGAGCCACCTGAGGTGGCCGCCCATACCAGCCCCTATGGTGGCGTCGCCCCTTTTTGCGTGTATGATAGGGGTAGTGAAAAATATTCCAATGGCGCTTTTGATTTACCCACAGAATGGTTGAATTGCTTGTTTCTATGAACTGAGTTCGCCAATAATGTGAAGGATGCCAGTCTTTTCATCCTATTGTAGATTGCTTAGATCTCGATATGCCAAAAGTAACCGCATGAAATATACAGTAAAAGCCAGTGTGATGTGTGTGGCTACAACTAGTCTGACTACATGTCCTCATATAACATATCAAGGATGCACCATCTTACCAGATTAACCATTTGACTTACCAATGCAGTGTGAGAAGAAAGAAGTATTGGGACTGCGTATCCATGAAATTGATGCCATGGACTCCTTCGTACAACCTTGTAAGCGAAAAAGAAGTTGCAGTGTGCCTGTACAAAGAACTAGCGTAAGTTCAGTTACCTGCTTCTCGGAATTTTAGTTAGCCACTTATTGCAAAATTGTTCAATTACGTTGATTGGCTTAATTTACTGTGCTACTGATTACATAATGCCACAACCTGTTAATCCTATTATAGACTGCGCCTAACTATGTGTTTGATACTTACTGTTAAGAATTACCTGTTTGCTTGAACTTAAATAGCTACTTGTTTGTTTAACTGCTTTGTTGTTGCAACAACGGGTTACAATGATGTTAATAACTACTTTTCAACATCGAATTGAAACTCTTTAATTCCTTGTTTGTTTAACTGGTTTGCTGTTATAACTCCCAGTTGAGATGTTTTACAAACTTCAACTTTTCTGAATCCAATTGGAACTTTAATGGAAAAACAGGTTAGCCCAAGATCAAAGAGCGAGGTCTCCATGGGCGTTGTATCATCCCACAGCAGTGGCACCGGCCCGATCGTGCATTATGAATTGCCAACTGCTGACGCTCTAGAGGCTAAACTAGTGGTAGAAAGAGATTCTGCTTCTGCACTTAAATATGAAGTTGACATGTTGAGGAAGCAAACAGCACAATCAGTAGCAGTACTCAAGACAACCATTAAATATTTGGTGGATTTCAAAACGAAGCAAGCTGAGACTGACCACATTGTTAAGGTCCTGAAGGAAAAAAAAGGAAATTAAATTCCCACTTGGTAAATCATAGGTGAAATGTTCTTTCCATCGTTGAATTACCTTTGTGTTGTTTGTTCATGTAATCAATCAAACCATTTGTTTTAGAGATCATGTAATAATTCTTTTTTGTTTTTTGTTTTTTGGTTTGTAATTTTATTTGAGCACAAGGCTGTATTAATTGATAGGACTCGAAGAAATTTCATTTTGATTGTTGTGCCAGACCTACTAATATGTCAATCAGGCTGAATGTGCATTCAGCAATAATAGTAGTATAGATGGACCATATGTGGCACGCATCGGAGAGGGCCAAGATGTTGTAGTAGCTTGGCTAAAAAAAGGATGTTGTTGTAGCAAAGAAAAGTACATCGGTCTGGCTTATGTATGTTAGTTGATATTATTGATCCATATACCCTATAAGTGTTTATATGTCTATTAGTTCTGTACATTCTTGGTTGATTGACTCGGTATTTGAATCTTGATACATCGCTTGTGTACATATCTAAATGAGAGTATGCATTATGCTGCATGTGACATTTGAGTTGGACATGAAGTGTTCCAAATATTCGAATTCACCTTAAACTGGATTCTAGCTTCTGAATTTGAGTATCGGCATTTGTAAACCATATTCATATATGACAGTGGAATACATCTTTGTCGTCCTTTTGAAGATATATAAAAACACATAGAATGATTTATAAAGATTCGTATAGGAATACAAAATGGATTCAAATTTAGTTGCCAGGGTAAACGTGGATGCTTATTGTCCCGAAATTTGTAAGAAGCGGCAAAATGTCCACTCCCACGTCGGCTGCCAGAAGCCAAGTGTTTGGGAGATGGAAATTACTGTCTACCCATTACACGGACAATCCATCGGCCCGATTTCCACTCCTCTAAATAGGGCTACGATAGTAACTTCAATTAGACGTGACACGACCGCCTCTGAGCCCATTCAGACACGGTGGGCGCCAAACATGGGCGGCAAAACACATTTGATTAGAGCTCGTCCGAAATACCTCTGTTTCTCCCTCCATTTCCCCATTCATACACGGTGGGCGGCAAAACAAACTCGAATCGGCCGAAATCGATGTAGGCAAATATTTTCAATAGGGGCAGGTTTGTAACTTCACTCACACATGACACAACCGCCCTACGTGTCAGCCCCATTCATACACCATGGGCGCCAACCATGGGCGCCAACCACCCTCTCCTCGCCCGAAACCGCTCTGGGCAAATATTGGCGAGATGCGAGATTACCGTCGTATCCCCAACCGATGAGACGTCCAAATTTTAAATGGGGACTAAGTTCGTAACTTTCCCATATTTCAGACAGGCGCGTCCCAAAAACATGGTTCCCCGTACCTCTCCCTCCATTTTCCCATTCATACATTGTCCGTGCTAGAACACCATCCCCACACCAGCCTCTGTCCGCCACCCCATCCATCGCCGCCGTCCTCCACCTCATCCATCGCCACCGTCCTCCACCACATCCATCGCCACCGTCCTCCACCATGCCAGAGCGCCTACCAAGACAGCGGCATCCACTGCTAGAGATGGACGTTTATCATCCACGGTGATGGACCAAGAGCCTTGCATCACGTCCTCTCGCTTCATCGGCGCCGTCGTCCTATTTGTCGGGGCCGCTCACATGACCTTCTCTTCCTCCACAACGGGACTTATCCCCCGATGCACCCGTCTACTATCGCAGGTCTGCTTCAACGCCACCGACGGCCATCCCATCCCCGATGCCTACACGGTGCTGCGAGAGAGGTTGTACTTCATACCTCCTCAACTTTTTGATCTCAACCAGAAAATAGATCTTAACTTGGTTACTCTACTTTCTTTTCAGCTCTTAGAATTTAGTTCTTAGTTCGAAGCGAACAATGGCTGCTAAATACCATTTCTCCAGTTTCCCCCTTTTATGATCACTATACGATTAGAATACGTGCTTCCTATCATAATAGCACTGCTCGACCCATCAAGCTAAACAAGCTTAGTTGTTTAAATACGAAACTGATATTATTAAAACATATTCGTTAAATTGGTCAGCTAAACAATGGCTGCTAAATACCATTTCTTCTGTTTATTGGGAGACACTCTTCGAGTTGACTCCGCAATGCATTCCATAGATAATCTGACTACTTTTTATGTTTTCATGAATCTCAGATTCTGAACAGCATCATAATGATTATGAGCTTGCGCGCATGAAAAGAATAAAGCATAACAATGCCATGGCTGTCAAACTTGGCATTAAGGGACAGAAATCAAGTCTGGATGCAATGCAATGCAAACACTCTCCACCTACAGATTCATGCTCAGAATATGATCCTAACCGTGATACTGAGCTAGAGGGAGACCTAAGTCAATGTAGCTCCCTAGTGGAGGAGTCAGAGAAAGATGCCCTATCTTATTCACCCATCTAGGTGCTTGCTCTAACTTTCCAAGGTTATATTTGTCGCACATATCTTGCAACTGATGCTTTGCATTGCTGCTACTTTGTTGAACTGTCATTAGCTTAGTTTACACATCGTGTATGTGAATACGCCCTGCCTATCCATTTTCAGTACATATTCCATCTATCATCATACCATATTTATCCATTCAAATGTTGTTCTTGTGTATCAGACGTACAAAAGGAAGAGGGCGATTGTTGATCGTGGAGGAGCACAAGCAAAGTAGTTGGAAAAGGTAGTGGCACCTGATAAATCAAATAGCCCATTAGGTGTAGTTGCAATATCACTTGATCCACAAAACACCCCAACTCTAGCAGACTCTAGACCTACTACACTGGTCATTTCTGATGCCCCAACTCAGCAGACCCCAACTACAGCAAACATTATGATTATGCCAGTTGACATAGCACGAGCTCTACGATGCAAAACCCCCATTCCAGCAAAGAGTACACCAAATCCAGTTGCCAAATCCCTTTTCGAACCAGAGAGAGCCCCAATTGCGGCAGATAGGACCCCTATTCCATTTCTTCCCAGTTTAGAAGACAAAGCTTATATTGTTGTCAGGAACTTTGTGCGCATCTTTCCTTCATGGAAAGAATATACCGCAGATGAACTTTGTGCCCCAATTTCCAGTCTTCCTCCGCAACTTACACGTAAGTAATGTACTAATGTTATTCATGGTCATTGTTGCATATGTTTCTGCTGACAGAAGACACAAGATTTCATTCTTTTAAATAGGCGAGGACCAAACTGGATTATGAAGACGAGCAAGGGTTGGTTGCGCTTTTCAAGCACTCGTTGATGAAGTATCGTTCCTACCTGAGGCAAGCGCACTTCGATGGCAAGCCTCTAAATGAAATTTCTATAAAGTCTCCGGTGCTACATTTATCTGACGGTACTGGAATAATCTTGTTACACATTGATCTCGGCTGCAGCGTAAGGTACTATCTGTGTTATCACATCACAATTTGAACTACATTTCTGCATTTGCCTTAATGTCTCACTTGTACGAAAACTATTAGCAGAAGAACATTCATTCTCAAGGGACCACAGAATCTCGCAACTATACTGCACACTGCATTGCTCTTGTGAGTACCTCTTGCCCTGTATGACCACACTTACTTTCATAGCTGCTTGATTATGTAGTGTCACTGCACATGTTAGCCTCGTTATCGTCCATTTGGTGGACATTATATGATCCATATGGACTCTTACATAAATTTAGAATCAACCCAATGCTTTTGAAGAGGTTTAGCTCTGCAGTCCTCTTATATGATCCATATGACGTCGTCTATCACTATACTTACATTAATAGCTACTCCCTTCGTCCCATAATATAAGAACGTTTTGTACAGTACACCAGTGTTCAAAACACTCTTGTATTATGGGAAGAGGGATTGGTTCATTCTGTAGCATTCTGCATCTTATCTTCCTCGCCCACCATTTACTAAAAAAGATCAAATCGATATTTAATCTTACCAAAAAGTAGAATACACACACAATGCCAGTGCAGAAGTGTAGCCCATTACTCTTGTCAGTACATTTTGTCCGGAAATGCTTGTACTTCCAGGGATTGGTAGTTGATTATGTAGCATCAATCTGCATCTTATCTTCATTATCCTCTATCCCTTCCAGTATTATCATATCTATAATTACTCTCAACAAAATGTAGAGTATAGGAAATGCTTATGAAGAAGATTTTGTGCTGAAATTCTTGAGTTATCCTTCCCTTGACATGGATAAGAGCATTATAAAGCCGGTGTTAACTGTTAATGTAAGTCAGTCCTTCTAAAGCCTTTATCCTCAACTCATGTTTAATTTGCGCATACTCCCTATCGTTTACTACTGTTTAGTTTGTAGTTTCTAACAAAATGCATGTTCGCAAGAACCGTAAGTTCTAAGTTTTACTTGTAAAACCAAATTCTTTATTCATACCATGCACATTACTCAATACTCCCTATATGTATGCTTGTTTTTGTGGATCTATAATCCAGTGTGTAGTGAAGCAGCCCACGTTTGCACCTTGTCATCTCCTGTTTTATCTTACGGATGTGGCTGAGGATATGAACAACATGCCATGCACATTAACCAAAATAGATACAATGATTTTCTTTGCCCTTCATCTATGCTTGTTATGTTGACATGGTAATCTAGTAGTGTGGTCAAGCTCCCCGCATTATGAAAATGCCAAATTATGCTATTGATATTTTGAACTTACTCTTTATTTCCAATTTGAAAATGGATGGAATTGACAGCACAGTTCTCACCTTTGTTTATACACGTGCAAAACTTGTCATCTCTCTGCTTTGTTTCAGGGTGATATGCCTGATGGCATGCACAAGTCTGCTGAAGGTTGTGAGACAAACCCAACATATATTGCAGAAAGAAGGCAAAACATCTTGAAGATAGCGAGACAACCCCAAAGTCTTGTCTTGATGCATTGTTCAAGTTACTTGAGACTAGCAATCAGACAAGCTCACAGAATTTGTTGTCTGAATCAGTTCGAATTCTTCAGTCCCAAGTTCTAGCAGAAAGGCATTCTGCAACTCAACTTCTACTTGAAGTCCTATCTCTAAGAAAGATTGCGGAGAACACCAATGAGAACCTCATTGCTAAACAGCTACACCTGGAAGCTATGACCGACATGCTAGGTCGGTCTCACAGCCTTGCTCAGCAGCTTGCGCAGCAGTTCCCGCGCAAGGCTAACCTTTCTTGAACTGTCTTGGAAGTGGTCGCGGTTCAGTATTATTTTGTTATGCTGCAATGGTGCCCAGTTTTTGTAATATGCTTCTTTGTTGCGTGTTATGATCACTGGTGGCAAACTTCGATGCCGAGTGGATGTAATATACCATAAATCCTTTATTGTATATTGTAGGTTTATTCTTAGTTACTATGCCGTAATTTGTTTATTGTATAGAGTAGGTTTGTTCTTAATTCTTACTAGTTACTACCATCATTCGCTATCTGAAAAAAAAATCAGATGTAGTCGACCGGGCTGAAACATTCGCCTCTAACGGGCCTGGTGTTTAGCCGGCCACAATTGGGCCGGCCTGCATCTTTCTTGGGCCCGAATCATTGGGGCCCTCAAACTTTGAACGAGGCCCACAACTTACACCGGCCTATATTTTAGTTGGGCCTTTTGTGGACCCAGCGCTTAGTTTGGCCCAGGTAGCGTTGGGCCATTAACAGGCTGAATATTGTACTGGCATGTTACGGCCCAGAAGAAAACATGGGCCTTTAGCAGGCCGAAATGCATATTGGGCCTCAATTTTCACTAGTCCTCGATGGGCCTTCAGCAGGCTGAAATGTAGACGGGGCCTTTTTGGGCCCAGTTATATCACGGGCAGTTACTAGGCCGAAACATATCTCAGGCCTTAGTTGGCCCACTGATATCATGGGCCTTTAAGAGGCCGAAAGCTTAGTACAGACATCAACGGGCCGAATTATGCGAGAGGCCTTTAACAGGCTCAAAGTCACGTTGGGCTTAACTGTTGCCACCTTTATCACGGGCCGTTAGTGGGCCCGATTTCCTGTCGGACCATATATGGCCCATGGGCAGCATGGGCCATTCTGAGGCCGAAAGTCACACTGGGCTGAAATGGGCCCATGTCTACATCGGGCCTCTAACATGCCGAAAGTCACTCGGCTGTAATTGGGCCCAAATATTCGGCGAACAATTAACGGGCCAGATCTGGCTTCGGGCCGTAAATGGGCCTTTCTTAAGCAGGCCATTATTGGGCTGGCCCACTAGTACCTGAGTAAGTACTACGGGCCTTTGACTGGGCCGGACATTTTAACCTATATGGGCATCTGTTGGGTCGTGCCACGTGTCGACGTATCATAGGCCAAAAGACGTCATGGGCCATACATGGGCCGAAAGATAAAATGGGCTGGAATTATATTGGACGGCCCAAATGACGCTACTGGGCCTAATTCGGATAGGTCGTAAACGGGCCCTGGGTTAGCGATCTGTAAATGGGCTATATGCGAACAGGCCGTTAACAGGCTTGTCGTGGGCTGGCCCGCCACCTTTTGACCAAGTCAAACGGGTCGGCCTTTTCACATGAATGGGCCCCTGTTGGGCCGTGCCACGTGTCGACATAGCATAGGCGCTTTGTGTCCAATGAGTGGATGACATCCGTCCCAACGGTGAGCCGACACGTGTTTCCTCCCGCCAATGATGATTTTACACGTGGAAAATCCCCATTGGTCGGGGCTGTTAACGGGTTATCCGATCCAAAACCAGACCCGATAGCTTAACGGTGTTCCGTTACGGTGGATGCCACGTGTCAGCCACCCTTGACGAAAGCACTTCTATGACGCGCGATTTATCATCATGGAAGTGGACACTTCCGTGATGATAATTTTGGTAATGTCATGGAACACTTCTACGACAGCACATGTATGACTATCTTGATTCTGTCATAAATTTGTCATGGATGTACATGCATGACAGAAAACATGACCTACTGTGACAAACACGTATCATCACGGAAGTGTATTTTTTTGTAGTGCTAAACCTAGACTTATTACCTGGGTTCTTTTGCTACAAGAATTTGACTTGCATATCACCGACAGGAAGGGAGCTGAGAACCTCATAGCTGATAACTTGTCTAGGTTAGAAAATAATCATGATGACCCACTAGCTGTCATAAATGCTTCTCATAACACTCCTTGGTATGTTAACTATGCTAATTACATTGTTGCTAAATTCATACCACCTAGTTTCACCTACCAACAACAGAAAAAATAATCTTCTTTGGGTTAAGACATTAATTTTGGGATGACCCACATCTTTATAAAGAAGGATTGGATGGTATTATTAGACGTTGTATACCTGTGCATGAACAGGAAAGAATCCTACAGAAGTGTCACTCTGAGGCTTATGGAGGACACCTTGTGGGAGATAGAACTGCACACAAGGTTTACAGTCTGGATTTTATTGGCCCACTCTTTTCAAAGATGCTCGTAAGTTTGTCCTATGTTGTGATGAGTGTCAAAGGATTGGTAATATTGGTAGACATCAAGAAATGCCTATGAATTATTCACTTATTATTGAACCATTTGATGTTTGGAGATTTGATTATATGGGACCTTTTCCTTCCTCTAATGGGTACACACACATTTGATTGTTGTTGATTATGTCACTAAGTGGGTAGATCCTATTCCAACCAGTAGTGTTGATCATAACACTTCCATTAAAATGCCTAAAGAGATTATCTTCCCGAGGTTTGGAGTCCCTAGATATTTAATGACTGATGGTGGTTCACATTTTATTCATGGTGCTTTTCGTAATTTTCTTGCTAAGTATGATCGATGTCAATCATAGAATTGCATCTCCGTATCACCCCCATTCTAGTGGTCAAGTTTAATTAAGCAATAGGGAAATAAAATTAATTTTGTAAAGGACTATCAATAGGTCCTGAAAGAATTGGTCTAAGAAATTAGATGATGCACTTTGGGCCTACATAACAGCTTATAAAAATCATATGGTTATGTTTCCATATAAAATGGTTTATGGGAAAGCATGTAATTTACCTCTTGAGTTAGAACATAAAGCATAGTCGGCAATTAAGAAACTCAACTATGATTTCAAACTTGCTGGTGAAAAGAGGTTATTTTATATTAGCTCACTAGATGAATGGAGATCCCAAGCTTATGAGAATGCCAAATTATTCAAAGAAAATGTTAAAAGGTGACATGATAAAAGAACCCAAAAGCAGGAATTCAAAGTGGGTGAGTATGTTTTACTGTACAATTATCGTTTTAGATTATTATTTAGGTAGGAAAACTTCTCTCCAAATTGGAGGGACCATATATCATTGAAGAAGTTTATCGGTCTGGAGCACCAGAGCGCATGGGAAGGCAACCCGGGTGCCCACAATTTTTTTTTTCTGTTTTCGAATATTTTAAAAAATACATATATGAGAAACAAATGGGAAGGCAACCCTGGTGCCCACAAGGCACCAGAGCGCACCCCCCCCCAAGCGTGCCTTGGTGCGCATTGGGCCCCATGGGCACCTTCCCGACTTCGTTTTCTTGTGGGACACGTATTTCCTAGAATAAAAATTCTCTATATATATCCTCGAACGATTTGACCACCGCATCGTAGAGATGTCCTTTGTTCTTGTTTCGTGTTGTTTTCTGGTCAGATTTATAAAGCTAGGAACCATGTCTTCTCCCCCTCCAACAATGTGTAGGAGGATGTGCTTGGCTGCTGGAGATGGAATTAAGGAGAGAAGGAACCGAGGAGACTACCATGGAAGAAGATGCAGGGGACTCGCTTGGAGTCCACCCTCCGGCCTCCTAAAGGGGCACACTGGCTGGCATCTCCACTCTTCCTAATCCCCATTAGGCAATGATATCAACGGATGAGCAAGGGAGTCATGAGGTGCAAGAAGGACTCCCTCCAAGGAGGCCTTTACACAGGTTACATCAAAACAATTTTCATAGTTTGATTCACAGTTATGGAATCGAAAACACCCCTCCTATGCATATGTCGTCCAATTGGGACATATCTCGTCCAAGAGAAAGTGATGCCGGAACAAATTCGTGGGGACCAGAGAATAAACATATTATGGATGAGGTGAAGAAGAACACTGAGTTAACCCTTCAAGATCAATAGGAAATTCAAAGGATGAGTGGGGCACTCGCGAGTATTCTGGAGTGTGTAACTCCTTCCTCATCGCCACCATCACCAAAGAAGGAGACTTGAGTACACAGGTGTGGGCACTCCCCTTGGCTTTCGCCAAGCTTGGGGAGGTGCCCTCGTATCGTATCACCATCACTTTTGTTTCCTTCACAAGTTTTAGTTCGATCCTTAGTTATTTCGTGATTTAGTTAAATAAAAGTGTAGTATGATCTATCTTTCGAGTGTTAGTTCGTTATCTACCTGTGTCAGGGATATTACTACCAGGTATTATCCGCCCAGGAGGGGCCGGTTTATGTTATCAAGATTATTTTATTAAAGCCCAGCGGAGCATGAAGCAAGAGATTTTAGCCTCCAGAGGTTTAGAGCCCAAGTATTAGGGCCCATGAATTGTAAACCGTCATACTATGTAACTTGTGATGTAAGGTAGAAAGAATAGAGACCGAGGCAGACATGTTTATGACCCGGCCTCGGGACTCTGTAAACCGGACCAGGCGTCACCTCTTATATAAAGGGACAGCCCGGCGACGGTTCAAGATAGAGAACAACAGTTCGAGACACAGGCAAAGCGGATTCGCTCCCTGGTCATCGAAAGCCTAGCAATACTACACGAAACTAGACGTAGGCTTTTACCTTCATCGAAGGGGCCGAACTAGTATAAAATCCATGTGTCCTTGTTCGCTTTAACCCCTTTAAGCTAACCCATAGCGATGGCCTCACGACTAAGTCCTTTTGCTAGGACATCTGCCGTGACAAAACCATGATAGTTGGCGCCCACTGTGGGGCTATCGCACGATGGTTTCGAGTTCTTTAAGGGCGGCTTTGAAGGACTCAAGGGCTATGCAGTGCGCCGGATGACCAAGAGTCGCCGCGGCAAGATCTACATCGACGATGCCGGCTAGGGCCCTCAGGTCGATTCAATCAAATACGGGTACCGGGTCCCCTTCGGCGGCATCCACGTCTTCATCGACAAGATTGGCGAACCGGGCCCTAAGCCGGACATCTTCCCCAATATTGTAGAGCCGGCTCAGCGTGCGAGACCTGCCCGGATTCAGCCCGCCATGAAGCACGTCTTCATTGGAGCAGTGCATGGAGCACAAGACGAGGACGGATTGGACTCTCGCGGCGAGACTGTTGTCTATTCCGGCGACGAATCGTCCTCCGGAGAGACATAATCTTTGTATCTGTTGCAGGACGGCCGATCTGGGGGCTGTTCGGATGGTGACAGTATTCCAGACCCCCTCGATCCGCCAAAACCGGGTTGCCGTCTTTATGGCCGGATCACAACCCATGCAGCACTCATCAACTACAGTTGTGTTAATATCAGACACGGTGGGAGCTAGGACTGGAGGTCCTGACCCGTCACCGGCTAAAACTTTATCCGTCTTGGTCGATACTTTGACAGTGCTGTTAATAGCCAATAAAGAGCAGCATGATGCGGAGGTCGCTCAGGTGAAGAGCCAGATTGATCAAGCCAAGTTGGACCTGGCTGCTGAGAAAACCAAGATGGCTGCAAGGCAGGCTGAGCTTGATGCTCAAGTCTATCGACTTATGTTGGATCAGACCGCTTCACATGAGGTAATGATGAGAAGGCAACGATCTCGCCTGCCACCGGTTTATGAGGCAAGGAATCTCTTTAGCACGCCAGGAGCAGGAACCAGCAACCAGTCAGAGGTGAACCGGGGAGGGGCACCGGGCACAGGAGCATCAGTCTAGCCGCCGGCCGCAGAGCCAACCCGCCAGGTTGTACCATCACAACATGTGCCCACCCCTCCTGGTCATTACTCTAATCCATTGGATAACATAGTCGTTGCCGCTTCACGACTGGCCGCTCTTCCCATTGAAGGAACATCCCCCATAGCAGTAGAGGCGCGACGGGCCAGGGAGTTTTTGGAGACGGCGCTAACTCAATAGCAAGCTTATTCTCACAGCCGTGAGAGGATTCATCCAACCCCTCGTCCAAGCTGGAGTTACACTAGGCATCTGGATGAACCGGCCATATCAAGCAGCGCACGAAGACGCAATCCGCCGTGGCAGGATGATCCGGTAGGAGGAGATGCGAACGCTCATAACGTGGTGGATTAGGGCAGGCAACACCGGGAGGCCGAATTAGCAGCGCAGCACGAAGCCCGTCAGGCAACGTCAGTTCGTCCTTCTACCACAGTTGAACCGGGGGTTATGTCTAGCTCCCTGGGAGTGCCTTGTCTTACTCCCACTTTGCGCAATGCGAAACTGCCCAAGGATTTCAAAGGACCGCACAAGGTGCCCAACTACAGGGCGGATCTATCCCCGCAGGCATGGGTTGAAAGTTATGAGATGGCAATGGAGATGCTGGATGTGGATGATGCAGCATGTGCTAAGTATTTCACAATGATGCTAGAGGGCACAGCTCGCACTTGGCTGAAGGGATTACCACCCAATCACGTCGGATCATGGGCCGAATTGCGTCACCGGTTTATCAATAACTTTAAGGACACGTGCAAGTAGCCAATGTCTGTTGTTGATTTAGCTGCCTGCGTTCATGGAGAGCATGAGTCCACGAGTAGCTAAGTGCATTGAGTTTCAGAGATCCTGCATTCCTCCAATAGCATCAACCCGAGCACAGCAGTGGTAACCTTGGAAGGTAATTGCCGTTTTGAGCCTTTGAAGTTGAAATTGGGACAGCTTAAGCATAATTGTGATGACATGGGGACACTCATGGGTGCTTAAGTGAAATATGCGGACTCCAATACCAAATACCCAGACGCCGATAATGACAAGTCAGGGAAGGTAAACAAGAATGGTAAGGCGCCGCAGCCCAACCCGGCGAGTCAAGGATACAATGGTCAGCGTAAGACGGATAGCAACTCAGATTTTGTGGCTAACACCAATGCTCAGGAGGATGGACAATGCCGCAAGGGTAGACCGCCCCCACGGAACGGGAGGCCGCCTATTAATCTGGAACGCCAGATGAACATACCTTGCCCGAGGCACGGTACAGCGGAAAAGCTAGCTACGCACCTATGAAAGGACTGTTTTATTATGCAGGAATTCGTGAACCGGTCTCGATACGATCACGGACCATCCGGCGGATCAAGCCCCGGTTTTTAAGGGCCGGGTTATCAAGGTGGTGGATCCGGTTCAGGGTATCAAGGCAATAACGGCAACCACAGCGGGCACAATCAGCATAACCAACAGCACGGCCAGGGCGGCTATAACAATCAGGGAAATCAACAGTGTCAGCAGCAGCAGCAATCCAGATATCAGAATAATCCGAAGGAGCTGAGCAGTGGGCAATATCATGTCTTCACCACGAGCTTGTGTAAGCGTGATCAGAAAGTTCACAAGAGGGCAGTACATTCTGTTGAAACAGCGGTGCCGTGTTACCTGCATTGGTCAGAACAGCCCATTGTGTGGAGCAGAGAGGATCATCCGACCCAGGTTGATAATCTGGGTCAGCTGGCTCTAGTTGTGGCACCACAGGTGGGTGGCTACAAGTTTACCAAGGTGCTTATGGACGGAGGTAGCAGCATCAACATCTTATATTATGAGACTTTCCGGTGCATGGGGCTGACAGATAAGAAACTTCGGCAGTCCAATACAGTTTTTCATGGGGTGGTACCCGGTAAATCCGCGTATCCGGTTGGCAATATAGATTTGGAGGTTACCTTTGGAGATGAACATGATTCCAGGTCGGAGACCTTGACCTTTGAAGTGGTAAAGATCAAGAGCACGTATCATGCCTTGTTCGGGCGGCCGATTTATGCCAAGTTTATGGAAAGGCCGTGTTATGTTTATCTACAACTCAAGATGCCAGGCCACAAGGGAACCATTACGGTCCATGGGAGTCGCAAGATTGCGTTGGAGTGCGAGGAAGGTGATGCCGCTTATGCTGAAGCGGTTTGTGCAACTCAGGAGCTAAAGTTTTATAAAGACAATGTTGATCCGGCGGATATGTCTCCGCTGAAGAAACCAACCAGAGAGCATGATTCGGCTTTGAAGTTCAAATCAGCTGAAGAGACCAAACAGGTTGACTTTGTTCCTGGCGATTCATCCAAGCAGTTCACTATCAGTGCTAACCTAGATCTGAAATAGGAAGGCGCGCTCATCGAGTTCATCTGTGAGAATCGGGACATTTTTGCATGGAAACCTTCTGACATGCCAGCCGTACCGAGGGAACTCGCTGAGCACACTCTTAACATTGATCCTAAGTTTAAATTGGTTAAGCAATTTCTGCGCCGCTTCAGTGAAGAAAGGCGCAAGGCTATTGGAGAAGAAGTGGCTAGGCTCTTGGCGGCAGGCTTTATAGTTGAGGTTTTTCATCCAGAGTGGTTGGCTAATCCGGTGCTAGTGCTTAAGAAGAATGGCACTTGGCGAATGTGTGTTGATTACACAGATCTGAACAAAGCTTGCCCAACTGATCCCTTTGCCCTCCCTCGTATTGATCGTTGATGCTACGGCAGGTTGTGAGCAACTAAGTTTTTTGGACTCATATTCAGGCTATCATCAAATCAAGATGGTAGTTAAGGACCAGGAGAAGACGGCCTTTATAACTCCCTTTGGAGCCTTCTGCTATGTGTCTATGCCATTTGGGCTTAAGAGTTCCCAGGCAACCTATCAGCATTGTGTATAGAACTGCCTTCATGGACAGATTGGGCGGAATGTTCATGCATATGTGGATGACATTGTGGTGAAATCCAGGAAGGAGGGGACATTGATAACAGACTTGAAAGAAACCTTCGACAATCTCCGGGTTTATAAAATGATGCTTAATCTGGACAAGTGTGTTTTCGGTGTTCCGGTAGGCAAGCTCCTGGGGTTCTTAGTACCGAATAAGGGAATTGAGGCTAATCCGGAGAAGATCAAAGCGATTACATCCTTGGCTAAACCGGCGTGCATCAACGACGTTCAACGTGTGGCGGGCCGTATTGCGGCGCTCAATCGGTTTATCAGTCGTTTGGGGGAGAAGGCAATCCCGCTTTATCAGATCATGAAAAAGATAGATCGCTTTGTCTGGAGTGATGCTGCTGATGCTGCGTTTGAAGACTTGAAGAAGCAATTAGCAGAGCCACCGGCCCTCGCAGCGCAGTTGATAATGAGTCGCTATTATTATATGTGGCAGCTAATGCCCGTGCAGTAAGCGTTGCCATTGTGGTAGAGCGTAAGGAGGCAGGCAAGGAATATCCAGTTTAGCGGCCGGTTTACTACATCAGTGAGGTACTCATTGAATCAAAACAGAGATATCCGATTGGCAGAAATTGGTGTATGGAGTCTTCATGGAAAACCAGAAGCTGAAGCACTATTTTCAAGGCCATCCAATCACTGTAGTCAGTTCAGCTCCGTTGGGGATATAATCCAGAACAGGGAGGCTACCGGTCGGGTTGCAAAGTGGGACATTGAGCTTAGCCCGCACGGATTGAGGTATGTGCCGCGTACTGTGATAAAGTCTCAAGCATTGGTGGATTTCATCAACGATTAGACAGAGTTGCAAGCGCCTGAGGAAAAGCCGGATCACACATATTGGACTATTCACTTTGATGGATCCAGGCAATTGGAGGGCTCGGGGGCTGGAGTCGTGTTAACTTCCCCATGAGGTGATAAGTTCTGTTATGTCCTCCGTTTAATGTTCCCTTGTACTAAAAATGCAGCTGAGTATGAAGCTCTCCTCCATGGTCTATGGATGGGCAAGGAGATGAATTTAAGCCGGGTTAAATGCTTTGGCGATTCAGACCTAGTAGCACAGCAAGTCTCTGGCAAGTGGGATTCCAAAGATCCACTCATGGCAGCGTATCGACGAGAGGTAGACACTGTTGCTGGACACTTCAAAGGTTATCAGGTGGATCATATAGACCGGCGAAAGAATGAAGCGGCTGACGCGTTAAGCCGGCTGGGTTCTCAACGTAACCCGGTCCCACCCAATACCTTCTTGGATGTATTACACAATCCGTCGGTACAATTACCTTCAGAAGAGGACTTGGCCGTCCCTGATTCAGAGGCACAATTGGTCGCAGCACTTCATGTTATTCTGGATTTGACACTTCCTTACCTGGCGTACATGAACCGAGGCGAGTTATGAGAGGACGAAGTCTTGGCTAGACAGATAGTCCGGCAATCCAAGTCAATGACTATTGTCAATGGAGAACTTCATCATCGCAGCATTTTTGGGGCGTTTCAGTGGTGCATGACACTAGAGGAGGGTTGTGATATTCTTAAAGAGATCCACGAAGGAGATTGTGGTCATCATGCCGGATCAAAATCTTTGGTGGCTAAAGCTTTTCGTCATGGGTTCTACTGGTTGACGGCTCATGCCGACGCAGAGGACTTGGTCAGAAAATGTGATGCTTGCCAGAAATTCTCACGGCATGCTCATATACCGGCACAGGAATTGAGGATGATTCCAATTACTTGGTCGTTTGCGACTTGGGGGCTTGATATGGTTGGCCCCTTCAAGAGATCCCAAGATAAGAAGACCCACCTTTTGGTGGCACTGGACAAGTTTACCAAATGGGTTGAAGCGAAACCAGTCAGCAAGTGTGATGCAGCAACGGTAGTTCAGTTCATCAAAAAGGTGATTTTCTGGTTTGGCTTTCCACACAACATTATAGCTGATAATGGTACCAATCTATCCAAGGGGGCTATGGAGGAGTTCTGTCAACAAGAGCACATCCGCCTTGATGTATCATCAGTAGCTCACCCTCAGTCTAATGGCCAAGCTGAAAGAGCCAATCAAGAGATCTTGAGAGGCATCAAACCCCGACTTATGGTTCCTTTGCAGAGGACACCGGGTTGTTGGGTGGAGGAGTTACCTTCTGTGCTATGGAGCATCAACACTACACCTAACAGATCCACAGGGTACACGCCTTTCTTCATGGTATATGGAGCTGAAGCGGTCCTCCCTAGTGATATCCGTCATGACTCGCCGCGGGTGGTGGCTTACGTCGAAGCGGATAATGAAAAAGAAAGACAAGATGCATTGGACCGGCTGGATGAAGAACAGGACGCGACAGCAGCTCGATCGGCGATTTATCAGCAAGATATGCGTCGGTACCATAGCCGTCGGGTTAAAACCAGGACATTTCAAGAAGGAAATCTGGTGCCCCGGCTCATCCAAGACCAGACAGACATGCATAAGCTATCCCCACCTTGGGAAGGACCCTTTGTGGTCAGCAAGAACCTGCACAACGGATCATACTACCTCGTCGACGTTCGAGAACATAAGGACTCACGTATGATAGAGGAGGAGTCCAGACGGCCGTGGAACATCGCTCTTCTTCGACCTTACTACACCTAAGCCATAGGCTCTGCTTTATGTACATATCTTTACAATGTATATATTATGATCAATATAATAAACCGGCGCCCCCGATAAAGTGGGGTATCAGCCGCCTTTTTTCATAAGAGTTTGTCACATGGGGGCTTTTGTGTGCAAGGGAGTTCCTATGGCCTCTTAAACCGGCGATCACATCAAGGCCATCATAAGAGCATAACTCTGGTTGCTTCGGCAATTTCCAGATGATGATCAAGGGCAAAAGAGAGTTTGGATGCCTAGCACAACTCAAACATAGGCCCCGACGAGCATAGCTCAAATGCTACCTGAGGGCTCCTGATGCAAAGCATCAGCGAGTTGACAACCCTTGTAGTAAACACGGCTTGGAAGCTTGGTGTATACACCTAAAACCCCAGATTAGACTGCTTGCATTAAGTAAGTCACTCCATCCAGGTAAACCTGGTACGACCCATCGAACGTATACAGAAGTCAATCTTTACAGACCCTGAACTTGGTAATGTTAAATTGACGATCATCAAGTGATTACACAAGTCAATCTTTACAGATTTTTGAACTTGGTAGCATTGAACATTGATGATTTTGTAAAGGATTGAGGACCATCTTAATAGGCTTTGCAAAATGGTTAATGACAGTAGCTTGGCAGCTCATAAAAAGCCTCAAATTTGGAGCCTGGCAGCTCGTAAAAAGCCACGACTACATGGTCTTATTTGCCCAAAAATTTCTTTTTATTGTTTATATTTTCTAAAATCTTTATCTTCAAGGTCATTGGTATTCATCCAAGTCCATTGATTCAGGGAGTGGATGACTATAAGTTGCCACTACATCTGCGTTTACAGAAGTTTTAGTCTGGGTTACATACACCAGTACTACCTACGGTTAAACCGGAGTTCATCGTAACCTGGCTCGGATTACATGATGAACTGACAAACAATTAGGGGAGTCATCAACACTAGCACCCTGGATCATTATCTCTTCCTACCGGATTAAGGTTCATCGGAATACACTTAATCACTGGTATGATACATATTTTATATTTTATACATAGTTCAAGTTATAAACTTAGACCATGTGTTTGGGCATTATGACCCGTCCGGTGATAAACCACCAGGACATTTTCAACATTGTTTTATGCAGAAGCAGGTGAAATAAACCGTTGCAGGCATTATAAACAAGATATAAGTAAGAAGTGCCAGCTGGAGCAATCTCATTTAAAGGATAATATGTGACAACATAAAGTATTTCTGCTATCTTATTACAAGGCGTTGGAAAGCCCAAAAGAATATCAGTTTTCTCAAAGTACTGGGACATCAAGATAAACCGGCATCGGTTTAAGACTCGGCATCAGCCTGCCGTGACGATTGAGGATCAGCTTGCTCCGGTTCTTCGGCTGTTTCTTCCAGCTGCTGGAAGTCAATAGTGCTCCAGTCAATCTTGGCCAGAGCTCGGAAATAAACTTCGTCATTTATGAGGTCTAACTGATCAATGTCAGGGGCAAAAGTGTGCTTATGGACGGGCAGAATAAGGTTCTCAATATCATAAGCCGGACGCTCTGCCCGCACGTTCTCAGCATCATATCCCGGATGATATCTAGATAGATCAGCTTCATCAGCAAGTTTGCTAGCCAGAGGCCGCATATCCTTGGTTAATGCGCGTAAGTCGTCACTGGAAAAGGCTGATCCGTCTTCCTTCATACATGGGTAGCCGTTCATCGCCTCTGCCGGATCAAAATCAGGAACCCAAGCCTTCGCTCGAGTCAAAGCCATCAGCGCATCTGTCTACGTAATTGAGTTGAGAGTTATATAATAAAGATTAGTTTGAGTTTTTGCTTCTTTACTTTTGTTGTTGAAATCAAAATAAAGGAAATAATGAAAAAGATCATATGATAATCTTATGGAAAGTAGTGACATTACATAAGGAGGAGTATAAGTTGTAAAATTTATTGAAGATTCACAAACATAACATTATTCAATGATGCAATGCATGAAAGAATTAATAAGGGAAGAGAAGATTCACATGCAAATATACTATCTTGGACATCTTTTATGATTGTGAGCCCCCATTAAATATTTTATGCCAGATTGTTGACGTTGGACAAGGAAGACAACGTAATGATTTATGTTTGCTCATATTCACATAGAAGTTATATTGTCATGGATCCTCTACAATGTGGTGCTTGCCAAATATCTTTGCTAGGCAAAAATTCGCACTAATGAGAGATACTACTTGTGCATCCAAAACCCTTAAACCCAATTTCATGTCTTGAGAGTACACTATACCTACCTATGGATTGAGTAAAATTCTTCAAGTAAGTTGTCATCGGTCCATAAAGGAATAAAATCGCTTGTAAATTTTTTTGATATTTTATTGTAAGGGGAAATAAGCGTTATAGAAACGTATGATGGAAAAGTAATAAAAGTCACAGATGCATGATAATGCTATCATAAGGGGCAATATTGAAGGAAATATGCCCTAGAGGCAATAACGAAGTTTTTTTCCTTATATCATGATAAAAGTCTTTTATTCATGCTAGAACTGTATTAACCGGAAACTTGATACATGTGTTGATACATAGACAAAACACAGTGTCCCTTGTAAGCCTCCATTAGACTAGCTCATTAATCAAAGATGGTTGATTTTCCTAACCATAGGAATGTGTTGTAATTTGAGTAACGAGATCACATCATTAGGAGAATCATGTGATGGACAAGACCCATTCATTAGCTTAGCATTTTTATCGTTCAGTTTTACTGCTATTGCTTTGTTCATGTCAAATACATGTCCCTTCGACTATGAGATTATGCAACTCCCGGATACCGGAGGAATGCCTTGTGTGCTATCAAACGTCACAACATAACTGGGTGATTATAAATAGGCTCTACAGGTATCTTCGAAGGTGTTTGTTGGGTTGGCATAGATCGAGATTAGGATTTGTCACTACGAGTATCGGAGAGGTATCTCTAGGCCCTCTCGGTAATGCACATCATAAGAAGCCTTACAAGGAATGTGACTAATGATTTAGTTGCGGGATGATGCATTACGGAACAAGTAAAGAGACTTTCCGGTAACGAGATTGAACTAGGTTTGAAGATACCGATGATCAAATCTCGGGCAAGTAACATACCGATGACAAAGGGAATAACGTATGTTGTCATTACGGTTTGACCGATAAAGATCTTCATAGAATATGTGGGAGCCAATATGAGCATCCAGGTTCAGCTATTGGTTATTGACCGGAGAAGTGTCTCGGTCATGTCTACATATTTCTTGAACCTGTAGGGTCCGCACGCTTAACGTTCGATGATGATTTGTATTATGTGTTTTTGGTGACATAAGATTGTTCGGAGTCTCGGATGAGATCATGGACATGACGAGGAATCTCAAAATGGTTGATAGGTAAAGATTGATATATTCGATGATAGTATTCAGACACCGGAAGGGTTCCGAGGGGTACCGGGTACATATCGGAATTCCTGGGGGTTACCGGCACCCCTCGGGGAAAGTTAGGGGCCCTATGGGCCATAAGAGGGAGGCACACCAGCCCACATAGGGGTGGCACGCCCTCCATAAGGTAGGATGCCGAATTGGAGTAGGGAAGGGAGCGGCGCCCCCTTTCCTTCTCCTCCTCCCACTCCTTCCCCCTTTCCCCCACCATGAGAAGGAATAAGAGGGGGGCCGAATCCAACTAGAAATAGGAGTCCTAGTAGGACTCCCCTCTCTTGGCGCGCCCCAATGGCTGCCTCCCTCCCTCTCCCTCAATTATATACGTGGGGAGGGCACCCCTAGAACACACATCAATTATTCTTAGCCATGTGCGGTGCCCCCCCTCCACAGTTTACACCTCAGGTCATATTGTCGTAGTTCTTAGGCAAAGTCCTGCATGATCTACTTCACCATCACCGTCAACATGCCGTCGTGCTGTCGAAACTCTCCCTCGACACTCTGCTGGATCAAGAGTTCATGGGACGTCATCGAGCTGAACGTGTGTACGTTCTGTGCTTGATCGGTTGAATCGCGAAAACGTTCGACTACACCAACCGCATTAATCTAACGCTTCCGCTTTATATCTATGAGGGTACGTGGACACACTCTTTCCGTCTCGTTGCTATGCATCTCCTAGATAGATCTTGCGTAAGCGTAGGAAAGTTTTTGAAATTGCATGCTACGTTCCCAAAAGTGGCATCATGAGCCAGGTCTATGCGTAGATGGCATGCACGAGTAGAACACAAAGGAGTTGTGGGTGGTGATGTTCATATTGCTTACCACCAACGTCTTATGTTGATTCGACGGTATTGTAAGAGGAAGCGGCCCAGACCAACATTACATGACCGCGTTCATGAGACCGGTTCCACCGTTACGTGTAACTTTTTTGCATAAAGGTGGATGGCGGGTGTCTGTCTCTCTTGCTTTAGTTTAATCAAATTTGACTGCGGCCGGTCCTTGTTGAAGGTAAAAACAGCAAATTTGATAAATCACCGTTGTGGTTTTTGTGCCATAGGTAAGGAGGGTTCTTGCTAGAAGCCCGTAGCAGCCACGTAAAACTTGCAACAACAAAGTAGAGGCCGTCTAACTTGTTTTTGCAGGGCATGTTGTTATGTGATATGGTCAAGACATGATGAGTTATACGATATTGTATGAGATGATCATGTTTTGTAAATTATCAGCAACCAGCAGGAGCCTTATGGTTGTCTCTTTATTGTATGAATTGTGATCGCCATGTAATTGATTTAGTTTGTCACTATGAGTTAGCGATAGTAGTAGAAGCAATAGTTGGCGAGACGACCACGATGTTGCGATGAAGATCATGGTGTCTAGCCGGTGACGATGGAGATCATGACGATGCTTTCGAGATGATGATGGCCATATCATGTCACATACCGGGTCCCCTTCGGCGGCATCCACGTCTTCATCGGCAAGATTGGCGAACCGGGCCCTGAGCCGGACATATTCCCCAACATCGTCGAGCCGGCTCAGCGTGCGAGACCTGCCCGGATTCAGCCCGCCATGAAGCACGTCTTCATTGGAGCAGTGCATGGAGCACAAGACGAGGATGGATTGGACTCTCGCGGCGAGACTGTTGTCTATTCCGGCGACGAATCGTCCTCCGGAGAGACATAATCTTTGTATCTGTTGCAGGACGGCCGATCTAGGGGCTGTTCCGATGGTGACAGTATTCCAGACCCCCTCGATCCGCCAAACCAGGTTGCCATCTTTATGGCCGGATCACAACCCATGCAACACTCATCAACTACAGCGGTGTTAATATCAGACACGGTGGGAGCTAGGACTGGAGGTCCTGACCCGTCACCAGCTAAAACTTTATCCGTCTTGGTCGATACTTTGACAGCGATGTTAATAGCCAATAGAGAGCAGCATGATGCGGAGGTCGCTCAGGTGAAGAGCCGGATTGATCAAGCCAAGTTGGACCTGGCTGCTGAGAAAACGAAGATGGTTGCAAGGCAGGCTGAGCTTTATGCTCAAGCCTATCGACTTATGTTGGATCAGACCGCTTCACACGAGGTAATGATGAGAAGGCAACGATCTCGCCTGCCACCGGTTTATGAGGCAAGGAATCTCTTTAGAACGCCAGGAGCAGGAACCAGCAACCAGTCAGAGGTGAACCGGGGAGGGGCACCGGGCACAGGAGCATCAGTCTAGCCACCGGCCGCGGAGCCAACCCGCCAGGTTGTACCATCACAGCATGTGCCCACCCCTCCTGGTCATTACCCTAATCCATTGGATAACATAGTCGCTGCCGCTTCACGACTGGCCGCTCTTCCCATTGAAGGAACAACCCCCATAGCAGTAGAGGCGCGACGGGCCAGGGAGTTTTTGGAGACGGCGCTAACTCAACAGCAAGCTTATTCTCACAGCCGTGAGAGGATTCATTCAACCCCTCGTCCAAGCCGGAGTTACGCTAGGCGTCTGGATGAACCGGCCGTATCAAGCAGCGCACGAAGACGCAATCCGCCGTGGCAGGATGATCCGGCAGGAGGAGATGCGAACGCTCAGAACATGGTGGATCAGGGCAGGCAACACCGGGAGGCCGAATTAGCAGCGCAGCACGAAGCCCGTCACGCAACGTCGGTTCGTCCTTCTACCACAGTTGAACCGGGGGTTATGTCTAGCTCCCTGGGAGTGCCTTGTCTTACTCCCGCTTTGCGCAATGTGAAACTGCCCAAGGATTTCAAAGGATCGCACAAGGTGCCCAACTACAGGGCAGACCTATCCCCGCAGGCATGGGTTGAAAGTTATGATATGGCAATGGAGATGCTGGATGTGGATGATGCAGCATGCGCTATGTATTTCACAATGATGCTAGAGGGCACAGCTCGCACTTGGCTGAAGGGATTACCACCCAATCACGTCGGATCATGGGCCAAATTGCGCCACCGGTTTATCAATAACTTTAAGGACACGTGCAAGCAGCCAATGTCTGTCGTTGATTTAGCTGCATGCGTTCAAGGAGAGCATGAGTCCACGAGTAGCTGGGTGCTTCGAGTGTCAGAGATCCTGCATTCCTCCAATAGCATCAACCCAAGCACAGTAGTGGTAACCTTGGAAGGCAATTGCCGTTTTGAACCTTGGAAGTTGAAATTGGGACAGCTTAAGCGTAATTGTGATGACATGGGGACAGTCATGGGTGCTTAAGTGAAATATGCGGACTCCAATACCAAATACCCAGCCGCCGATAATGACAAGTCAGGGAAGGTAAACAAGAATGGTAAGGCGCCGCAGCCCAACCCGGCGAGTCAAGGATACAATGGTAAGCGTAAGACGGATAGCAACTCAGATTTTGTGGCTAACACCAATGCTCAGGAGGATGGACAACGCCGCAAGGGTAGACCGCCCCCACGGAACGGGAGGCCGCCTATTAATCTGGAACGCCAGATGAACATACCTTGCCCGAGGCACGGTACAGCGGAAAAGCTAGCTACGCACCTATGAAAGGACTGTTTTATTACGCAGGAATTCGTGAACCGGTCTCGATACAATCACGGACCATCCGGTGGATCAGGCCCCGGTTTTTAAGGGTCAGGTTATCAAGGTGGTGGATCCGGTTCAGGGTATCAAGGCAATAACGGCAACCACAGCGGGCGCAATCAGCATAACCAACAGCACGGCCAGGGCGTCTATAACAATCAGGGAAATCAACAGCGTCAGCAGCAGCAGCAATCCAGATATCAGAATAATCCGAAGGAGCTGAGTAGTGGGCAATATCATGTCTTCACCACGAGCTTGTGTAAGCGTGATCAGAAAGTTCACAAGAGGGCAGTACATTCTGTTGAACCAGCGGTGCCGCGTTACCTGCGTTGGTCAGAACAGCCCATTGTGTGGAGCAGAGAGGATCATCCGCCCCAGGTTGATAATCCGGGTCAGCTGGCTCTAGTTGTGGCACCACAGGTGGGTGGCTACAAGTTTACCAAGGTGCTTATGGACGGAGGCAGCAGCATCAACATCTTATATTATGAGACTTTCCGGCGCATGGGGCTAACAGATAAGAAACTTCGGCAGTCCAATACAGTTTTTCATGGGGTGGTACCCGGTAAATCCGCATATCCAGTTGGCAATATAGATTTGGAGGTTACCTTTGGAGATGAACATGATTCCAGGTCGGAGACCTTGACCTTTGAAGTGGTAAAGATCAAGAGCACGTATCATGCCTTGTTCGGGCGGCCGGTTTACGCCAGGTTTATGGCAAGGCCGTGTTATGTTTATCTACAACTCAAGATGCCAGGCCACAAGGGAACCATTACGGTCCATGGGAGTCGCAAGATTGCGTTGGAGTGCGAGGAAGGTGATGCCGCTTATGCTGAAGCGGTTTGTGCAACTCAGGAGCTAAAGTTTTATAAAGACAATGTTGATCCAGCGGATATGTCTCCGCTGAAGAAACCAACCATAGAGCATGATTCGGCTTTGAAGTTCAAATCAGCTGAAGAGACCAAACAGGTTGACTTTGTTCCTGGCGATTCATCCAAGCAGTTCACCATCAGTGCTAACCTAGATCTGAAATAGGAAGGCGCGCTCATCGAGTTCATCTATGAGAATCGGGACATTTTTGCATGGAAACCTTCTGACATGCCAGGCGTACAGAGGAACTCGCTGAGCACACTCTTAACATTGATCCTAAGTTTAAATTGGTTAAGAAATTTCTGCGCCGCTTCAATGAAGAAAGGCGCAAGGCTATTGGAGAAGAAGTGGCTAGGCTCTTGGCGGCAGGCTTTATAGTTGAGGTTTTTCATCCAGAGTGGTTGGCTAATCCGGTGCTAGTGCTTAAGAAGAATGACACTTGGCGAATGTGTGTTGATTAAACAGATCTGAACAAAGCTTGCCCAACTGATCCCTTTGCCCTCCCCCGTATTGATCATTGATGCTACGGCAGGTTGTGAGCAACTAAGTTTTTTGGACTCATATTCAGGCTATCATCAAATCAAGATGGCAGTTAAGGACCAGGAGAAGACGGCCTTTATAACTCCCTTGGGAGCCTTCTGCTATGTGTCTATGCCATTTGGGCTTAAGAGTGCCCAGGTGACCTATCAGCATTGTGTATAGAACTGCCTTCATGGACAGATTGGGCGGAACGTTCATGCATATGTGGATACATTGTGGTGAAATCCAGGAAGGAGGGGACATTGATAACAGACTTGAAAGAAACCTTCGACAATCTCCGGGTTTATAAAATGATGCTTAATCTGGACAAGTGTGTTTTCGGTGTTCCGATAGGCAAGCTCCTGGGGTTCTTAGTATCGAACAAGGGAATTGAGGCTAATCCGGAGAAGATCAAAGCGATTACATCCTTGGATAAACCGGCGTGCATCAACGACGTTCAACGTGTGGCGGGCCATATTGCGGCGCTCTGTCGGTTTATCAGTCGTTTGGGGGAGAAGGCTATCCCGCTTTATCAGATGATGAAAAAGATAGATCGCTTTGTCTGGAGTGATGCTGCTGATGCTGCGTTTGAAGACTTGAATAAGCAATTAGCAGAGCCACCGGCCCTCGCAGCGCAGTTGATAATGAGCCGCTATTATTATATGTGGCAGCTAATGCCCGTGCAGTAAGCGTTGCCATTGTGGTAGAGCGTAAGGAGGCAGGCAAGGAATATCCAGTTTAGCGGCCGGTTTACTACATCAGTGAGGTACTCATTGAATCAAAACAGAGATATCCGCATTGGCAGAAATTGGTGTATGGAGTCTTCATGGAAAACCGGAAGCTGAAGCACTATTTGCAAGTCCATCCAATCACTGTAGTCAGTTCAGCTCCGTTGGGGATATAATCCAGAACAGGGAGGCTACCGGTCGGGTTGCAAAGTGGGCCATTGAGCTTAGCCCGCACGGATTGAGGTATGTGCCGCGTACTGTGATAAAATCTCAAGCATTGGTGGATTTCATCAACGGTTGGACAGAGTTACAAGCACCTGAGGAAAAGCCGGATCACACATATTGGACTATTCACTTTGATGGATCCAGGCAATTGGAGGGCTTGGGGGCTGGAGTCGTGTTAACTTCCCCATGAGGTGATAAGTCCTGTTATGTCCTCCGTTTAATGTTCCCTTGTACTAACAATGCAGTTGAGTATGAGGCTCTCCTCCATGGTCTACGGATGGCCAAGGAGATGAATTTAAGCCGGGTTAAATGCTTTGGCGATTCAGACCTGGTAGCACAGCAAGTATCTGGCAAGTGGGATTCCAAAGATCCACTCATGGCAGCGTATCGACGAGAGGTAGACACTATTGCTGGACACTTCAAAGGTTATCAGGTGGATCATATAAACCGGCGAAAGAATGAAGCGGCTGACGCGTTAAGCCGGCTGGGTTCTCAACGTAAACCGGTCCCACCCAATACCTTATTGGATGTATTACACAATCCGTCAGTACAATTACCTTCAGAAGAGGACTTGGCCGTCCCTGATTCGAAGGCACAATTGGTCGCAGCACTTCATGTTATTCCGGTTTGGACACTTCCTTACCTGGCGTACATGAACCGAGGCGAGTTACCAGAGGACGAAGTCTTGGCTAGACAGATAGTCCGGCAATCCAAGTCAATGACTATTGTCAATGGAGAACTTCATCATCGCAGCATTTCTGGGGCGTTTCAGTGGTGCGTGACACTAGAGGAGGGTTGTGATATTCTTAAAGAGATCCATGAAGGAGATTGTGGTCATCATGCCGGATCAAAATCTTTGGTGGCTAAAGCTTTTCGTCATGGGTTCTACTGGTTGACGGCTCATGCCGACACAGAGGACTTGGTCAGAAAATGTGATGCTTGCCAGAAATTCTCACGGCATGCTCATATACCGGCACAGGAATTGAGGATGATTCCAATTACTTGGTCGTTTGCGACTTGGGGGCTTGATATGGTTGGACCCGTCAAGAGATCCCAAGATAAGAAGACCCACCTTTTGGTGGCAGTGGATAAGTTTACCAAATGGGTTGAAGCGAAACCAGTCAGTAAGTGTGATGCAGCAACGGCGGTTCAGTTCATCAAAAAGGTGATTTTCCGGTTTGGCTTTCCACACAGCATTATAACTGATAATGGTACCAATCTATCCAAGGGGGCTATGGAGGAGTTCTGTCAACGAGAGCACATCCGCCTTGATGTATCATCAGTAGCTCACCCTCAGTCTAATGGCCAAGCTGAAAGAGCCAATCAAGAGATCTTGAGAGGCATCAAACCCCGACTTATGGTTCCTTTGCAGAGGACACCGGGTTGTTGGGTGGAGGAGTTACCTTCTGTGCTATGGAGCATCAACACTACACCTAACAGATCCACAGGGTACACGCCTTTCTTCATGGTATATGGAGCTGAAGCGGTCCTCCCTAGTGATATCCGTCATGACTCGCCGCGGGTGGTGGCTTACGTCGAAGCGGATAATGAAAAAGCAAGACAAGATGCATTGGACCGGCTGGATGAAGAACAGGACACGGCAGCAGCTCGATCGGCGATTTATCAGCAAGATATGCGTCGGTACCATAGCCGCCGGGTTAATACTAGGACATTTCAAGAAGGAAATCTGGTGCCCCGGCTCATCCAAGACCAGACAGACATGCACAAGCTATCCCCACCTTGGGAAGGACCCTTTGTGGTCAGCAAGAACCTGCACAACGGATCATACTACCTCATCGACGTTCGAGAACATAAGGACTCACGTATGATAGAGGAGGAGTCCAGACGGCCGTGGAACATCGCTCTTCTTCGACCTTACTACACCTAAGCCATAGGCTCTGCTTTATGTACATATCTTTACAATGTATATATTATGATCAATATAATAAACCGGCGCCCCCGATAAAGCGGGGTATCAGCCGCCTTTTTTCATAAGAGTTTGTCACATGGGGGCTTTTGTGTGCAAGGGAGTTCCTATGGCCTCTTAAACCGGCGATCACATCAAGGCCATCATAAGAGCATAACTCTGGTTGCTTCGGCAATTTCCACATGATGATCAGGGGCAAAAGAGAGTTTGGATGCCTAGCACAACTCAAACATAGGCCCCAACGAGCATAGCTCAAATGCTACCTGAGGGCTCCTGATGCAAAGCATCAGCGAGTTGACAACCCTTGTAGTAAACACGGCTTGAAAGCTTGGTGTATACACCTAAAACCCCGGATTAGACTGCATGCATTAAGTAAGTCACTCCGTCCAGGTAAACCTGGTAAAACCCATCGAACGTATACAGAAGTCAATCTTTACAGACCCTGAACTTGGTAATGTTAAATTGACGATCATCAAGTGATTACACAAGTCAATCTTTACAGATTTTTGAACTTGGTAGCATTGAACATTGATGATTTTGTTAAGGATTGAGGACCATCTTAACAGGCTTTGCAAAATGGTTAATGACAGTAGCCTGGCAGCTCATAAAAAGCCTTAAATTTGGAGCCTGGCAGCTCGTAAAAAGCCTCGACTACATGGTCTTATTTGCCCAAAAAATTCTTTTTATTTTTTATGTTTTCTAAAATCTTTATCTTCAAGGTCATTGGTATTCATCCAAGTCCATTGATTCAGGGAGTGGATGACTATAAGTTGCCACTAAATCTGCGTTTACAGAAGTTTTAGTCTGGGTTACATACACAAGTACTACCTACGGTTAAACTGGAGTTCATCGTAACCTGGTTCGGATTTCATGATGAACTGACAAACAATTAGGGGAGTCATCAACACTAGCACCCTGGATCATTATCTCTTCCTACCGGATTAAGGTTCATCGTAATACACTTAATCACTAGTATGATACATATTTTATATTTTATACATAATTCAAGTTATAAACTTAGACCATGTGTTTGGGCATTATGACTCGTCCGGTGATAAACCGCTAGGACATTTTCAACATTGTTTTATGCAGAAGCAGGTGAAATAAACCGTTGCAGGCATTATAAACAAGATATAAGTAAGAAGTGCCAGCTGGAGCAATCTCATTCAAAGGATAATATGTGACAACATAAAGTATTTCAGCTATCTTATTACAAGGCGTTGGAAAGCCCAAAAGAATATCAGTTTTTCTCAAAGTACTGGGACATCAAGATAAACCGGCATCGGTTTAAGACTCGGCATCAGTCTGCCGTGACAATTGAGGATCAGCTTGCTCCGGTTCTTCGGCAGTTTCTTCCAGCTGCTGGAAGTCAATAGTGGTCTAGTCAATCTTGGCTAGAGCTCGGAAATAAACTTCGTCATTTATGAGGTCTAACTGATTAATGTCAGGGGCAAAAGTGTGCTTATGGACGGGCGGAATAAGGTTCTCAATATCATAAGGCGAACGCTCTACCCGCACGTTCTCAGCATCATATCCCGGATGATATCTAGATAGATCAGCTTCATCAGCAAGTTTGCTAGCCAGAGGCCGCATATCCTTGGTTAATGCACGTAAGTCGTCACTGGAAAAGGCTGATTCGTCTTCCTTCATACTTGGGTAGCCGTTCATCGCCTCTGCCGGATCAAAATCGGGAACCCAAGCCTTCGCTCGAGTCAAAGCCATCAGCGCACATGTCTACGTAATCGAGTTGAGAGTTATATAATAAAGATTAGTTTGAGTTTTGCTTCTTTACTTTTTGTGTTGAAATCAAAATAAAGGAAATAATGAAAAAGATCATATGATAATCTTATGGAAAGTAGTGACAGTACATAAGGAGGAGTATAAGTTGTAAATTTATTGAAGATTCACATACATAACATTATTCAATGATGCAATGCATGAAAGAATTAATAAGGGAAGAGAAGATTCACATGCAAATATACTATCTTGGACATCTTTTATGATTGTGAGCCCCCATTAAATATTTTATGCCAGATTGTTGACGCTGGACAAGGAAAACAACATAATGATTTATGTTTTCTCATATTCACATAGAAGTTATATTGTCATGGATCATCTACAATGTGGTGCTTCCCAAATATCTTTGCTAGGCAAAAATTCGCACTAATGAGAGATACTACTTGTGCATCCAAAACCCTTAAACCCAATTTCATGTCTTGAGAGTACACTATACCTACCTATGGATTGAGTAAAATTCTTCAAGTAAGTTGTCATCGGTCCATAAAGGAATAAAATCGCTTCTAAATTTGTCTGATCTTTTATTGTAAGGGGAAATAAGCGTTATACAAACTTATGATGGAAAAGTAATAAAAGTCACAGATGCATGATAATGCTATCATAAGGGGCAATATTGAAGGAAATATGCCCTAGAGGCAATAATGAAGTTTTTTTCCATATATCATGATAAATGTCTTTTATTCATGCTAGAACTGTATTAACCGGAAACTTGATACATGTGTTGATACATAGACAAAACACAGTGTCCCTTGTAAGCCTCCACTAGACTAGCTCATTAATCAAAGATGGTTGATTTTCCTAACCATAGGAATGTGTTGTAATTTGAGTAACGAGATCACATCATTAGGAGAATCATGTGATGGACAAGACCCATTCATTAGCTTGGCATTTTTATCGTTCAGTTTTACTGCTATTGCTTTCTTCATGTCAAATACATGTCCCTTCGACTATGAGATTATGCAACTCCCGGATACCGGAGGAATGCCTTGTGTGCTATCAACCGTCACAACATAACTGGGTGATTATGAATAGGCTCTACAGGTATCTTTGAAGGTGTTTGTTGGGTTGGCATAGATCGAGATTAGGATTTGTCACTCCGAGTATCGGAGAGGTATCTCTAGGCCCTCTCGGTAATGCACATCATAAGAAGCCTTGCAAGGAATGTGACTAATGAGTTAGTTGCGGGATAATGCATTACGGAACAAGTAAAGAGACTTTCCGGTAACGAGATTGAACTAGGTTTGAAGATACCGATGATCAAATCTCGGGCAAGTAACATACCGATGACAAAGGGAATAACGTATGCTGTCATTACGGTTTGACCGATAAAGATCTTCATAGAATATGTGGAAGCCAATATGAGCATCCAGGTTCAGCTATTGGTTATTGACCGGAGAAGTGTCTCGGTCATGTCTACATATTTCTTGAACCTGTAGGGTCCGCACGCTTAACGTTCGATGATGATTTGTATTATGTGTTTTTGGTGACATAAGATTGTTCGGAGTCCCGGATGAGATCATGGACATGATGAGGAATCTCAAAATGGTTGATAGGTAAAGATTGATATATTCGATGATAGTATTCAGACACCGGAAGGGTTTCAAGGGGTACCGGGTGCATATCGGAATTCCTGGGGGTTACCGGCACCCCTCGGGGAAAGTTAGGGGCCCTATGGGCCATAAGAGGGAGGCACACCAGCCCACATATGGGTGGCACGCCCTCCATAAGGTAGGATGCCGAATTGGAGTAGGGAAGGGAGCGGCGCCCCCTTTCCTTCTCCTCCTCCCACTCCTTCCCCCTTTCCCCCACCATGAGAAGGAATAAGACGGGGGCCGAATCCAACTAGAAATAGGATTCCTAGTAGGACTCCCCTCTCTTGGCGCGCCCCAATGGCTGCCTCCCTCCCTCTCCCTCAATTATATACGTGGGGAGGGCACCCCTAGAACACACATCAATTATTCTTAGCCATGTGCGGTGCCCCCCTCCATAGTTTACAGCTCAGGTCATATTGTCGTAGTTCTTAGGCAAAGCCCTGCATGATCTACTTCACCATCACCGTCAACATGCCGTCGTCCTGTCGAAACTCTCCCTCGACACTCTACTGGATCAAGAGTTCATGGGATGTCATCGAGCTGAACGTGTGTACGTTCGGTGCTTGATCGGTTGAATCGCGAAGACGTTCGACTACACCAACCGCATTAATCTAGCGCTTCCGCTTTATGTCTATGAGGGTACGTGGACACACTCTTTCAGTCTCGTTGCTATGCATCTCCTAGATAGATCTTGCGTAAGCGTAGGAAAGTTTTCGAAATTGCATGCTATGTTCCCAAAAGTGGCATCATGAGCCAGGTCTATGCGTAGATGACATGCACGAGTAGAACACAAAGGAGTTGTGGGCGGTGATGTTCATATTTCTTACCACCAACGTCTTATTTTGATTCGACGGTATTGTAAGAGGAAGCGGCCCAGACCAACATGAGATGACCACGTTCATGAGACCGGTTCCACCGTTACGTGTAACTTTTTTGCATAAAGGTGGCTGGCGGGTGTCTATCTCTCTTGCTTTAGTTTAATCAAATTTGACTGCGGCCGGTCCTTGTTGAAGGTAAAAACAGCAAATTTGATAAATCACCGTTGTGGTTTTTGTGCCATAGGTAAGGAGGGTTCTTGCTGGAAGCCCGTAGCAGCCACGTAAAACTTGCAACAACAAAGTAGAGGCCGTGTAACTTGTTTTTGCAGGGCATGTTGTTATGTGATATGGTCAAGACATGATGAGTTATACAATATTGTATGAGATGATCATGTTTTGTAAATTATCAGTAACCAGCAGGAGCCTTATGGTTGTCTCTTTACTGTATGAATTGTGATCGCCATGTAATTGATTTACGTTGTCACTATGAGTTAGCGATAGTAGTAGAAGCAATAGTTGGAGAGACGACCATGACGTTGTGATGAAGATCATGGTGTCTAGCCGGTGACGATGGAGATCATGACGATGCTTTCGAGATGGAGATCAAAAGCACAAGATGATGATGGCCATATCATGTCACATATTTTGATTGCATGTGATGTTTACCTTTTTATGCATTTTATTTTTCTTAGAACGACAATAGCATTATAAGATTATCCCTTACATTTCAAGGTACAAGTGTTCCCCCGGAGTATGCACCGTTGCGACAGTTCATCGTGCCGAGACACCACGTGATGATTGGGTGTAATAAGCTCTATGTTCACATACAACAGGTGTAAGACAGTTTTGCACGTGCAGAATAATCGGTTAAACTTGACGATCCTAGCATGTACAGACATTGCCTCAGAACACTGGAGACCGAAAGGTTGAACGTGAATCATATAGTATATATGATCAACATAAGATGTTCACCATTGAAAACTACTCCATCTCACGTGATGATCGGACATGGTTTAGTTGATGTGGATCATGTGATCATTTAGATGACTTGAGGGATGTCTATCTAAGTGGGAGTTTTGTATTAATATGATTAATTGAACTTAATTTATCATGAACTTTGTCTTGATAATATTTGCCTATCTATGTTCTACATCAATAGCTCTCGATATAGCTCCTATATATTTCTGATTTGTTCCTAGAGAAAAATTGAAAGATGATAATAGAAATGATGCGGACTGGGTCCGTAATCTAAGGATTATCCTCATTGTTACACAGAATAATTATGTCCTTGATGCACCACTAGGTGACAGGCCTATTGCAGGGGCAGATGCAGACGTTATGAATGTTTGGCAAGCTCGATATGATGACTACTTGATAGTTTAGTGTGCCATGCTTTACGGCTTAGAATCGAGGCACCAAAGACGTTTTGAATGCCATGGAACATATGAGATGTTCCAAGAGCTAAAATTGGTTTTTCAAACTCATGCCCATGTGGAGAGGTGTGAGACCTCTGACAAGTACTTTGCCTATAAGATGGAGGAGAATATAGCTCAGCTAGTGTGCATATGCTTAGAATGTCTGGGTACTACAATCACTTGAATCAAGTGGGAGTTAATCTTCTAGATAAGATAGTGATTGACAGAGCTCTCTAGCCACTATCACCAAGTTATTAAGAACTTTGTGATGAACTATAATATGCAAGGGATGACGAAAACGAATTTTGAGCTCTTCGCAATGCTGAAATCGGCGAAGGTAGAAATAAAGAAAAAGCATCAAGTGTTGATGGTTAACCAGACCACTAGTTTCAAGGAAAAGGGCAAGGGAAAGAAAGGTAACTTCAAAAACGGCAAGCAAGTTGCCACTCCCGAGAAGAAGCCCAAAGCTAGACCCAAGCCTCAAACTGAGTGCTTCTACTGCAAAAGAAATGGCCACTAGAAGCTGAACTACCCCAAATATTTGGCGGATAAGAAGGATGGCGAAGTGAACAAAGGTATATTTGATATACATGTTATTGATGTATACCTCACTAGTGCTCGTAGTAGATCATGGGTATGTGATACCTGTTCGGTTGCTAAGATTAGTAACTCGAAACATGAGTTGCAGAATAAACGGAGATTAGTAACTCGAAACATGTGTTCCAATATTGATATGATCATCATCGCACACTCCTTGTACTTTCAGGATTAGTGTTAAACCTAAATAAATGTTATTTGCTGTTTGCGTTTAGCATGAACAAGATTTGATCATGTTTATTGCAATACGATTATTCATTTAAGTCAAGGAATAATTGTTATTCTATTTACATGAATAAGACCTTCTATGTTCATACACCCAAGGCGAATGGTTTATTGAATCTCAATCGTAGTAATACATATATTCATAATACTGAAGCCAAAAGATGAAGAGTTGATAATGATAGTGCAACATACTTGTGGCACTTAGGTCATATTGGTGTAAAACGGATGAAGAAACTCCATGCTGATTGACTTTCAAAATCACTTGATTATGAATCATTTGATGCTTGCAAACCATGCCTCATGGGCAAGATGACTAAAGCTCCGTTCTCCGGAACAATGGAACGAGCCAATGACTTATTGGAAATAATACATACATATGTATGTGGTCCGATGAGTGTTGAGGCTCGCGGCTGGTATCGTTATTTTCTGACCTTCATAGATGATTTGAACATATTTGGGATTATCTACTCGATGGAACACAAGTCTGAAACATTTGAAAAGTTCAAAGAATTTCAGAGTGAAGTAGAGAATCATCGTAACAAGAAAATAAAGTTTCTACGATCCGACCGCGGAGGCGAATATTTGAGTTACAAGTTTGGTCTTCATTCGAAACAATGTGGAATAGTTTCACAGCGCACGCCACCAGGAACACCACTGCGTAATTTTCAGGACCCCGATCCTAAGTCACACAGGTCTAGCCTGTAACACATCATATCACTTTGCGGCCTCACGCACGGTATCCCCACGGGTGCCACCTTTCCTGGCCCGGGACCGTTTGCGCATTTTGGCACACATATATGATAGTGTCGCTAGCATCCATATGACAGAGAACCCGGGCCGACATGACTATTTATATACCGAAAGTGGCACTAAATTACAGAGACAGGCATACATGACCAAGCAACGAACGTGTCGGTCATCAACGTATGAACCCAAGTCGTAGCAAGCTACAAGGACTTAAAGGAACAATGCGTGACATTTCCCCTAAGGGACAGACACGGGAACGAAGAAGGACACATGCAGGCCAGCCTAAGTGTTCCGAAGCAGTAGCAAGCTACCAAGGCTCAGTGGAAGCACTAGGAGACATTTCCCTGTAAGATAGCCTACCAAGGGTAAACAACTAGGTGTCGGATCCCACACATAGCAATACACATTACACGTACGCATAACATGCAAGTATGTGTTATACAACATGGCAGCACAACATAACTCAACAACTCATATAGATAAAGGCCCAGAAGAGCCATCATAGCATCTATTACAATCAGAGGTCACATGACCCAACATACAAAGCATACAGGCAACGGAAGCATAACAAGTTTGAGTACAGACAAATACAAATGAAAAAGGCTGAGAAGCCTGACTATCTACAAGACCCTCCCAAGGGTACAAGATCGTAGCTGAGGTAACAAGCTAAAAGTCGAAGTCCACGCGGAACCACTAGCGAGACTGAAGTCTCTCTGCAAAAACATAAATTAAGCAAACGTGAGTACAAAGTTACTCAGCAAGACTTACATCAGAACTAGCTACATATGCATCAGTATCAAAAAAGGGGTGGTGGAGTTTGACTGCAGCAAGCCAGCTTTGACTCGGTGGCTATCCTGAACTACGACTGCAAGTAACTCTTTTGAGGTGGCGCACACGAGTCCACATATTCACCAATCAATACACCACTATGGATCCGCTCCCGTCTCCCTACGAGAAGGCCATCCATAGCACTCACGCTTATCTTGCGTGTTTTAGAGTATCCACTTTCACTTGTCTATGAACTGTAAAGGTAACCCAGAAGTCCATTAGCGCGGACACGGCTATTCGAATAGATCATATATAACCCTGCACGGGTGTACTTCTTCACACACGCTCTCACCACTTACCGCCGTTTACACGACATGTACTCCGCAACCTTCAAGCGGAGGCCCAGCGAGGGTGTCGACCACGACCTGACTAACCACACAAGTCTCTAGTCCAGGTTTATCACCTATTTGGGTTCCATCCGTGGGGAGATCCGGCCGGGGTGTCGCTCACGGCCCCAAACGATGTGTACAGGGTTCCTGCATCACCAAACGGGCGATCGGTACACTGTGCCACGTACCTGCCGCGTCACAGCCCACCCCGAGGGTCAGCGCTGCGCACGACCTCCAGTAAACTACAAACACCAGAAACTAGTTGCAACTCCTGGACAGAGGACAAGGGCTGTTAATAAGTCGAGAGGGTCCATTGGTTTCGGGCCCAATGCATGGTAGTAACTGTTCATGGATCAACCAACACAGAACTCAGTTCCTGAGGACAGCTGCAATGAGACAACCCACCATGTACTCCTACATGGCCTCCCGTTGCTACCTTTACCAAATCGTGTTCACACACTTAGCTCACACACATTAGGACATGTTCATCACCATTCCAATTCATCCCCGATGAATCAGATCTGACACAACTATAAGCAATAGCAGGCATAACCAGAAAGCATGAATGAGTAGGCACAACATGCCTCAAACAAATCCTACTCATGCTAGTGGGTTTCAACTATTTACTGTGGCAATGACAGGTCATGCAGAGGAAAGGGGTTCAGCTACCGCAGCAAAAAGTAGTTCAAAACGTTGTTGTCCTAATGCAGTAAAGAGAGCAGGAGTGAGCGAGTGGGATTGTATCAAAATGCTCAATGGGGGTTTGCTTGCCTGGCACTTCTGAAGATAACATTGGGTCTTCATCGGTGTCATCGATCACATCGTCGAAACACGTCTACTGAAAGGGGACAAACACCGGCAAACAAGAGAGAACACAATCAATGCAATGCGACAATATGATGCATGATCATGACATGGCAATATGATGTTGATTGAGCTAATGCAACTAGCATCCATATTAAATGAAGTTGGTTTGAACCAAAGGTTCAAATTCAAACTCCATATGTGATTATTTAAATGCCATTTAATTGATTTGACCTGAACAGCAGGTTTACCTTGTTCAAACATGCATGAAAATGCCATAAACAGATTCCTCCTATTTTTCTGATCATTTTTCATATATAAATTATTTTCATCTGAGCTACGATTGATTTTATATGATTTTTAGAAGTTTTGAAAATTTTCTGAAATAAATAAATCATTTCTGATTTATTTAAAATTCCAGAAAAACACTTATTACGTCAGCATGACGTCACTGTGATGTCAGCAGTCAACAGAGGCTGGTCCAGGTCAAACCTGACCAGTGGGACCCACTGGTCAGTGACACAACTAGCTAACCCTTTTAATTAGTGCTAATTTAAACCTAACTGAAGTGTCAGGGGGGGTGGCCCACATGTCAGTCTCTCAGGGCCTAATTAAGTTTAGTTTTAAACTAAACTAATTTAACAGGGGCTGGCCCCACTTGTCATTGGCTCATCAAACTAAGCACCATAATTAGCACTTAACTAACAACCTAAGCTAAATTAGTCCAACGCCGGCCCCACATGTCATTATCACAGAGGGGGGGGTCCAGCCGTGGTCAAAGGTGGTCAAACCCACCGGCGGCTTGTCGTCGGCGAGGCCAAACGCGGCGGCGGTGCTCGGGTTTTGCCTACAGGCCGCAGTTTGAGCCGCGGTTGGGCTCTACGGCGAGCTGGGGCTCGTGCACATCTAGTGGAGGCGACGGTGGGTGCGGGGGTGGCCGGAATCATCGGCGGCGAGCTCAAAGGCGGCGGCCGGAATTCGAACGTCGATGGATTTGACGCAGCAGGGCACGGCAGGAGCAACGGTTAGTTGCTACGGCCCCGTGGTGACGGGCTGAGCGCGGTGGTGCACTTGAACGCGGGTGGCAGCAGCTGAGGCCGCGGCGGCGCCATGTCCCGCGGAGCAAAGCTCTCGGCCGCGGCGCGGAGCTAGTTAGAGGGAGAAATTGGCACGGCGAGTAGAGGGGAACGATAGAGGGGCTCACTGTGAAGTCGAAGAGCGGGTCAGCGGCTCGGGGGAGGCTTCAGGGACGGCGCATGGTCGCCGGCGATCTCAGCGGCCGAAGGAGGAAGAAGGGGTCGGGGACGACACTGTAGGGCTCCCGCGGTCGCATGAGTCGACGGAGAGGAAGAGGGAGGCGCGGCGAAGCTCGGGGGCATGTCAGAGAGGCGAAGGGGTGGCGGTGGACGCAGCTACGGCGGCGGCGTGCTCACGGGCGCGTCGGCCATGGCTCTGGATAGACGAGGGAGGGAGCAAGGGGGCGAGTGAGAGGTCAGAGGGGTTCCAGACGTCTGCCCCAGGTCGTTTGTGGCATCGCGCTGGCCAGGGGAGGGCCAGGCAGGCAGCTGCGTGCCGGCGCGCGTGAGCGCCGTGCTCGCTCTTGCCTCTGCCAGTAGGCAGAGGTTGAAGACAAGTATGCCCCTGATGGGCTGGGCTGCTTCTGCTGGTAAGGCCCAGGTAGGTGTTCTCTCTCTCTCTCTCTCTCTCTCTCTCTCTCTCTCTCTCTCTTAAATTGTTTCTGTTTTCTATTTTCTATAGACTTCAGGGCTTTATTAAAAATACCAGGGCAGTTCCAAAAATCATGAAACTAATCGTGGCTACTGTTTAGAGTAAATCCAACAGCAAACATTTTAGTTTATGATTATTTGAGCATTTAAAATATTTTATAGAATTTAAATGCCCAAATGCAAATAGAGTATGATTTAATTGAGAGCCCAAATATGTCATGGAAAAAAATGTGCATCACCTCTGGTTACTGTTACAACATTTTTCCATAATGATGAACATTTTTGAAAGCCATTTGGACTAACTGAAAATATTTTAGGTGAACCTAGTGATTTCCTTTAATGCTAGGGTTTAGGCAAACCCCAATTCAACTTTCTGTGAAAAGTAAACATGATGCATCACCAAAGGCTAGTACTAGAGCAAGGCCAGAAGCTAGGGATGTGACAGTAATGGTGTGTCTGAACATCGTAACTGTACTTTATTATATATGGTCCGATATATGATGTCTCTTATCGAGTTACCACTATCGTTTTCGGGTTATGCATTAGAGACAGCTCCATTCACATTAAATAGGGCATCGTCTAAATCCATTGAGACGGCACCGTATGAACTATGGTTTGGCAAGAAACCTAAGTTGTCGTTTCTTAAAGTTTGTGGTTGCGATGCTTATGTGAAAAAGCTTCAGCCTGATAATCTCGAACCCAAATAGGAGAAGTGCGTCTTCATAGTACACCTTCTACCACAGATCCGAAGGCAAGATCTTTGTTGCTAAGAATGGATCTGTTCTAGAGAAGGGGTTTCTCTTGAAAGAAGTGAATGGGGGGAAAGTAGAACTTGATGAGGTAATTGTACCTTCTCTCGAATTGGAAAGTAGCTCATCACAGGAATCAGTTCCAGTAATGCCTACACCAACTAGTGAGGAAGCTAATGATGATGACCATGAAACTTCCGATCAAGTTACTACCGAACCTCGAAGGTCAACCAGAGCATGTTTCGCACCAGAGTGGTACGGTAATCATTTTCTGGAAGTCATGTTACTAGACCATGACAAACCTACGAACTATGAGGAAGCGATGATGATCCCAGATTCCACAAAATGGCTTGAGGCCATGAAATCAGAGATAGGATCCATGTATGAGAACAAAGTATGGACTTTGGTTGACTTGCCCGATGATCAGCAAGCCATAGAGAATAAATGGATCTTCAAGAGGAAGACGGGCGCTGATGGTAGTGTTACTATCTACAGAGCTCAACTTGTTGTGAAAGTCTTGCGACAAGTTCAAGGAGTTGACTACGGTGAGACCTTCTCATCTGTAGCGATGCTTAAGTCTGTCCGAATCATGTTAGCAATTGCCGCATTTTATGATTATGAAATCTCGCAAACGGATATCAAGACTGCATTCGTAAATGGATATCTCAAAGAAGAGTTGTATATGGTGCAGCTAGAAGGTTTTGTCGATCCTAAAGGTGCTAACAAAGTGTGCAAGCTCTAGCGATCCATATATGGACTAGTGCAAGCATCTCGAAGTTGGAATATACGCTTTGATGAGGTGATCAAAGCATATGTTTTATACAGACTTACGATGAAGCCTGTATTTACAAGAAAGTGAGTGGGAGCTCTGTAGAATTTCTGATATTATATGTGGATGACATATTGCTGATTGGAAATGATGTAAAATTTCTAGATAGCATAAAAGGATACTTGAATAAGAATTTCTCAATGAAAGACCTCGGTGAAGCTGTTTACATATTGGGCATCAAGGTCTATAGAGATAGATCAAGACGCTTGATAAGATTTTGCTGTGAGTACATACCTTGATAAGATTTTGAAGGAGTTCAAAATGGATCAGTCAAATAAGGAGTTCTTGCGTGAGTTGTAAGGTATGAAGTTGAGTAAGACTCAAAACCCGACCACGGCAGAAGATAGAGAGAGAATGAAAGTCATTCCCTATGGCCTAGACATAGATTCTATAAAGTATGTCATGTTGTGTACGGGACCTATTGTGTACCTTGCCATGAGTTTGGCAAGGAGGTACAATAGTGATCCAGGAGTAGATCACTGGACAGCGGTCAAAATTATGCTTAGTTGCATTAAGACATGACTAAGGAAATGTTTCTCAATTATGGAGGTGATAAAGAGTTAGTCATAAAGAGTTACGTTGATGCAAGCTTTGACACTGATCTAGATGATTCTAAGTCTCAATCTAGATACATATTGAAAGTGGGAGCAATTAGCTAGAGTAGCTCCATGCAGAGCATTGTAGACATAGAAATTTCTGAGTTACATATGGATCTGAATGTGATAGACCCGTTGACTAAACTTCTCTCACAAAGGAAAAAATGATCACACCTTAGTACTCTGGGTGTTAATCACATGGCGATGTGAACTAGATAATTGACTCTAGTAAACCCTTTGGGTGTTGGTCACAGGGCGATGTGAACTATGGGTGTTAATCACATAACGATGTGAACTATCAGTGACAAATCACATGGCGATGTGAACTAGATTATTGACTCTAGTGCAAGTGGGAGACTGAAGGAAATATGCCCTAGAGGCAATACTAAAGTTATTATTTTTCCTTATATCATGATAAATGTCTTTTATTCATGCTAGAATTGTATTAACCAAAAACTTGATACATGTGTGGATACATAGACAAAACAAAGTGTCCCTAGTAAGCCTCTACTAGACTAGCTCATTAATCAAAGATGGTTGAGTTTCCTAATCATAGACATGTGTTGTCATTTTATTAACGGGATCACATCATTAGGAGAATGATGTGATGGACAAGACCCATTCGTTAGCTTAGCATTTTGATCGTCCAGTTTTACTGCTATTGTTTTCTTCATGTCAAATACATGTTCCTCCGACTATGTGATTATGCAACTCCCGGATACCGGAGGAATGCCTTGTGTGCTATCAAATGTCACAATGTAACTGGGTGATTATAAAGATGCTCTACATGTATCTCTGAAGGTGTTTGTTGGGTTGGCATAGATCGAGATTAGGATTGTTCACTCCGAGTATCGGAGAGGTCGAGATTAGGATTGTTCACTCCGAGTATCGGAGAGGTATCTCTGGGCCCTCTCGGTAATGCACGTCATAAGAAGCCTTGCAAGCAATGTGCTAATGAAAGGATCGAGAAGAGTATGTGTCAAGAGGGGGGTGAATAGACTTTAGCAAGAAAAGTGGCAGCTTTTAACATGCTTGATATTACAATGGAGATTTAGCACATGTTTAACTTTCACAATACACAACTAGCATGCATAACAAGAGTATATAGGTATTGTGAAGTAAAGCATGCAACTTTGACCACTTGACTAAAGCAAAAACCTAGCCGTTTCCCAGTTTTAGTTCTTGGCGGATTTTAGCAACTTAGCATAAGTCAAGCAATCAACCTACACATGCAATTCTAAGAGTGTAGCCACGGAAAGTAAAACAATTGCATATGTGGATAAGGGAGGAGTTTGGAGGGAGCAAACGCAAGTGAAGACAACGATGTTTTTTTGTCTTGGTTCCGATAGGTGGTGCTATCGTACATCCAAGTTGATGGAGACTTCAACCCACGATGGGTAACAGATGTGCGAGTCCACGGAGGGCTCGACCCATGAAGGGTCCACGAAGTAGAAACCTTGTCTATCCCACCATGGCCATCGCCCACGAAGGACTTGCCTCACTAGGGGTAGATCTTCATGAAGTAGGTGATCTCCTTGCCCTTAAAAACTCCTTGGTTCAACTCCACAATCTTGTCGGAGGCTCCCAAGTGACACCTAACCAATCTAGGAGACACCACTCTCCAAAAGGTAATAGATGGTGTGTTGATGATGAACTCCTTGCTCAAATGCTCCAAATGATAGACTCCCCAACACTCAAACAGCTCCTCCCAGATTTGGATATGGTGGAAGAAGGATTTGAGTGGAAAGCAACTTGGGAAGGCTAGAGAACAAGATTCATATGGTAGGAAAGGAATATCTTGATCTCAACACTTGAGTAGGTGGTTCTCTCTCACAACATGAATGATGGGAGTGTAGGTATGTTCTGATGGCTCTCTCCATGAGTGAAGAGTGGGTGGAGGGGTATATATAGCCTCCACACAAAATCTAACCGTTACACACAATTTACCAAACTCGGTGGGACCGATTCAGGGAACTCGATCAGACCGATTTAGTTCATTATGTGATCGTTAGGCATTTCGGTGGGACCGATTTCATTAGGGTTAGGGCATAACGTAATCTCGGTGAGACCGATTACACAAACTCGGTGGGACCGATTTTGGTAATAAGCACATAGAGAGTTGGTCAGGCAAACTCGGTGGGACCGATTCGCTTGTTTCGGTGAGACCAAAACATTACGAAGAGGCAATAGAGAGTTTGCATTGCAAACTCGGTGGGACCGATTACACATCTCGGTTAGACCGACAATATTGCAACACGCAATAGAGAGCTTGTAATCCCATCTTGGTGAGACCGAGATCCCTTTCGGTGAGACCGAAATGATTAGGGTTTCTGGAAGTGGCTATGTCAAATGAACTCAGTGGCGCCGGATAGATCTTTTCGGTGGGGCCGAGTTTGACTTTTGGTTTGGGACATTTGTCGATGTGAGAAAGTGGTTGAGGGTTTGGAGCATATCACTAAGCATTTTGAGCAAGCAAGCCATTAAGCAGCTCCTCATCCCCTTTTAATAGTATTGGCTTTCCTATGGACTGAATGTGATCTTGGATCACTAAAATGGAGAAATGTAGAGTCCAGAGCTTTGAGCTTGAGCCAATCCTTTTGTCATTATCATCTTGAAGGGTTTCCACATCCTCTAGTCCATGCCACTCCATCTGTTGAACTTGTCTGAAATATACTAGATGAAAACATTAGTCCAACAAGAGATATGTTGACATTAATTACCAAAATCACCCAGGGAGCACTTGTGCTTTCAATCTCCCCCTTTTTGGTAATTGATGACAACATACATCAAAGCTTTAGATAAAGATATGAAGGATATCAAGTAAAGCTTTGGAAGGACATGTAACATGCATAGGCTCCCCCTACATTGATGCAATCATGTGAATATGGAATATAAGAACATGTTAAAGCATAGGCATGACAGAGCAAGCAATGAGTTACATGTATCTTGGCTATATGCATCAGAGCAAATGATATGAATATATGAAGTGTATCCTCATGTTCATGATTCCTTCTTGCAAACAATATGTACATCAGCAAGAAATCTTCATGCACATGAGTGTGATGCATACACTACTAGGAAAAGGTCTGTTAGTGGCGCACCTGTTTTGGCCTTTAATGGCGCACTACAGGTGCGCCACTATCATCACGCCACTAGTAACAAGTACTAATGGCGCACCCCTGGTGCGCCATTAGTATACCAGACAATAGTGGCGCACCTGGTAGTGCGCTATTACTATGTCCCTTGGTGTGCCATTACTATGCCTCCTAGGGGGCCATATTTACCTTCACTTATGCCCCCATGTGCGCCATTACTATGCCCCACAATGCGCCACTGGTATTTAGCCCTGGTGCGCCACTAATGCTCAACAAGGTGCGCCACTACTATGAATATTAGGATTTCTTTCTTTTTTTGCTTTTCTGATATTTGCACAGGTTACAAGATACATTACAGCAGAGAATATAAACAGCACAACATATAAACAGCAGATTTATCGAATACAATAGAAGATTAGTATCCGAATAAAATTCATCGTATTAGTCTCCGAATTCAAAATACCGAACGAAGTTAGAACACTACAAGTCTCGAGACCGCGAGTAGCGAGTTTGTCTTCACATTACAAGTCGATATCTAAACTACCATCATATAGAAGAGAGTTGCGGTCACGATGAGCATCATTGCGATGAAACTGATATTCATCTGGTTCCTCCTCTGCTCCCTCCTCTCTCCCGCTAGATAGCACGCGTATCTAGCTTCCGCCTCCGCCCTAGTGGTGTACCCTTTGTAACTGTTACCGCTAAAATGGTGAACCTGTCTCCAACACTCCTCCCAGTCGTCGTAGACTCCGGGAACCTTACCTTGTACATGACATACGACGGCATCTCTATGCACTAGACAAACAAAACGTTAGTAGCAATTCACAAACAATACATAAGCAATATATAAGTATGCAACAAAAGGATCGGAAGAGAAAAGCAACACATTAATAGCACGATTCATGGTCCTACTAATAAATAAAATCGATTACATGTAAGTTGAACAACTGTCCAAACCAAAGAGACTTACAAGTTCATTAAAAAGTTTAATTACAACATGAGCTAATCGATATTTCAGAACTACATAGCATCACTACTTTCGACTCGACTCAGGGACCGGAGCGTGGATGAAGCCGCCGTCTTTCATGATGGTCATGAATGTGCGGTCGTTGTCAGCCTGCATTTGTAGCGTTGTTTCTATTTCACCGTTGGAAGGTTGATATTTGAGGTAGAACTGCCCCGAGGTACGAAGGACATCTTGATGGATGATTTCCGCAAACTCCGACTGGATGCGAAAGAATTCTTGTCTGAGGTCCGCGTCCTGGATTTCCGACAAGCGTGCGGCCCATGCTTTGAGACTATTTGGTAGAAGAAGGTGATGATGGTTCCGTACGATCGCCCGCATGTGATGGAGGGCGTAGTAGGCATCCTTCTGACCGCCAGGCGGCTGCTTGACGCAGGGGAACATCGTTACGTGGGTGAACAGGTGCCTGCCATACCTACAAATTGGCCTCTTGAAGGCGCCTCCAGATTTGGCGTAGCCGGGGAGAACATCATCAAGAACTTTCTTCACATTTGAGTAGTCTTTCTTCGACTAACGGTCCGAGTCGAAATACGTGGCCATGGAATATTGCGGGCTTAAGAGGATGAGTGTGCAATGTGTGTCACTGCACAAAACACAGAATGTTAGAAAAAAAAGAACGATCGAAATCTAAGAAATCATATGTTACGGGGCGGTGAGGGGATGACTTACTCGGAAAAGTAAGGCACGAGGAAGTTATCCTTATCTACGTTCGACAGAATGACGCCTTCAAGGTATGAACTCGCGACTTGCCGGTCCCCAGCGCTGCCCAAGATCTTGGCACGCATGTAGAAGGGGTCGACTATCACGATGTCCGAGGTCTTGTCTCTAATGATCCACATCTCCATACTCAGCGAAAATAGCCGAACAAAGGTGTAGTGCAGTGGATGAAGGTTAAACATAGCGGAGATGTCATCAAACCGTAGGACGATCATACCCCCGATGGCGCTATCCACAAAGCCCTTGCCCTCTGGCACCTTGGCCACGAAAACCGGGTATGCCACATCATTCTCGGAGAGACACCGCTTCTCCAGAAAAAGAACACTGTCATGCAGACTCCGCATAGCACCAGTTGTAGCATTGAGCAGATTAGTCGGTAGCATCGGCCTACCCGCGACATGCACCTTCCTCGAGATATCCTTAGGTGAAGGTGGCCCGTCCTGAGCACGGATCGTACTCGATGCCGGCTCACTCGCACGCTTGTTATTCTTTCTTTTCCGTCCATTCTGCTTCTTCTGCTGTAATGGGATCGAGTTCTGCTTAGAGACCACCTTCTTGAGTGTGTTGGGGCTGATAATATTTTGCACCTCGGCTATCTGAGGCTCGGTGAAGGCGGAAGCTAAAGGCGTCTCCTGAGAACTGAATGGCAGACGGCACCTGTTGCAATTGGGTTTCTTCGCGGTACCAGCGAGATCCCGATCGTCTTTTGCAGGGTTGGGTTCTTGAGAAGGAGGCCCCCGAGAATTCGTCATTGTACCCATGTTCGTTGAAGTACTTATCAACGTTGGTATATGTACCGTCATCGTCGTCCAGATCCTGTGCCATATGCATGTCCGGATCAGATGACGGCGGTAGCGTTGCGGCGGTCTTTCCATGGCTTGGCGCCGGCACGATTGGCGGTGTTGTTTTTGGGGTGGTGTCCCCTGTCCCCAAACGAATCTGGCTCTTCAGCCAAAGCATGGGCCAGCTTATGCAGGCGCTGAGGGTCATCACATCATCTTCGTCAGCCCCAGGGGGTCGATACAGAGGTAACAAGTCGTCGAAGCCCCGCAACACCCGAACCATTTGAACCCTATACACGGTGGGTGGCATCGCATTATCGTGGAACACGCGGCTGCTCGGTTGAACGATTTTTGCCTTGGCAACATCGATCAACTTGCCGTCCACGAAGTACAGGAGAGTGCATAGAACGTCGGCGGCGCCCTGCGAAAACATGTAGGGCGTCAGGGATGCCCAGTCAAAGGCAAGGTGATGAAGTCATCGGCCGAGAGAGGCTTAATTAGTTACCGTGATGGCGTCGAGCTCGGCTAATGTCGAGGAACTGCCAACGGCGGGCGTGTAAGTGATTGAGGGGCTGCTTGCTGCTGAGGTGCCGGCCGGCTTATTCTTCCCCCACCTGGGTGCATTAAGCTCCAATGCCGGCGCCGACGCCGGAGACACCAATGGCGCCGCCGACGCATTGTGCGAGTTGCTGCCCATGAAGCTGAGAATCGAGGGCGGACCCTGTTGGCTGCCTGCAATCCATGCCTACAGCCCCTCAATCAAGTTAGGCACAATGGCGGTGATCGTCGCTCCCAGTTGGTCTCGCACTTGCTCTTCGACTATCTCTGGAATCCGCACCACTTGTGCCTTGAGTTCTTGAACCTCGCGCTCCTGGCTTTCCGAGCTGGTCTTTCTCTCCTTTCGCCTAGCGGTATAGTATTTCGACCATTTCGTGGACAAGCCTTTGCCGGCCACACGACCAGCTGACAACGGCTTACTGAGCTTATCCTTGTTTTTCATTACGTTCAATGCCCTATTTAAAGTGGTGTCCCAAGGGGAGCTCTTAGACAACCCCGCGCTACTGCTTTCAGTTTCCTGCGGAAGGAACGTGAACCATTTAGAAATTTGGCTTCATTAATTAGAATGCAAACCATATGGAGCTAATTACGTGGGGGGTATTCCTTACCAGAACAAGCTCAAGCGCCTTGGTCTTCGGATCCGTGGTAAGCTCCTTTGTTACCGGGTCAATCTTGTACCAGGCCCTGACATAGTTCCTGGTCTGCTTGTCACGGTATTTATCAAAGAGGGGCGGTAGGCCTTGCTCGGCACGCTCCGCGTCCTCCTTGTCCCATATAGGTTCCGCCACTATGTAACCGCCAGGACCGAGTGCGTGGACCCCTAAGTTCAGGTCCCGCATATCTTTCCCACACTGACTTGATTCCTCGAATGCGTTGCTCTCACACTTGATCTTGGACTCCAAGTAGTCAGCTTCGCTGATCGAAGGATTTTTCTCCTTGATCTTCTCATAACTATCACCTTTTTCAATCCTTCTCTTCACCTCGGCTCTCCAAGTAGCCAGGGCCGTGCTCATCTTCGTGAGGGCGGCACTGTTCACTTTATTCCCTGAGAGGTGTGTGTTTGCGAACCCACCGAGGAACATGTATCGTTCGTGCAGCTTCGTGAAGAGTAGGTTGCGCAAATTCCCTCTGTCATGATGCCTTAGGTTCTCGGTGTTGATCGAGACGGTGCTCCGGAGAATGCACCCAAGCTGTCCCGCGTACCCCTTGACTAATTCTTTGGGCGCCGTTGGATGCCCACTGGAGGACACTTCAGTAAATTCCTCCCTGACAGTGCCGAGCACGATCGGGCGCTGGTCCTTCTGTTGCCTCTTTGGTTGGCTGCCATCTGTGCATGCGCTGCCATCATCAGTGGTGGCATCCTTGGCGGCACCATCAGTGGTGTCATCCCTGACGCCACTAGGGGTTGTGTAGTCGGGATCGGTGTCTTCCGCGGCGTCCTCATAGCGGTGAGGTTCTTCCTCCATCTCCTGGTACAGCTCCCAGAATGCCTTGCCCGAACCACCGGCCTCATCGTTGTGGGCCATGTTTGCTCTAAATAGGAAAAAAGTTTGGTCAAAAAGTTGGTTATTGTCAAAGAAGAAGATCTCTAAGTTGACCAAATAACGTAATTCCCAAGGAATGTCGCCAAAAAGTTGGTTATTGTCAAGGAACAATTGAGAGATGTTTGTGATATTGCCTAGGTGTTTTGGGATGGAACATGTTAGTGTGTTGTTGCTAGGTGTTTTGGGATGGAACCAGTATCTTCCTTGCAACCCACAAAAGACAAAGGAAAAGTGGTGAAAAGGGGGAGATGGTTAGCTTTGATGAGCAGGCAACATCTTCCTAACCCCCTTCTTCTTGTCTCCTCTCACTATCTCTCTCACACACATGGCAAGCAAGGGTGTCTGAGCGTGTGAACAAATACTAAACTAATCCAACCACTAAAGCACTAGATCACTACTATTGGTTGATATCAAGATACATGCTGATTAATTTTTGTTTCGGTTGAGAATCGGGCACCTTCTAGGTCAAGAAAATTGGGCATGACCTTTGCTATTTTTCTTGACCTAGGAGTGCCCCAATCTCAACCGAAACGGAAATTAATCAACATTTAAGGAGAAATGGGTAACGAAGTGATGGGGCAAATGTGCCAGGCACCACAATGTGATCACAGAAACAAAGCAGCACCACTGGTGTTGGATTCATAGTGTAAATGATGGATGAAAAGGCCACAGACCATATGGTCATCTGCTTTCATATGGACAAAATAAAAGTTCACATGAATGGCTACTTGACTGAATGGTGCCAGGTAAAGTAAAACTTAGAAAACAATTTGACTAATGTATTTGAAAACAAATTAAGAAAATTTGAAACAGTCCATCCCTCCTCATCATTAAGATAAACATTTCAAACACAAAGTTAAAAGCTTAACAAAGGCTTGCTGAAATAGTGAAAAAATCTGGAGTCACCAAGCTGGCAAACAAACTCCCAAAGTCCACTAGCAGATCCAAGATCTAATTCTATTACACACAACATAGCAATTTAATAGAATTAGAATAACGATAGTAGGAAATGAAAAAGAATTATGCTCAAAGAACAATGGTAACAGAAAAATATTGAAACCTTTGGTAAGCATTATATTACAAAAAAACAACATATGCAGTAGTATACAATATCCATAACCAGAAAACAAGACATGCATAGGCTATATTTGAAACAAGATATTCTGCCAATCTTTGTTAACTGAAACTATTTGCACTCTTTGAACTAATGTTGTCCTACACTACTGCAAGTGCTATACTCCTGTTCTGAAACCCAAAATTCAAAATACTCCAATTATGAAGTAGAATTCCTGAAGTGTTCCAGGAGTAGAACCTGAAGTGTAGTCAGTGGCTTCACCTATGTGCATAAAAATCATAAAAATTCAAAATCATTTGAAACCTGATCACTTGGATTCAAAATACTCCATGCATGAGTGACATGGAACAAAATTAATGGAAAAGCATCACCAAGCATTTAATCCTGCAGATCACCAAGCATCAACATGAACAGCAAAAGCAAACTGCTAGCAATCTACTGCGGTTACTACTCATGTTTGCAAATGGAGTAGTACAGCCAACATACCAAAACACCTGACGGTTTGAAGAAAAACCAAATCTCACGTAGGAGCCGAGCAAGACAAGCACAACCAAAGCCTCACACAAACACAAGATGAAAGATCTCCTATGAGCATCAGGTTCTCCTTTCAGTAGAAGGCTAGAACCACCAAGGGAACAACCGCAATAAAAATGTGGATGTACTCCTAGTAATCTGCACTATACAATTTGCTACTCCGGTAATTATTTCAGAGTCTACAAACACATATCTACAGTTTTGGTTTTATTGTTTCTCATTTCAGAGTCTAAAATTGCACAACAAATTTCACATATCTGCAGCCATCCAAGAGTGTAGAGAAGAGAGAAGAGAACAGAGACATAGACCTGCTCCTGCGCACCAAGGCCGGTGCCCTCCTTCCACCCGGACTTCTTCAGCAGCTGCAGAAACCCAAGCATGTTGATGAAGGCAGACAGTTGATGAAGGTAGCGTAGAAGAATAATTTCTAGTGTTATTGAGAAGAGAAGTGAAATCAAGTGGTACCTTCGACGACGGAGTGGAAGATGCCGAGGCCGAACCAGTAGAGGTAGTTGTTGATGGGGAAGATGTCGTAGATGTTGAGGTAGACCGCGTAGGTAGTAGGAGGAGGCGCCGTTGCCGGTGTCGGAACCGGAGTAACTGAAGGAGGAGGAGGAGGAGCCGTCGGTGGGTCAGTGGCGGTGGTGGTACTGAAGCTGAAGGGCGATGGTGCAGCGCGACGGAGGCGGAGGGCTTGAGCAGCTCGCGGCTCACGCTCGAGGGAAGGGGTGGCTAGGGTTCGTGGGGAGGGTAGGGCGCGACGGTGGCGAGGCTTTCTGGGCTCTGGGGGAGAGGATAGGGCGGAGAGGGCGAGGGGAAGCACGAGGAGGCAAGTGGGGAGGGGGGCCGAGGAGGCAGGGCGGCGGCGGTGGAGCGGGCGCGGGCGGACAGCCGCGGTGGAGCTGGCGCGGGCGGACGGCCGCGATGGAGCGGGCGCGGGCAGACAGCGTTGGGTTAGGTGTGGGGTGAGGTGGATCTGGCGAGGGAGGGAGAGAGGCCAGAGGGAGAGGGGAGCAAGTGGAGTGGGGGAGGGTTAGCAATGGCGCACCTCTTAGGGGTGCGCCATAAACATGTGTATATCAATGGCGCACCTCCCAAGGGTGCGCCATTACTAACTTTTTTTTGGATTTTTAGTTGTATGTATTATTTTTTAGAAAATGACCATAAATTTTAAAATGTCACGATATAAGTAGTTATTACTTTTTCTGAGTTAGAAAAATGTTTAAAAATATTCATGAGTTCAAAGAATATTAACAAATTCATGAGTTTGTTAATAATTTTTAGTTGCATGTAATAATTTTTATATATTGAAATTTAAAAATATTCATGAGTTCAAATAATATTAACAAATTCAATACTTTTTGTGAGTTAGAAATTCAATACCAGAATAAACATAAATAAATATTCATGAGGACTAGAACGGAAGAAATATCATTTCCATATGTCGAAATAAGATAGGGAAATGAAGACTACAATTTAAATACTATCGAGTTCCATCTTCTTGCCCTTCTTGCCCTTCTTTCTCGCAAATGGAGTTCTTCTCTTGAACGGACGTCCTTTAGGTTGGGTGGTCCTGCTTCTTCTTGTGGTGTATGGCACTTCATCATCGTCGTCATGTTCCATCTTCGGGTCGCCGTATTTGTCGAAGTCTTGCTCATTGGCGACTCCATCCATTCCGATGATCTTCCTTTTGCCTCTCCTCGCGACAACACGACTGGCCTTTGACGGGTCAGTAATGAAGAAGCATTGGTCCACTTGGGAAGCCAGTACCCATGGCTCATTTTTCGCGGTGACGTTTGCGCCCGCGGTCTTGGATTTGGCTTCGGGTATAACCATGGTGGTGAAATACCGGTCTTCTTTTAGGACGCTCTTGGCCCATCTGACACAGAACATCGGGACCTTCTCTCCATCGTAGCTCAGCTCCCAGATCTCCTCGATCCTTCTGTAGTATCTGTCCTTGTCATTACCGGTGTAGGATTCCATCGTTACCCCAGAGTTCTGATAATCATCGCTCTTCATGTCCTTGTCCTCGGTATAGAACGTGTAGCCGTTGATATCGTACGCTCCATACGTCATCAGGTTGTGCTCGGTGCCCTGTGACAAGGCGAATATGAGTTTTTCTTCCGCGGAAGAATCCTCATGTAAAGGGTACGACAGAAGCTTCTCCTTGAACCAACGCATGAAACATGAGTTGTGCTCTTTGATTATATCTCCGCCCGTCCTCTGTTGGCCTCGGTAATTGTACGTCTTCTCAATAAAGATTTTGTGCTCTACCACCCAAGGATCGACCATGTCTATGTGTTGTAGCGCGACTAGGTTTGCTCTTTCAGAGTCGGCGAGTCGACCCTCGAAGTCGACATGCATTTCGCAGTGACCATCACGGTGACCCCGCCCAGCGAGCATGCCGAGGTGCCTGTTGACGGACAGACCAACGGGGTTCTCGATGCCTAGATAATTCGTGTAGTAGGAGATGCACTCTTCGGTCAGAAAGCCCCTGGCTATGCTTCCCTCTGGATGTGAATTGTTGCGAACATATCCTTTGATGACACCATTCATCCTTTCGAACGGCATCATGCTGTGCAGGAACATCGGCCCGAGTTGGATGATATCCTCCACGATATGGACCAGCAGATGCACCATATCATCGAAGAATGCGGGCGGGAAGTACATCTCAAGGTCGCATAGTATCACCACGATCTCTTCTTGTAGCCTTCTGAGTTGCCTCACGCCAACCGACTTTTGAGAGATGACGTCAAAAAAGTTGCATAGGCCAAATAGTGTTTCACGGACGTGCGCATCCATGATCCCATGGATTGCAACTGGAAGTATCTGCGTCATCAGCATGTGACAGTCGTGAGACTTAATCCCGCTGAACTTCTGCTTTGCTGAGTCTAGGTATCTGCTTATCTTCCCCGCGTAACCGTAAGGAAGTTTTACTCCTACGAGGCAGGTGAAAAACTGCTCGATCTCTTCCTGACTTAGAGTGAAGCACGCGGGGGGGTAGTCATATCCGATCTTCTTGGCCTTTTTGCCTGTGCGACGACTTTCCGTGTCCTGCTTCGCCTCATCATCATCATCATCATCATCATCATCATTAGCGGGAAGCTCCTCACTGATGCCCATTGATTTCAAGTCTGCCCTTGCTTTCGGCCCATCTTTGGTCCTCTCTGGCATGTTGAGCAGGGTACCAAGCAGACTCTCACACACATTCTTCGTGATATGCATGACATCAAGGCTATGAGGCACACGGAGGATCTTCCAGTATGGCAAGTCCCAGAAAACAGACCCCGTTTTCCCTACCTTCAGCAGCGGCTCTGGCACCTTTCGCTTCTTTCCCGACTCTGGCGCCTTTCCCGGCGGTGAGCACTCTTTCCAATTTTTCAACAGCTCGTCTATTTCCTCGCCGCTCCTCGTACGCGGGCGTCTTCGGGGTTCGGTTTCACCATCGAACAGATCCTTGCATTTTCTCCATGAGTCATCATCGCGAAGCCACCTTCGATGTCCCATGAACACGGTTTTTGAAGACCCAGGATCTCTATCTAGCTGGTGATATGTTGTGTCATCCATGCACCTGACGCATCCAGAAAATCCGTGGACCACCTGCCCCGCGACATATCCGTAACCGAGATAGTCGTGCACCATCGTGAGCAGTGCGCCTCTCATAGGGAAATATTCTTTCTCTGTGGCGTCCCACCTATTGGCTGGCATTTTCCACAGCGTGTCTAGCTCCTCTTTCAGCAGCCCCAGATACAGATTGATGTCGTTCCCTGGTTATTTCGGCCCTTCAATTAGCATACTCATGTGAATGTACTTCCTCTTCATGCACAACCGGGGGGAGGTTGTACATCCACACAAACACAGGCCAGGTGCTATGTGTGCTTCTCTGGCTGCCAAACAGATTGACTCCATCGATGCTCGCGCCCAATAGGATGTTCATTGGATCGTCCCCAAATTCTGCGTCTTCGAAGTTCAACGCTTGCCACTGGCTCGCATCCTTAGGGTGACTCAGCATCTTTTCTTTTTTATTTATCTCCGGATCATTTCCGTCATCTTCTCGCTTCTTCTCCTCCCTATCTGCGTGCCAACGCAAGAGCTTTGCTAGCTTAGGGTCCGTGAAATACCGCTGCAGACGAGGAGTGATCGGAAAGTACCACACCACTTTTTGAGGAGCTTTCTTCATCTTCTTGTATCGAGTGACGCCGCACACCGGACATATGGTAGACTCCGCGTGCTTGTCCCGATAAATGATGCAATCATGCACACATGGTATTTCACGTGCGGTAAATCCAAAGGACACATGATTTTCTTCGCCTCCTCGAAACTGGTCGGGCACTTGTTCCCCTTGGGAAGACGTTCGTGCCAGAATGACATGTTCTCGTCGAAGCATGCGTTGGTCATTTTGTGTTTTACCTTCATCTCCAGAGCCATGAGCGTTACTTTCAGGCGGGTACCCTCGGGCCTGCATCCTTCATACAATGGAGTAACCGCGTCTATCTCCAGTTGATCCAGCTTGGCTTTCTCTTGGGCGGCAGCTCTTGTGTTATCTGTCTGCTTGAGAAGCGGCTCTTGAATATGAGGGTCCTGCACCCAGCCCATTGATGGTCCATCGTCGTCTGCTCCGGCATCTTCATCTTCATTATCATTCCCTTCGTCTTGATCTTCCTCATCATCATGTCCGACGTCTTCTACATGATGACTGTGTACTGCATCACCGTCGTGATCATGTCCTGGAAATTCTTCGTCTTCTCGCCCGCCCTCGCCGCGATTGTCTTGCTGCCCTTCCTCATTTCTTGCCCGGCCCCCATGGATGACTTCATAGTCATCTTCATCACCTTGCCATCGATAGCCATCCATGAAACCACGCAAGAGCAGGTGGTCCCGCACCTGTCCGGAATCCGGGTCCGTAATAAAGCTCTTCACCTTGCATCTTCGACACTGACATCTTATCTCTGTCTCGTTCTTTTGAAGCATCTCGGCCTTCGCAGAGCTCAAAAACCTATTCACGATGCCTTCGGTCATCGTGCGGACCATGGTCTCCTTCGGGGTAGAGCAAAACAATATATTAGAACCAAAAAAAATTGGCATGACTTTGCCTAAAAATAGGACCCAAAAAATGCATAGTGCCAAATTCTCGCCGAAACAGAAATGAATCAACATTCCGGCAAAATATTGGCAACTATCGCATTTCAAATACCGGTACCTGCAAACACAAGCATATGCAACACCACAAACATACGTAGATCTAGGCCATAAAAAGTGTGTACGTTGTTGGAGGGAGAAAAAGGTAGATCTAGAACATAAAGAAAGCTTTCCCCTTACTTACCTATCAAAAAAAGGAAATTTAACCACTTAATTTGGGTGAATCTATGATGCAAATGAGGTGAGGAGGAGGAGGCAGCCGAGACCAAGCTTGGATAGAGGTGGAGAGAATGAAGTGGGGAAAGTGAGTGTGGTAGGTGGCTGTCCAAAATATCTAGCTGCTCCCAAGTTACCAATGGCGCACCACCTAAGAATGCGCCATTAGTAACTAGGGTTACTAATGGCGCACCTGGTAGAGGTGCGCCATTAATAGTTTTGAAAAGAAAACATGTTAGTAGTGGTGCACCAGTGGGCAGTGCCCCATTACTAGTTAGAACTAGTAATGGCGCACTATCCCCTGGTGCGCCACTGCTAACAATTTTTTTTATCTTTTTATTCAAAACTAGTAATGGCGCACCGCCCACCAGATGCGCCATTAGTAATGAGGACATTAATGGCGCACCTGTATCTAGTGCACCACTGCTATATAGCAGTGGCGCACCACATACATGGTGCGCCATTAATGTCCATATTAGCTATAGCCCTTTTCCTAGTAGTGATATGCTTACCTTGTGATCTTGACCTAGCTTATGAAGGGATGAACCTGAGTAAACAAGGTTAGATAACATATGTACATCTATTAGATAGAGCAACAAAAGAGTCACAAGAGTACCAAGATTGGGATAACATGCAGAGATTGAGTACTGCTAGGTCCTCTTGAATACAGACATGTTCCCAAAGGTAAAAGATATGCAATGAATTCAAAGACTTTCTTCCCTAGCAGTCCTTCTCCCTCTGAATCTCATATTGGATAATGGAAGAAAGTAGGGAAGCTGAATCAGAGCAAAACAGGTCAATAACATAGACATGTCTTTCCCCTCTTAAAGTCATGTAACTACTCTCCTCGTGAACACCAAGCATCTGGGGCATGTGATTTTTCTCCCTTAAGCTTTGATGTGCGCACTCTCTCCCCCTTCGACATCAATTTCCAAGAAGGGTCTTCTGGAGTGTGAGCCAAAACAGGTTTGGTCCTTGAGTCATAGAGTAGAGCTTTATAAAAATGTGATGCTGGTAGAGGAAAAGTATCATTGAGTGGAGATGGAACAAACATGCAGGATGCAAAATGTCAAATTGTCTCCTCGGTATTGAAATCGGTAGCACAGAGTTGTTTCATTCGGTGGCACCGAGATGGTTCGGTTTGACCAAAAGAGACAAATCGGCGGGTCCAAGTTCAATACAGAGAGAACAATTTTCCATCTCAACTCACTAGGCAAATAAGATCTCACAAAGATTTGCAATGAATTGGATGCAGAAAATGCAGAACAAAACAGAAAAGAAAATCTAGATGAAGTTTTTTTTTGTTTAAAGAAGGGAAACAAAATGCAAGGAACAAATGCAAGGAACACAAAGAAATACTTAGAGAACTTCATCTAGAATTGGTCGGCGACAAAGTCACCTATGTTAGAGTATATTGACTTAGGAGTCAAGTGAAAACACTTGATCATAGGTCATACTCATAGTTTAAGCTCAAAATGGGGTTGCCATCTTTCGTTTAAGCATTTGATGTATTCACATCTTGTTGAGCTGCTTTCACACATGACTTGAGGTAAAGCTTCTCTAAGATGAAATAACATACCTTGGGTAGTGTTGTTGGTCTTGATCATGTAGTTGAACTTGTGTGGGTTGCTCAAGGTTGATGTAGCACATCAAGAATTGGGAGCACCACTTGTAGTTTGAGTTCATCTTCCTACATGGGTTAGTCTTGCAAGGAAGAGCATTTGTGTATCAAAAATGACAATCATAAAAACTTGATACCAAATGAAGTTTGATATATAGAACTTGTCAAAGGATGTGTTGAAGAGTTTCTTGCTTCCATGTCTTCATCCACCATGGTGTAGAGACTTGGTGATATAGAGATTGCTCTAGATGTGAGTGAGTTGCAATATCATGGATTTAGATTCACCCAAGTACCTACAAAAGTTAGATGGCATGCAAGGGTACAAATATATCCAAGACATTTGATCATAAGAGGAAAAGGTCAAGGATTAGTCAAAGGCTTATGCCTTGCATGTATCCAAATGGAGTTCCTACTCCAAGTTTGAGGCATCAATAATGTTCAATTCACCTCTCAACCTGGAAAACACTTTCTCATCAAGTGGTTTAGTAAATATATCCGCTAATTGCTTATCGATGCGAACATGTTTAAGATTGATATCGCCCTTAGCAACATGATATCGAATGAAATGGTGACGAACTTCAATATGCTTAGTTCGAGAATGTTCCACAAGATTATGAGCAATCTTAATAGCACTTTCATTGTCGCAAAGCAATGGAACATGTTTCACATATATCCCATAATCTTTAAGAGTTTGGGTCATCCAAAGTAATTGAGCACAACATGAACCAGCGGCAATGTATTCTGCTTCGGCGGTGGATAAGGATACCAAGTTTTGTTTCTTGGAGGACCAAGACACAAGAGATCTACCAAGAAAATGACAAGTACCCGAAGTGGACTTTCTATCAACCTTTTCACCGACATAGTCCGAGTTGGAGTAGCCAACAAGATCAAAAGAGGACCTCTTAGAATACTAAATGCCAAAGTTTGGTGTATGAATTAGGTATCTCACTATCCTTTTCACAGCCTTAAGATGACATTCTTTAACAGCAGCTTGATATCGTGCACACATGCACACACTTATCATAATATCAGGACGGGAGGCACATAGATATAACAATGAACCAATCATAAAGCGATAAACCTTTTGATCAACCAGTTCGCCATCCTTAGTCAAGTCAAGATGTCCACTAGTAGGCATGGGTCTAGTCATACCTTCGCATTCTTGCATGTTGAACTTCGTGGACAAGTCCTTGGTATACTTTGTTTGAGAAACAAAATTACCCTCTTTAGTTTGCTTGATTTGCAAACAAAGAAAGAACTTGAGTTCACTCATCATAGACATCTCAAACTTTTCCGACATTAGCTTTCCAAACCTTTCACTAAAATGGGGGTTAGTAGAACCATACATGATATCATCAACATAGATTTTGCACACAAATAATTCACCATTAACCCTTTTAGTAAAAAGAGTGGAATCTATTTTTTCAATATCAAACCCTTTTTCAATTAGGAACTTGGTCAAGCATTTATACCATGCTCTGGGAGCTTGTTTAAGACCATAAAGAGCTTTGTGTAGTTTGTAAACTTGATCGGGTTTCTTGGGATTAACAAAGCCGGGAGGTTGTTTAATATAAACTACCTCCTCAATTTCCTCGTTGAGAAAAGCACTTTTAATGTCCATTTGGTACAAGGTGATATCATGGTGATTAGCAAAGGCGAGCAAGATGTGAATGGATTCAAGTCTAGCAACGGGGGCATATGTCTCATCGTAGTCCATACCTTCGACTTGAGTGTAGCCTTGGGCGACGAGATGTGCTTTGTTGCGGGCGACTTGACCATCTTCGTCTTGCTTGTTGCGAAACACCCATTTGGTACCGATGATGTTGTGGTTGTTGTCGGGCTTTTCGACCAATGTCCACACTTGATTTCTCTCAAAGTTGTGTAGTTATTCGTGCATGGCGTTCACTCAATCTGGATCATCAAGAGCATCTTCAACCTTCATAGGTTCAAGGTTAGATATGAAAGAGTAATGTTCACAAAAATTAGCCAAACGAGATTTAGAGCGAGTGATTCTCCCGGTTTTGATATATTGTAGATTTGCTCTATGGGGTGATCTCTAGCAATTCTTGCTCTAGCTCATGAAAGCTTTTGATTGGGTCGGGGTGGAACATCCTCTTCATCTTCTTCGTCTTCTTCTTGTCCTTCTTCATTGTTGTTGGTGTTGCTGTCCCCTTGTGGACGTGGAGAAGGAGGTCGATGAGGATCATCTTGATTCACATCCTCGTTTCCTTCGTCATGGCATGTCCCACTTGTGGATGCCTCCAAGTCAACTTGTGGTTCACCTTGTCGTGAGGTAGAAGCTTCCATATGGACGGACAAAGTACTCTCTTTCACCTCCGTTGGACGAATATTGCCAATAGACAAGTCTTGAATTGCTTCCGAAGGATCTTTATCTCCTACATCAATTGGCAATTGCTCTACTTGTGAGCCGTTAGATTCGTCAAACTTCACATCTACCGTCTCTTCAACCTTTCGGCTGAAATTGTTGTAGACAGGTAAGTGTGAGAGTTTGAGCCATACCAAGTAGGAAACCTTCGTGAGATTTAGGAGCAAATTTAGAACGACGATGCTTATCAAGAATGTAGCACTTTGAGCCGAATACTCGAAAGTATCCAACTTGGGGTTTGTTACCGGTGAGAAGCTCATATGCAGTCTTGCCGAGAAGCTTGTGAAGATACAAGTGATTTGTTTCATGACAAATTGTCTGAACCGCTTCCGCCCAAAAGTGTCTTGGCGTCTTGTATTCGTCAAGCATCGTTCTTGCCATTTTGATGAGTGTCCGGTTCTTCCTCTCAACAACTCCATTCTGTTGAGGCGTCTACGTAGCCGAGAACTCATGTGAAATCCCTTCTTCGTCAAGAAAGGTGTCCACATTTCTGTTCTTGAACTCCGTTCCGTTGTCGCTGCGAACCTTCTTGATCTTCACTTCAAATTGATTTTTGGCCTTCCTAGCAAAGTTTTTGAAGATCTTTTGGACCTGCGATTTACCATCAAGAAAGAACACCCACGTAAATCTTGAAAAAACATCAACAATGACCAGACCAAAAGAGTTACCACCGAGGCTTCTGTAAGCATTGGGACCAAAAAGATCTATATGAAGTAGCTCAAGTGGTCTTCTAGTAGTCATGATGTTCTTCATGGGATGACTTCCTCCAACTTGTTTTCCTGCTTGACAAGCACTACAAAGTATATCCTTGTCAAGTATAACAACTTTAACACCAAGGATATGATCACCTTTAATTAGCTTATCAAGATTTTGCATACCAAAATGACCTAACCTTCTATGCCACAACCAACCTTTAGAAGATTTAGCAATAAAACAAGTGCGAGGTTGGGCTTTCTTAGTGAAGTCAACAATGTATAGGTCACCTTTACGAATCCCGGTAAAGACCGTGTTGTGATTATCTCTATGAAAGACTTGGCAATCAACATGAGTGAATAGCACATTTAAACCAAAATCAGCTAATCTAGACGCGGAGAGAAGATTATATCTGAGAGATTCTACAAGCATTACATTCTTAATTGAGCTATCGTTCGATATGGCCACCTTACCAAGGCCAACAACTTTACCCTTTGAGTTGTCACCAAAGGTAACATACTTTCGTGGACCATCATTTCTAGCAAGCTCATTGAACATGTCCTTATCTCCGGTCATGTGATCCGTGCATCCACTATCGAGCACCCATTCCTTTCCTCCGGCTGCGTAACCACGAAGATTTGCCATAAGACCAAAATGTCTCAATTGTTCATCAAGCTCACTATCATCTTCCTCATCATAGTATCCATGTTCCTCATCGTCATGTGATTGATCAACACGTAGAGAGAGTGATTCATTAGAATTATGACTGTAACAATGTTCATCTCTATGAATTCTAATGACTTTGGAATTGATATTGCTAATTATTCCAACATCTCCTTTTGGCACGCATGAGTTCACGAAGCTCAAACAAACAATCACCAAACTTAGGATCACTAGTGCTCATCTTATTTAAGGCAATAGACTTATGGAGAATCTCATTCAGATTTTTTAAGGAATAATTCGGGAATCGTTACTCTAGAAATCTCCATATAGTATAAGCACATTCAAAAGTTGGCAAACATACAAGCAAGTTTCTAGGTAATCCTATAGTGATAAGATTAACAGTCCTAAGATTTTGAACCATGTCAAGTTTCTCATTGAGAGTAGCATTCGAAGCATCAATGGGGGCATGCAAGGATTATCAATGTACTTGTTCAAATGATATTCATTGAAGATCTCAAGCATCTCATTTTTTCATTCCTGAAAGTACTCTCCATCAAGAATAGGCACTCTACACCTGATACTCCCCAACGTAGACTCATCCATCTTCCTCCAATGGTGATTAAACCAAAGCAATGGAGACCAATGCTCTGATACCAATTGAAAGGATCTAGAAGAGTATGTGTGTAGAGGGGGGGTGAATAGAGTTTAGAAAGAAAAGTGGCAACTTTTAACATGCTTGATATTAGAATGGAGATTTAGCACATGTTTAACTTTCACAATACACAACAAGCATGCATAACAAGAATATATAGGTATCGTGAAGTAAAGCATGCAACTTTGATCACTTGACTAAAGCAAAAACCTAGCCTTTTCCCAATTTTAGTTCTTGGCAGATTTTAGCAACTTAGCATAAGTCAAGCAATCAACCTACACATGCAATTCTAAGAGTGTAGCAGCGGAAAGTAAAACAATTGCATATGAGGGTAAAGGGAGGAGTTTGGATGGATCAAACGCAAGTGAAGACAATGATGTTTTTTGTCTTGGTTCCGATAGGTGGTGCTATCGTACATCCAAGTTGATGGAGACTTCAATCCACGAAGGGTAACGGCTGTGCGAGTCCACGGAGGGCTCCACCCACGAAGGGTCCACGAAGAAGCAACCTTGTCTGTCCCACCATGGCCACCGCCCACGAAGGACTTGCCTCACTAGGGGTAGATCTTCACGAAGTAGGCGATCTCCTTGCCCTTACAAACTCCTTGGTTTAACTCCACAATCTTGTCGAAGGCTCCCAAGTGACACCTAACCAATCTAGGAGACACCACTCTCCAAAAGGTAATAGACAGTGTGTTGATGATGAACTCCTTGCTCAAATGCTTCAAATGATAGTCTCCCCAACACTCAAACAGCTCCTCACAGATTAGGATATGGTGGAAGAAGGATTTGAGTGGAAAGCAACTTGGGAAGGCTAGAGAACCAGATTCATTTGGTAGGTGGTTCTCTCTTAGAACATGAATGATGGGAGTGTAGGTATATTCTGATGGCTCTCTCCACGAGTGAAGAGTGGGTGGAGGGGTATATATAGCCTCCACACAAAATCTAACCGTTACACACAATTTACCAAACTCGGTGGGACCGATTCAGGGAACTCGATCAGACCGATTTAGTTCATTATGTGACCGTTAGGCATTTCGGAGGACCGATATGATCAACTCGGTGGGACCGATTTCATTAGGGTTAGGGCATAACGTAATCTCAGTGAGACCGATTACATAAACTTGATGAGACCGATTTTGGTAATAAGCACACAGAGAGTTGATCAGGCAAACTCGACGGGACCGATTCGCTCGTTTCGGTGAGACCAAAACGTTACGAAGAGGCAATAGATAGTTTGCATTGCAAACTCGATGGGACCGATTGCACATCTCGGTTAGACCGACAGTATTGCAATAGGCAATAGAGAGCTTGCAATCCCATCTTGGTGAGACCGGGAAGCCTTTCGATGAGACCGGAATGATTAGGGTTTCTGGCAGTGGCTATGTCAAATGAACTCTGTGTCGCCGGATAGATCTTTTTGGTGGGGCCGAGTTTGACATTTGGTTTGGGACATTTGTGGATGTGAGAAAGTGGTTGAGGGTTTGGAGCATATCACTAAGCATTTTGAGCAAGCAAGCCATTAAGGAGCACCTCATCCCCTTTTAATAGTATTGGCTTTCCTATGGACTCAATGTGATCTTGGATCACTAAAATGGAGAAATGTAGAGTCTATAGCTTTGAGCTTGAGCCAATCCTTTTTTCCTTATCATCTTGAAGGGTTTCCACATCCTATAGTCCATGCCACTCCATCTGTTGAACTTGTCTGAAATATACTAGATGAAAACATTAGTCCAACAAGAGATATGTTGACATTAATTACCAAAATCACCCAAGGAGCACTTGTCCTTTCAGCTAATGAGTTAGTTGCGGGATGATGCATTACGGAACGAGTAAAGAGACTTGGCGGTAACGAGATTGACCTAGGTATGAAGATATCGATGATCAAATCTCGGGCAAGTAACATACCAATGATGAAGGGAATAACATATGTTGACACTATGGTTTGACTGATAAAGATCTTCGTAGAATATGTGGGAGCCAATACGAGCATCCAGGTTCCTCTATTGGTTATTGACCGGAGAAGTGTCTCGGTCATGTCTGGATAGTTCTCAAACTCGTAGCGTCCGCACGCTTAACGTTCGATGACGATTTGTATTATGAGTTATGTGTTTTTGGTGACCGAAGATTGTTCAGAGTCCCGGATGAGATCGCGGACATGACGAGGAGTCTCGAAATGGTCGAGAGGTAAAGATTGATATATTGGGCGATAGTATTCGGACACCGGAAGGGTTTCGAGGGGTAACGGGTACATATCAGAGTTCCCGGGGGTTACCGAAACACCCCGGGGAAAGTTATGGGCCCTATGGGCCATAAGAGGGAGGCACACCAGCCCACATAGGGGTGGCACGCCCCCCCCCCCATAAGGTAGGAGGCCAAATTGGAGTAGGGAAGGGGGCGGTGCCCCCCTTTCCTTCTCCTCCTCCCACTCCTTCCCCATTTCCCCCTCCATGAGAAGGAATAAGAGGGGGGCTGAATCCTACTAGGACTAGGAGTCCTAGTAGGACTCCCCTCTCTTGGCGCGCCCCTATGGCTGCCTCCCTCCCTCTCCCTCCTTTATATACATGGGGAGGGAACCCCTAGAACACACATCAATTGATCTTAGGCGTGTGCGGTGCCCCCTCCACGGTTTACACCTCAGGTCATATTCTCGTTGTGCTTAGGCGAAGCCCTGCGCGATCTACTTCACCATCACCATCAACACGTCGTCGTACGGCCAAAACTCTCCCTCGACACTCTGCTATATCAAGAGTTCGTGGGACGTCATCAAGCTGAACGTGTGCAGAACTCAAAGGTGTCGTATGTTCGGTGCTTGATCGGTTGAATCGTGAAGACGTTCGACTACATCAACCGCGTTAATCTAACGCTTCCGCTTTCGGTCTACGAGGGTACGTGGACACACTCTTCCCGTCTCGTTGCTAAGCATCTCCTAGATAGATCTTGCGTGAGCATAGGAAATTTTTGAAATTGCATGCTATGTTCCCAACCAATATAATATGACGTTCTTTTGAATTAAGGGATTATGCATCCAAAAATAAAAGCGCATGACAACCTCTGCTTCCCTCTGTGAAGGGCCTATCTTTTACTTTTATATTTTTACTTTTTATGCACAAGTCAATAGTATTCTCCTATATTCCTTTTTGTTTTCTCTTTTGCAAGCATCATGTGGTGGGGAAAGATCTAGGCACATATATCCAATTGAATGTGAGTGATCATGAGTAATTATTGTTAACATCACCCTTCAGGTGAATAAGTTGGGAGGCTAGACTATAAGCACCTATCTTTCTATGTGTCTGGTTGAAACTTTTTGCGCCATGTATATAATGTGAATGTTAGCAATCATAGAAGACTAAGTGATGGTTGAGTATGTGGACTTGCTAAAAAGTTTTGACACGTGAATTTCCTAAAAATATGCTTTATTGAAATTGCATTGTTGAGTGAGAACATAGTTTGTTAGTTTTCAAGAAATTTTATGCCTTATACTTTGCTATTGTGGTGAATTGTTACTTGTTCATGAGAATTCTTATGATAATAATTATTGTTGTTATAGTAATGATCATGATGCTACTATGTACGTATTTTGTTTTTATCGACACCTCTCTCTCTCTCTCTCTCTCCCTCTCTCTCTCTCTCTCTCTCTCTCTCTCTCTCTCTCTCTCTCTCTCTCTCTCTCTCTCTCTCTCTCTCTCTCTCTCTCAACATCTGGACATGATTCTCGATATCGGTTTTTCACTTGAGGACAAGAGAGGTCTAAGCTTAGGGGAGTTGATACGTCCATTTTGCATCATGTTTTCTTACTATTACTTTCAGTGTTCCGTCTATTATAACACTTTGGGGGGTGATTCTAATGCCTTTTCTCTCATAATTTGCAAGGTTTACACGAAGAGGGAGAATACCGGTAGCTGGAATTCTGGACCTGAAAAAGCTATGTTAGAGATACCTATTCTACACATCTCCAAATGGGCTGAAATTTTATAGAGAATTACTTTGGAATATATAAAAAATACTGGAAAAAAGAGTTACTGGAGGAGGACACCCAGGTGCCCGCAAGGCACTAGGGCGCCCCCCCCCCCCCCTAGTCGCACCCTGAGGGGTAGTGGGCCCCTAGCCCACTTATGGCGACCATCTTCTGGTATATATTCACATTTTCACCAGAAAAAATAAGGAGAGGACTTTCAGGAAGAAGCGCCACCATCTCGGGGCAGAACTTGGACAGCAGCACTTTTTCTCTTCGGTGGAGAGATTCCATCGGGGATACTTCCCTTCGGAAGGGGAAATCGAAGCCATCGTCATCATCAACAACCCTCTCATCGTGGGAGGATCAATCTCCATCAACATCTTCACTAGCACAATATCATCTCAATCCCTAGTTCATCTCTTGTATTCAATCTTTGTATGAAAACCTTAGATTGGTACACGTGGGTTGCTAGTAGTGTTAATTACATCTTGTAGTTGATGCTAGTTGGTTTATTTGGTGGAAGATAATATGTTCAGATCCATTATGATATTTAATACCCCTCTGGTCTTGAACATGAATATGCTTTGGGAGTAGTTACTTTTGTGCATGTGTGCATGGGAGAAGTCTTGTCATAAGTAATCATGCGAATTTGATATCCGTTCGATATTTTGATGATATGCATGTTGCGATTCCCTTAGTGGTGTCGTGTGAACGTCGAGTACATGACACTTCACTATCTTTGGGCCGAAGGGAATGCATTGTGGAGTAGTTATTAGATGATGGGTTGCTAGAGTGACAAAAGATTAAACCCTAGTTTATGCGCTACTTCGTATGGGGCTGATTTGGATCCATCCCTTAATGCTATGGTTAGATTTTATCTTAATTCTTCTTTCGTAGTTGCGGATGCTTGCAAAGGGGGTTAATCATAAGTGGGAGGCTTGTTCAAGTAAGAACAGCACCCAAGCACCATTCCACCCACATATCAAATTATCAAACTAGCGAACGTGAATCAAACCAACATGATGAAAGTGACTAGATGAAATTCCCGTGTGTCCTCTAGAACGCTCTGCTTATTATAAGAGACCGTTCCGGCCTATCCTTTAACCCAAAAGGATTGCGCTATATTGCTGCACCTATTGTTACTATTGCTACTTGTCACTTGTTACAAATTATTTTGCTATCAAACAACTTGTTACCGACAATTTCAGTGCTTGCAGAAATTACCTTGCTGGAAATTGCTTGTCATTTCCTTCTGCTTATGTTGGTTTCGACACTCCTACTTATCAAAAGGACTACAAATGATCCCCTATACTTGTGGGTCATCAGCTGCCGCGTGGTGACCGCCCATGCCGGCGTGTATATCAACCAAAAGTTGTTGCCCTTCTTCTTCAGATATGCATCTTTGGAGGACTCCGGTAGTGCTTTTTTGTACAGTTCACCCTCATGGACCTTATAAGCTTTAGAGCATCAAATTATGTGTCGTGTCTCGGTCTGATCATCGGGAAGCTCTTGAAGGAGAAGATAGGCGAGGAAGGGCTCAGTCCATGGCGCGATTAATGCCAAAACATCGTGAGACAAAGGTGTTCCTTCAAGTGTCGAGCCTCCGATGATTTCCTTGTCTGGTTTGATGACAGGAGGGGTGATTTGTTCTTGGCCATTAACTCTAGCGTCCTTGTCCGTGTCCTGCCACACCATGAATGGCTTGAAAAGCCATTCCAAGAAGGTGTTCTTAGGGACTGGGTCACACTTTGCGCCCATACGAGCAATGACATCAACAGCTTGGTTGCTGTCTCTGGAGACATGGTGAAATTCCAACCCTTCGAATCGGGCGGATATTAGAAGGACGACATTTTGATATACCGCCATCTTTAGGTCTTTAGCATCGAATTCGCCATTGACTTCATATATGGCGAGGTTAGAATCTCCCCGCACCTCGAGTCGTTGTACGCCCATTGACGTTGCCATTCAAAATCCATGCAACAGAGCCCAATATTCGGCTGCATTGTTGGAATCAGTGTACATAATCTAGAGCACGTACCAGATATTGTCACCGGTGGGGGATGTAAGGATCACCCCAGCCCCAGTCCAACTAGCATTTTGGAGTCGTCGAAGTACATCGTCAAATGTGAGTATGTACTGTATTCTCTGGGGAGCTCGGCTTATGTCCATTCATCGAGAAAGTCAGCCAACACCTGAGATTTAATAGCTCAGTGTGGTTTGTACATGATTTCTAAAGGAAGGAGCTCTATAGCCCATTTGGCGATGCGGCCCGTGGCATCTCTGTTGTTGATTATATCCTTCAGCGGTACTTCGGATGCCACCGTGATCGAACACTCTTGAGAGTAGTGTCGGAGTTTTTGGGATGCCATACAAATCGTATAAGCTATCTTCTAGTAATGAGGATACCAATATTTGCACGGGGTGAGCACTTCTGAGACGTAGTAGACTAGCTTCTACACCCGGAATTTATGGCCCTCATATTCTCGTTCTACCACGAGAACCGCGCTCACAGCCTGATTTGTGGCTGAGATGTACAACATCATGGGTTCACCTATGTTGGGTGCCACTAGTATAGTATTGTTAGCAAATAACATTTTTAATTCTTCCAGCGCGGCAGTTACTTCGTCGGTCCACTCAAAGTTTTTGGTCCGTTTGAGCAGTTTGTAGAGCGGCAGTGCCTTTCCGCCAAGGCGGGAGATAAAGCGGTTCAAGGCTGTCACATAGTCCGCCAATTTTTGTACGTGATTCCACTCCATAGGGATCACTAATTGGGATAGGACTCAGATTTTAGCCGGATTGGCCACCATTCCTCTATGGAAGGCAATAACTCCGAGCAGTTTTCCAGCGGGAACTCCGGAGACACACTTGTCCGGTTTGAGCCGTATATCGTAAGCACGCAGATTATCAAAAGTTTGGCATAGGTCGTCCACCAACGGGCTTATGTGTTTAGTCTTAATGACCACGTTATCTATGTATGCCTCGACTATCTTGCCTATTTGATTTTCTAGGCATGCTTCAAGCGCTGGTATGTGGCGCTTGCATTTTTTAACCCACGGGGCATTGTATTGAAGCAGAATGGCCCATATGGGGTGATGAAGGTGGTTGCGGCTTGGTCAACCTCCTTTATTTTGATTTGATGGTATCCGGAGTAGGCGTCAAGGAAGCACAGTGAGTCATGTCTTGTGGTGGTGTCGATGATTTTATCTATGCGAGGTAAAGGGAAGGGATCCTTAGGGCAGGCTTTATCTAGGTCTTTAAAATCAACGCACAACCGCCTGGATTTGTCCTTCTTGGGCACCATGACTAGATTTGACAGCCACTCAGGGTGTTTAGTTTCTCGGATGAATTCGGCTTGGAGTAATTTTGCAAATTCTTCCCCCATAGCTTGATGCTTGGGTTTGTAAAATCAGTGCAGCGCCTGTTTGACTGGCTTAAAGCTCTTGATTATGTTCAGGCTATGCTCTGGTAGTCTTTGTGGGATTCCTAGCATATATGAGGGGTGCTAGGCGAATATGTCCCGGTTTTTGCGCAAGAATGTGTGCAATGCTTCTTCAACTGCGGGCTCCAGCTGAGCTCTAATGGATGTTGTTTTGTTGGGGTCCGTTGGATGCACTTGGAATCTGACAATTTCGTCTGCTGGTTTGAAAGATGTGGATTTGGGCCTTTTGCTGAGGATTACATCGTCCCTATCCACTGTCGATCGGAGTGTGGTTAATTCCTCGGCTACGAGAGCCTCGGATAGTGCTTCGAGGGTGAATGATGCGGTTTTTTTTCGGCTCGAAGAGCTCTATCCGGATCGATTGCAATTGTGATCACACCATTGGGCCCTAGCATTTTCAGTTTCATATACCCATGATGTGGTATAGCCTGAAACCTTGTGAATGCGTCACGCCCCAATACAGCCTGGTAACCGCTATGGAAAGTCACAATGCGGAAGAGTAGTTCTTCGGACATGTAGTCCTTGGGGTGCTGAATACTACGTCGAGGGTGACTCATCTGGAGTAGCGCGCCTCTTTGCCGGGGATAATTCCTCGAAAGGTAGTATTACTATCGAATTGCATTTTGTTAGGGGTGTCCTCATAGATGAGGATTAAACCGTTACCCCCCGTCCATTAGCACCTTTTGGAGTCAAAAGCCGTCCACTATAGGATCAAGGACCATGGCGGCGGTCGCTCGGATGGGGTGGGACCTTCGCTCGTCTTCTGTAACACCCCAAATTTTTGAGTTGGTTTTTCTTCCAAACTTTTGGCCTTTTGGAAGAGGGTTGTTTGATCTTTTCTGGAACCTCTTCTAAAATCTTTCTAGCCAAAGTTTTTGGTGATTTCTCAAGCTTGGTTTTTGACCTTGAAGATCTTCTCTTGGGTTGGCTCAAGCCCAAGTTGAGTTTCAAAGAGGTTGTTTGAATTCTCTCCTTCTTGAGTTATGCCTTTCAAATTTGATCTTGGACTTATCCTCCCCTCCAACCTTCATCTTGCCATGACCCCAACAGAAATATTTATCTCCAAAACCCTCTTCACACCTTAGGACAAGTCTCTCATCAATTCCAGTAATTTTTGACCTTATTGGGATTTTTCCTCTATTTATTTCACTCCAAAACTATTTATGTCTTTTATAGTGGACCTTGGTGATTTACAAAGGAGCCACCTTTTTCATCGAGTTATTTGATTCCAAACCAACCCTCCTAGATGGTCCTTAGTACCCACAACCTAGAGCCATCTTGTTTCACTGGTCCATAGTTCAAAATTTTCAAATTTCACCTGCTGCAAGTTTGGACCAGATTTGCAAAATTTGGTGAAATTCATATTTGTCTTCTTCCAAAAATCCTGTGAAAAATCAGACAGCCTCTAGATGCATCAAGAGGCCACCCCACCAAATATTAGCACCAGAAATAGTTCACACATGCCAGAAACATTTCATCAAACACTTAGCATGCATTGTACTGTCAAGTTCAGAAATGGTTAACTGAAACTGTCGACACACAGTTCGACAGTTCGTCAGTTTCGTCAGGCGGCTTCGACAATCTCACCAGTAACCTCCTTTGCTCGATGCTGCACTGCACCACCTTCTTATACAGAGCGCCGCACGGTTGCTTGGCTGCTTCTGGGCGTCGGTGGCGCCCTGGCCCGACCGCGCCGGCGACTGCCACGGCAACAGCGCCGCCCGTGGCGGCTGACGGAAGTAACCCCGCAGCTCGACGCCATTTGGCGCCGCCCAAAGCACCCCAGCGCTCCGCGTGTCCACCTCCAGTGCCAGCGCACGCCTGCCGCACCGTCGTCGTGGCCTGGCGCGCGCAGAGCGCGTTTTCTACCGCCGACGTGCCGCGCGGCCGTTCCGTCGAGGACAGCCCGTAACTCCCTCTCCCCTGCTCAGTTAGGTGCGGGAATGGAACCACTACACCTTCTCGTCGATGCTCAAGCCCGTAACTCCGCCGTCCAACCACTGCATCACCGTAATCGACTCGCCGGACTTATCCATTCACGGCAACGGCCTCGGGCCGGCTATATAAGGCACCCCCGAGCTCGTTCTCGAGCCCGCACATCTCCACTACCTCCCTAGACCTCGCCCAGCCTCTGGAAGAGCCTCGAGGGGCCATTCTTCTCCAACTCCGGCCAACTCCCTCCGCCTCGGGCTCCAGCATCGTTCACTTCGGTGAGAGCTTCTTCGCCGCCGTGGACTCGAGCATAGCACCCTGGCACCCACCTAGACCTAACCCCCACTTCAATTTGATCCCAGGAACCCTCTCCAACGAGGCCCACGACCACCCGAGCCGCCGTCCACCGGAGACAGGGTCGCCGTCGACGTGGGGCTCGCCGATGCTCAACTCCACCACCATTCGATGCGGAAGATCACCGAGAAGCCGTACGTATCACTCCTCTCCCCTAATTCGCCGTGGATTGGCGCCGGCGACCACCGCAGCAACGGCGCCGGCGCGGCCCTGTTCCAGATTTCAAACCCGACGTGTGGGGCCCCTTGTCAGCCTCACACCTCTCCCCTCCGAACCGTTTTCTGTAAGCGCCTTCGGGCAAAGTACGTTTCCCCTCTACGGTTGGCGTACTGCGTACCGATTCGCTTTGCTGTTTTCTGTTCTAGCCCCTGGAACTTTTCTGTTTCATTACATATGAGTCCCTGGACAGAAACTCTAATATCTTTTTAACTAAAGATGATTTTGAATTAATTCTTTTTCTGTCCTCTTTAGTTTTCTGTCTAGTTTTTTTTCATATTTATGTGGAAATTTTTGGAGCAACTTTATTTGCATGCGCGGTATTTATGTTAGTATACATTTGTTTGAATACGTAGATACCGAAGGACGTGACGGAGCCGCAAACCACACCGAGTTAGGCTCCGACTTCTCAGAACCAGGCAAGCATGTTTGAACCTTTGATATGATGAGTGTGTTACATGTTTGCTCGAGTAGTTCTTTTCATAAGCACGGTCATATAAGCATATGTGTATGGTTATATTTCATGCAAGCAAGCTTCGGGTGAGCCCCGAATGATAATGGTTGAACCACCTCGATCATGTGGTGACATGATGGGTGGAATGCTGGTATTGTTGGAGCATGCCAGTATTTGGTTAACTCAGTATCAACAGAGATCATGTCGTGATTCCGTTCATCTCCTTTTGGTACTATCATAGGCCGTCTGTTGAGATTACGGTCTAGTCAGTTGTAAACCACTTCCCGAGTACACACCAAGTAGAGGGGCCGGGATGAGGGTTCCATGGCCCTGGATTAAAGCCCGTCATCCGGTCAGGGGGCATGGGTGTTTCCGGTTGGGAACGAGAGGGGGGCACCCCTTAGAGCGCGCATATATAAATTTGATCCCATGCTATTTGATGTTGTAGCCTCCCCGTCTTAAAGTTTTTCGTGAATGTTGTCACGGGTGATTTCGGACAGCAGGATGTTAAATGGGTGTGTATTGGTTAGCTGGGTTTCTACTAAAACACCGTAGACGAAACTAGTCCCCGTGGCTAGTAGAATCCGTTCGCTATGAGTTAATAGTACAAGCTCTGTAGAGTTAAAATTCCTTTAGTAGCCATGTTTATGGCCTAGGGTCAATCTTCATGTCAACCCGGTGACCGTCTCTAGTATATTCTTATTGGTAACCAGAGTAGTGTTTTCGTCAAATTTCACTTGGTAGATGAACTCACCAGCTACCTCTGAATTAATTTACTTCCAGAAGTATTTCATCGTTATACTCTTGTTATTTATAAGCCCTTTATGTGATGTCGCTCAGACGTCCGACTGTGGCATTCTTTTTATTTATAAGCCCTTTATGTGATATCGCTCAGACGTCCGACTGTGGCATTCTTTTTATTTATAAGCCCTTTATGTGATGTCGCTCAGACGTCCGACTATGGCATTCTTTTTATTTATAAGCCCTTTTTGTGATGTCGCTCAGACGTCCGACTGT